>VDFB02353493.1:166968742-167102704 GCA_007258455.2 Sequoia sempervirens | reverse complement strand
CCTCTCTACCTATCTATCCCTCCATCTTACCTCTTTCTCCATCTCACTCCTCTCTCATCTCTCTCTCTCTCTCTCTCTCTCCTATATCTCCCTTCCTCTCTCCTTCCCTTGCCACTCTCTACCTCCCCCTATAGACGGAGGAAAACTTGGTCTGAAATCTTATTAGATTAAGATTAATATTTCCAACGGCCCTAATGAAGTTACCTACAAAACACATACATGCAAAAACAAATATATAATCTAAACACACATGCATGCTAATAGGGATTTACTCCATTGTTTTCCTACAATCATAATCTTGTGTTTAGAAATAGATGCTCTCAGAAGCACACACAAGAGGTTATGATTGATGGATATGAGAGATATTCTAATGAAGCTAAAATGGGAGAAATGCAAGATACTAGTGGTAAATGCAAAGGTATTATGAGCAAATAGATATAAAAAAGAGTGCAAAACAAAAGAGTACTCAAAGTGGATGCAAAGATAACTAACATGCAGAGAACATGGATGATCCAAAGATGAGAGAGGGAAAGGTTAAAATAGATCTCCTTAGGGGTGGATCCAATATTAGAGCGAATGTGGGATAAAAGAGTGAAATGGAGAAATGCATGCAAAGTGGTAAATAAAGGAAATGGATAAATATATGAATGGATTTATGGATTTTAATGAAATATACGAATGTATAAACATATGGATATTTTAATGATCATATGAATAAATAAATGATAATGGATAAATTATTATGCAAATGGATTTAGTGAAAATGATTATGCAAATGGAGTTTATGAATATAGATAAATAATATTTTAATGATTATAGATTTGTAAATGATTTAATGAGATGGATAAATATTTATTAAATGGTTATGCATGAAATATGAATATGAGATGAATTATATATAGAATGGATAATGGTACTAATAATGGATCCACATATTGATAAAATTTTTAATATTATTAGAGGAAATTTTTATGTGTCTACATTTTTCCCCTCTTTGAGACAATGCAACCTGTCGCGTTGTTTCAAAGAAAAATTGATCATTGATACATGCCCCAGAGATATCCTGGAAATGATGATGATGAATATGATATGCCCCCTTGAGAGATTAATCAAATGGATTGTAAGAAGATTGATCTCTTGATAGATTATGGGAAAATGATTAGATGATTGATATTGCATAAGTGATTAAGTGGTGATGTACATTTGATGAAAATGCACAATTGATGGGCGTAATTGAACAATTAATGGAAATGATCAATATAGCTAGGTTGATGAATTGATTAAGCTGATTAAGCTAATTGAGATTGATGCTAGCACAAAACAAGTTGATACAATGATTGATTGATTGATTAGGGGGTTATGAGATTCTGAGAAGCAATCCTATTGGTTTGAGATTTGATTCAAGAGACATACATCAGCTGGATAAAGCAATTGATTGATTTATTCGTGACAAGGAAGACAAACAAAATGATGAAGAGAAAAAAATGAGAGGAAAAAATAATGAAAGAAATGATTGATGAAAGGGAGAATGCAAGACGATGAGAATTGTCAAATTCTTTTTAAGTGCTTATATCATCATTGAGCTTATTATGTCACAAATTAGTATAAGCGTCTAGATAACATGAAATTCTAGATGACCTGAATACTGTTTGAATTTTTATTTAGTAATGAAGTATAAGCATATAGGTATAAGGACCTTAGATGACCTGAATACTTATTGCATGGAAGACACTATTAGACAAGGAATTCTCTCATCCAAAGTAGAGTCATAGGTCCTTGATGATTTTAGACAACCATGTCCTAAAAAGAGTCATCCTATGAATAAGAAATAATCCACATATAGAAAACAAGTGAACATGCCCCATCCTCACCTCTCAAGTCTGAGACATCCTTGAGAAGCTAAAAGACATGCCACCAAAGATATGTTGCAATGTCTAATTGATTATCAATCATGGTATATTTTGATTTTGTTGAAGTTCAAAGTTGTGTGGCAATCTGAAACTGTCATTATTTTTGTGATTTTTGAGGTTATTTGATTTTTGTGAATTTTTAGAATATTTGATTTTTTTTGGATTTTTTCAAAACATTTTATGATTTTTATGGATTTTTTGAGGACATTTTATGATTTTTGTGGATTTTTTTAGGATATTTTATGATTTTTATGGATTTTTTAAGGACATTTTATAATTTTTATAGATTTTTTCAAGACATTTTATGATTTTTATGGATTTTTGAAGTTTTTGATGGAATGAGATGAATCACAAGTGAGTAGACAAACAAAGAGGGTAGTTTCTCTAACCGCCAGATGTTCAATATCCCAATCCACAGCTAAGGTTGAGGGAATTCCCAAGTAAGGATTAAGACCTACCTAGTACGCATGACAAAGCGAGCAAGCGAGGGGAATGTTGAGCAATTCATAAGCCATGATGAGTGTGAAAAGGCCATTATGAAGTGAAGGGTGAATGAAAGTGGGATGAAAAGATCAAGTAGAGCTCCGAAGGAAAGAAGAACAAAGCCTCTACACATGGCGCCGATTTCTTGGTTTTCACCATGGTACTTTCTCAAGGGACCACCAAAATGGTTTTCACCATTGAATGGATTGATTTCTCTTTAATTTTTAATTTTAATTTTTTTTAGTTTTAGCCTAGCTCTTTGAAGCTAGGTATATAATTGATAGTGTCAGATCTATAGATTTCCTTGACGATGCCTCGATCCTTTGTGGATGATCATGCTAGATGAAAGGACCCAATTGGGATGAGGAGTATGAGTGGAAAATATGAAAGATGATAGATGTGGTGGATGAAAGAGGCTATGGTATGATCCCTAATGTGCCACTATGTGGGCCATCAGGCTTCATATGAAAAGGAGCTTGGGAAACCGATGAGATATAGTATGTGAATGGGTTGTCGTTAAAGGTACATTAAAAAACATCACAAATGGTGTGGTATGACATATATGTGAACATGAAAGGGTGGAATGGAATATATGGTATGAGTGAGAGTGACGTGGATGGAGACCTTGGATCAACAAGCTATTTTATTTACTTTTTTCCTTGATAGATGCCCCTAGTGATTTTTGATGGAGAGGCATACTTGGAGATAAAATTTTGCTTGCT
Organism: Sequoia sempervirens; assembly: GCA_007258455.2. Taxonomy (NCBI): domain Eukaryota; kingdom Viridiplantae; phylum Streptophyta; class Pinopsida; order Cupressales; family Cupressaceae; genus Sequoia; species Sequoia sempervirens. The sequence continues at coordinate 167,099,589 of VDFB02353493.1, read as the reverse complement.
TTCACTTTTGAATTTTATTTTTGATTTTTCTAATAGATTTTTATTGTGGCTAGGGGACTTGTCTTGATCTTCTTTTGTTTTTGATTTGTCCAATAGATTTTTATTTTGGCTAAGGGAATTTTCTTGATCTTTCTTTCTTTGCATGCTTTCTTTTAATTTTGGATCTCCATTTGAAAAAGGCACTTTTAACTTTGATTCTTGAATTACATCCTTTTTATTTTCTTTGGGTGATACTTTTTGATCCATGTCTATGAGGTGGATGGATGTGGGTGAGATGGGTGAGGTGGATGGAGTGACAGGAATGTTAGGTGGATGAATGAGAGTGGTGATGCAATCAATAGAGTCCTTGGGACTATCCTTTTCGGTACTGTCAACATCAAAGGAGGCTTGCACATACTTAACAACTTGGAAAGATGGCTTAGTAGAAGCAACAATAGGAGATTCATATCCTAGCCCAGGGCAGGTGGGATGGAATGATGACGATTGGATATCCTCAGCAGGGTCATGATCAAAGAGTGGGTTATCATAGATGTCCTAGGAAAACATGGGGTTATCATACATATGAAAAGATTTAGTGGAAGCAGGTATGGCAAAGGTAGGTGCATTATCAGGATCCTAAAAGTTTTCAATCCAAGCACTGCCATATTTTTGTGTTCCTTCTGTAGCTATCTTGACATGATTGTTGGAAGTTTGACCCTTCTCAAAGACATTAGCAGTGTCTTTTGCTAGTAAATTATCCATATGGTATTCTCCACATCCCATATCATGGATTTGGATTTTGGGGTTTGATGGTATGGTAAATGAAGTGGATAATTTTAAGGACTTGGGATCAACATATGCTTGAGAAGGAGATGCTTCATGATTGCTAGGGATTATAATTTCAGTTTTAGGGCTTAAATTTTAGCAATACATGAAAGGGTTAGGATCCCCTTGTATTGCGATTTCAACACCATTGTGTGGGAATTTAATGCACTGATGGTATGTAGAAGGTATTTATTGCATTGAATGAATCAAAGGTATTACAAGGAGGATATTATAGGTTAAAGGGAGATCAAGGACTTGCAAAACCACATCCTTTACCACAGGGACAACTCTGATTGGTAGAGTAACTAATCCTTTAGATGAGCGTTCCTCTTCATCATATGCATTTATGGTAATCTTTTTCCTTGGATCAACTTCATTTTAGAGAACCCTAATTTTGTGATAAAATCTTGGGTACAAATATTAAGGCCTACTCCTCTGTCTATCAAAACTCGCTTGATCTTGATATTATGGACAAGGATGTCAGTGTGTAAAGGTGCATTATGTAGTTTTCGAAGGGATGAATCATCATTTTTAGTAAAAGTGAGAGTGTGAGGAGAGGTGATGTGTCCCACCATATCTTGGAATTGATCCACATGTAGGTATGTAGGCACTATAGCAGTAGCAAGTGCTTTATCTAGGGTAGCTTTATGCTCAGGAGATAGGCATAGAAACTCAAGTATAGAAATTTGTGTGGGCACTTTTCCTAAATGCTCTATGAGATTGTGTTGTGAAGTTGATGTAGTGGGTTTTGAATTAGGACCTCTAAGGGTAACTGTACCTCTACGAGTAGTAACATTGCAATCAAACTCTTTTCCTTTTATAATGAAAGTGTTTAAATGATTATTGACCTCACTGATGTTATTTATGGTATAGTCATACTTAGCAGTAGTATATTTTACACCATCACTAGATTCAAGGGCCTTTCCTTTATCCTTATCATGCTTAGGGAAAGGATTTTTTAACATCTCCGGATCAAAATTACTAGAGGGAGTGTTTCTGTTAACCACTATCTTATTGTCACTAATAAGGTCTTGTATTAGATGTTGAAGTTTATTACAACTATTAGTCTTATGTACTTTGTGTCTATGATAGTTGCAAAAGTGATCCTCATTCCACCATGGGGGTTTGACTTGTGGATCATATTCCTTCATTTTGGGTAGCATTATAATATTATTTTCAAGAAGTTCTTTTAATGCAGATTCAAGCGATTGTCCCAATGGTGTAAAATTTTGTTTAGGGAAACTTCTTTGTTTTTCATTTCCTTTATTTGAAGATTAACCTTTAAGGTTGTAGATATGTGATGAGGTTTTAGTTGTTTTTGCATCAACAACTCCGTCATTGACTACATTTTTGTTTTTAACCCAAAAAAGTGTCTTGTTGCTTGAACCTGATTTTTGATATTTGTCATTATTAAGTTTAATAGTTCCATCATTGATGAGAGTTTTTTCAATTCAAAATCCCATTTCTATGGATTCATCAAAGGAATCCAAGCATTTGAGGTGAAGTTCCCTTCCAATTTCTTTGTTCAAATTTTGACAAAAGAGATCAATCAATTCTTTTTCCAAAATCGTATAAGGTAATCATTTTGTTAAATGTCTCCATCTTGGTAAAAATGACAAAATATTCTCCTTGTTTTTGTTTGGTGTTAAAAAGATTTGTCATAGTCACTTTAAGGTCATAATTGAAACTATAATTGGAGACAAATTTATTAGCCAATTCTTGAAAATATTTGATGGTCAGGGGTAATTGTGAAAACCATTCCATAGCTTCTCCTCCTACACTGCAAGGGAATAATCTCATAAGGTATGTCTCATCAACTGCAAATTCCATGGTAGTAGCACAAAATTATCTTAAGTGGTCTTTAGGATCTCTTTTTCCCTTATATTTATCAAGTTTTGGTATGTCCCAATGATTAGAAAAAGGTGACATTGGTATGCTCAGATTGAAAGGATAAGGACATATATCTTCAATGGAGAACTTGTGAGATGATGTTTTATTGTTCTTGAGAGTATCCAATTCTTTTCTCAATGTTCTAAGCTTATCCAAAATATAATTGTTTGTATGTGCTGGTTTTGATGTCTTTGAAGATCTCTTCTAACCAAGTTGTAGATGAAAGGGTATGTGATCTTTGATTCTATCATCATTGTTTGTTTTGGGGTTCTTAGATTCACTAGATTTAGGTTGGTCATTCATCGTGAGCAATAATATGTCAAAATCAGGAGGTAGTTTGATTCCATCATTAACAAGGGCCTTAAAGTAGTGTTATGGATTAAATTTGACTACCTCCGTAAGTAGTTTAGTGAATATATGATCATTAAGTGCTTCATTTATATGAGATTGTGTTTTTTCTTCACTATTAGTTTCATCTATTTCACTAGTTGCAACACTAATGTGATCTTTCCCATCAAAGTCTTTTCCCCATGGGTTCCCTCCTTGAAATTTTTTCTCTTGTTCTAGGGGTCATAGGTGATTGTTTTGATATTCAGTCCAAGAAAAGATAATGTATGAAACCTAAGAATAGGATGCAATGAAAATGATATGATTCTAAGATGAGATATGAGAATGGTATGATATGATATGACAAGCTAAGAATACAAGAGCTCAAAGGCAACTCTAGGTCTGAAGTTGGTTATGATGCAAGGATTTACTTGTGCTATGATGGATAGACACAAGGAAAAATGATCAAGAGAAGGTATATAGGAGATGATGAAATCCAGAAGGATTTCCCTAGTCAAGGATAATGGTATGTTCCCTAACTCAAGGATGATGAACCTTAAGTGATGCAGGTGATAGATAGCCAAAGGTTTAATTTCAAGACTAAGGAAGAGTAACCTAAGTGCAAGATAAAGGTTCATTTGAGCAATAATGAATATGCAAGGGTGGAGGATATGCAAGGACTAGATAGAATGAAAGGATTGAAAGATCAAAACTAAAGGATGATAGCCCCAAGATATTTAAGTGATAGGTTCATTTTAGATGATTTTTCTATTTGATGTTTTAGGGTTCACAAGGTTGAGACATTGCAAATTACTAGGTGTGATGTTTTTTTGAGGTTTATTTTAAATGAACACACATAAAAAACTTGGAAGAAAAAGTGGTTGTTCACTAGTATATCTTAAGACAAGCACAACCTAGTTATTTAGAAAGGTTTGTATACTTGGTATAGCCCATTGGAATACCCCAATATTAGTGTGAAACACTTCTCTCTTTTGAGAGCGGATAGCTTAGAAGTATGGTGGCATTGGCTCCACTCCATGAGACTCACTTCTCGGGCGCACCAAATTTGAATTCCCAAAAGAAGGATTTTCTATCTCTAGTCAAGGGAGTCAATAGTGAGTATCTTTGAGCATGATACTATACCTTGCACTATACCAAGCAACAACTGAAAGGATAGGCTTCTAAAAACAAGAGATGTTTAGTAAGGGCATTCGGTTCAGGGGATACTATGATAAAATCCCTTGAGAGGTCTCCCAACCCTTAGAACAAGGAATTTTTGCATTAGAAAGATACTGGGGGATATCTATCACGTACCACTTCCCATTGATTGTAGACTTTCCTTGCAACCACAAATTTATATAGCAGTTTGAAAGGACTTGGCTTTAGCCCATTATTGCTTTGGTCATTCCCACATTTTGAAGTGAGGTGGCAGGCCCTCTAAGGGATTAAAAGCATAAAGAGATGGGTCTGGTTTATTAACCTCCTAGTTAAATCTATGTGAAAGAAGACAATTGTTCTTTTTTAAGCACCAATTGAATGATCTACTCTAAAACAAACAAGATTTTGTTGTTTTACAATAAAGTGTTGGACACATGAAAACCTGCAAAACCACCCATTAGTAGTTCCAATCAATATTCTTTGACAAACGATTTTTTTTTTTGATTTTTCAAGCTTGGACAAACAAACTTGCATGAAAGGAAAACTAACAAAGTTAGCCCCAAAATTAAAAAAACTAAACTAAAAAGAAAAAATAGTATTTACTGTAAAAATCAAATAAATCTAGTTTAATAATTTAAATCTAACTAAATTAGAAATTGAAACTAAACTAATTTAGAAATTAAAAAAAACTAAACTAAATTTATTTAGAAATTAAACAAAACAAAACTAAATTAGAAATAAAAAAAACTAAACTAATTTAGAAGTTAAAAAAAAAAACTAAACTAAATTAGAAAATATAAAAACTAAACTAATTTAGAAATTTAAAACTAAACTAAAATAGGAAACTTAAATATAAAATCTAAATTAGAAATTTAAATCTAAATTAAATTAGAAAAATCTAGAATCTAGAAATCTAAATTAAATCTAAACTAGATTAAAACTCTAAATTAGAAAAATCTATACTAAACTAAATTAAAACTCTATTAAATCTAAATTGGATTTAATCTAAATTGAATTAAATTAAAATATAAAGTTAAAATCTAAAATAAGTCAAATGCAAATAATGCACTTCCTGTGTTTAGCCAACTATCAGCTATGGCAAGCCCTCATACACACAACTTTTATGAGAAGAAGATAGAGTTGCATGTTCACGTCAGGCTCACCATTATGTAGACAGAGGAAAACTTGGTCTGAAATCTTATTAGATTAAGATTAAGATTTCCAACATCCCCAATGAAGTTACCTACAAAACACACATGCAAAAACAAATATCTAATCTAAACACACATGCATGCTAATGGGGATTTACTCCATTGTTTTCCTACAATCATAATCTTGTGTTTAGAAATAGATGCTCTTAGAAGCACACACAAGAGGTTATGATTGACGGATATGAGAGATATTCTAATGAAGCTAAAATGGGAGAAATGCAAGATACTATGAGCAAATAGATATAAAAAAGAGTGCAAAACAAAACAACACTCAAAGTGGATGCAAAGATAACTAAAACGCAAAGAACGTCGATGATCCAAAGATGAGAGAAGGAAAGGTTTAAATAGATCTCCTTAGAGGTGGATCCAATATTAGAGAAAATTTGGGATAAAAGAGTGAAATGGAGAAATGCATGCAAAGTGGTAAATAAAGGAAATGGATAAATACATGAATGGATTTAAGGATTTTAAAGAAATATGAAAATGTATAAATGTATGGATATTTTAATGATCATATGAATAAATAAATGATAATGGATAAATTATTATGTAAATGGATTTAGTGAAAATGATTATGCAAATGGAGGTTATGGATAAATAATATTTTAATGATTACAGATTTATAAATGATTTAATGAGATGGATAAATATTTATAAAATGGTTATGCATGAAATATGACTATGAGATGAATTATATATAGAATGGATAATGGTACTAATAATGGATCTACATATTGATAAATTTTTTAATTTTATTAGAGGAAATTTTTATGTGTCTACACCCCCATCCCTCTATCTACCTACCTCTCTCTCCATCACTACCTCTCACTCCATATCTCCTTCCCTCATCTTTACCTACTTATCGCTCTATACCTCTTTATCTCTCCCTCCTTCCCTCCCTCCATTCTCTCTCAATCTCTCCAACTTCTCTCTCCACTTCTCTCTCACTTCTCCCTCCCCCTCCTTTCTCTCTCTCTCTCTCTCCTTCCCTCTCTACTCTCTTTCTCACCTCTTTCCCTCTCCTTCTCTCTCTCTCTCACTCTCTCCCTTGCTCTCCCCTCTTTCTCTCTCACTCTCTCCTTCTCTCCCTCTCTCCATATCTACCTCTTCCTCCCTCCTTCCCTCTCTCAATATCCCCAGCTTCCTCCCCTTTTTGTATCACATCTTGGTGTGCATCAGAGAGAGACAAAGAAAGAGAAATAGAGAGAGGAGGGATGGTGGGAGACAGAGAGGCATGGGTGGGAGAGAGAGAGGGGAGGGAGGGAGAGGTAAAGAGGTATATGTGAGATAGAGAGGCAGGTAGAGAGAGAGTGGTAGGGAGTTATAGAGGGAGAGGTAGGTAGAGAGATGGAGAGGAGAGATAGAGAGAATTAGAGAGGGAGGGAGGAGAGAGAGAGTGTGTGTGTTCAAAGGAGAGGGTTAGATAAAGGGATGAAGATAGTGAGAGAGGTATACAACATAAGAGATGAACAATGAGTGAGATAGAGAGAGAAATATGATACAAATTGTTGATTATTAAAATTTGATCTCCTAATTACTAAAATTTGACATGATGATTACTAAAATTTGACTATTTGGAAAATTATAAGATTTTTCAAAAACTAGAATTTGAATTATAACTCCAATAGATCTAAAACTACTCTTAAAAATCTTGAAAGTATATACATGAAATATAACTTAAAGTATAAGAAAGTAAATTACATATGTAAATGTCAACTTAAATGTTTATAGCTGAAGATGATTTTGGTGAAGGTGTAATGATTATAGTAGAAAGAGAAATGTAAAATGAATGGGAAAGTTGTAGCAAAGCGAGGTAGTTTGGAGAGTGGATGAAATATGTTGATGATGACATGATGAGGTGTGGAAACAACAATTTTAACTGAGGAATAATCAATCAAGAGAAGTTCATTCTTCTAATAGTTTAGAATCAAATGAAGCTAACTAGTGAGAAGCGAATGAAGGGAGTCTTTGGCAAGAAAAGTTCAATGTACGGGGAAAAAATGGATTTCCAAATGATAATGCAGCCACAAATTTTATCTCACAATGTAATGAAGTATTTATTTCAACCATATGCTAGAAGAAAATGAGGAAGTAATGATACAGGTTGTGTTTCTTAGCTTAAGGGGATATGTTGCAAGTACTTAAAACTTGAAAGGGTAGTCCTACTACCCAACCCCCTTTGTGAGCTATGCTCATAAACAAATTTCCCTAGGAGCCTAATGCAAGGGCACCATATTAGTTTTGAATGCAATTTTTGGTTTTCTTCTTTTATTGATTTTTGTTCCCTCTTTTTGACATGTGGTGATCCTATGTGGCAGTGAATCTCCTTTGTTTAGTTACATACCGAGCCTTCAATTGGTTGCTGGGGATGAACGGTGGTTGGATGGATCAAGAAAGATGGTAGGAAGCAAATAATCATTTTAGGGGGAGAGGGGTGCTCAGTTTGAGAAAAGGAAAAACAATTGGATTTGAAGAAGCTGAATTGGTTTGAGGAGAATGGAGGGATCAAAAGTTTTGTTGGAGAATTATTGATCCGCTCATGCCAAGTGATTAAAAATAAAAATTGGTTCTTGAGGGGATTGGGATGGGTTTTCTTAAAAGAAAAAAATATTCACTTTTGTTCTTTCATTTTCTTTGCTATGTCGATTGCATTCCTGCAGATTGGGATAGGCAAAGAACTTAAATGTATTTCTGTCACCTTGTCTTGAGTTGACCAGATTTCTCCACTCTGTGTGCAAGTATTTTTTGTTTCATTCTAGAATCTTGAATTAAGAATAAGTTAATCATGTTTCTATCACCTTATAATGGAAGTTTGTGTTTGAATTATTTGTAGCTTTAAGGATGATCATTGAATGCTTGGGTAAGAATTTTTTTTGCCAAAATCCTGTCGCCCCATATTGTTTTGGTCAAGTTCAAGTAATTTACACTATTGTCTTGAAGGAAGGTTTGTTTGAACTGTATTATCATTGTTTAATTCAATCTTAGAATATTTTTGACTGGATAAGTGTTAACTAATTTCATCAGGAAGAGGTAACGAAAGATAGTTGTGAGAGAGAGATGGACAGTTAGAGAGGTAGTTCTTGAGTTTAGAGGAGAGAGTTAGATAAAGGGATGGAGATAGTGAGAGAGAGGTCTAGAGAATAAGAGATGAACAATGAGTGAATAGAGAGAGAGAAAGATAATACAAATTACTGATTATTGAAATTTGACCTCTGATTACTAAAATTTGACATGTTGATTACTAAAATTTGACTAATTCTAAAAAATTATAAGATCTTCCAAAAACTAGAATTTTCATTATAACTCCAAGAGATGCAAAATTACTCTCAAACATCCTAAAACTATATACATGAAATATAACTTAAGTATAAGAAAGTAAGTGCCCATATGTAAATTTCAACTTAAGTGTTTATTTCATGTATATAGTTTCCTTGGTGGAGAAGGAGAAGTACAAAGACAAACAAAAAAGAAAGAGTTAAACAAAATGCATTGTAAAAATTCATGCTTCACATTTGACACTCGCCAAATGGGTAGCATTGGGAATATCAACCCAAAGGGTTGGATTTACCTTGGGCATCCAACCCAAAGGGTTGAATTTACCTTGGGCATCTAACCTAAAGGGTTGGATGACCATTTCATGCCAAGGACATGATTTTTTGAAAGGGTAACAAAATTTCATAGATTTTTGGCCATGCTCTCCATCAGGTTTACATGTATTTCAACGCAAATTTATAAAAATACCATGATAATGTTAGGCTATCTCTTAGCTATCTAGACATATATATATTTTTTAATGTTTTGATTATGTTAAGGTTTTCATTTAGAACTTCTCTTGTTAGTGCCTCAATGTTTTGTTAAAAACCAACATGTGCTAGTTTGGGTATATATTTTTACTTGTTCATCAAATTTTGAAACAAATTACATTTTTAGAAACTAGACTCCATTCTACACGTAATAAAAATAATAATTTTTGATTAGTTTTCAAAACTTTTAGGGGGGAGCACACTCAAATTTTATCTTTTTAGGATGTGTCCACTTCAAAAATTAGTAAAATAATATATATTTATTAAAAAATTCATTGAAAAACTAGCATAAACTACATGGTTTTAGCTAATTTCTCACCATAGTGATTTTTGAAATTAAAAAAAAATTAACTTTTTAGGGGGCCACAATAGACACTATGCTATTTTTTTGATTAAAAAAGGACCAATTTGTGTGGCCCCCCCTTTTTCAAACCCTTAATATTCATTATTTATTTTAAAAAATAGTAGTTTAGAAAGTAGATTCAGAGAAATACAACTCTTGTTCTTGTCGCATCTTCAAATTTTGAGTATAACTATCTTCATTTTCTTGTGAACTTTAGACTTTACTGATTTCATAAAAAAGGTGGCATCTCAAGAACCATTTTTGTGTCACAACTTGGTGCACATACCCATATTTGATGGATGACATTTGATATTTGGGACAAACTTAAGACCGAGGTATCTTTACCTTACTGACTAAAATCCTTTTTATTGTACTAACCTTGTGTTTATGTCTTATTCTTATTGTCTGTGTTGTCTTTTTGTGTTTACATTATGTTTACATCATGTTTGCACTATGTTTTATTTTCCATTATGTTAGTCTCATGTTTTCATTGTGTATGCTTCATGTTTTTCATGATACATTGCACCTCACATGCGTGTTCCTTTTTCCTTATATTGTTCTGCCATAGGATCTTGAGCCTAGGGGCTAGTGCATCCCCTAGATTTGATGTTGTCCTATCTATTCAAAGTTTGGATAAATGAACCCTTCTTGGCTTATCCTTACTTCAATGTGAGAATGAGTGCAAGTTCCTACTCTTATTAAAGTGGGGGTTGAATGTAGCATCATAAATTGTCACCCTTGACAATTCCATACTAGGTTTAGCTCCCCCTTATGTACCTAGAACCAATTGTTCTTTTATAATAATCTTTTGAAAATTAGTAGTTGAATTAGGATTAAGAAATTAATGTTTATCTATCATTGCTTAAGACCCCAAAATAAGTCCGAAATAGGGCACTAGCACCCTTGTCCAACCTATTTTGGCCCCAATTCAAATATGTTGATGTTGAAATTTTAACATTTAGAAAATTCAAAATCATTTGCTAGCTTTCTGTAATTAATTTGTGGGAAATTAAAGAATTGCATATGAATACAAGTATTTTTTATTATTTGAAAGCCTAGAAATTTTGAGAAGTGAATTAGTAGAGCAATTGAGAAATCAAGAGTAGAATTATAGCAACATTATTTCAGTCAAGCATCATGTTAGAAATGCATCATATTTTCATGTGAGTTTCTTTATGTTTTGTTTCTATTTGTTTTGTGAGTACTAAATCATGTAGGACTTCAAATCAAGCATAAATTTCTCCTTGAAGGTGATAAGTATAATGACTTCAGTCGATCAAGGAGTACAAATTTGAGTGGTGAGTTGCATCGATTGTTAATTTGTCACTTGTTTATCATTTAGCCTCTTCTTGACCAAGGGTGATCTCTCTTTTATATTATCATATCCATTGTAGAGGTAGAAATACCAAAATAGGGTTTAACTTAAGCAAGCCCCTATACGACAACCATTTCCTCTCTTTCTTATGTGTAGGTTATAGATCTAAACTAAAATAGTGTAAGAGAGGGGGACTAACCATGTTCAAGGCCCCAGGTCACAGAGGGCCAAGAGGGGAAGGCTGCCCTAACTTACCTTAGCTTAACGGGGTGTTAGGAAATACAAGATGAGAATGATGAAGACTATAAACTCCTTCAATCATCCTACAAACCCAAAATACAAAATGGGGCTAGGCGAGCTAGTTTTCAGGTTTAACACTATGCCTCAGGAAGCTCTTTGTTTGAGGATGAAAGTGCAGTCTCGGGATGATAGCATGATGCACTGGCATCTCTTAAGTGCACTGGCATCCGTATGACTAGAGGACTAAAGAGACAAGGATAAACTCTATAAAATAAACTAACGACCCAACTAGCTACTTCTAAAGGGCCAAAAGAATGCTATGAAGTAAAAAAAATATGCTCTAATATGATAAAGTAAAAACACAAGAGTTAGGGTGGTAAGAATGATCTTACAAAGGAATTCATTCACCAACTAGCTCCTAGTAGCACGTTCACCACCTCCACCAAGAGAAATCAAGGCTAATGGGGGAGAAAATGAGAGTAATTGAGCCTCTGCTACAATGGTGTTGTCCTACACTTGCTCTATTGAACTAATGGAGTGAAGTTGTTGCTGCTATGGAGTGCAAGAGTGGTGCTTAGAATGTTGGAATGGAGACTAGAATGCTTGAAATTATGAAAGAGATTGCTCGAAGGGATGCAAAAGAAGTTGTGAAGCATGTAGAAGGAGGGAATTTGAAGGAAAGATGAAGAAAACAACCATATTCAAGTTGGTCGGCTGAAGAGGGCATTACAAGTTGATTGCCAATGAGAAGTGTAACACCTCTGCAGGTTCTAGCCACATGAATCTGCTATAGACGTAAGTGTGTCACGCTAACATCTGCATGCCACACAGGCACCCTTGACAGAAAATCCCCTACCGACACTAAAAATTGGTTCCAAGTGGAACGAAGGTAGTAGGATTATGTGTATTTTAGCCTCTGAATTTGGTTTTCTAAAGTGGAGAAAGGAAAAAAGGGGAATTTGCATAAGGGGTGTAAATTCACTCCTATACATTTTCCCCCCACTTTAGCAAGCATGGATATTAATGAGTGCTTTGGTAAAGTAGATTAAAGAAGAGAAGGGTTAGGAATGTATACCTAAGCCATTGAGGAAGCATACCACAATCTGACGAACCTGAAGGTGTAGGGAAATCAAAGGACTTTATAGCTTCTCAAAACTATGAAGCTTAAGAAAGAAAGTGTCTTATAGGCCTGCGAACCTGCAAGGAGATAACCCCCCAGATATCTCACATGAAGGAAGCCCCATAAAAGTGATCACCTTACAAGCCGGAAAACCTACAAGGAAGGTTTCCTTCAAGAACTCTCACATGGAGGATACCCAGGAAGCTTCCCCCAAGATCTCTCACATGGAGGAAGCTAGGAAAGCGTCCTACAGACCCGCAAATCTATAGGGAAGGTTTCCTTCAAGATCTCTCACATGAAGGAAACATAAGAAAGTGCCCTATAGACCTACAAACCTATAGGGAAGGTATTCTCCAAGATCTCTCACATGAAGAATACCCAAGGAAATTGCTCTATAGGTTTGCAGACTCGCAGGGGAGCCACTCCCAAGATATCTCGCATGGAGGAAGTTCAAAGGAAGTGCCCTATAGGTTCCTAGATCTGTAGGGAGGTATACCCCAAGATCTCTCACATGGAGAAAACCTAGTACAGTGGAATCCACAGAGTCAAAAAATGACCACGTAGGTGAGTAAGCAAAGAGTTGTGCAGACTATCAACAATTTAGAAGTCTTTCGAAGGGGTCCCTTAGGAACCCATTGTGAAGAAGGGGTCCAGTCAAGGGACACACAATTCCAAATGATATGTTTTCTTTCTCAAATAAATTCATCATCAAGGGATCCTTTTGAAAGATGTCCACTTTATAAAGAAATTCAAAAGGAAGAATATTCCCCCACGCGAAGGGAAATTCAAAGCTATCCTACTTCAGAGGAAGGTTTTCAAGTTCTTTCTTTACGAACCCATGATGAAGGAAACATGTTCTGTGAGGGTTTGAAGTTGTGAATGTGATTTTGAAGAAAGGTTTGTGAATATTTCAAGAAAAGATTCATTGGCAATGAATGCATTTTATGCAAATCAAGATGTTGTAGAAGAAAAATTATCACAAATGAGAGGGACAACTCAAGCAAACAAGAGAGAAAGATAAAGATAAAGAAAAGAGAAGAACACAACCAAAGGGCATAGGGGTAGCCTGATATTTTAGGGTCAGAACTATTCATAAATATAAATATAAATAAATAAATAAATAAATATATATATGTGTGTGTGTGTGTGTGTGTATGTATAGTAATAGTATATAAATGAATTGTCATCAAACCCCTACTATATCAAACTATGTGAAGAATGCATGAGAAGACAAGGTAAAAATAAAAAATTGGGTCAACATGGAAGGGAAGCCTAAATGCCTCTAACGCTTTGCAACATCTCCAATTTATCAAAAATCAAGCACAAACATGGAAGAATAATGATACAAACAAAGGAAGGTTTACGACACAAAAACCATGCATGTATCCAAGCACCAACAGGGGTGACGAGGGTCATCCAAGCACACATAGTACATGTTATCACCTGAAGTTGCACCCTTGTTGAACCTGATGTTCAACACCTCAGTGTAACATGGGAAGACCTCCAAAGATGTGGGTTTCTTGTAAGTAAAGGTCAACCTCCAGAGAAGGCCAGCTTCCTCTGGTGTCACCTAAAGCTACAGATCTTAGAATGAAAAGGGGGAGAGATAATGCATAAAAATGAAAATTAAACTCTATGGTGATACACCGAATGTTACTTAGATTTGAAACCAAACTTCATACACTTGCTTTCAATGACTGAAAATAAATTTGCACAATTCACTTCCGCATATATTTTTTGCAAAAGTGTTTCACAAACAGGTCTTGGTGCTAAAATTCTTAGAAGGAAATTTAATTTCACATTTAGAATTCATTACATCTTTTGACACAATTTGTGACCTGCGAAAACATGCTTTCTACATGAAGGTTCTAAAATTTGAGACAAAGCTCAAAGGAAATCAACATTTACCTCACTAAAAGCTTGATTAATCAATTGACTGAACACAAAAATGCAAAGAGAAAGTAGGCAAGAGCTTCGAATCAATAATAATCAAGGTCTTTACTAAATTTCATCTCCAAAATTGAGTTACAAAAGTTTGCTAATTTGAGAGAGGATTGGAAAATTCACAGACTTTAGAAAAAGCATCTGGAGAACCCCTTTACAATGAGGCAAAAATGCCTCATATATCAAAGTGAGGTCAGCCACCTAGGGCTTACAAAATATCAGTCTCCGAAAGATCTTCCCTTTAGATCCTTTCATGTAGTTAATGCTGTGTTTGATTGAATCCCTGCTATCCATGTCGGTGTGAAAGATTTCCTTCAGGAGAAGCCTTCTTGATCTTTCTACAACCACCGCATTCACTTTTTCTCCTCGTGTCAATCTTTGAATTCCCCCCAGTCGAGCTTCTTTGAATGCTTCTGAGCTCACGTTGCTTTTCCTTCTATTAATCACCTTCTCCTTAGTCAGACTGCCACGGCTCGCCCTTAGCTCACTCTGATTGGCTGGGAACAATTCACGTAGATCCCCCGATGGTCAAAGGCTTGCTCAGTCATAATCGCATGTCGGTGAGACACTAATCGTGTCTCCCTGATGCAATTATACCTTTTTGCAATTATCGGCACAACTCATTATTGTCAGCAAGATTCATAGTGAGCTCTAAGAGTCCATCTCCTTTCTTTTTCTTTGAGCTCACTCCACTTCGGTAAGACCCTACCGAGTCAGTGAAACATCCTATCGAGGCCACCCCTTCTTCGCAGATGCTGCCTCCTTCGTGTATCAGCAAGACATCTTGGTGAGACTTAAAATCCTTCGGCGAGCAAGAGACCGCTTTGGCAGGACCATCGTTTGTCGGGGAAACGTCATAGCGAACCACATATGGTTCGGCGAGAGCCCATTTCATTTCGTTTCAACAAGACAAACATTTATCACCAAGAGGTCACAGCAGGCTTCATGAGTCATGTTGAGATCCCTTTGTTATCGGCGAGACATTGGCCTATTGGCTAGACCCTCATATCGATATGAATCTCCTTGGGGGGATGCCCGGCCTTCAGCAAGACATCGTTTGGTCGCCGGGACTTCATGGCGAAGGCTTTAACTCTTGGCAAGTTCATTTCATTGTCACCCATATCAACAAGACCCCATATCCTTTGGTAGGAGTCAGGGTGAGGCACCACTTTGGTGAGACCTCTTGTCGATGGAAACTCCTTTCACCAAGACATCAGCCTTCATAAAGATGTTATATCGAAGCCCCCTCACACTACACCGAAGGCATCCCGTTTCAGCGAAACTTCATTCGGTCGCTGAGACGTTACAACGAGGGCCCTTCCCTCCTGGTAATGACATTCTTTTTCGCTGAGACCACATGCGGTCAGAGAGACCACATGCCGAAGGAATCCATGCTTTGGAAAAAGCTCGTTTCAGTTAGGGAGACTCCCTTTTATCATCGAGACACCATGTCGAAAACCCTAACTGCTTAGAGAGCTCCAAATCAACTTTGGCCATAGCTTGCTAGGTTGGTGAGACATCTCACTAACCTCCTCATTATTCTCTGAGTTTTCCTTGACACCTCCTCAAGCTTTTTTTTTTATCGGCGAGAGTCAATTACTGTTACCCTGACACATTTCACTTTACCGAGCTCTGCATTCTTTTCACCGAGACATTATCGAGTCGGGAAGACTTCATAGCGGGGCTCATTTGTCATATCGATATCTCCTCCTGTCACTAAGACACCCCCTGTTGGCCAGACCTCATCCCGATGGCGAGATGTTATGCCGAATATGACCCCCTTGGCTAGGCCCCTTTTGTTTTCTTCCGTGTGACCTTCATCGTTTGGCAAGACATTTTTTCGAAGGCAATATCCTTTGCTGAGACCCATTCTTGTCACCGAGATATCTCAACGAACTCTTTTTTGTTGAGTTGCTCATTAGTCGGCGAGACATCCTTATATCAGCAAGACCTTATGCCAATGTCAAACTTTCTTGGTGAAGTCCTTGTTGTCTGTGAGACTCCTGTCGAAGGAAAAACACATATTGAGGCCCCCTTTTATCCTTCGGCGAGACCAAAAGCAGTTGGTGAGACATCATGCCGAAGTTGATTTTCTTTGGCAAGGGCTTATTTCAGTCGGCATGACTTTTCTTTATTTCCAAGACATCCTAGCGAACTCAATATCCTTTTTCGAGAGCCCTTAGAGTTGGGGAGACCTTTTGACTTCAGCGAGACCCTATAGCGAAGATTGCTTGCTTTGCCGACGCCGCCTCCTTTTGGTGAGACATTGCTCATTGGTGAGACCTCCTAGCAAAAACCGCTTACATACGCTGAAGGCATCCCTTCAGTGAGACCCTTAAGAATCGCCGAGACTCCATCCCAAAGGAAAAATCTTCCGCTGATTTGCATATCCTTTTGTTGCTGGGACAATGATCAATGTCCTACCGATAGGAACCTGCAGGTGAATTCCACTCGCCATGACACTCCCGAGGTCTTGCTAATAGACAACATAGAAGCATACTTAACCAAATGCATTATCGGTCGGGGAGACCTTGATAATCTCATGCCGATAGAATCCCAATGTGAAACATTCAGACTTGATGGAACCCCTGCTAGTCGGCAAGACATCTAGAAGGTCTTGCTGATTTTCTCCTTAGAGGATTTTCATGCCGAACTTGAACAAGGTAGGCTTCCAAGCTAAGTCCCCTGTGACCTAGCATCAGATTCATGACTCTTTCCCTTTTGTCAATGCTCCATTTGGCCTTCTCGAACCTTTGTCACATGATTTATCTTACCTAATTGAGCCCATGGGTGAAAATTAGGTAACATTTCTAGCGACTTTTGCTAGATGTTTGCCTACTAAACATGGAAAACTAGTAGCCTAGGCCTATCCATTGGGCACAAAATCATTGGGAAAATTGAGGAACGGACTTGGAGTAGCTTTGTACATGGTTGTAACTTGCTTGAGATTCATATAACACTCAGAAACTTATTGAAAACAGGGAAAAAATGAAATAAAACTATCTATTTGTGTTGGAACAACACTTAGGGAAAGAAATAATATCTAAACCTACCCTACACTAACCAATGAGAAATTGATCAAACAAACCCATTGACAAGTTGGGTAAAATAACTGCCCTTTCTAAAAAATTTACAATGTTTGCCACGCTAGAGAACAACTAAAGAGAAATGAAGCATGCATGACAATTCAACAGATGGATGCAAGATCTCTAGAAGAACATATTCAGGCTTACTAACCTTTTCATATGGAATGTAAATATTCCCGTTCTGAGGTGGAAAGGTAACTTGAGTGCACTCCTCTTGAGCAGTACCCTCATGCTTGGATGCAAGATTCATCCTTGGTGTTGTATTGGATTCCATCTGAGCTAGGTATCTAATTGGACAACCTTTGGTAAGGGCAAAGATTGAGCCTCCTTTGATCTCTTGCTCATGAACTACCATTTTATCACCTTGCTGGCTAAAAAGGTATAGCCCATGTGACTGACTTGATGGAAGAGTAGTAGCCTCCCCAATATGCTCATGCTTTCCAAAATGAACATTCACTCCTTTAATTAATAATGAGATGGCTTCCTCCGACACACTTTCAATCAATTCATCAACCTCAGGCTCCTTTATAGAACAGAATGAAAGTTGCTCATAATTCTCATCATCAATGGAAGAGTTACATTCTGATTTAGGTTTGTCCTTTTCAATGCAAGAAGACAACAATTCAAGTGGTGATAAATTCTCAAGTTCCTCTATACAATGGAACAAAAGTTCCTCCATGGCTAAATGGTTTTGTAAATCAAGATCATGAGGCTTCCCCTGCTATTTCAGTATTTGTTCAAGCTGTTGCTTCAGATCATCATGGCTATCATCCTTTTCTGACTCTGCCATCTAATGTTGAACAAAACTTCTCAATTATATCAGTGTACACTTCTTCATATAGATCAACATCAACTTTCTCAAGCATAACATGCTCAAAAGTATCAAATCCAGCTGTACACTGCTCCTCTTCAACCTCATGTTGTTGACTTATGACCAGATTTATGATTTCCTCATCACACTCAATGAAACATGGAAGCTTAAAAAATGAAGCTATGGAATTATGACCTACATCATCTCTTTTAGTCTCCTCAATATGTTGTCCTGACTCTTGAACCTGGAGCTGCTTGATGTCCTCTTGCTGCTCTGAGATAGCATTTAGAGTGGGAAAAATCATACCTTCTTCATTCCAAACTATACATTGCTCTTCTTGGTCAGATTTTTCCATCATTTCACCTTGTTGTGTTGTCAGAACATTTTCACCATCTTGTAGAACAGTGGGTAGATCATCAGCTAAAACATTGCCAGAAACATTTTGAGAATTCTTCTCCTGTTCAGCCTTTTGCAGCTGTAGTCTGTATTCCTCCATGGCTAAATGCCAAAATTTCACACTTCCATTCTCCATCATGTTGATTGTGTTGTGCAAACCAAAAGTCTGCTCTTCACCTACAGCCTCATTTTCCTCCATTATCACATTTGATTTGTCATCCCCAAGCTCTTGTTCAAACATAACGAAAGCTAAAAGATTTGTTTCTTCCTCTACAAGCATCTCTTCTTTAGGTTTCTCTAGAACATAAGTGGTTGGTTGAGCCTGCTTAAGGATAGGTTCCTGAGTTAAAACAAGATTACTTGGGGACTCAAATTTTACAGGCTGAAAAGGTTCAGCTTGCTTGAAGCTTGGAGAATTGGACTTGGAAACTCCTTTATTGACATGATTGTTCAATGTTATGGGAAGAGCTGGGCTGAGGCTAGGACTAGAAGTTTCATACCTTAATTCACATTGATAATAAAAATAAGCTTGACTACTTTGCACTTAAGTAGACAAAGACTTGATCTGCTCCTCTTTAGCAGCTATGTCTCTTTCCAGGCTTTCCTCAAACTACCTTCCTTTTTTCACCCGCTCTTGATAAAAAATAAAGGATTGATCAGCAAATTCTTGCTGCTGTAAGATGATCTTGTTTTGCTTCCTGATGTCAACTAACATCTGATACATATGTGGGAACACCTTACTAGTATCACTGATCTTCATGTGTCCAAATTTTTGGCTTAAGGCCCACAACACATGGTCAAGATTTTGAATTAGATCTAATAAATTTTGGTAGGGGTGCTCTTGAGGTTGATTATGTAGATAATCATGTTGGTTGGCATCAAATACCTCTTCATGGGGTTGATTTTGATCATAGGTTGACTGATATTGAGATTGAGCAGGGATGGGAGGGTGGAAAACATGATGGGGTTGCTGGTAGTCTGCTATTGCAGGGACATTTGGTATGAGACCAGCAAGCTACTCTATGTGAGATGGTTGGTAAAAGGGCGCCCATGCATGATTTTTATGGAATGGTGGGAAACATGACATATTTCCACAAAATGCAGACATATTTGTTCATTCAAGAGACTGGAAATTCATTAGATTTTCTGGTAAAGCAAGAAACCGAGTTTGATTTTTTCACAATAACACTTTGTCTGCTTGAAACCATTTGATATCTCTCTAGAGTCACCAGGTGTGTTGAAAATTTGCCTCCAAAAGGCTGAAACTACTACTGCACACACCAAACAACAACAATAAAATGCATAAACATGAACTGAGAAGCAGTCCATTGTCCCACCGGGTGTGCCAAAAACTGTTATCACCTGAACTTGCACTCTTGTTGAACTTGATGTTCAACACCTCAGTGTAACATGGGAAGACCTCCAAAGATGTGGGTTTCTTGTAAGTAGAGGTCAACCTCCGGAGAAGGCCGACTTCCTCTGGTGTCACCTAAAGCTACAGATCTTAGAAGGAAAAGGGGGAGAGATAATGCATAAAAATGAAAATTAAACTCTATGGTGATACACTGAATGTTACTTGGATTTGAAACCAGACTTCATACACTTGATTTCAATGACTGAAGATAAATTTGCACAATTCACTTCCGCATATTTTTTTTGCAAAAGTGTTTCACAAACATGTCTTGGTTCTAAGATTCCCAAAAGGAAAGTTAATTTCACATCTAGAATTCATTACATATTTTGACACAATTTGTGACCTGCAGAAACATGCTTTTTGCATAAAGGTTCTAAAATCTGAGACAAATCTCAAAGGAAATCAACATTTACCTCACTAAAAGCTTGATCAATTAGCTGACTGAACACAAAAATGCAAAGAGAAAGCAGGCAAGAGCTTCAAATCAATAATAATCAAGGTCTTTACTAAATTTCATCTCCAAAATTGAGTTACAAAAGTTTGCTAATCTGAGAGAGGATTGGAAAAGTTACAGACTTCAGAAAAAGCATCTGGAGAACCCCTTTATAAAGAGGAAAAAATGCCTCATATAACAAAGTGAGGTCGGCCACCTAGGGCTTACAAAATATCAGTCTCTGAAAGATCTACCCTTTAGATCCTTTCATGTAGTTAATGCTGTATTCGATTGAATCCTTGCTGTCCATGTCGGTGTGAAAGATTGCCTTCAGGGGAAGCCTTCTTGATCTTTCTGCAACCACCACATTCACTTCTACTCCTCATGTCAATCTTTGAATTCCCCCCAGTCGAGCTGCTTTAAATGCTTATGAGCTCACGTTGCTTTTACTTCTGTTAATCACCTTCTTCCTGGTCAGACCACTACGACTTGCCCTTAGCTCACTCTGATTGGCTAGGCACATTTCAAATAGATCCCTTGATGGTCAAAGGATTGCTTAGTTAGAATCGCATGTCGATGAGACACTAATAGTTTCTCCTTGATGCGATTATACCTTTCTGCAATTATCGACACAACTCATTATTGTCGGTAAGAGTCATAGAGAGCCCTAAGAGTCCATCTCCTTTCTTTCGTTCCAAGCTCACTCCACTTTGGTAAGACCCTACCAAGTTGGTGAAACATCCTGTCAAGGCCATCCCTTCTTTGCCGATGTTGCCTCCTTTGCGTATCGGCAAGACGTCTTGGTGAGACTTAAAATCATTCGGTGAGCTTGAGATCGCTTCGGTAGGACCATCATCTATTGGGGAAATGTCATAGTGAGCCACATATGGTTCGGCGAGAGCCCATTTCATTTCATTTTGGCAAGACAAACATTTATTACCAAGAGGTCATAGTGGGCTTCATGAGTCATGTTGAGATCCCTTTGTTATCGATGAGACATTGGCCTATCAGCCAGACCCTCATATCGATATGAATTTCCTTGGCGGGACCCCTAGCCTTCAGCGAGACATCGTTTGGTTGCTGGGATTTCATGGCGAAGGCTTTAACTCTTGGAAAAATCATTTAATTGTCACCCATATCGGAAAGACCCCATATCCTTTGGAAAGAGTTAGGGTGAGGCACCACTTTGGCGAGACCTTGGCCCATCGGTGAGACCTCTTTTCGAAGGAAACTCCTTTCACCGAGACGTCAGCCTTTCAACAAGACGTTATACCGAAGCCCCCTCACACTACACCGAAGGCATCCCTTTTCGGAAAAACTTCGTTTGGTCACCGAGACATTATAGTGAGGGCCCTTCCCTCCTGGCGATGACATTATTTTTCACTGAGACCACATACGGTCATAGAGACCACATGCCGAAGGAATCCATGCTTTGGCGAAAGCTTGTTTTAGTCAGGGAGACTCCCTTTTATCATCGAGACACCATGTCGAAAACCCTAACCACTTGGAGAGCTCTAAATCAACTTCAACTAGAGCTTGCTAGGTTGGTGAGACATCTCATTGACCTCCTCATTATTCTCTGAGTTTTCCTCGACACCTCCCTGTGCTTTTTTTTTTTAATCGGCAAGAGTAAATTAGTGTTACCCTGACACATTTCACTTTACTGAGCTCCTCATTCCTTTTGCCGAGACATTATCAAGTCAGGAAGACTTCATAGCGGGGCTCATTTGTCATATCGATATCTCCTCCTGTCGCTGAGACACCCCCCTATTGGCCAGACCTCATCTTGACAGTGAGACATTAAGAGGAGGAGCATCCAAACCTCCCACAACAAGGGCTAAGGAAGAGGGCCCTGCAAGGTATTCTTTGTCGAGCTCTTGTGGAGCTAAGGTTAGCGATTTATTGAAGATCACTAACAAGGCTAGAACTTCATCCATAGAGTTAAACATGCATCCTACATGAGTGCCATGTTTAACTTCAATGGATAGGGTAGGTTGCACATGAGATTCATCGCTAGGCTCGGCGAACGAATGGGGAGTGTTGACAAACTCAGGGGAAGCTGGGACTAGTTCCATCAGTAGGACATAACAAGTTAGCATAGGACCACCTTGTGAAGAATGTGGGATCCTCTTACGTCCTTTATTGCTAGAAGGACCACACTCCACCTTTTTCTTTATCGAAGGAGATGAACTCCCCATAGATGAGGCTAGAGGTGCAGAGGAAGAAGAGTGTTGATGAATAAGTTTGCAGGCAATAGCCTTATGGGAAATTTAGCTATTTGGGGGACTTGTGTGCATAGGTAAGTGACCTCTAGGATTTTATCGATGCTGGATCTTCATTTTTTAATGGGGGGAGAAAAGGGAACGAAGAAAAACATAAAATAAACAAATCTAAGCGAAGACAATGTGCCAGATCTGTAATAAGATAAGTAAGCACATTGCAGAAATAAAGGCTTAGGTAGTAATTAGCATATATCAAATAGACAATTCCCAACACTACAAACATAAGAACATCAAACCATTTGCATAATATAACCCATACAATGTAAGCTAATACAAAAGAGTAGCAACATGATTTGTATTATTGTAAGCCACGTAAAGATTATAAAAGCTTGAAATAGATGTTCATATATTTCATAAATTACAAGCACAATCTAATGTCCTACCAAATGCTTGAAAACATAGAGGCTGAATAGAATGGCACAGTCTGCAAGTTCATATTTAATATCAAACACTACAGAGGCTAATTCTCAGTGCTCAGGAAATTTTTTCCATCTAACAAGAACCACAAAATGAAGAAAGCGCCACTTAAAAAAGCTAGCCCACCACTTGGAAGCTCCAACAAGAAAAAAACTCCAGTGAAGTCAGCAACATAAAAGATTCCCCAGTGCAGAAACCAACAGAAAGAAGGAAAGGAAACATGCCAACAAGGACATTCCAAGGACAGATTTTCCACACAACAACAAAAGGATAGGACACACAATAGTAAAATAGAAATAGTTGCAACAACTATCGAACAAAAACAACGGACGCCCGAACAATCACCACGTGGAAAGGTAACTATAGTGTGGGAGCCATCCGAACAGAAAGCAAGCAGAAGCAATGTGTCAAGTAACTAGATCTCGACAAAAGAAAAAAGAGGCATCTCAAAGGGAAGCTCCGATAGGACACCACGTGGTGGCAACCGAAAAGCTGCAAGCTGTTATGAAATAACTTGCACAATAGAAGAATATGATATGAAATATGCTACAAATACTTGATAATAACTGAGAATAACAAGCCACTTCGAGGGGAAAAAACCTCCAAATATCTCTAATGAGAACACACTTCACAACTTGATGATGAAATAAGACTCACAACCTCCTATATATACCTATTTATGCCAAGGATATCACCTAGGCCGACTTAGACACACCTATATAAGACTTAGGCCAACCTAAACAACTAAATAACAATATACTAATGATAATATGATTAATAGAGAGTTAAGATAACCACAAGCCGACTATTCATAACCCGATGTACAATAATATTAAGGGCATAGCATGCCCCCTTCTTCAAAGAAGCATTGTCCTCAATGCTAATCAAGTTTGGAAACTTTTGAATGAACTCCTCGCCTTCCCATGTGGCATCTTCAACTGGTAAATTCTTCCATTGGATGAGATACTCAGATAGTTCTATTCCTTAGCTTCTTTGTGCGTGTTTGATGAATGCACTCTGGTTCCAAAATGATTCTCCCTTCTTCATCCAACTCGAGAAGTGTTGTTTGAGTGGGAATATTATGCCCAATTACCTTCTTCAAATAGGAAACATGAAAAACTGGATGTATCTTTGTTGTTGGTGGCAACTCAAGCTTGTAGGAAACACTACCGATCTTCTGCATGATTTGGAATGGACCATAATACTTTGGAGACAACTTATTATTCTTTCTTTGCTGCTTTAGTGAGATTTTCTTATAAGGCTGCAATCGCAAGAAGACCCAATCCCCAACTTCAAAACTTCTTTCACTACGATGTTGGTCGCCTATTGTTTCATTGATTTTGTGCCATGGCTAAATTCTCCTTGAGTCCTAAAAGTACTTGTTGTTGATGAAGCAAGTGGTCTTCTACCTAACTCTTGGGGACACCTTAATTGATGAGGTGTGATGGAAGGAGGATGATATCCATAAAGTGCCAAAAATGGAGACATTTTTGATGAGCTATGAAAAGAAGTGTTATACCACCATTCCGCAAGTGGTAGCCAATCTACCCATTGGGACTGTTTCTCTGAAGTGAAACAACGTAGATATCCTTCCAAACACTTATTAACAACCTTTGTTTGCCCATCTGATTGAGGGTGGTATGAAGAGCTAAGAGCCAATTGAGTACCCAAACATGAGAATAAATCTTTCCAAAGTGACTAGTGAAGATAGGATCACGATCACTAACAATAACTTTAGGTGTACCATGTAGCTTTTGGATATTCTCCAAAAAGCTTTAGCCACTGACTTGCTGTAAAGGATGTGCTAATGCAATGAAATGTGCATATTTAGTGAGCCGATCAACTACCACCATGATGACATTATGACCTTTAGATTTGGGAAGCCCTGTGATGAAGTCCATGGATATCTCTTCCCAACGCTGGCTAGGAATAGATAAGGGTTGCAAGAGACTTGGTGTCTTAATTGTCTCCCCTTTATGCCTTTGACACACCAAACATTCAGCCACAAATTTTTGAACATCACCCTTTAGCCCTTCCCAAAAGAAATCTTGCTTGACTCGATGATATGTCTTAAAAAATCCTGAATGACCACCCACTGGAGACTCATGCAACTCTATGAGAATCTTGATTTTAAGGTTGGAATTCTTGCAGAGATACAAACGCTCTTTATACCAAAGAGTATCTCCCTTCCAACAAAACTTATTTGAACTACTAGAATCACTTTTTAATTGCTCGATGAGATTACTTGTCGCAACATCATTTTGCCACTCTACTTTGGCTTCCTCCACCCAATTTGCTTGTAATATTGAAAGGGCACACAATAAGGCTTCATCTTTCACATCCTTCCTTGACAAGTGCATTTGCGACAATATTTTCTTTCCCTTTCTTATATAAAATCTCAGTCATATCCTAACATCTTAGTGACCCATTTTTGTTGCTCTTCAGAAGATAGTCGTTGTTCCAAAAAATATTTTAGGCTATCATGATCTGTCTTAACCTTGAAATGTCTACCCAATAGATAAGGCCGCCATTGTTTCACCGCATGGAGTATTGCTAGCATTTCCTTCTCATAAATAGGTTTTAGTAGATTCTTACCTTTTAATTGACTCTCAAAAGCAATTGGTCAACCTTCTTGCATGAGCACTGCTCCTATCCCATTTCCAGAAGCATCACATTCCACAATGAATTCCTTGGTGAAGTCAGGAGTGGCAAGTACTAGAGTTGTACACATAGCCTCCTTCAATCTCTCAAATGCTGTATTGGCAGACTCGTTCCAATGAAAAGAATCCTTCTTCAATAGAGTGGTGAGAGGTGTTGCTATACTACCATAATTCTTCACAAATCTTCTATAGTACCCTGTCAATCCCAAGAATCCTCTCAGTTTCTTAATGGTTTTTGGAATAGGCCATTCCATGATAGCCTTAATTTTGTTAGGGTCCACCTTTACTCCTTCATGTGAAACTATGTGTCCCAAATACTCCACCTCTGTAAGACCAAAAGCACACTTGGATGGCTTAGCATAGAGTTTATGATCTTCAAGTATTTGTAATGCTTGATCCACATGTTGCAAATGTTCTTCCCAAGTCTTGCTATAAATTAATATATCATCTAAGAATACTAACACAAACTTTCTCAAGAACTTCTTAAAAATGGAATTCATCAAACTTTGGAATGTAGATGGTGCATTGGTAAGACCAAATGGCATCACCAAAAATTCATAATGACCCTCATGAGTCCGAAATTCTATCTTACAAATATCTTCCTCCTTAATTTGAATTTGGTGATAACTAGATCTAAGATCTAACTTGATAAAAAACATAGCTCAATTTAATTCATCTAGCAAATCATCAATGACTGGAATTGGAAACTTATCTTTAATGGTGTACATGTTGAACACTCTATAATCTAGACACATGCACCAAGTATTATCCTTCTTATGTACCATCACCACTGGCGAGGAGTAAGCACTTTGGCTATGCCTGATGATTCCTACCTCTAGCATCTCTTCAACAATTTTTTCTATCTCTCTTTTTTATGTGTGGATACTTGTAAGGCCTGATGTTCTGTGGTTGGCTCCCTAGGACTAACTGGATGGCATGATCATGATTTCTCTTAGGAGGAATTCCTTTAGGCATATCTCCAAGAACAACTGAGTGACGATCAATTATAGCTTGCAAATCTGGATGAGTAGGAGTAATAGATTGAGAGACTTCTAATGAACATAGTTGGGCCACAAATCCATCCACTCCTTTCTTAAGAACTTTTGCATTTGATGAGAGCTTACCATTTGTGGAGATTTTTCCTTCAACCCCCTTAGCTCTACTAGCCTTCCTTCCGATTGAAATCTCATGAATAGTTCTTGGAAGTTCATCTCAATTGTTCCTAATGTAGTAAGCCATTGTACTCCCAAAACAATATTTGCTGCACCCATGGATATCACATACATTGGGGTATCAAGTTGATAATCTCCCATGGATAATTTAATGCTATGACACTTCCCTAAACAACTAACTATACCACCATCTGCAATCAAAACTTGAAACTCTGGAGCTGGATATATGAAACAATTTAGACGAGTAGCTAACTTTTTGTTGATGAAATTATGAGTACTACCTGAGTCGATCAACATTGTTACCTTCTGCTTCTTTAGGAACCCCACCACCTTGAGAGTTTGTGGAGCACTGAAACCTGAGAGTGCATGACAAGAAATTATTGGTTGAGAATCATGTGATTCCTCATTTGACTCCCTTTCATCTTCTAGTATGGGTTCCTCCTCTTCTTCCTCATTGGGACCTTCAATATAAAACAATTTCTTTTCACTACATTTATGTCCTCGACTGTATTTGCTATCACAATTGAAACACAAGCCTTTTGATCTTTTCTCCTCAATTTGTTGTGGAGTCAACTTAGTAGGTTGTGTTGAATATCCTTTCTCTCTTGTCACATTAGCCCCTTGCTTCTTAGGAATCAAATATTTCTCCTCTACCCTACGTGCTAAGATAAAAGACTCATTTATGGAACTAGGGCTAAACATGAGTACCTCATGTTGAATGTGATCCTTGAGACCACCCAATAATAAGTCATTCAAGTTTTCCTCCGTAATTGAATCCACCCTTAAGGATAGATTTTGGAATTGCTGAATATAATCCTTAACTGATCCTGTTTGTTGAAGTTTAGCTAGTTGGCTGAAGAAGTTTTCTGTGACGCTATTGCTATATTGTGCTTGGAGTTCCTCTGTAAAAATTGACCATGAGATGGTGAGCTCCTTTTTACCTTGATGAGTGCAAAGCCAATGATACCAAATGAATTGTTCTGATTCTAAATATAAGGAAGCCATCGTGACCTTTTGTCCATTTGGGATTTGGTGTACTTCAAAAAAATTCTCCATTTGGTTTATCCATGTTAGAGGATCCTTAACATCAAACTTGCGCATATCCACCTTTGGAAATAAATTCCTAGATCCCATAGGAGTACTAAAGCTTGTGTTAGTAGTAGCTGACCTAGAATTTTCACCTTGGCCGCTTGAGAACTCCTTTCTTGATTCAGCTATGTAGGTGCTTAACATGTTTCGCATGTCCGACATATCTCCTCTTAGGTCACACATATCCATCTTAATTGAGGAAATTTCTTCCTTGACCTTATTGATTTCTTCATTATGAGTAATATCCTCTATTGTTTCACCATCCTTATTAGGAGTCTTCCCCGGAGTGACAACATTCTTTTTACCCCTTGTTGCAGGCCCTGTCATGATGGAAACCACTAATGTTGAAATAAATCACACAAATGAAACTTAAATTCTCTCAAATTTTTACTGTAATCTCATTTAGTACGTCTTCAAAAACCCAATAAAAATTAGACTCCAATTCAACAATATGTGCGAGATATGTAGATTCCAAAAAAATAGTGTACAAACCCTAATTCTGCAATAATTTGCTTAATTCTGCTCCAATTCTTCTGAAATATGGATTGTTTCTTCTTCAATATGTTCTTCGAAAACCCTTTAAAAATCAGAAAAAAATTTGCCAAAATCTGAAAGATATGCTCTTCCCAAAATCGCCTCCAAGATTGAGAAAAACCTTGCCTCTATGGTGCCAAGATCATGCTCTGATACCACTTGTTATGAAATAACTTGCACAATAGAAGAATATGATATGAAATATGCTACAAATACTTGATAATAACTAAGAATAACAAGCCACTTTGAGGGAAAACCTCCAAATATCTCTAATGAGAACACACTTCACAACTTGATGATGAAATAAGACTCACAACCTCCTATATATACCTATTTATGCCAAGGATATCACCTAGGCCGACTTAGACACACCTATATAAGACTTAGGCAGACCTAAACAACTAAATAACAATATACTAATGATAATATGACTTAATAGAGAGTTAAGATAGCCACAAGCCGACTATTCATAACCTGATGTACAATAATATTAAGGGCGTAACACAAGCAGTATGAAAACAAAAGGTGAAGCCATGAAAGAAAGAAGGACCATGAAGGAAAAGAGTGGTGTGTGAATACATATTCATAGCTTGGTGAATCATAAGTACATTTTTCCTAAGGAATGAGAAGCTCCAGATCATGGTCTCGCAGACCAGTCCACCGCCTGGACTAATCACTCACAGCTTGGAGAGGGCAATCTGAAGGGACGTCTAGGCCTCATCTGATGGTGCAGAGAGAGCGCACAAGCTTTCATGTGCCATGTTTAAATCAATAATTTCTTTAAAAGGAAATCCCCCAGATATTTTCACCTTAGACTCAAGCTAGAAGAAGAGCTATGCCAATTGATGCACCATGTTCTCAATATTGGCAGTAGTCAGAAGTTGATCGAAAGACTGGAATACAAATAGATCTTGTTTTTTCTCCTCAATCCTCTCAATGATATGTTCTATTCCTGCCATTGTTTGGTTAGCCAAGAAGGGTGATGGATGCCCTTACTAAGTTAGTCTAGAAAATTTAGCTCGCATATCATAGGTAATTTGAGTCAGCTTTTCTCTACACTCATCGACATGCTGGATGACTTCATGCATAGAAATGAGAACATTCACACTCATGGCCACTGCTGTTCGGTCCTCAATCCCCACACTACTCAACACCTCATCAGAAGCTATATGCAATTTTCTCAACAATTTCTTGGCCTCCAGAACTCTATTAGAAGTCATTTCCTACACCTGTTGTATTGTTTCACCAATCACCCTGCATAAGTTGGTAGCATGTGCCATAAATTTGAGAGTGGGTTGGAAGGTAAGGAATAATGACTTAACCTTATCCTAGTATGATGCATGTAGTTCTTTGGCTATTTCTAGCAGGTTCATTTGAGATACAGAAGGATGGGATCTCAAAAGGTCCACTTCTATAGCCTTGCTGCTCAATTCTGCTTTCAACTCTGCAATGCTTCCGTCTAGGACTGGAACCTAATTTATTAGAGTAGTATTTTCTTCCTCCTCCTTCAAGGCTAACTTGGTCTATTTTTTCTTTTCTATTTCCAGCTCCAATGCAAAATTCATTTCATTTACCTCATCATTGGTACTCTGCCAGAGCTATTTCAAACCGTCACTTGCTTCAATTCATTGTAGAGGGCCACCTCAGTCACCCGAGATTGCTCAATTTCTCTCTGTAGGGTTGGAATAACCTCCAAACTTAGAGCTTGAAGTTCATTGAATTTTCTCTCAAAGGAATTCCTTTCATCCTATAGCCGATTGATTTCAATCTCCCGAGCCTTATGCTTATTTGACCAAATCTCCACTTTTCCTTTTAGGTCTTTTATTTCTTCATCTTTCTTCTTCATTTGGCATTTGAGTTTGAGGAAATCAGATGTCACCACCCTTTGGGTTTCTTCCATTAATTCTACTTTGTCCTGTAGATGATCCTGTTGCAAATCAAGTCCTATGACATTGATAGAATAATCATTTGGTTGCATTTCTCTGAACGACTTGATGACATTAGGTGTCACATTCACAAACATCAACAAATTTTGACTCTCATTGAACACATTATTCCTAAGGGAATCCGTAGGTTTGCTTGCATTATTTTCCCTTCTTTTTTGAATTTGGCTAGCCTAGGAACTTTTGGTAACATCCACCTACGAGAAATACTCTTGGGGTGAAATACCTAATCCACCAATGAAAGGAAACTCTGGGGGAACTGCTAATGGGAATGACAATGTGCTTGATGTATCAACGGATTTGCTAGGTGTCACTATAGTTACTAGGGAAAAAGGTGGAATAAACTAACTACTCTGAGATGGTGAAAACATAGTGGGAAAAAAGGCCAGGGAAGTAGCCACTTGATGCTAAGGCATCAAAGATACAAAACATTGACTTAGTGGGCTAGGATGCACTACCATTACTTGCACCTTAGGGGTAGTAGACATAGGAGGAGGTGAACAGGGACCCCTAGGGGAACCAATGTTGACCTGTCTTGGGTGACTAGTGAGAGGAACAACCGACATGAGTGACATGACAGAAGCAGGTGTGGAGGAAACAAAATATATAAAAGAGAGAGAAGGGGAGAAATGTACCTGAGTTTCCTAAAGATTTGTAGCAGACACAACTACTTCTTCACACTGTTCTTCTCCTCTTCTTGCTTCCTCTATCCGAGGTATATTCTCTAGTGGGGAATCATCTAGTCCATAATAACCTTTTGACGATGCCTAAAAAAGCCCGACCTCTTCTTCCCCAATCTAGAGGAGCTAGTTGGCTCTGACAACTGTGTATTTGAAGAGCCTTCACGTTGCAACTGCTGTCCACTGACTGTCTCTCCTTGCACAAGACCTTCCTTAATCATTGGAGCCTTTTGGGATACTTCTTCTTCTTGCTTTGGAGCTGCACTTTTTACCTCATCACACTTCTCAAACTCTGAAGGATTACGAGAATCATCACTGTTTGAATGCTCACGACACTAGTTATCATCAAATCGGTCATTTTAGTCCACTTCCTAAAAGACCCTGTTAGTCTTTTTTATCTCTTGTCTATAAATCCAAAATTTTTTAATCTTTTCAGGCTTCCATTCGAGCCTTGCTAATTGGCTATAGAGGAATTGATTTATTATATGGTTTGGGTTAGGCTTGGCCACTATATGATAAAAATTTAGCAAAGGTGGTTGACCCGAGCTAGAAGGGATATGCTCGAGACCAACGTATAACTTTTGATTTCCCTCATTTGTATTTCTTTGAGGGTCCCAAAATGATCAAGGCTGGTGTGGGATCTTAATGCCTACCTCTCCCAAATTACCCATTGGATTATAGTGCCATGTATCATAGATAATCACCAATCTGAGGAAACCTAACTTGGAATACAACACTTCAAAACTATTCACCCTCAGACTCTTTTTCTTGATCAATGCTATAGAACCAAACATGATTGGAAACATCATATAGGAAGTCAAATGATTTCCTCCCTAGTAATCATTTTAAATATTACGCAACTGCTTGAAAACCTCCAAGGCCAGGACCTTGTCTGAAAAAAATGCAGGAGCCAAAAAGGCTCTTAGATGAAACCCTGCATGTAGAGCATTGTAAAATATAAACCAAAGAACTAATCGCAAGGTGGTACAAGGCCTCTCATCCATGATATTTGAATCTATGTCAATTTCCCAGACCTCTTACCTCCTGTTTGATCCAAATCTCTTAAATTTGGAGTTAGGAATGTGTCTAAAAATGTGTAATAATCAAAAGTATTTGAGAGGACAAGAGTCTAGGTCGAAACTAGCTTTCTAGCGCCATTTTAGTCAAATACTGCCAAGGGCAGAAATTGTTGGAAATAATCTAGGTTCTGATGTAAAATCATGTAGGCCAAGAAAGAAGAATACCTGAACTTGGAACTAGGCTCAAACTCCTTAAGCTATCAACACATCCTTTCCACAATGACTTTCGCAAAGTCCATCAATAGAGGCTCTTTATTCTTTTTCAGCATAAAGTCTATGCTCATTTGGAAATATGAGACTTCCTTATCTATATCCAATCCACACACAAAACCAACATAGAGAAGATGGAAGCCATGCCTGCTTTACAAGTAGCTAGATTAAGAGGAAAGCTAGGAGGAATAGAGCTATTTGGTGGATTACCCATTTTGACATTAAAAATTGCTGTGCTACTCTTAACATCCTCTAGTAATTTTGCAGCCTAGAAAGATTGAAATCCTCAACACCTACAAGAGAATTAAGAGGTATGCACAACATATCTTGGAGAGCCTGGTGATAGATTACCACTTTGAAATTATGGCTGCTTATAATTCCTGAATCGACGTCAAAAATTTTAGTACAGGTAGCCACAATCTTTGGATAGTAGTGCACCAAAAGAACCATGTATTGAGGGAGACCGTAACTCCATAGCCAGCTAGGAAAAGGATCACTAATATTTTTCATCTTTTCACATGCAGTCTCTCTTAAAATTTTGGGGTTCTGAGATAACTCCAGATCTTAGACATTATCCCAATCTTTTGAAACCAAAGCTTGGTTTCTAGGAGAAATTGTGTTTAACATTTTCTGGTCCTATAGCTTAGTGAAGGGCCATGAAGGTTCTGCCAGAATGCCCAGGGTTGCATAAGAAACCCAGTTATAGATATTCACACAAGGCACCTACATCCTTCGTTCCTCAATGTTGTTAATGGTGATGACTTGAGTTGAGCTCTCTATAATTTCAACCATTTTATTTGTATTTCGAAGGACTTTGCTACTTAGTTTTTGAAACCATTTCTCTATCTCTGCAAATGACTAAGGTAGTTGCACACTTTTCCAACCTCGCATGATTAATGCCTTCCACATAATGCTCTTAACTATATTTTTGATTTTTGAAAATATCGGATTAGCAAGGGTACACACTATCTTTCATATTAATTATTCCATGCACCACTAACCCTTTCATGCATGCGAAGAGGCCGCCAACTTTCCAAAGGACTCCACACATAAAGAGATGTGACCTGACATATGGTTGCTCTAATTTTTCTTGGAAAAGATACCAAATCAACAATGCCATATATCTTTTCGTGAGCTTTTGCATTTAATGATTCATTGATTGTAACAAGGCACATCAACCAATGACTTCATCTTAATATATTTTCTTTGATTTAACCAAGACATAAACATTCCTTATGGCAATAGCTGGCTCCTTCTTTACCTTTTAAAAAGGCTTAATTTGAACAAATTGAAACCACATTTAATTATCTTCATTATTTTGTACACCACAACACATCCTATTAGGGCTCTTTCATACCATTTGCCTCTGACATAAACATACCTTGCTCAATTAGGGAAGCCTCTCCCCATCTATAAAAAGACCCCTTGGCATTTTGGCAATCCACATTTGCACTTAGAATTTCTTAGTAACTGGCCCTAGGATATAGCTGGTAGCTTTAGTACTTAGCGAGAGTAGCAGTAGTCATGGAAAAACCAATTAGGCTTACCAGCAAGAAGACCCAAGCTGCCTTCTTAGGAAAAATTAGGTGTAGGCAATTGAAACGCATGACTAGCATGAAAAACCTTTTGTATGTGAAACCATAAAGTGGGTTCTAGGAAGAGACTGTGTAGAATATGAGGACTAGTATAAGTGAACACCAGTATCATTTCCCACTTTGTAGCTTCTCTATTAGACATTAGAATTTCTAAGAGGAAGATTTTGAGGCTGAAAAAGTAGGTATTTTCCAAACGCTACCTGGGGGGTTGGAGAACATCATGAGAGCAGCTGAGATTAGCAGCGAAATCCCATCTGTTCGCAACCTGCACTGACTTGCTGAGGGAGGAGGACCTGTGCCAACTAGGCCCTTTTTTGCATGGCTTTGAGCTTGAAACTCATGAGGAACATCACCACAAAGTCTACACCACCTACCATTTCTTGATGAGGATGCACGACATTGAACCCTTTAACAAGGTGCAATGGTATGAGAATTTTGAGAGGGCAGTATTTCCTTATCGTGCACCACCTGCTGCCATTGCTGGACCTTCGAATGCCTATAGAGATGAACAAAGGGTCTCTCTTCCTTTTTTGTATTTGAAACATTCTCTACAACACTTGTCAGCGATAATATGTGTATTTTTTAGAACATGGCTATGGGCCCCATTACATCAATATGTATACAGATGTAAATATCTCTATAATCAATACAATACATATATTTCCTATAGTCTGGTTCTTTTCTTTATTTTATCTCATTTCCATGCATCAATGTGGTTGTTGATTTTAAGAAAGCATTGAGAATGGCCCAAAACTAACAAAGCAGGGAAAATATATACATATTTACACACCTACTACAAAAGCTGAATTAATTGAATTTCTTGAGGTGTATTCCATTAACTGGAATACCCAAGGCCTCACCTTCCATTGTTTCCAACTCAAACGAGTTGTGGTACTTGTACTATTTGATTTTGAATGGTCCTTCCCAGAGACTATCAAACTTTCCATGTTGACTGGGCTTCACTCCGCGCTCATTAAATTTAAGCACCAAGTCTCCACATTGTAGACCTTGGTCAGACGTTTTCTTGTCGAACCATTTCTTTACCACCTACTAGCAGTTAGTAATTTCCTCGAGAGCATGCTCTCATTTCTCCTGAACCTCAAGTAATTCTGCCAACTGCACCTCCATCTCTCTATTTTTCTAAATTTCATGAGACTTGAGTAATTGGATTGCAAGGATTTCCATAGAAATTGGCATAAGCACCTCCTTCCCATATACTATCTCAGAAGGAGATGTTTTCAATATTTTATTTGGCGTGATACAATATTCCCATAGTGCTGTCCAAAGTTGTTTATGCCACTCCCTTTGATGTTCCAAACCTATTCTCTTGATCAGTCGAAGAATATTCTTGTTTGTAGATTTGGCAAGGCCATTTCCTTATGGATAGTAGTTGGAGGATGTCTTTAGGAAGACTCCATATTTTAGTGAAAATTGGCTGATTTTAGAGCCAAGAAAAGCTCTTGCATTATTTGAGATAATTGTCTTTGGTGGGCCAAACTTGGCTACCAATTCTTTCAGGAAGTTCACAATTTCTGCCTCGGTTGCATTTTTCAAAGGTACAACTTGAGTCCACTTGGTGAAATAGTTAGTTGTTGTCAGGATCCATCTATGTTCGACTAATGAAACTGGGTTGATCATGCCAATGAAGTCAAGACCCCATTGAGAAAATGGCTCTTCCACTACAATTGGTTTCAGTGGCATGGCAAATTTTTTCCTTTTCCCAACAAAAAATTGACACTTGTTGCAAGATCTCACCAATGAATATGAGTCCTTAAATAACGTCAACTAGAAATAGCCTTACACATAATCTTGATTGCTATAGTTTTTGCTGAAAAATGTTCTCCGACTGGGCCACTGTGGTACTGCTCTAATATCCTTTTTTCTTGTTCTTGTATCACACACCTTAACAAGATGCCATTGAAGTTCCTCTTGAAAAGAAATCCCTCCAAGAGTACATATCCATTATTTTATAGCCAATAAAAATTCCTTTTAAATGAGGGGAGGTTGGATGGGTACCTTCCTGTTTGCATGAAATTAATTCTGTCATCCAGCCCATTGTCTTTGGAACTCTCTTCATTCAGCAAGCATGAGTTCTAAGACTTCAACCTTAGTCATTGCTTCATTATTTCCAACCAAATATTCACACAGTCCCTTCCCTTTCATAGTCTTGACTGGCTTGATCTCAATGTCATACTCTAGAATCTTGGTTATCTAGTTAGCCCGCTTCTTAGTGATTGCACCTTCCATAATATATTCATGCATGCTAGGGTGCAACACATAAACAATCATCTTGTTACATGATATGAGGTGTCAAAAATTCTTCAGCCCCTTTACAATATCAAAAGCTTTCTTCTCCATAAAGTTGTACTTCACCTCATAATCTTTTAGAGTGCATGAATAGAAGGCGATGGGAAATTCCTTTTTATCTTCATCATCTTTCTGCCTCAGAATAGTAGTGATACTAGTGCTACCACCAAAGACACACATGAGGAAGTCTTTCAAAAAATCTAGATTAACCAAAATGGGAGCAGAAGAGATGAATTATTTAATCTGTTCGAAAGATTTTCTAGATTTCGTTGTCCATTTAAAAGCTTGGTATTTTTTTAACATCATGGTGATGGGCCGAAAAAATCCCTGTGAAGTTTGGTATGAATTGGCTGATGAAGTTAACCTTGCCCAAAAAAGATTGAACTCCTTTTTTGTTGATGGGTAAAGGGAGTTCTTTGAATGCTTTAACCCTTTTCGGGTCAATGGCAATACCTTCCTTCAAGATGACATAACCCAATAGCTTCCCTGGTGGGACCCCAAACACACATTTCTTTGGGTTCAAAGAA
Source organism: Sequoia sempervirens (assembly GCA_007258455.2). Classification (NCBI taxonomy): domain Eukaryota; kingdom Viridiplantae; phylum Streptophyta; class Pinopsida; order Cupressales; family Cupressaceae; genus Sequoia; species Sequoia sempervirens. The sequence goes on along the minus strand of VDFB02353493.1, from coordinate 167,062,799 downwards.
ATCCCGAACTCTTGGAAATTCTAGAAGACAAGCTCGAGATGATCAAAATGATCTTCAGCAGATTTTGAGAAAACCGTCAGGTCATCTAGATAAATAAAAATGATCTTATTTATCAAATCCTTGAAAGAAATGTCCATAGCTCATTTGAAAGTGGCTCTAGAATTTGAAAGCCTAAAGGGAATTTTAGCATAAGCGTATGTTCCCCACTTGGTGGTAAATGCCATTTTGTGCTAGTCCTCCTCTTGCACCTAAATTTGATTATAGCCAGAGAAACCATCTAACATTGAAAACATCTTAGAACTAACAACTATTTGTAGAATTTCCTCTATGGAAGGCAGTGGGTAGTGGTCCTTTAGAGATAGTCTATTTAGGTCTTAGAAGTCAACGCATAGTCGTATTTCACCATTCTTCTTCCGGACCAGCACTAGGTTAGACACCCAAGTACTATGTTTGATTGAGAACACTATCTGGGACTCAATCAACTTCTTTAATTCCTAAGCCATTAATGACTCGATCTTTAGATTTACTAGCCTCTGGTTTTGACACACATGTTTTTCTCCCTGTAGTAGCTCAATGGTGTGTTGGATAATCTTGGGATCATATCCCTTAAGATCATCATATGACCATGCTACCACACTTAGATAATTCTTGCAAAAACCTTTCAACCTTTCTTTGTTCTTCTGCAAGACTCCTTTTCTGACCTTAAGCTTTTTACCTTCTCCGATGTGCAAATCAGCATAATTTCCTTTATCAACTACCAACTTTCTCTTTTCATTTCTTGCACCATCAGAATCAAACAGATTCTTGAGAGTTACCAAACATCTAGGAAGCTTGTTTGACTTAAGTTAGACCCCTTGATCTTCATAGGCCTCAATGATATTTGGCTGTAATTGGTCAAAAAATTCTTTGGGAAACTAGAGAAATGATGTGATATGAGCATCACTATCAAACACTTGCCAATTTTGATCATTATTTGGGACGGTAGGCCGTACGATCAATCGTACTAAATGTTTGTTATCAATTAACTCAGAAGCTAGCTCAAACTGAGATCTGACAGTTGCCATTCTGTTTGCTTCGGAGTTATGCTCTCTAGGTACAGCTTGGATGTTGTATGCCTCAAAGCCTTCAATCAGGTCCCAAACCTTATATTGGTATGATCACATATGAACATTCTTAGAAGTTGATAGCCCTTAGATTTGGTTAACCACCAATTTTGAATCTCCAAACACTTGTATTTGCTTTGCACCCATTTTTTCCACTAAAATCAAGCTGTGGACAAGGCCCTCATACACTTCTTCATTGTTGGAGCATGCGAACTAGAAATGGTATGACCTTAAGATATTTTCTTTGGATGGAGATACCAAACATATTTTGGCATTGGCTCCTACTCTACATCTTGCTCTATCAAAGTGCAAGGTCCATAACTTTGAGGTCCCTTCACTCCTGGACTCTTTAGTCACTTTGGGAATAATTTAATCCTCCTCATGTATGACGTATGTTCCTAGCCCAGTTACATGATAGTTTCCAAAAGGGTATAAACTTATAAATTCATTCAAGAGAGCTTCTTCATTCTCAGTCTGGGAACTGCTTGCTTCTTCATGCTCAAGAAGTTTGACATTAGGCATCTCTCCTGGGGTAATTGAGGTATGTGCTGCCTTAAAATTGATCATGGATTCATCAACCACATGCTCAGAATGTAAAGTTTCTAACAATATCTTCATATTAGCTCCATGTTTGGTTCTTAGGATCAGGTGTGACCAGTCTAAAGAGAGGTAACCTCCAACATTTGCAGTGAATTCTCAGGACAGAAAGAGCCTGAACATAGGAGGTATGTCAATGAGTACAGTGTCTTGGTTCACAGTAATGTTGAGGCAAGCAAACAATGTCATAGGAAATCCTTTGATTACTCCAACAATTTCAACCTTGTTCCTATTAAGTTGCATAACTCCCTTCTTAAGAGGCTTGTATTCGAGTCCAAGAGTTCTAGCTACTTGCTTGGGCATGACGGTAGTGCTAGCACCAGAGTCAACCATACAATGATGTAGGAGTTTTTTTATCAATGATAAATGTTAGATAAAAAGGCTTGGGTTTAGGCTTACCCTCTTTTTTGACCCAATTTTCCACTAACTAATTTTCCAAAACTCTGTCTAGGCCTGGATTGGTTGTGTTATCTTTTGAGGGCTAGTCAAGCATCTTCATGCCTTCTTCTCTCGATAATTCCTTCTATAATAGTTGCTTTTGCTTTGGGATGGCCAGGATATCCCAAAAAGAAACATTAGTAGAATATTTCTTTAGCTATTCCACCATGTTGAATGGTGTACGTGTTTGATGAGCTATGGTAGTTGACTCCTTCTACCTCGCAGTTGGTACATTCGGCTATTTGGAAATTGCTGTGGTGGCCGTGGGAGATTTTTATTTTAAAGGAAGTGGATTCTTGGAACTTGGAACAATTGCCCTTGACTGATGTGGAACTGATGACATAGTTGCTGATAGACTGGGCATTGGATTAGGTGACCATTTAGTTTGCAAGGACATGAATTCTCTAGTGAGCCTCCACTTGGAACAAGTATTTTAATATGATTGTACTTGTGGTGCTTGGGTCACTAGAATGTCGTTCGGGTATGCTGACTCCTCTTCCTCCATCCAAGAAAAGAGTGGTTTGGTCTGGAGCTATCTCTAGCTCCTACTATATAGACATTCTTTGCATTTGAGCGGTGAGAATGACATTCTTCATTTGTTGAGAGGCATATGCATGACCTCTGGAATCGGGCATGATGCCTTGGCTATGTTGCTCTGGTATCTTCTATTGTAAATTCCCTCATGGGAAATTTTAGGGTATGTGTGCATCATTGCAAGGGAAGCACCATGGATTAATCTCCTTGGCAAGATTATTCTATCCCGCTACTAGCTCTTTACTCAAACTAGGATAGATAGTCTGCATCAGCATAGTCACAGGCATGACCTGATTGCTAGGTTGAGCTTGGGTATTACTACGTGATCTATCCTGCCATTGATTCTGCTGAAAAGGAGGTTTCCCGCTTTGGTAGTTTTGGTAGGCAGGCTTTTGGTAGGCATACTATTGTTGCTTCATACTAATTAACTCATTTTTCATGGTTCACAACTACTCCCTTATGTCTCTCATCTCAACCACCAGGGCGTTAGGCACTGGAGCCAAACTCGATGTTGTACCCAGATACACATACATAAACTGGGGGGGTACGAGAATGTTGGTTGAAGCTACCTCTGGTTCTATTATGGTTGATTTTTGAAACAATGGCATGATAGGTCATGGTGCCAAATTTTTGGCAGCAATAAGATTGTTCTCCATGGTGATGACAAGGCTATATGCATCGAGTAAGGTATTTTTTCCAAGAGATTGTAGCATCATAGAAACATCAACATTTATAGACTTCAGATAGAACATGAATGCCAGATCTGGAGGTCATCGACTGCCGACAGGGACCCTCTACCAAGATGAATGAAACTGAGCATTGAAATCAGCCAAAGCTTCATGAGGAGAATGCTTTATATTAGCCAGCTAGTGATATAGCGAAGATCTGTCACCATTATTTGAAAAGTGCTTGTAGAAAGGATTTTTGAGCTGATCCCAAGTACCAATTGTATTAGCTGGAAGAGTACAATACCAGTCCAACGCCTTCCCTTAGAAAGAGGTTGCAAGCAACTGTAAAGCCACATTCTAGTTAGTAATGCCATGAACCAGACATACATCAGCCACATCTTGCAAGTGCTCTGCTGGAGTTTTTGAATCATCCCCAATGAACTTTGAGACAACCTTTAAAGTGGAATTTGAGATTGGAGCCCACACTACGGGTGGTACAGGGGCTATCAAAGGGCTACCAACATCCCAGGATACAAAATTTCTACCCATCTACGCAAGGGATGGAGGAGAAGTTAGAGGTGATGTCAGAGGTGATGTGTTAACCTGTTGACTTCTTGCCTTGATTGAAACTAGTGGTGGTATGAGTAGGCTAGGGATTCTTGCGGTTTGATACCTAGTGATGGGCCTATGGCTCATACACTCTTTTGGATTGCGAACATTTTAGTTCATCCCACCAGGCGTGCCAAAAAAAGAATTGTTGATTTAAAATTTTGTAGGCAATAGCCTTATGGGAAACTTAGCTATTGGGGGGACTTGTGCACATAGCTAAGTGACTTCCAAGATTTTATCAAAGCCGGCTCTTCATTTTTTAATGGGGGGGAGAAAAGGGAATGAAGACAAACATAAAATAAACAAATCTAAGCTAAGGCAATGTGCCAAATCAATAATAATATAAGTAAGCACATTGCAGAAACAAAGGCTCAGGTAGTAATTAGCATATATCAAATGGACAATTCCCAACACCGCAAACATAAGAACATAAACCATTTGCATAATATAACCCATAGAATGTAAGCTAATACAAAAGAGTAGCAACATGATTTGTATTACTCTAAGCCACATAAAGATTATAAAAGCTTGAAACAAATGTTCATATATTTCAGAAATTGCAAGCACAATCTAATGTCCTATCAAATGCTTGAAAATAGAGAGGCCAAATAGAATGGCATAGTCTGCAAGTTCATATTTAATATCAAACACTACAGAGGTTAATTCTCATTGCTCAGGAAATGTTTTCCATCTAACAACAACCACAAAATGAAGAAAGGGCCACTTGAAAAAGCCAACCCACCACCTAGAGGCTTCAACAAGAAAAATGCTCTAGCGAAGTCACCAACAAAAAAGATTCCCTAGCATGAACACCAGTAGAAAGAAGGAAAGGAAACATACCAACAGGGACATTCTGAGGATATATTGGCCACACAATAGAAAAAGGAAAGGACACATGACAACAAAATGAAAATAGTTGCAACAACTATCAAACAAAAACAATGAACACCCAAACAATCACCACGCGGAAAGCTCCCAACAAAGGTAATTGTGGTGTGAGCTCCATTTGAATAGAAAGTAGGTGGAAGTGACATGTCAAGCAACTAGAGCCTGACAAAAGGAAAAAGAGGTGTCTCAAAGGGAAGCTCTGATAGGATGCCACATGGTGGTGGCTGGAAAGCTGCGAGTGATATCAAAACAAAAGGTGAAGCTATGAAAGAAAGAAGGACCGCTAAGGAAAAGAGTGGTGCATGAATAAATATTCAAAAGGAGGAAAGAACCACAATAGATATGACTAAGGTATTCATCATATCTACGAGTTTTAGGAAAGGCAGGACATCTAGGACAAACATTAGCAAAGGTGGCTCCATCGAAGGAACGATGAACACTTGTACCCCCTTAGGGTCAGGCACATTCGTACTCATTGCAAAAGCTGAAAGAAAAGAGGAACTAGACTGAAGGGAAGCAAAGGGAAGGAGAGAGGAAACCACTACAGGAGGCCTTGAAGTAGGGGCAGTCGTTTCTTCTTCCTTCCTTTGCAAGGTGGCCTGCTTAGTCAGAAGAGCCTTTCACTGGCGCTTGTACTTGTGTGCAAGGAAATATCTATGAATTTTTGAGCTAGAGGCTAGAGGGTGTGAAGGAATAGAAGGCTCCCAGTCAACCATGGGAACATCCACAACAACTATCTTTAATGAAGGAACAAATTCCTAAATGGGAGCAGGTTGAGAAACAGTGGGGGCAGTTAGCTATAGTGGCTCGACAGTGGGCCTCTTCCTATTCACTGCTTTGGGAGTAGGAGCAGTAGGAAGCCATGGAGTTTGAGAATTAGAGGACTCTCCATGGGAGGCCTTCTTCCTACTATACTAAATGGGCTTAGGCTCCTTGGGCAAAAGAAGAAGTTCAATCTAGGACGATTAGGTTTTCACTATACGGGCACCACAGGATTCTCTAGCAAGTGCGAAGAAAAAATTGACATCATCACAGTAGAGTGAGAAGAAGCATCAAAATGAGTAGCGAAAGAGGAAGAAGGAGGATCTCAGGACCATTTCTCTTCTTCCTTCCTACGTGCCTTAGTGGCATCGCTGTTAGCTTTTAAGCAAGCCTTATGTGAAACAACATAAGGTGATGGAGGGTATGTAACTTTTGGCCTCAGGTGCCCTTTCTTATAATTTTGATATGTTCAATGCAAGAAGTCTATCCTAGGTGGAAGAGGACCAATGGGCATAGGCCAAGATTAGTCCAATGAGTAGCTACCATTGTTGACAATGGTTTTACTCGCAGTAAACAAATCAAATAAAATCTCCACAAAAAAGACTGCGAAGAGCCTATCCTTCTTGAAAGATATGAAACAAAGACAACCTAAGAAATGATTCTACATTTACAAAGAAAATATTGATTTCCCTTTAATCCCAACTCTTCGAAAACCAGGTAATGGTTTCACTAAAAAATCACTCTCAGGTAATGTGTGATAATTTGCTAATAATCTCAAAGGGGACTACGATTATTTCCAGCTTTTCTAAGAATTACTAACATTTCACATAAAAATTCATTTTTTATCATCAAATGACATCATGAAATTGAAAGATTCGACATAATATTTCATGAATAAAACAAATTCTTTTCTATCACTTAAGTAATTTAGCATTAAGCATTCAACAATTTCATGGAAAATAAAAGATTTTTCAACAAAACTATTTCCATTCACTTGTATTTTTTGGAACATTTTCAAAAAATATAAAACATCTAATCTAAAGTAAAACATAAAAAAAATACTGAAAAATAAAAATTTCTCCCGATTATTCTCCATGGATGCCCCAAAGAATTAATCAAAATAGATGAAACCACTTTATATTTCACCAGATTGCTTCACAACTACATATAAAATAGTGCAAGTTTTTAAAGAGGGGGTTTCGTTTATGGACACCGAATAGGTTCTGTATGCACCCTTAAATGATGCAACATACAATCTTGTTCAGCTGTACTTACAAAACTAGCTACAAAAGATACTTAGATAGGTAGCTATCCATAAAGATTTGATGTGACAATACTTCAATAAATTCTTGATTTTCTCTCATCAATATTTTGCACTTAATGGTGACTCTTTCAAATCCTTCAATACATTGTACTAACATGTCACCTTCCCATTTCAGCTATTTCTTTCGCTTTCTTGGAAATAAAATTTTAGGTTATGATATTATATTATTTGGTATTAAATCTTGGATATCTGTCTGTACATGAGAGTTTCCATATTTCATCTTTCGTCAATAAATTGCTCCTGGTGAAATCTACATTCATCTTCAAATCTTTTCAATTTCTTAGAATGATGGTGTAGGCATCCAAATTTAATCACTCCCATATGATTAAAATTATTGCCTTTTCGTCTATCATAGTAATATTAATTTATTAAATTAATATCACACCCTTTGTCTCATACCGATAAAGTATTATTATTACATCTGTAATAAAATCATCTCCCTTCTTTATCTAGTATTCAATCCATTCTTCAAACATATTCATTTTATGATGAACTGCAGCGATGGCATCTACTTGCTCCTGTGACATTAGCACTAGATGTTGGGGTAGTTCAGCTTGTTCTTGACTAGATAAAGTCAGTGATATAATAAAATACTCCAATGTAGCAACTCATTCTTTCAATTCTCTTTTCTTTTGTTTATATTTATGTACTATGGCAAGAGTGGTATTTAAATTCACTTTTATTTCTTCTAGTTCTTGGTGCCAAGATGAGTGTCCAAGATTAATACTTGTGATTTTATATTCCTTAGGTGTTATCTCATGTATATCTTTATCATTTGTTGGAGTAGCTATTTGGATAATTCTATTACCATCTGCATTCCTTTGTATGACATGCTTTGCCTTTGCTTTGCGCCTAGGTTTAGGAGTACTTACTTCCTGTATGAAATTATTGCTCAGTTTAGAGGTAATATTTCTACTTCCATTGGAGAAGCTAATTCTCTAATTAACCAATCAGGTACATATCATCATCTTTCTGTACCTTTGTAACTCTTTCTTGTCTCTGTTTATTACTTAATTCAAGAATTTCATCTCTTTGACTTGCCATATTTTGTGAAATGGGAATTTCTTTAGCAACTTCTGACATAGACTCGGGATTAATAGGATTTTGCACTGCCTCCTCTATTTGGAGACTTATATTTTCCTATCTATCCATATTTTTTGATTCTTCTCTCTGAATCTTATCTTCTTCATTTACAGTTGCACCAAGATTCTCTTCATTTTCAGTTCCATCTCTTGTGGATTGTGTAACCTCTTCATCTGGAGTTTTAGTTTTAATTTCAGTTTTAGCATGTCCTTTATCTGCTTCATCAAAGACCTGTGAGTGTTCATTAACATTTTGCACATTCTTAAAATAAAATTGAGAATCAAGAGTATCTTCAACAACTCTCTTATCAATAGGATTTTTCTCTTCATTTTCCCCTATTTCCATTTCAAGTACACTATGATTTCCTACCTCTAAGGTGAGTGTCCCTTGATTAAATTCTTCTTCTTCAATATTTATGGGGTTAGAGCTCGTGTCCTAATTTTTTTCTATCAATGAGTGTAATATGGGCTTATCTTTGGATTTCTTTTCCTTTACCTTTTCCTACATAACACCCCATCTATCTAATTGTTCCTTAATTCTAGCCTCATCTTCCTTAGAAATTTCCTATAAAGCCACAGGAGTCCCACCCAGTGCTTGTTTCATACTGTCCATATTAACAGAAGGGGTATAAGTAAATAATGTTGCAACTCTTTGAGATATAGATCTAGTTTGTGTACCAACATTTCTTGTTACTCCTGTTCCTTCATCAATAGTTATTCTAGTTTTGGGTTTGGCTCTAGAAGAAGATGTACCTTTAGGTCTTGATTTAGACTTATCTTTAATGTCTTTGCATCTTTATGTTTTTCTAATACTTTTGTGTGAACTTCCTATCTTGTTGCTTTAGGGGTTCTTTCTTCGATTCTAACACCTGGAGTATCCTTACTAGTCTTTCTTTTCTTCTTGATAGGCTCTCCACTTTTGAAATTAGTTTCATCTATTTTCTTTCTTATTTTATCTTCTAAGTAAATGGGTTCAATTCCTCATTCTCTTAAAATTTTTCAAAAATAATTAATCAAGTGTTGAGTATACCTTACGACTGGCCTAGTAAAATTATCAATTGATGTCATGTCTTCATCATCAACACCTAGGTCTGGAATGGGTTCATCATATATCCTATCATTATTATAAAACTGATTCAACACCTTCCCATCATCTTCTTCCAATTGGTCTAGGATATATTGAGTATTCGAGCAAACCCTAAAGTCATTCTTTCATACTTTTTCCTTCTAACCAAATGCTTGTCTTCACAGTTAAGCTAATAATCTTCTAAACGAGGTACATGAGCATGATAACCAACTATACTTCTTTCAATATTTCCTTCAACATCATAATACATTCTTTGAAGTGGAAATTCTTCAAAATTGTAGGTTCTCAGTTCCTCTTCACATAAATCAGTCACTTTGATTGCACTGCACTTATAATTTCCTATTGTAATAGGAAATTTAAAAGAGGCCTTCTTGCGAGCATGCCTATAAGGAGCTTGGGATGGATTTAACTGTCTCACTAATTCAAATAAATTTTTTTTATCTATAGGGTACTGGGCAACATGAATGGGTGTCCATCAAATCCCTCCACTCTAATGTAGGAGTAAGTTGGGAACTGTATGTACCATCCTCCCATAGGATGAATGGTACTTTTTGCTTCTCGGGATAACATTTTAGATTTGTCACCTTCCATTATTCTCACTAGTTTCATCAAGAACAAATCATTAACCTTTTTGTAATAACCTTTATACCCATTAACAGTGATTTGGGGTATGTTAGCTCTCAAAAATGCAAGTTTGAACCACGAAAGGTTGCCAGGATTTCACAACATTTTAGGGTAACAGACAAGGTCAACAAATTTAGACCTTCTACTCTTCAGGTACTGCTAGACCTAGGCAGGTGTACCTATATGAATCAGGAAAACTTGACTTTTAATTTTCTCTCTTGCATTAATTTGTCCATGATGGAAAATGAAAATGGACAAATAAAACTAAATTTGGTATATATTGTATACCAATGCTTAAAACTAAATTCTAATATGCTTAGTTAATAGATGTGAAAGGAATGAATAAAACTGGATGATGAAACACAGAGATTAGTGCCTTATTGGGTATGTAGAGTCAAGAGAAATCTGAAACAAGTACTTCATTCTAGCAAACATTTAGGTTATTTAGAATTTGATTTAGTTTATAACTTTTATAAAAATGCAAAATTATGATTACCGAGTTCTTCTTAGTGATCCAATTAACATTCTCTAATTACTATGATTAATTTAAAGGGTTTAATCTTTACTAGAAAGAAACAATCAATTAACCATATAGATGCAGCAAATGTGCACTGACAGACTGGATATAAACTTGTTACACCAATTTGAATAACCAAAAAACACCATATTGGAGACAACTTCAATAATACTTTAAATGAACACCATAAACAATTGATACCAGAAACAACTGCACCGTATTATTAGCTTTCAACTGATATCTCCATGATTTGAAACATGCAGCATAGTCTCATATTGGAAAAAACATTGTATTACACTGTATATTCTCTACCTTATCTACTCTAAAAATTTGAAAAAATCCCCTTTTTCACAATCGAGAATGAATATTTTTACACCAACATCTGAACAGGCACATTGTTTCATATTCCAATGTAAAAAAACAATTGCAATCAGGCCAATTAATCATTACTGAAACAACCTAGTAAGTATGCCGAAGGCACTTAAATCGCTGTCTACCCGTGTACTTATTCGCTTTCGCCGTGACTTTATAGTATTGGGAAAACCTCATATAGATTTCATTACGTTTCCTCGAAAGCCCTTTTGCCTCTTATATGTCACTGTAACCTTCAATCATCAGGGAGACATCATGTAGATAAGGCCTCATTTTTCTGAAAGTCATCCACCATCCTGTGTCACCGAGACAAATCTATTCTCTCATCGAAATGTAATCTTCTATCTCATGCAGGTTGCCATGACTTACTGTTATTGGGGAAACCTTATACAGAATACCTTTTGTTTTACCAAAAGCACCGAGTTCACCATAGATTGCCAAGAGAAAGCAATTCTCACACCGACATAATCCCCATGCACATTATTGGCGAGACATATCAATGTTAGGGAGACCTCTTGTAGAATGCTTTGAGTCATACCAAAAGTATTCATCCAAACTAAGTCGCTGAGACAAGTCAATTCTCATACCGATATCGCTAACTCCTACCAATATGCTCCTTTCATCCTTAGGTCGCCAAGACAATTCCAACCTCTTGTCGAAAACCATTCATTAGACTTCGTCGGCAAGACCCAACAAGCTAGCCAAGACTTTACATCGAAGCTCATAAGTCTTACTGAAGTGAATCCTCCTACCACCGGTCAGTGTGACAATAAGACCTCGCTATGACTTCACATCAAAAACCCCATGTTTGGCCGAAATGAAACCACATGTATTGTTTGGTGAAACTCCTCCCGATATGTATTCCTTTATCGGCAGTCGGCAAGACAAGGTGAGTTCACCAAGATGTTGCCCCGAAGAAAATCTCTCACCGATGAGCACCCCTCTGTCGCTGGTCGGTGAGACAATAAGGTCTCACCAAGACCCTATCCTAAATACCATGAATCTGGCCGAAGTAAGTCCACATGAGCTAATTGGTTAGACACATCCAGTTTGTTGTGACATTACATCGATGCTAAAATATTTTACCGATATGTTCCTCCTGATGCAGGTCGATAAGAAATGAAGTACCCAGTGAAATATTACCCTGATGACCCTTGGCTCTTTTCGATACATCTTCTGTCGTTGAGACCATGAGGAGGTCCTGCCGAACGGCCTGTAGGTAAAATCCAGTCACTGTGATATAAAAGGAGTCTTGCCGATAGACCTGAAGCATACAAATGTTAGCACAAAAACAACATGGGTCGGGGAGACAGCCATGAACCTATGCCGATAGGAACTACAATATGGAAAATACATGACCTGATGGATTTTGTGGGGCTATAGGGGAAAAATACAAGAAAAATGTACTCGTGGTGGGACTTATTTGGAAAAATATGAATGTGAACAATATGTAACATCATCAGATTTTTACAGTTCCAACAGTGAATCCATCTAGGGATGAATGATAGTGAGATCATTGCAAGGATATCTTTTGGTGAGCAGACCAGACACAAAATGATGAGCAGTGAGTAGAAATGGAATGAATGGCAATGGAAATGAATGCAAAATGGAGATGGAGAAAACCCTAAACTACTGTACATGGAAAATTATTTTGAAGGAAGGAAAATTAGGATTGCCCATGTACTGGCAAGTCCTGTTCCTTTTATTTCCTAAGCTACTGTGCATGGAAAAGAATTTTAAAGAGGATCATCAAGAGTTGTCCATGCACTAGCAAATCTTAATCCTCTATGTTACTCAAGAGAAAAAATGTTTCAGAAATTTCCCATGTATAGGTAATTCTTGATCTTCACTAGCCATATTTTGTAGATAGTATGAATCTTCTCCTTTCTTTTTGAAAACAACAAAAGGTCCCAGCCATAAAGCTTCGAATTTCCTATGTTTTCCCTTCTCTTGGCACCTTGCATTCAACATCAGTACCAGATCACTTTCTCCAAATTTCCTATCCTTTTCTTTTTTGTCAAATAGATATTTCATCTGTGTCTGTAACTTCATGTTTTAATTTTTGGCAACTTCCTTATTTCATCAAGTTTAGCTAGTTGCTCCATTCTTTCCTCCATAGGTTCAGGAACATCCAAATCTTCCTAGAGGACAAAATTGTAGACTACTAACAAATTCTGCAAAGGCATCTTGGCTTGTGTTCCATACACTAATTCGAATGTGGACTTCCCAATTGCCTTCTTCACAATGATTCTATCAACCCACACAACTAGTCTTAATTTCGAATTCCAGGCCTTCTTCTTCTGACCCAACATTCTTCTTACAATCTTCAAAAGACTTTTATTGCTAGACTCAACTTGACCATTAGCCTATGGATGGTAAGGGGCTGCATAAGAAATGGAAATACCATATGTGCTACAATTTTTTTTGAATTCATCTGATCTAAAACACATCCCACTATCAGTGATCAACCTTAGTGGTGTACCAAATCTCGTAATGATATTATCCATTAGGAACTATGTCACCACCTTACTTGTAGCCTGTTTAGTTGGGATCACTTCTACCCATTTAGTAAAATAATCAGTGTCCACCAGTATCCACCTATGTCCACCACTTGACTTTTCTTGTATCTCTCCAATGAAATCAATTTCCCATTGATGAAAAGGGGCATCAGCCTATAAGGGTTGAAGTGGTAGAGCTCCCTGATACTTCAATTTTCTAGAGAATTTCTGGCAGGCTTCACATTTTCTTACATATGTAAAAGAGTCATTAAAAACCTTCGACCAATAGTAACCTACCCTGAGAATTTTATGCGCAGTTGTCTTTGCTGAATAATGTCCTCCACAAACTCCTTCATGCATTTCACGTAGGACATGTTTGGCCTGTGATTCATCCAGACATAACAATAGTATACCATCCCTATTCTTCCAAAATAGATCTCCATCCATGAAAACATACTTAGATGCTTGCAACTTTAGTGTTCTTTTTTGGTTGTCATTCAATCCCTCTGGACACTTGATGTATTTAAGATAATGCATAACATATGTATACCATTGAGTATAATCAATGCTTGCAATTGCAGTTCCTTCTTCAACATTGCAGATTTGATTTGCCTCAATATTCGATTCTGTCATCAACCTAGCTAAGTCTTGACCTCTCAAAAGTTTGGTAATCTGTATCTCCATGTCAAACTCCTGAATCTTGTTAATCCATTTGCATATTTTCCCTGTCACTTCAGATTGTGTCAGAATATCCTTGACAACTGCATGAGGAACATAAGAAACCACCTTTACTCCAACAAGATATGGCCTAAAAGCTTTTATAGCTTTCACAAGTGCAAATGCTTGTTTTTCCATTATGTCATACTTCAATTCAGACCCCTGCAATGACTTACTGAAGGACACAAGATATTCATGACCGTCCTCATTCTTTTGCAACATAACAACATCAATAGTATGCATTGAGGCAAATGAAAATATCTGGAAAGGCTTTGCAAAATCCAGAGACTTAAGGACAGGAGCTTCTTTGATGGCCCGTTTGATAGATACAAAAGCTTCCAAAGCCTCTACAGTCCATTCTACTTTTTGTCCTTTCTTCAACATCTTTGATATGGGTTTTATGATCTCAGCAAAGTTAGAAACAAATCTCCTAACAAAATTAATCTATCTAAAGAATGATTGTATAGCTTTGATAGTTTTAGGGACATGAATTTTATCAATGGCCTCAACCCTCTTAGGATCTATCCTTATCCCTTCTTTTGAAACAATGTGTCCCAAGAGCTTACCCTCTATAACTGCAAAATGACACTTCTTAGGATTCAAGCTAATACCATATTCAAGGGCTTTTATAAATACCTTTTCCAAATGATGAACATGATCTTCAGCCTTCTTTGAGTAAGCAGTGAGGTCATCTTGATACACCACCATGATAACATTGATCAAATCTTCAAATGCCACATCCATAGCTCTTTGGAAGGTTGCCCCTATATTAGTAAGACCAAACAACATTCTTATGTATACATACATTCCCCAAGGAGTTGTAAATGTTGTCTTATATTGCTTACATTCTTTGACCATAACTTGGTTATACCTTGAAAACCCATCCATCATAGATAATAGTTCGCACCCTGTCACCTTATGCAATATAGCCTCCATATTGGGTAGAGGGTAATCATCTTTGAGGGATGCTATGTTTAGATTTCTGAAATCTACAGACAGCCTGATATCTCCATTTTTCTTTCTCACAGGGATCAAGTTTGAGACCCATGTTGAATGTCTGATTGGTTTAATGATTCCCCCATCCTTGAGCTTTGCTAATTCTTCCTGCATCTTAGGCTCCAATGTTGGATTTATGGGTCATTACTTTTGTCCGAATGGCTTAGCATCCAAATTTAATGGTATTTCATGCTGAAACAAATCTTCCCTATATGCTTTTAGATCTTCATAAGACCAAGCAAATACATGTTTATACTTTCTCAACAATTCTATTGGAATTCTTCTAATTGCAGGGCTTATCTTTTTACCTATATACACCTTTCTTGGTGCAATTTCAGTTCCCAAGTTAATCTCTTCAATATCCTCCTTTCTAACTGGTGTTTTCTTCATAAGAGATCGATCGTTTCCATCATACACTCTCTCTAATGCCACTAAGCCTTTAGGAAGCTTATTTGTTTTGAGCTGTAATATTTCTTTCCCAAATACTGTTTGCTTCCCATCCACTTCTTCAACCAAGGCGTTAAAGTCAATTTCTTGGGCTTCATACTGATCTATACAGTGGAGGAATTTCAAAAGATCAGTATCATCATTAAAGATTTTCCAACTATATACGTTATTAGGCACAACTGGCCTTGTCTTGAATTCAATTTGTGATACTCCAGCTAAGGTGATGCCATCCCTTTTTAGTGCCACATTTTCTAGGAAATCAACCATTATGTTCTTTGATCTATCTATCCACTCAATTGAGAAGGCATCAAACAACTCAATTGTATCCCATACAAAATTTTTGTATTGCTTCAGTCTTCTATGCTTTGCTGTATACTTGGACTTAATTTGTGAAACAACCAACTCAGAATCACCTAAGACAACCAACAAGTTGATTTTGTGTTTCACAACTATATTCAAACCTGTTAACAAAGCTTCATACTCTGCAACATTGTTTGTACATTCAAATGCTAACAGAAATGAATATTTAAAGGTAATACCTTTAGGTGAAACAAATACTCTCCTTGCTCCATTACCTTCTTGACTACAAGCTCCATCAAAGTACATCTTCCACACACCGTTGTAGTTTTGTGCAACATGCTTCTCAATTGGATCACTATTGATCAACTCTGGCTGGGCTGGTTCTATATTAAAACTCCCAAGATAAACATCACAAAAATAATTGATCTAATTTTGTGGTACATAATCAACAAGATGATTCATCCTTGGCTCCCTGTACAACTTCACCTCTTGACCATTTACCGGAATTGTTGCATAAGATAGATCAAATTGGACATTTCCACCAATAGCTTCCGTCCACTATCTTGATAAAAGCATACCGAACTGAGGAGGGGTGTCTATTACTATTATATCAATATTGTAAGCCACTTGAGGATAAGTAGCTAGCTTGACTTCAACATTTTTCATTATACCTACCACAGGAACAGGTCGGTTATCCATTGCATAGAATTTCCCTTCATATGTATCCACCCACATGCCTAGTTGTTTCATCACTCCTACTGGCATAATATTCATGGCAGCACCGAAATCTATCATGCAATTCCTTAACAATTTGTTATTTATGAGTAAGGTAGTGAAGAAAGGATCAACTTGTGGAGGACTTGTTAATACATTACTTAAGTAGATTTCTGGGATATTTACTTCCTCTTGCTTACTACTTGCTTTAGTAGCCACCTTGTTTTCAAAATTCACATGCTTTTCATTTGTTATCAATTGGACAACACTGTCTCTGTATTCCTTAATCTTCATCATCTCAAGTAATGGAACATACATCTTTACCTGAGATAAAGCCTGAGTGAAGTCAAAAGAACTCTCCATTTTAACCATTTTCTTTTGCTTTGGCGCTTCTCCTCTATTTTGTTCCTTTTCTCTTTTTCCCGGTTGATCAGGCCTTTTCATTTCTTTGTGTAATTCTTTCACTTCCTCCTTGTGGACAAACTTCTGTTTACTTTCATCATATTGTTTATTTTCAATTTTCTTTGAAGCTTCTTGTGTTATTTTTTGATCCTTCATAAAGATTCCCCTAGGGACACCTTCCTTCTCATTTACTGTCCTATTTCTCAAATAGTACTTACTCCTTGCTTCTTCAACTATAATAACAGTCAATCTCTCTATCTCCTCTTCAGTAAGTTTCCTTATGCTGCCCTGAGTAGGCATCTCATCAGAATATTGCTCTGTATAATCTTCCTCAAAGTTAGAAAGGATCTACTGCTCAGCCATATGGACATTATATTTCTGATTTGAAACATCATACTCATAACCTTCATCCTCTGAAGATGAGTACCCTTCCTCCACATGGTGAAAAGTGTTTGAAGTCAAGTACACTTTATGATCTTCTCCACTGTCTCCCATCAACATTCCTTCCTCTTGCATTCTTTGGGCTACAACACAATAATTTGGGGAATGTGGCTTATCACAGACTTCACAAAAATAATTTCTATTTACCATATAGGCTCCCTTCTTTCTCAATGGATTAGGAGTTTCTTTGTTTCTAGGCCTATCTGTTATAGGTTTTCCATCCTTCCAATTTGTGTTATAAGGCATGCCATGCAGCCTAGGCCTTTCATTCCTGTATATGTTCTCCCATTTGTATTGATGATTATTGGTTTGTTGGGGAGCCCTATAATTTTCTCTTTTATCAATTATTCCAACAGCCCTCCTATTGTTTTCAATTGTTAATGTAGTCTTCTAAGCTTTAGCCAAGTCTCTTGGGAACCTATTTCTTAGTTCATATCCTATTTTAGGATCAAATGCATTCAAATATACACTCAATGCTACAAAGTCTGGCAGTTTTGATCCAAGAGGTATTTTATTCTACAGTTTATTGAATCTTCAGTTGAAATCATAAATTGAATCATTCTGATTTTTCTGAATTCACATCAATTCATGAAGAGTAACATTAGGTGCACTTTGATTCCCATATTGCTCAAGGAATCAGTCTTGAAATATTTGAAGAGAATCAATAGAGGCTATTGCAAGGCTGTTGAACCAATCTTTGGCTTCTTCAATAAGTGACATCATGAATAACTTCATATGTAGATCTTCATAAGGTACATCCAAATCTTGAATGAAGGCATTGAAATTCCTCAAATGGTCATCAACAGAAATTGCACTACTCCCTGTAAACTTAGGCACCAGACCTCTCTAATTGCCATCCATTGGGAAAGGGTATAATTGAAATCCTACCAAATCAAATTGTATGATCATGGTGGTATACTGATGAGGAGGAGGGTTAGGTGGGTAGTGGTACATTTGGTTATTATATTGTGTATTGTGATGTGGCACATAATGCTGACCAGGAGGTGGATGTATATTTGTATGTTGTGTGGGAATATGAGGTAGGTTATTTGGCTGTATGTATTGATTCCCAACTTGATGGTGAGGGACCTCTAGTGGATCAGAATGCCCTGCACCATGGTTACCATGTTTATGAGGTGGTACATACTTTGAGGGGCAACCAACTATGTGAGTAATGTTTTGAGTTTTTTGCAATTTGAATTCTCTCATCGCTTGTATCATCTGAGGCCTTTCCTGCTCTTCCCTCTCCTTTTTATGAGATTCAAACCTTGCTTTAACTTCTTCATAAGTTAAAGATTCATAATCTTCTTGAGGAGTTTCATGATCAGTGGGTCCATTCATATTACCTTCCATTTTTTGATCATATTCATGTTGAATTCTCATTCATTCAGCTTCGAGTTCGGCTCTAAACTCAGCCTATTTCTGAGGATTGTAAAAAGGATTCTTTTGATCTTCCGGGGTACAAGGTTCTGCACTTGAATTGTCTGTCCATGTATCAAAACAATTATATGTTTCACCATGAGGTATTGATGATTTGTTTTTGTTCATCATGCACATGTCCTCACTTACCCCTTTACCCTTGTCAGCCTTATCATTTTTGTGTGTCCACTTACTACTGTCAGCAGGAGCTCCAGAATGACCTCCCCTGTATTGAGATCTTCTTCCATTCATATTGCAATGTTTTATCAGATTCGCCACTCACTTTCTTAAAAGTGAGAAAATATTTGTTTTTTACTATTCCCAGCAGAGTTTGTTATTTTGTTTCTGACTCTATGATTAAGGCACAGATTCTTTGTTATCCCCAGTAGAGTCGCTAATTTGTTAGCTCTCAAAAACATAGGTTTGAACCATGAAAGTTTGCCAGGCTTTCACAATGTTTTAGGGTAACAGACAAGGTCAACAAATTTATACCTTCTACTCTTTAGGTGATGCTAGACCTAGGTGGGTGTACCTATATGAATCAGGCAGACTTGACTTTTAATTTTCTCTCTTGTAGTAATTTTTCCATGATGGCAAATGAAAATGGACAAATAAAACTAAATTTGGTATATATTGTATACCAATGCTTAAAACTAAATTCTAATATGCTCAGTTAATAGATGTGAAAGGAATGAATAAAACTGGATGATGAAACACAGAGACTAGTGCCTTATTGGGTATGCAGAGTCAAGAGAAATCTGAAACAAGTACTTAGTTTTGGCAGACATTTAGGTTATTTAGCATTTGATTTAGTTTATAACTTGTATAAACATGCAAGATTATGATTACCGAGTTCTTCTTAGTGATCCAATTAACATTCTCTAATTACTATGATTAATTTAAAGGGTTTAATCTTTACTGGAAAGAACTAATCAATTAACCATACAGATGCATCAAATGTACATTGACATACTGGATATAAACTTGTTACGCCAATTTGAATAACCAGAAAACACCATATTGGAGACAACTTCAATAATACTTTAAATGAACACCATAAATAATTGATACCAGAAACAACTGCACCATATTATTAGATTTCAACTGATATCTCCATGATTTGAAACATGTAGCATAGTCTCATATTGGAAAAAACATTGTATTACACTATATATTCTCTACCTTATCTACTCTAAAAATATGAAAAAATCCCCTTTTTCATAATTGGGAATGAACATTTTTACACCAGCATTTGAACAGGCACATCATTTCATATTCCAATGTCGGAAAACAGTTGCAATCGAGCCAATCAATCATTACTGAAATAGTCACTGAAACAACCCAGTAAGTATGCCGAAGGAAATTAAATCACTGTCTGCCCATGTTCTTATTTTCTTTCACCATGACTTTATAGTATCAAGAAAACCTCATATAGATTTCATTATGTTTCCCTGAAAGCCCTTTTGCCTCTTATATGTTGCTATAACCTTCAACCGTTAGGGAGACGTCATGTAGACAAGGCCTCATTTTTCCGAAAGTCATCCACCATCCTGTGTCGCTGAGACAAATCTATTCTCTCACCGAAATGTAATCTTCTATCTCATGCAGGTTGCCATGACTTACTGTTATTGGGGAAACCTTAAACATAATACCTTTTGTTTTACCGAAAGCACCGAGTTCACCATAGATCGCCAAGAGAAAGCAATTCTCACACTGACATAATCCCCATGCAAATTATCGGCGAGACATATCAATGTCGGGGAGACCTCTTGTAGAATGCTTTGAGTCATACCGAAAGTCTTCATCCAAACTGAGTTGTTGAGACAAGTCAATTCTCATACCAAAAAAGACCCTTTTGTTTTCCATCGGCAAGACCGAAGGTCACTCGCTGAGACCACATACCAATATCGCTAACTCTTACCGATATGCTCCCTTCATCCTTAGGTCGCCAAGACAATGCCAACCTCTTGCCGAAAACCATTCATTAGACTTTGTCGACAAGACCCAATGGGCTCGCCAAGACTTTACATTGAAGCTCATAAGTCTTACCAAAGTGAATCCTCCCGCCATCGGTCAGTGTGACAATAAGACCTCGCTATGACTTCACATCGAAAACCACATGTATTGTTCGGTGAAACTCCTCCCGATATGTATTCCTTTATCGATGGTTGGCAAGACAAGATGAGTTCACCAAACGTTGCCTCAAAGAAAATCTCTCACCGATGAGCACCCTTTTATCGCCGGTCGGTGAGACAATAAGGTCTCGCCAAGACCCTATCCCGAATACCATGAATTTGGCTGAAGTAAGTCCACATGAGCTAATCAGTTAGACACATCGAGTTTTCTGTGACATTACATCGATGCTAAAATATTTTTATGATATGTTCCTCCTGATGCAGGTGGATAAGAAATGAAGTACCTAGTGAAATATTACCCCGATGACCCTTGGCTCTTGCCAATATATCTTTTGTAGCTGAGACCATGAAGAGGTCCTGCTGAATGGCTTGTAGGTAAAATCCAGTTACTGTGATATAAAAGGAGTCTTGCCGATAGACCTGAAGCATACAAATGTTAGCACAAAAACAACATGGGTCGGGGAGACAGCCATGAACCTATGCCGATAGGAACTGCAATATGGAAAATGCATGACCCAATGGATTTTGTGGGGCTATACGGGAAAAATGCAAGCAAAATGTACTCATGGTGGGACTTATTTTGAAAAATATGAATGTGAACAATATGTAAAATCATCAAATTTTTACAGTTCCAATAGGGTATATGTGCGTATATCAAACTATTGCCAACTTTTGTGCCTAGAGTACCAATTTTTTTAATCCTTATTTAGTGGTTCTCATAACACATGAGTAAATAACGTATGACAACATGTAGAAACATTTGGTTTTGGGGAATGTATTAATCTGCTCATGTAACTTGTCACTTATCAATTTTACCCAATGCAACTCTATAGGACCTTCTATCATTCGAGATATTATCACGAACATCCAGGGTTCAAACTTTCTTGTATCTCTCAAACTAGGTACTCTGCTCAACAAAGTTATCATGTCTTGCATTTCTTGTTTAAATATAGACCTCTAAATTACCTTGGTCTGTGGTGTGATTGGTTGTTGACACCGTGGGGTGCTCATAATTTTTCTATTACGTTCTTCAGCACTCTGATATGTCTTGGCCTTAGCTTTCAAGTCAACATTCAACTTCTATGTGTAGGAGGGGAGACAAAATGTACACATAATTCCATTTTGAGACAAGTCTACATAAATTATGCCTTCCTTTTCAACAATCCTTTTGACTAGATTATAATAGTTTATACATTGCATGACTAATTATGGAGCTTCCATTGCTGGTGGAAACCCTCCTGTAAGAAGTAACCCATTTGGTACGACATTTTTAGTGCATTGGGTAGCATTTTCTTGTAGCATACATGAATAGATTTCAATGTCAAAAGACCATCCCATGTGGGTATCTATGAGCACCACATTAATAGGTACTGTCTATGAATTGCAGTACTTGAATTCATCTTCTGCTCTTGCTTTAGAAGTGCTCATTTTGGATATAATGTACTCTACAATTTTTAGAATATTTTTCTATGTGTGTGAGTTAGGGTTAAATTTAACCAAACTTTACATTTCATAAAATTTTCAATTCATTCTTTGAGAAAATTTAACAAATCAGAGGAAAATTAACATTCCAATTTCAGAATGAGAAAATACCATTATCGAAGATTTCTAGCTTGAGAAAATCTTATCAATAAATCAATTATTCAAAACATACCTAGTTCTGGTTAAGATGGTGATTCTTCAAGATGCAACTTCAAAACCCTAGGGTAGCTACAACTTAGTTTCTCAAAATTTTACCTTTCTTTACATGCCAAAGTAGCTTCGTGAATTTAATGTCTTTAGAAAGTTTGCAATATGACATGAAGTGGAGTGTTGTAAAAGAAACTGCATGCTCGAGGTGGTGCTAAGTACATAGGTAGTTCACCACCTTCATTAATTACCTGTTATTTCACATTAATTCCTAGGATAAAGGTGTGATAATTATGAATTATGGTTGAAATCATGAACACCTATATTTATGAGCTGGCTCACTATTTAAGAAGAAAGACAACACAGTGATTATACGTGGCAGATATATGTCACGCTAATTCTATATAGGGTATATGCCATTAAAAATATGAGATTAATGATGACCACTGAAATTGAAGCTTTCAATAATGCCTTTGGAAAAATCACATAACACTGGGATCCCAGAAGTACTTCCTGGGAAAAGAAAACTAGAACAAGAGAAAGACTAGAAACTGAAACTAAAAGATATACTTGACAAAATTTCAAAGCAGACTTTTTGTTTTTTGAATTTTTACTTCAAAGAAATAATAAAGTATCAGACTCCGATTAAAGAAAAAATACCAGGCTTATAAAATTTGATCAATAAAATACTGGGAAAAACTAGAGTTATTTGAAGAAACAAACTCTTTCGACTCATGCAGGATTTTGGGATTCCAGTTTTTGGTAAAAAAATAAACATTAAGGGCATACTGAAACACCAAAATACTGGGAAGCAAAAGGGAATCATACAAAGAAGCCAAGTGAAACTGAGAAGGAAACTAACAATTGACCAAAAATCAATCAAAACAATGCCAAAGCGAACATAAACAACAAATAATAAAATAAAAGGAAAAGAAAGAAAAAGGAGGTCCACATTTTTCCAAAAGGAGAAAAATGGGGCGTGTTGTAAGACTATACAACAACCATGAGCAACCAATGTTTTATAACCAGTGTCATGAATTACATGTATAGAACCCCCATGGAGAAATTTTAAACATTTATGCATGACTGAGGGTACGTCATTCATAGCCACTAACCAAGGGATACCCAACTTCACCCTAAAGAGTTCAGACCCAGGTATAATGTCAAATAAGAGCTTCATAGATTTAGGTCCAACCAAGACCGACAGGACAATACTACCCAAAGGGGGCACATAAAGCCCATCATGCATGCATAGATATAGAGAACACCCGCTACGATGTTTCCATTGATCCATGCAAGGATATAGAGAGGAGATGGTTCTCTATTAAAATCCATCGACAAGTCCTATGAGGTGAAGGTTATACTAGTACGACTATGCATAGGCTGCATAGAGGGGATGGATTGATGTAGGAAGGAGGCCATTGCACACACTAGATGATACATTCACAAAGTCCCTAAAGGTTATAGGATAAGATGGTGACCCAATTAAGGTTTTATTATGCAATACCTTTAGAACCTTCCAACTATGCCAACTAGGGTCACAAGTTGGGTTGTAAGGATACAACCTCACAACACTCACACCTAAAAAACTCTTAGAATACTAGGGAAGGAACTTTTAGTATCACAAAATGGAACCAAAATGGTTCATTTCAGGTTCACCAAAAATGTAAGAGAGGGGGACCAACCATGTTCAATGTCCTAGGTCATGGAGGGCCAAGAGTAGAAGGCTTCCCTAACTTACCTTAGCTTAACGAGGTGTTAGGAAATGCAAGATGAGAATGATGAGGACTATAAATTCCTTCAATCACCCTACAAACCCAAAATACAAAATAGGGCTAGGCGAGTTGGTTTTTAGGTTTAACACTACGCCTCAAGAAGCTCTTTTTCTGAGGACAAAAGCATGGTCCCGGGACAACAACATGATGCACTCACATCTCTCAAGTGCGCTGGCATCCATATGACTAGAGGACTAAAGAGACAAGGATAAAATATAGAAAATAGACTAATGACCCAACTAGCTACTTCTAAAAGGCCAAAACAATGATATGAAGTAAACAAAATATGCTCTAATATGATAAAGTAAAAACACAAGAGTTAGGGTGGAAAGAATGATCTCACAAATGAATTCATTTTCTAGCTAGCTCCCAGTAGCACGTTCACCACCTCCACCAAGAGCACTCAAGGCTAGTGGGGGAGAAAATGAGAGTACTCAAGCCTCTATAGCAATGGTGTTGTCCCACACTTGCTCAACTAAAGTGATGGAATGAAGTTGTTGCTGCTATGGAGTGCAAGAGTGCTACTTAGAATGCTTGAACTTGTGAGAGAGATTTCTTGAAGGGATGCAAAAGAAGTTGTGAAGCATGTAGAAGGAGGGAATTTGAAGGAAAGATGAAGAAAACATCCATATTCGGGTTGATCGATCGAAGAGGGCATTACAAGTCGACTGCCAATGAGAAGTGCAACACCTCTGCAGGCTCTAACCACAAGAATCTACCAGGGACGTAAGTGTGCCATGTGGATGTCTGTGCACTGTGTGGGAATCCTTGATAGAAATTCCCCTATCGACGCTCAAAATAGGTGCCAAGTTGAATGAAGGCAGTGACCTTATGTGTATTTTAGCCTCCGAATTTGGTTTTCTAAAGTGGAGAAAGGAAAAAATGGGAATTTTCATAAGGGGTGCAAATTCACTCCTATAAAACTAGAAAAGGATTGAATAAGTAATTTATAATTCAAGCATTCAAGTCCTACAAGTCATTGAATTAGGGAAAGCAAAATTTAATAGAGACAAATAAATTTCTGACACTAAGTCTAGAGGAGTATAACTTATAGGCAAGAACCAATAGAGATCTAAATTTTCATTATGATTGTTTGCATTTCCAGGTCTAGGATGCCAACACCATTTCCCAACTATTTCAACTCAAATTTATATGCCAGGTTCCTCTATGTCTACACTCTAATTATTTTGAACCTTATTTCTGGTCTCCTGTCTCGTGTTTTCTTGAAATCATAACAATTCACTATATTTTCATGGTTAACCTAGGCTCATCTTTATACCTCCAAATTATATCAAATCACACTTCACATTTTCCAAAGGACTAAAACCTCGATCCACCATTTCTACTCTTTCATTTAGGTTAGTAGCCAAGTGGGTGTTTGAAATCAATTTTAGTCCTTTCCATTGTGATATAGGACAAAGTGTGGTTTATACCTTAGATCCCTTTTTCCCATATCACACACCAAGATAACTTATTTGTGCTCATTGGTTTTGTAAGTGAATTTTTAACATTCTCAACAATGTCAACCTTCTATAACATTACATTGTTATTCTTTACCATCTCATAAATAAAGTGATACTACACATAAACATGTAGCACTCTAACTATCACATCTAATTTGAATCACCTTATAATCAAAACCAAATCCTCAATTCAAATCTTTACAACCAAACTATTTGTACCATAGAAAAATGCCCCCCTTGACATTTTCATGGCCTTTTAGGTATTGTTTCATGGTGTTTGATATATTTTTCTATGATTTTATGTTGTAACATGGCTTGAACATGCATATTTAGGTACTAAAATTCAAATAATGAAGTCTTGTGAAGGTGTTGTGAACTGTTGTAAAGAATTTCTACACTCTTCTAGACTCTATTCACTATAATTCACCTAAAAATTACCTTTGAATCATCACTAAGCAAGTCCTATTTTGAAGTGTTGTAAAGGCTTGTAACAATCTTTCACAGTTCTCTAGGCATATTTTCACTATTTACACCTTTCTTATGGCTTATTTAACCTCTTTATGCCCTTACAAGTATTAATTAAGTGCATTCTTGAATGTAAACCCAAGAAAGAATATTAAATATGAATTAATGCCTGACACCCACTTTTGAGTCCAAGGTGGAACCCATTCGTGATGGGTGGCGAATGAGTCCCCCTTGGATCCAAATTCAAAATATTTTAAAATTTACTTTTGGATTTTTTATTCAAAATCACTTGATGTCATCCTGTGATGAGGTATCAAGGGTTACTAAGGCACAAGATTGTATAAATAAGTGTTTTTAAATCCATTTCAACCCCAATTCCATTCACCCATCAACATCAAATCATTGATTCACTAATTCAAACATTTACATCATCAAATCAAGCATAAATCAAACTTCTTGGAGAATCCATTGACATCACTTCAAATTTCTCCAACAAGGGCTTGATGAGTATTTACATTTGCATGTTGTGTATTCATCATTCTCTTTCCATTTCATTTCTACTTCTATTTCAAGGGTTTGATTACCAAAGTGGGGTTTGACAAGGCAAACCCCTATATCCTAACCCTCAACACTTTTTCCCCTTTGCATGTGTTTGTATATGAATATTTTATCAAATGGAAAGGTGAGAAAAGGTGTCCATATCCCATCAAAGGCATTTAAGGTGTCTCAAGCCCTATTTCAATCCTATAGAGAGTCTACAGGTTGAGTTTTGCAGATTTAGATTAGGGGAATATTTAGAAATAGAATTGCAGATCATAAGCCACAAAATATTGTGTAGAATTATTTATTTTCCAGAAGAGGACTCATTCACCATTGATGGAAAATCAATCCCATTTCTAGGATTGAACAATGATTTCTGTAGATTTGGATACCTAATTCCCCAAAACTGGTTCCAATACTTTCTGGTAATACAAGACTCATTCGCCTAGAATGGTGAATCAGTCCTAGTGAGCATTTTTGGTGCCTTCTACAAGTTTTCAAAGCTCATTCCACCCTCTTTCAACTTCTAGGTACATATCTCCTGTTGGGCTAATTTTTGTTACAATTTATTTACATTTCTAGTCAAATGGTGTGACTACACATTGTGTTTTCCAACACTTTTACATTAGATTAAAATTACATTCCTTATTCCACATTTTCATTAGGTTTTCATAATTTAAATACATCCACACACACACACTTCACACCCATTTTTCCATTTCTTCTAATGAGAACATAAGCATTTTTGGTCCACCTTTCTCCTTTTAAGTGAAAAAACCTAGGAGTGATAGAAAGGAAGTAGGTGCCAAAAATCTATGTTTCATTTTGGTGAACATGCTTTTTTGAATACCATATTTTCTACTTTGGAGTCCATTAATCATCCTAGAGTTGCTTACATTACATTCTGTATTAGTTAGCTTGCATTCTAGGGTTTCATTTTTGCATGAGTAAAAGTGCATAATAGGTTGCATTTTTGCATCTTTTCTCCTTCAAAAGTTCTAAAATTTCACATTTTTAACTTAGGTGTGCATCTTATCATTTTGAAACCATAAAAATCTCTCAAAAATTTCTAAAAATTCTGCAAAAAATCCATACTGGATCTCATTCGCCAACTTGGGAAAATCAGTCCCTTCTAACCCTTGAAACTACATTTTCCAAAATTGAAAACTCTATTTTCCAGCTTCTGTTTGGTGACTTAACCTACCTATATATCAGTTGGTTGAGATTTTTTAGCAAATATTTCATGATATTTAGCATAAATTAGTTTATTTCATGCATTGTTCAAATTCAAAATTCTCATTTGCAACATTTCATTTTTAGATTATTACATAGTGTAATCAGTCAATTACTTTGTTTGAAATATGAAAAGTTACATTTCATCCTATTTATTTCAATTGTATTTTAAGTTTGCATAGATTCTCTTACATTTAAATCATTAGAAATTAGCATTATTTACATTCATGACACTTAGACTTTTCAATTTTCATTTTCAACATTAGTTCCTAGTTTATTTAGATCAGATTCATTAGCAACTAAAAACAAAAACCAAAACACATCAAATGATCCAATTCAAAAAATAATTCAATTTCAAAAAACCATATCATCTAAAATTCTTAGTAGTGATGACTTGGATAGGTTAGACAAAACCCTACAAGGTTTTCTCTCCCCAAGTCCTTCCATTAAGGCTTGTGATGATAAACCTAAACCAATTAATGCCAATTTATCCCACAAAAATTTTAGTAATGATGATTTAGACATGTTAGATGAAGCCCTCAATAAATTTCTCTCTTCTAAATAGTCCACTAAAGTTTTTCCCAAAAGGATGCATGCATTGATAATCATGATAACCATAATTGTTCTTCTCCTGATATCTCGCCCATTGGTGATGAAGATATCTTGATGAAAGAAGATACAATCATTGAAGATCATGAAAGCCTTTCTTGTCTTCCTTCTCCTCCCCCTTTCCACAAAATGATGACACACAAATCTAAAATCATTGGAACTACCTTACCAAGCCCCCTTTCATCTCCCCATACATCCCCTACTTGCAACAACCCTTTAGTGCATACAGATACAATCCTGAACAATTATGACAAATATATTTATGTGGAGGATATGATTGAGAGCTATGAAAATCCTACATCCCCCACTCAAAAAGACATTATAGAACATTCTAATGTAGATAATCATGAAAATCCATCCTTTTCTTCTCCTACTACTCTGCACATGAAGAAGATAGTTTAGTGTTAGAAGATATCGGTAGTGAAACTCATGAAAAACTTATTTCTCCCTTCCTTGATCCCATCATTGGTACCCATAAAACTCCTAGTTATCTTTCTCTTGATGCCTCTCCTATGAGTGATGAAGCTATCTTTCCAAATCCAATTATGACATGTGATGAACATATTAGCTCTCCTCCTAGGGTCAATATTATGGCACATAAGAATGATATTTTAGTGATAGCCGACAATCAAACAAATTCAACCCTTAATCATCACCCTATGCAAGCTCACACTACAACTAACCTCATTCTTCCAAATCATAGTCCTCGTGATTGTACTCTCATATCCATGAACCCATCAAACAAACTTTCATTCAAAATCGATACCATAACCAACCATTTTTTCAAGAAACCTTTAACCTTGTTACATCCTAAATCATTAAATAAATAACATTAGTTGCTGCTCCTTGCCATGCAATAGTTGTAAGTTTATAGAATTCTCAATATTACATGTTTCACATCCCTTGCAAGGGGTAGCATACCGTCATCCACTCTACGCTCACACTTGCACTAAGTGAGGGCAACAAGTTAGATAGCCTCATCCCTTGTATGTCACTTGTCATTATCTCTTTCGACTGCTTGTTAAATTTTTGTGAACATATAAGAGCAAGATTGAGATGTCAATGAAATTCCTTAAGATTAACTCGCATGTGACATATTCCCTTTCTTCATGATGCAGCTTATCAAAAACATATGACTTGGCATAGGGATTTTCATATAAGCTCTCATGTTCTTCTCTTCTACTTTAAAGTAATTTCTCACAACAATGGTGTTAGCAATCACTTTAAAGTGGGGGGAATACATTACCATAATTCATTTGCATTCTTGGTTCCTAAGTGTAGCCTTGTTATTTATGTGATGCGCTCATCACTTTGTGGATGACATTGGGTGTGATGTCCTTCATAAGTGTGATCTATCTCAACATATTACATCCCTCTTAGTGGCTTGATGCGACACACTACATCCACCTAAGTTGTGAATATACTATTCTTTGATTGGTCCTCGCTTGGAGACATTAGATACAATGTTACCTAAGTGACTAACCTTGCATGAAATTAACAAGACTCCTTTAAACATCTTTTTCATTTCACATTACATTTTTACATTTTTACATTTTGCATTTTTTTGCCACCTTGCATAATGCAACTTGCATGACTGTGGTACCTTTCTTTTTGTTCATGTCATTTTTCCTTGTGGATCCTTGTTAAAGTTATTAGGAGGTATAACTTTAATATGGTTGAGTGGGAAGCCCACCTAGCGGTATGAATTTTCCCCATAGCCACCTTTGTTCTTGTGAGTACATACCAACTAGCATATTTATCTTACCTTTTGGGATTTCTCACCCTACAGACAACCAGAAGTTTCGTGGCCCTAGAATGAGTACATTTGGGCCTTCTCACCCAATGAAGAATCATGGGTTTTGTTGCCCCAGAGTGATTACACATTCTCTTTTTCAAATAATCATCCTAGATCTAATCCACAACTAGTTGGATAGATGATCGAAGCTTCATCTGATTCTTTTCAACACTTGTCTATTCCTTGTTCTTATGCTTAGTTTTCCATGGGATCTTCATACTGGGGGTTTGATCATCCCTCTTGGTTGTTGTCATTCCATCTTGCTAATGTAAGTGCATTTGAACCCTCTTCTCAATGTTTGTGGCTACTTTAGTGTGAGTTTAAAGCAAGTTCATCCTCTTACTAAAGTGGGGGTTAAATGTGCCATAGAAAAATGGCCCCTTGTCATTTTCATGGCCTTGTAGGTCTTGTTTCATGGTGTTTGATATATTTTTCTTTGATTTTATTTTGTAACATGGATTGAACATGCATTTTTAGTACTAAAATTCAAATAATGAATTCTTGTGAAGGTGTTGTGAACTTTTGTAAAGCATTTCTACACTCTTCTAGAATCTATTCATTGCAATTCACCTAAAAATCACTTTTTCATCACTAAATAATTCCTATTTTGAAGTGTTGTAAAGTCTTGTAACAAGCTTTCACACTTCTCTAGGTATATTTTAACTATTTACACCTTTCTTATGGCTTATTTAACCTCTTTATTCCCTTACAAGTCTTAATTAAGTGCATTCTTGAATGTAAAACCGAGAAACAATATTAAATATGATTTAATTCCCGACACCCACTTTTGAGTCCAAGGTGGAACCCATTTGTCATGGGTGGAAAATGAGTCCTTCTTGGCCCCAAATTCAAAATATTTTAAAATTTCCTTTCGGGTTTCTATGCAAAATTACTTGATGTTAGCCTGTGATGAGGTATCAAGGGTTACTAAGGCACAATATTGTATAAATAAGTGTTTTTACATCCATTTCAACCCTAATTCCATTAACCCATCAACATGAAATCATTCATTCACTAATTCAAGCATTTACATCATCAAATCAAGCATAAATAAGACTTCTTGGAGCAACCATTGACATCACTTCAAATTTCTCCAACAAGGGCTTGGTGAGTATTTACATTTTCATGTTGTGTATTCATAATTCTCTTTCCATTTCATTTCTATTTCTATTTCAAGGGTTTGATTACCAAAATGGGGTTTGACCAAGGAAAAACCCTATATCCTAACCCTCAACACTTTTTCCCCTTTGCATGTGTTTGTGTATGCAAATTTTATCAAATGGAAAGGTGAGAAAAGGTGTCCATATCCCATCAAAGGCATTCAAGGTGTCTCAAGCCCTCTTTCAATCTTGGAGAGAGTCTACAGGTTGAGTTTTGTAGATTCAGATCCAAGGAATCTTCAGAAATAGAATTGCAAATCATAAGCCACATAATCTTGTCCATAATTCTTTATTTTCTAGAAGAGGACTCATTCGCCATTGATGGTGAATCAGTCCCATTTCTAGGCTTGAATGGCGATTTCTATAGATTTGGATACCCAATTCCTCGAAACTGGTTTTGACACTTTTTGGAAAAAACAAGACTCATTCACCCAGAATGGTGAATTAGTCCTAGTGTGCATTTATTGTGTCTTCTCCACAAGTGTTTAGAGCCTCATTCCACCCTATTTCAACTTATAGGTACATATCTCCAGTTGGGTTACTTTTTGTTACAGTTTGTTTACATTTCTAGTCAAATGGTTTGAATACACATTGTGTTTTCTAGGACTTTTACATTAGATTAGAATTACATTCCTTAGTATACATTTTCATTAGGTTTTGAACATTTAAATACATCCACACACACACTTCACACCCCTTCTTCCATTTCTTCTAATGAGAACATAAAAATTTTTGGTCCACCTTTCTCCTTTTAGGTGAAAACCCCTAGAAGTGATAGAAAGGAAGTAGGTGCCAAAAATATATGTTTCACTATCATAAATATTTTTCAATAGTCAAAAAATAAATTGTTGGCTGCCTCTTACTCATCTAGCTAATAATATTGTCAAATAGAGAAAACACATAGTCTTTAGTGGACCTCTAATTGTCTAAGTTGTTTCCCCAATTTGTATCAACGAGATAATTATATTTAATATTTTTCTCACACACAGAAAAATGGTAACGTAAAGAATAATTAGAAGTTCCATGCAAATATCTTAGTATTTTTTAACAAGTGAAAATTCAATGTTGTATCACACTTTTATAAAGGAAATAACTAACGCTGATCTAACTTTTAACTAGAATCACTAGAATGTGACATGTATGTTTTAAATTTTGAAATAATGTAAACTAATGAAATACATATTTTTAGTATATTATATATATATATTTTATTCTGTAAGAGTTTTTGGACATGGGGTCAACTCCCATATAAAGAAATAGAAAATGATAATCGCATCAACCCTCTGATAGGGGGGCAAACAAAGGTTCCCAATTGGGAACAATCAAAACTAAGGTAATTCTCTCCACTTACATTAGCATATCCTAAAATAAATAAAAAAAGGTGATCATGCTGAAATTATGATACCCCATTATCCCTCTTCTTTGAATATCTCACAACTAACTGATATGGTGGAATATATTTCTTTCTTTTAACTTTTATCCACCCTTGAGCCCGTGGTTGACAATTCTCTTCTAGTCTTTCCTCTATGACATTGGGTGGAATAGATATCGTCACCCCCAAATTCTAGGACCCAACCAAACTTAGAGAGTCCAGGGATTGAATTATTTGAGTCTCAGAAGTATCCTTAAAAAAGGGTCTTTTCAGTTTATCTACCCTTTTCAAACAACAAGAATTGCTTTCCTTGAGCAAATTTTGATTTTCCTTTGACTTTGAAGAAGTCTCATTAATCATCTCCTCATTTTTTTTACTATTAACCTTCTTTGAAGGATCAATATTCTACTTGGTAGAGTTCATTACCAATAATGGCTAGGGGAGGAATCCTTCCACCAAGAGGCCACCCGCTTTGGTGAAGATTTTACTATTGGGCACTTAGCTGCAATATGCCTAGGTTGATAGCATCTCCTACACCTGAAAACTAAACCTTTCTAATCCAATGACCATTTCCAACATTTTCCATTAGCTCTCAAGATAAATTCAGCTAGAAGATCCTTAGAGATATCCAAATGCACCAAAATCCTTGCATAATTCATGTGGATGAATTGCTTTGAGTTGAAATCTATAGACACAAAATTACCCATCGAGTTCCCAATTGCTGCAAAACAAGATTCAAACCAAAAGTGGAGGGAGAGATTTGGGAGGCGAACCCAAATTGGAAAAATTGAGAAAGATTCTGTAGATGGATCAAAATTTGGATGCCAGGGTTTTAGCTACAACATATTTCCTTCATATAGCCACACATAATCAAGAATGTTTTTCTTTTCTTTCTTGCAATCAAATGTTATAGTGGAAAAACCCTTTGCACAAGGGTAAATTTCTAGATCTCCATCCATAAGAGGCAACCAAGATTTAGAAATCCAATTATGGAGATTAGGAAGATTGGGCCAATGATGGGTGAATCGACCGATTAAACCATGCTTTGAGAAAAAATCTTTATTTTCATGTAGTTCCTTTGACAAGGAGGCATCAAAATTCAACAATAGGGGTTCATCAAAACACTAGATGAAATGTTTGCTATCTATGAAAAAAATTATTTTGTGATGGTGACAAGGGGGGAGATGACCCAACCTTGGCTGCCTCCAAAAATGAGGGCTTAAGTAGCACTACACCCCACCCAAAAGGAAGAGCCCTAGGTGCTAGAGTAGAACTATTTTTCCCCTGCAAAATAGACCCATTGGAGCCAACAAAACCCGTGAATTCACCACCATGACCTAAGAAAGGTGGATAATTGGGGGAAGGGGGAAGTGATGTCAGGCCATTCACATCACCTAGAGAAGCCACAACACCAGTGAGAGAAGTCGTGGTGGTAGCCAAAAGAGAGATCCCACAAAGACATCACATGACCCCAAATTGATAGTAGTCAATGATTCAAACATCCCATTTCGTGATGGAGAACTGCAAATCCTAGCTGAGGTTCCCCTGTTGGTGACCAAATAGTGTGGAGCAGTAGTACAAGACAAAACCCTAGTAGCTCCTTGAGATTTCACAGTTTTTTCAAAAAAATGAGGTTAAATGAAACAACACACTTTATATAGTAATTTTTTTCCTCAAAATGTTTTGTTTGTATTTATAACTTGAAACTTTAGTGCATGGATTATATTTTTTTCTCATAAATATTTTATTTTTAATAAATTTTCAAATCTATGTTCTTAAGACACAACTATTTTGACAGGACATCACCTTTCATCTTAACTATTCATCCTAAATGAAAAAATTCTATCACCTCTACATGAAATCTTTTCTCTAGTGCATCATACTTTTTTTCAAAATTTTAATTAAACTTTAATATTTTTTATTGACAAGATAATCATCTTTATATTTTGGTGTTGATGAATTACTTCTAGTTAAAAAATATAAATACAAATTAAAATATAAAAAAATATAGTTTTGAAACTAAGCTTATAGATCTACGAAAGAATATTTTTTAGATTTTAAAAAATATTATTTGTATGAGTAGATGTAAAAATATCAAGTTATTTGAATAATTTTATTTTTTGATAAATTGACTCTAAAGTGATGCTACATACATATGTATTTAGAGGAAATTTTTACTTGAAAAAGTTTTGACTTATATCTAATTTAGCTACAATGAATTCAAATAAGCCACATGTTTCACAAAAAATGATTGTTAGTTAGAAATGATTAAATTCACTTATTCTAATGAGTTGGCCTAATGTGTGACAAAACTTTGAAATTTCATCCTATCATGAGTCCATTTATCTTTAATAGGGTTAGACATAAATTTTATAGGAACTCCCACTTCTTGGGAAATATTTGGTCCAGTGTAAATCATTCTATACATTAGGTTACTAGTATCATTGGCATAATATATCTTCTAAATCATCATCCAACTTAGGAAACATATCCAATGAAATTGTAGTGCCAATAGGTAATTGAATACTCACTAGTTTATAATTGTGCACAACAAATTGTTATAAGATTGTATCAACATATTACTTTGAATAAGCTAAATATTTATATGAAATTGGTCCTTATTGACTTCCATTTCAAGAATATATTTATTTCCCCTATATATTTCATGTCAAAAAAACTATGAAGTCGAGTTCTAAGCTCTCTAATCATCATCTTACTATTGCCAATAAACATGTCGTTCACATACAAGACAATGATTATAGTCTAATAATCAATAATCAAAATATAATCATAGTGATACTCATTGATTCTAATAAAAAACCAACTTCAATGCAATGTATTGAACTTCTCATACTACATATGCAATTGTTTCAAACCATACAATGGACATTTTAACCAAATTGTCGTGTATATTTTTTTTTCAAGATCCCCATGCAGGAAAATAATTTTAAAATATATTTAGTCTACTTCAAAATCACAAGCAATAATAAGAGAAAGTATGAATCTAATGGAATATAATTAAGCAATAAGAGATAATTTTTTACCATAATTAACTCACTTTATTTGGGAGTATCCTTAAGCTTCCAATCTAGCCTTGTACCACTATAATCAACCTTCTACTCCAAATTTATTTTTATACACTCACTTGCAATTAATGGTCTTCTTTTCCTTGAAAAACTTACAAGATCCCAAATTTCACTTTATCCAAGGCTATTATCTCCACTTGCATTACCTCTATACAAGACTCACTTTCTTCAAAAGAAAGAGCATCCTCGAAATATCTTAGTTTATTTGTGGGTCATATTTTTCAACTATATTATGTTATCTTGTGGATCATCTCAAGGGTGGAGTAAGGGATTTAAAAATTCCTTTAAATTCTCAACCTATGTAGAACTTTCACCAACTAGACCTAAATCCTCTTCTTCCTTTCCATCCTCTAATTCAGCAATATGTTATTCAACATATGAATCTTCTTGATTCTCAACCTTAGTCTCAAAATGAGGTGTTTTCCTTCCTTTTTTCCCTTTAGCTACATAGGACATTAAAACAATATTAGCAAAATAATTATTTTCAAGGTTAGTGGATTTCAAAGCTTATAACATTTTATATTCTCATCATAACTACGAAAGATGTCTCTGTATGCTTTTGAATATATCTTAAATTGATTTTCATTAGGAACATGGCCAAAGAACCTTGAATGTGAAGTGAAAGGTTTCTTATTTGTCTACACTTCATAAGGAGTCTTGTCAACAAAAGAAAAATAAGGAGATCAATTATTCATGTTGTATAGGAGCGAATTTTCACCCCTTGTGTAAATTCTCCTTTTTCATACCCTCACCTTAGAAAATAAAATATGAAGGAGAAATTCCACATCACCCACCTACCTTCCATCCACTTGGCACATGTTTTGTACGTCGGTGAGGGAATTTTCATCAGGGATGTGAGCACGACGTGTGAACATCTGTGCAACATGCTATCATCCCTAATAGATTCCTACCTTTGGAGTTCATAGGGATGTTACACACCTGATTGGGATCAAATTGTAATGCCTCTGTGTGATGAACCAACCCTAAATGGCTCCTTTTGGCCTTCAAATCCATCCATTTTCACTTCACTTCAACTTCTACACACTTATTCAATCCCACTAACAATTTCACTCCATTTTTCTTCACACTTTGGGATCTCTTGAGCATACTCTTGAAGCATTCTACTAGTATTTTCATAACTTGAGCATTACAATAGCTTGATACTCCATCAACTTCACTCTTACACAAGAGGCTTCCATATAAGTTGTGAGCTTGGCATATTGTGAGACCTCCCTTCATCACTGCTATGGCTGTGGTGACTTTGGTAAGTTTGTTGCTTGCATTCTCCCGTCATTGGCCTTGAGAGCCTTTGGGTGGAGGTGGTGATGCTTCACTCTTCTCCTTTTGTGATTTGATTGAGTAGCATAGTATTATTTTGTAGTGTTCAACAATCTCTTTTTCATTTCCTTTATCGTACTTTCTATTTCATTGCTTTTCTGATTGTTCATAGAGGTGGAAACACCAAAGTGAGGGGTTTGACTGATGCAAACCCCTATACAGCCCCAAAAATTTTCCCCTCTTGCTTGTGTGTAGGTGAACATGTTCGTGGAGCTAGCTGGTGAACTGACACTTTTGTGAGATAATATTTGTCACCCTAGCTTTTATTTACTTTCTTTATCATCTTTGTATTCTTTTCATACCTCATTATTTTTTTATTGCATTAAAATAAATTAGCTAGGTTGTCATTAGGTCTCTAGTCTTTTCCTTACTGTATTTCACGTTTCTTGGCCGTATAGATGCCAATGCACCAAAGAGATGCCAATTTGTCACATTGTCATCCCAGACTTTCATTTCTATCCTCTGACAAAGAGCTATCTGAGGTATAGTTTAGACTCCAGAAACCAGCTCATCTAGCCCCAACTAGATTTTTAGGTCAGTAGAGTGACAAAAGAACTTAAGAGTTCTCTTCATTCTCGAACCCCATCCTAAAACATCTATTAGAGTAAGGTAAGTTAGAGCAGCCCTTCGCTCTCAGCTCTCCATGACCTAGAGCCTTGACGTGGTTGGTCCCCCTCTCCTACACATGTGACATGCAATACTTATTGACTTTATCCAAAAGTATCATTCTAATTGTACCAATTATCATACTTATATCCATTTCCATGAAAATTGGTTCATAATATTTGGAAATAAATTTTTCTAAGGCATGTAAGGGGCACTATTTTTCTAAAAAACACTTTTATGTTTATATAAATCATCAAATTCCTAGAAACAATTCATTAGCATTGTTAGATCTTAACACCTATATTTTTTATTTGAATTTTTCTCTACAAGTGCCTTGGATTATTTGAAGTTGGAGAAAAAATAAGATTTATAATAAATAAAATAAACTCATACGCATCTAGAAATGAATAATCAATGAATGTAACATAAAATCAAGATTTACCCATAAAACCCACATCCACAAAACCAAACACATATGAATGATTTCTAATAATTTCTTAGCTTTATAACTTCTTATAGGAAATACAAAATTATTTTCTCACCAAATGCACAAATTTTATAAAAAAATTGATTATTAGAGTAAACATAAAATTGTTAACCATGTTATTAATTAGGGTTTGAAGACCCTTTTCACCAACATGGATCAATGCTGGTGCCACAACATACTTGTATTTTCATATTCATAAGAACTACATTGGTATAATTAAAAAACGTGGAGGGATCATGCCTATATAAAGTACCACACCATGAGCCTCTAGATACAACTATATTTCCTTTCACCTATCTACAACTAGTCATGTCAAATTTTCTATGCATTCTAGAATAATTCAAATTGGACACAAAAAATAAATTTCTTTCAAATCCTAAAATATGCAAGACACCAATAAGAGTTTTCACCCTCCTATCATTGAAACACAAATGTACCTTCCCAAGGCCAAGAATAATATAAACTATTATCACCTAGGTACACCTCTCCTCCACCATAAGCATGGTAAGAATAAAACCACTCCATTTGAGGAGCCATGTGATCTGATAAATATAATTCAATCAATTAGGACTCATCAAAAGAAACATTAGTTGAAGTAAATAAATATTTAGAATCACCATCATCAGAGGATCTTTTAGTGAATAAATCATTTTTTTCTTTTTTTAATTTCTACACTTAACATGCTCCTGCATTCTATAGTTCTAGTACTTCATGCTCCTCTTTCTTAGGGCTTTGAAATGTCTTCAAGACTTATATCTCTTTGTACAATTATTTTGATCCCTTTTAGAGTCTCTTTTATCTTGAGGCCTCCTCCAAAGATGTAATGGATATTTTGAGCTTGAATCCATGTATTTTGTTCTTATTTATTAAAAAAAAGGTAGTAACAAAGGGCATTCAGTTTAAGACCCAAAATAGAACCAATCAGAATAGCAATTAGATTTTCCCAAGACTCAATAAAAGAACAAAGAAACAATATATATTTATTCCCTCTTATAGCTTAACATTAATGGATCCTTATTTATTTAGAATCAAGTTATATGCATTTAAATTCTTTGCACAAAATTTTCTTCCTTCATCTTTAAGGAATACAATTTCATTTTTTAACAAAATTCATTTATTTGATTCTTTATTTGATAAATCTTGCAACCCTTCTTTATAGGAGAAATCTAGATGTCTCGTTAGATTCATTTAAAATGATTAAATGTGTAAGACACAATAAAATGATTCCTCATGTATTTTTGTCCAATATTTTCCAATCATAATAAAAAATAATTGTCCACACATAAGGGGTGCCTACTTTTCCCCTCTCCATGATTCTTAAAGAACACACATTATTCATCACCGACATAATACATCAAGAATTTTTTTGTGAATGATATTTATAGTTAGTTATCTCTAAATTTGATTGTAGATTCCATGTATTTAACTTGAGTATCAAGATATGAAAGCTTTGAGATACAAGGAAAGAATAAAGGGTTTGGTTGTATAGAATACTACCTTAATCAATCACCTTATTGGTATTTTCAACCTCAAATAAGACATTGATAAATATTAATGCATGTACAAACCTAGGGTGAAATAGTGATGTAGTGTGGGAGTAATTTATGTGATAAAAATGAAAACCATAGGATGCTATACCATGGAAAGTAGTATTTGTGTGTATGGATGCCAAACACAAATAAAGACATTGGAAGAATGAGGGAGGTATTGGATAGAAAAATATAAAACTAGGATAATTGAGAATGTATGGGCAATGATTAGAGAAATTTGATATTTGATCAGAAAAGAATTCAAGAGAATGGATGAAAAGGGTGAGTAGGATTTAGGAGAATAATGTGATATCACAATGGAGGATATAAGATTGCTATCAAGGATGAATAATTGCATAATAAAATTTCAACCTAGGGTCCAAAACCTTATATTTTATTGGTACAAATGTAAACTTAGTAATCTTTATGAGTGAAGAAGAAAAATTAGTGTTAGGATGTGTTGTTATGTTGAAATGAGGGAGATCAAAATTTTTATTTTTAAATCAAATCTACTTGACTATTTGAACCTAGATAAGGGTAGATATGGTCAGGGTTATTAACACCCTAAAATTTAAATTAAACAGAGTTGCTTTTAAACCTTGCATCTATGTGTAATTTATCTTGAGGCACTAGCATTTAGGTGTAATTAGTCCCAACATTAAATTTTGAGCTAAAACATTGTAAATTGGTTTTAAGATTGTAGCATCATAAATTACTACCCTTGACAATTTCACACTAGATTTTGCTCCCACTTATGTGCTTGGACCTAATCATGCCCATAATTTCCTAAATTAAGCATTCTACAACCTATTTTATCCTTTATCAAGAAATCAAATGAGCAAAACCCAAGTAGGAATTTAATATTTTTCCCTCGATACTTTAGATCCCAAAAAAGTGGGTCTAGATGAGGACGCCCTTGGTGCTCTTGTCCCCTTAAAATGGCCACAAATTTAAATATGTCAGGGTTGGAAATTTATTATTTGAATTTAAATCATAAATTTCAGCTATCAAGATTTAATTTGTGGGAAATTAGATTAATTACATATAAATACCAAGTCATTTCATCATTTGAAAAAAAACAAGCAAGAAGAAGAAATTATCAAGCAAATTAATATTCCTAAAAGCATTTAAGAGCACTCAAGAGAGGAATTATCAAGATTATTATGATGTTTGAATATCAAAGCGTCATGCCAAGTTTTATGTGACTTTGTTGATGTATATGCATGCATTTTGTGTTGGAATAATTGCCAACGTCTCCCTTTAGATTTGGGACATGGACTAACTACCTCCCATAGATTTTTTTATCTCTAGAATTTGTATCAGGTGTTAATATGTTGATATTTTGGTGCAACAATAAAGAAATCCAAAAAATGGTATTAGAGTCATGGTTGCATGTTTAAATCCCCTCTAGCATTTGTATCAAAAGTTAGTAGATTTATCTTTGGGTGCAATGCTAAACATGTTACAATAATTGTTGGAAAATATACAGATAGTGTGTTATCATTGATGTCAACCTTTGTTGATACCATATACATTTATATTGAAGAAATATTCATGGTTGGATGTCAAAGAGATGTAAGGTTGACATACCTATTGAAGTTCATGATTGGATGGTATCACTAGTACACTATTATACATCATTAGTCACTGTTCATAGTTGGATGTCAAAATTCCTTGGAGATAAGGTTCAAATTTGATGCAGTAGCATCATGCTCCATCAAATTTTGGTTATGTTTTAGTTTTTGTGTGGTGTAGTTTGGTGTTTTGTTGTGCAAATCCCTATCACAATGCAATTTAGCTTCTTGTCATAGAGATGTAGAAGTTATCATCACCCAAGGGATAAGAACTCATAGCAACAAGGGAATGGTTTTTATCTCACAAAATCGATAGTAAACGTGTTAATTTGGGTGCTCTATATTTTGTCTGATTGTTCTAGAGGGGACTATTTAGTTTCAACAGTTATGTAAGCTGAAGCACAAGGTTGTTTAAGAAGCCTCCTATAAAGGGGAGGTAGTCATTTAAGAAGAGGAATTGAACAATAGGAGAGGCGAATGTTATAGAAATATGAGGCTGAATTCCAATGGAGTGTGTATGGTGATGAGTTAGGAGGAAACCAATAAGGTTAAACCATAGCCACGGTGGAGTTTAGGATTGCCGATAATGAAGGGATAAAAGAAGTTGCCAATTTAGCTTCCCATTGCAGAGATGTAGAAGTTCTTGTCA
This sequence comes from Sequoia sempervirens, assembly GCA_007258455.2. Lineage (NCBI taxonomy): Eukaryota > Viridiplantae > Streptophyta > Pinopsida > Cupressales > Cupressaceae > Sequoia > Sequoia sempervirens. The sequence continues at coordinate 167,020,815 of VDFB02353493.1, read as the reverse complement.
TCTGAGGGACAAGAACTCATAGCAACAAGGGGATGGTTTTTTTCTCCCAAACTCGATAGTAAACTTGTCGGTTTGGGTGCTCTATAGTTTGTTTGATTGTTTTGGAAGGGATGATTTAGTTTCAATAGTTATATAAGCTGAAGCACAAGGCTATTTAAGAAGCCTTTTAGAAAGGGGAGGAAGCCATTTAAGAAGAGGAACCAAATAGTAGGAGAGGTGACCATTATAAAAAATATGAGGCCGAATGCCAATGGAGTGTGTATGGTGATGAGTTAGGAAGAAGCCAATAAGGTTAAATCGTAGCCATGGTGGAGTTTAGGGTGGTGGATAATGAATGGATAAAATAAGTTTTTGAGAGGGAATAACAAATGGAAAAAGAATGGGATGCAATCGTTAAGGGACCTGATAAGTGAATTAAAGGAGCCGATCATGAAGTTTGGAACAACCGATCCTTGAGGGATCTTAATTATTATAATTTAAATAAAATCTGAGTGCATGAATAAAAGATAATATTTTTGTTAATTCCCATTTATTTGTTATCATTTTTTTTTGTTAAAAATAGTGGTAAAGTCTCAATTTTATAATCAAATGAATGATAAGTTCTTGTAGCTTCTTGGCACTCGAGAGATACAGAGTAAGAGAGAACCACTAATTGGTTCTAGATCGTGTGTGTTTGAATTCTCTGCCATCAAAATTTGTTTAAGGCATACAATTGGCTACACAAGAGCTCTGTCAAAGGCTTTGTATACCTTAGTAGATGAAGTTTTGATCTTTAGGTTTAAAGTGTAGCTTTGCACAGTTGAAAGGTATGCATATTCCATGAATCCATGCATAAGTTCTACCGTAAAGTGTTCTAGAGTTGTTAGAGTAGGAAATTGCTAAGTTAAAGTGAATGTATGATAAGGAGTGAACTTTATTTCTCCATAGTTCAACACATCACATTGATTAACCTTTTCATTTTGAAGTTAAGTCTATGAAGATGATATATCTGCTCAATCCAATTTTAGATGATTTGGTTCACCACAAGTGGTTATGTAGATGACAGTATGTCCTCTATATTTTGACAACTTGGTAGCTTGGTCTATTGGTGTCTAATTGATTTGTGTTAGCATATTTTAGATCAAGTATGTATATAGAGTCTATGCAATACTTGATGAAATATATTTGGTCTCTTTGGTTTCTTCACAAGATGGTATGTGATATTCTCCTATACAATAGTATGTCTAGTACCATTGTTTTTGGGTATGAAGTGTTTGTGCTAGCATGAATTGATCTAGAATGATAAAAGGAGTGCTCAAAAGTGTTGCTACATGTTATATTTTTTTTTTGAAAAGGTACACAAAGTTTTTTTCTCTCCGGTGTCTTGGTTTGTCGTTGATGTTTGACAGTTTTCTTTCTTTTCGAGCCAACTTGTCATGTTGAGTTGCTTGCACCAAGTGTTTAGATGTGTGCAATAATTTTGAAGATATGTTTCATGAAGAATAGGTTGTGGATACTTTTTTTCCTTGGACCACATGTGATTTATTTCTTCTACAAATTTGTTTGAAGATGACTTGATTGCAAATATTGTATATCTTATATTTCATGCTTGTAGCCAACATGGTGAAACCTTTGAATATTGTAGATGATATAAATAGATCATATTTTTTGAGAAGATGTGAGTGTGTTGTGAATGTTTTGAGAAGAAAATGTGAAAAAAAATTCTATAGAACATCTTTTGATGATGAAATGTGCCAAAGTTTAGTTTTGAAAGATCAACACTAAATGTGAAGAATGTAAAGTAGAATATGAGCATATAAATGAGAAAGTTTGCTAAAGGAAGTGAGCTGTAATAAACATAGCTTATTGAAGTAGTTGTATGTACCAAAGGTAATTGATGTATTAAAGTAATCCTATTATATGTTGAGGTAGTGAACCTTTGTTGTGAAAGTTGCATTGAGCAAGGAGTAGTGAACTTCCTTTGGTTAAATACCATAAATACTTATTGTAAAAGTTATTTCATTTGTGAGGCTGTATTTGGATAGTAGATCCAAGCATCTTGCTCACCATGGTTTTCCCTTGTAGGGTTTTCCACGTAAATATGGTGTTATGGTTGCATGTTTTGTTTTCTTCTACTTTTTATGGTTTAATTAAATAATTGATGATGAATGAAATAATTTGATTAAGTACTGATTCACCCCCTCTTAGTACTTCCATGTGTTCAACAATTTTCATCAGAGCCAAGTTCCTTGATATAGCCTAATAGTTGAGGTAGATCCTGAGTGGAACACATGGGAATTAAAGAAATGTCAAAAAAGAAGATTACTCCAAAATTCAAGAAGCATGAAGATATGGAAGGCATTAATGCAAAAGATTATGAAGTGGAATTTGAAGGAGAACTTGTTTCAGTATTGGAAGATCTAGATATTAAAAGAAGAGAAAGTGGATAATTGAAAATAAAACTCAAAGAATCAAAAGTGACAATCATCAATTTGAAAGTTCAAGTTGAAGAAGGAAAAAGGCTTGTAGGTTGCTTGAAAAATAAGATGAATGATAAAACATGGAATTCTCCAAAATTGAAGAATAAATTATCTCCCTGGGGAAAGAATTTGAGAAAGCAAAGGATCAGGTAGACAAAGGTTTGAAGCTCAATAAAGTCTCTAACATTCTTGTTGAGATGATTAGTACTCAAAGAATTGCAAAAGATAAGGGTGGTCTTGGATCTCAAAAAGGTCAAAACTCAAACGCTAATATTCCTAAAAAGGAAAAAATGAAAGGAATCTACCAAGAATATTCTAAAGAAGTCAAAGAAGAAAGAAAGAAACTAGATGATGGTTTTAGAAAAGTTATCATTAAGAAGAAAAGATTCAAGAGGTCTCCTCCTAAATAGATTGCTACTTCTAGGTTCTCACAATCCTTTCATGGTTATTGTTATTCTTTGACGAGGGTACAACCCGAGACAAAAAAAATAACACACAATCTAGAGAATTGTTATCACCTGAAGTTGCACCCTTGTTGAACCTGATGTTCAACAACTTAGTGTAACATTGGAAGACCTCTAAAGATGTGGGTTTCTTGTGAGCAGAGGTCAACCTCCAGAGAAGGCCGACTTCCTTTGGTGTCACCTAAACTAATGATTCTGTAAAGGGAAAGGGAGAAGGATTGCATACAAATGAAACTAAACTAAGGTGATACAACAAGTTGATAAGAAATCAAGAAATTAAAACAAGATGCAAACACACTGGGGAAACTAGATTGCAACTATTTTACTTACTCAGCATAACCCCATTAGACTTATGCATCACTCTTGACAGGTTTGATCCACATACATATCTCAAGAAGGAAGGAACAAATTCATAGCTTTGTGGTATGAATACAAATTTAGGAAACACTATTTAAAGAAATACATACATAAGCTAACATACATAAATGAGAGTGGTAAGAGAATTAGTACTTGTTTTCAAGGTGAACTCTATTTTGCATTCCGGATTTTAGTTGAGTTACAAAAAAAAATACATTTAGTCGAGAAAGGATTGATTGAAATCACTAACTCTTCAGAGTGTATATCATAACTATTTACAAAAAGGAAAAAAATGCCTTAAATATCTAAGTGTGTCAGCCCCTTAGGGCTTACAAAATATCAGGGCATAGAAAAAACTTCCCCTTAGATTTTTTATTGAATTTCAAGCTGAACCCTGCGTGTCCATGTTGGTGTCATAGATTGCCTTCAAGGGATTCCCTTCTTGAACATTTTTCAACCACCACAATTCACTTCTATTCCTCGTGTTGATCTTCAAACTTCCCTATCAAGCACCTCCAATGCTTCTGAGCTCAAAATAGATACACATTGCTTTTCATTCCGTTGATGTTCTTCAGACTGCCACATCTCACTTTCAGATCCCTCTAGTTGGTTGAGTGAACTCCACGTAGATTGTTTGGGCAATCAAAATTCCTTTGATCAGAATCTCATCTTGGTGAGACACTGGAAGTGTCTCATCGATGAGATTAGGTGTCTCTGTAGCTATCAACATATCATAAAATAGTCGGTGAGAGCTCATGCCATAGGAAGTATACTATCGACAAGCCCATCTTATTATCAGAAAGACATTACCGAGTCGGCAGGACCTCATGGCGAGCTCATTTCATTTACCTTGATCTCACTCTTCTCCTCTGGGCTCGAGCTCCTTTGGCTTTTGGTGAGACCTTACTGGGTCGGCAAGACCTCATCCCGATGGCTTCAACTCATGGCGAGCTCCTTTGTAGTTGGCAAGAAATCCGTGTGTCGGTGAGACATTTTACCGAAGGAAAAATGTTACCTCGAGGCCCTTCATCTTCGGCAGGAGTTGATTGATGTCACCCTAAATGCACGCCACTCCACCAAGCTCTGCATTCCTTTTTTCGAGACCTTATCAAGTCGGCAGGACCTCATGGCGAGGCCCCATAGTCATAACAATATCTGCTTTTGTCGCTGAGACACCCTCCATTCATCGAGACCTCTTGTAGAATTTCTTTTCCTTCGGTGAACTCTTCATTCGACAAGACATCTGGTGAGACCCTTCGTTATCGGTGAGACATTGTCCTGTTGGCCAGACCTACCACCAGGCTCCTTAACTCTTAGCGATGAGCTACTTTCTCTTCGGTCGGGGAGACATCGCCGGTTGCTGAGACTTCATAGCGAACTCCAAATGTTACACTGAAGGCTCCTTCTACTTCACTGAGATTACTCCTCGATGAGCTCCCTTTTGTCGGCGAGACCCCCTTTGTTCACTAAGACATCTTGTCGGTCTCTCTTTTCCTCTTCGGGCTCATTCTACATTGGCAAGACCTTTTGTGTCGCCGAGACTTTGGCCTGTCGGCCATACTTCATATCGAGCATCGGGCACTACACCAACGTCAAACATCAGTGAGACTTCATGCATTCAACAAGACATCTTGCTGAAATACATCTCACGCTGAAACCTTATTGTTGTTGGGGAGACTTCATTGGTCGCCGAGACTCTCTCCAAATGCTTCATTATGCCGAAGGCCTTTTAAGTTAGGGAGACTTTGTGACTTCGGCGAGACCCTTTGGCGAAGCTTGCTTGCTTAGCCGACATCGCCTGACTTTGGTGAGACCTCTTCCAATTGGTAAGACCTCCTGCCAAAACTCGCACACATACGCCGAAGGGATCCTACTTTGCTTTGTCAGCGAGACCCAATGCATTCGTCGAGACTTCTCTCTGAAGAAAAGAACTTCCGCTAAAATGAATATCCTTTTGTCACTGGGATGATGATCGATGTCTTGCCGATAGGGACTTGTAGGTGAATCCCACTTGCCGTGACATTCTTGGGGTCTTGGCAACTCTCTCTTTAGAAGATTTTCATGTTGAACCTGAACAATGTAGGCTTCTTCTCCGAGTTCCCTGTGACCTAGCATTATATTCATGACTTTTTCCCTAGGCCGAATGCTTCATTTGGCCTTCTCGAACTTGTTAAACAAAATTTTCTTGATTGAGTCTGAGGGTGAAAATTAGGTAACAAGAATAATTTTATTATTCAGAAAATTAACTTCTTACATGTAGAGGATCTACAATCCTTGAGCTCTGCAATACATGCAAGCTTATAGAAATTACAGAAGCTACAAATTTTCCCCCTTTCACAGTATGTGAACCTTTTCCCCCAAAAAGCTACAAAAAATAGAAAATCCCCCCCATAAATAGATCCTTTTTATTTTTGGAGCCAAACAACATTTGAATTATCAGTTTTGGTAGTTTGGCACCACAAGTTACAATTTGAACTTCAAAATTAAAACATTATTTGAAAATTAGCACATTTTTGAAAGTGCACTAACTTCTGAGAGCCATAACTTTTCATCTGGGACTCTGTTTTTCAAACCATTTGAACTGTTGGAAAGGTATCAAAGTCAAGAATGTGCTTGAATTAGGATATTCCAATTTCAACAAATTTTTAGGCTATTTAATGCCTCAAATCTGATTTGGAAGGTTTTCAGATGGATTTCTGAGAGACTGAAACTACAATATCTCTCAAACCGAGAATGCTCTCAGCCTAATTCTTTTGCCAATCTTCTTATTTTTCCATTTTGAATCCTCCCATATAATTTTTGTCCCCAAATACCTTTAAATTCCAATACATGCTAAAAATAGCAGCTAACCAGAAAAAAGCAGAAAAGCAAAAATGAAAGTGGGGAATTACATTATGATGAAAAGGGTATCCAAAAATGCAAAGACATCTACAAAAATATAACAAAAGGAAACATAAATTCAAAGCATGTTTTTGGGTGATGCAGGATTGCGCTTACACCACTAGATGCTCCTGCATCAGACACCTAGGGTAAATTGAGAAGTGACCCCATCACGTTCTTAGATGGTTGAGGAAAACCCAAATGGTCAACCTCTGCGTTAGACAACTAGGATGAATCTTCCATAGGCCTTCCTCTCCACTTCACTAGATATTCTTCATACTACTTGTTTTTGGTACTCCTCCCCACACAACTATCCAAGATTGCTTCAATATCCTCCTTCTCTGAAGTAGGTGTTAGAATGCCACACTGTTCCCTTGCTGGTACTTCCTCTGCGCCACCCTCATGATACTCTGTCAAATCTGAAATGTTGAACACAGGGGAAATGTTGACTCCATCTGGAAACTCTACCTCATATGCATTCCCTGAATCATGTCTCTTCAAAATTTTGCAAGGACCAAACTTCTTCATCTTCAATTTGTTATAGTTTCCCACTGGAAACCTTTCTTTCCTTAAGTGGACCGTCACTTAACTTCAACTCTATTTTCAAAATTTTCCACAAGGTCCTCCAAAAGTATCCCACAAACTTGGTATCACAATTTGAGACTATACTCTTTCGCAGACCATGTAACCTCACCAGCTCTCTAAAGAATAAGTCAGGGATGTGGACTGCATCATGTGTTTTCTGACACAAAATGAAATGCACCATCTTCAAAAAAATTTCAACTACCACAAACACTGAATCATTCTCTATGTCCTTGGAAAACCAAGAACAAAGTCCATACTTATATCCTCTCATGGCCTCTTTGGTATAGGTAAGGGCTGGTACAACCCTGTATTCTGGCTCACTCCTTTATCCATCTGACAAACCTTGCAACTCTGCACAAAATTCTTCACATCCTGTGATAACTGAGGCCAATAATAATGCTCACTAATAATGGTAGTGGTCTTATCTTGACCAAAATTTCTTACCATTCCTCCACTGTGCATCTCCTTTATTAGGTTCTCCCTCATGGAACTCCTTAGAATACACAATTGACTTCCCTTAAACAACATTCCATCCTAGATTAGGAAATCCAACCACTTCATCTTGTCGACTGTAACAGGCTCCTTGCAAGCTTTCCAAGCCTCTGCAAAATTAGGATCCTCAGGGTACAATGTCTTAAGTTCATTGAACCAAACCACTTCAATTTGCATCTCTGTCAACAATGTTTTCCTCCTACTTAAGGCATCTCCAACTCTATTTGACCTCCCACTCCTATGATTTAAAACAAAGGTATAGCTCTAAAAAAATTCTACCCATTTCATATGCCTCTGATTTAATTTTCCTTGACTATTTAGGTACTGTAATCTTGATGATTAGTAAACAAAAAAAATCCTTCGACAACAAATAATGTCTCCATTTCTTTAATGCTTGAACTATTGCATAAAATTCCTGATCATATACATAGTACTTTCTCTTTGCATCATTTAAATTTTCACTGAAATAGGCAATGGGCTTAGCTTCTTGGCTCAACACTTCTCCAATGGCACAACCACTAGCATTACAATCTACCTGGAACACCTTATTGAAGTCTGGGAGGGATAGGATGGGATTTTCTATCACCTTATGCTTCAACAAATAAAAACTCTTCGTTGCTCTTGTGCTCCACTTGAACTCCTTTCTATTCCCTGTCATTGTTTTAGTTAGGGGTGCACAAATAATATTGAAGTCTCTAATGAAAATTCTGTAAAAATTGGCCAAACCATGGAAAGATCTCACCTCAGTAGTAGTTCTTGGGGTAGGCCATTCTAGAATAGCCTTCACCTTCTCTAGGTCCATCTTGAGACCTTCCACTGAGAAAACAAACCCCAAGTACACTAACTCCTTCACAAAACTATACTTCTTTAGATTAATCAAAAATTTCTCTTCTCTCAATTTCTCAAAGATTCTAGGAATATGCATTAAATGATCATCTAGTGACTTACTGAATATCAAAATATCATCTAAACAAACAATAACAAAATTCCCCAAAAAATCTTTCAGTACCTCATTCATGAGCTGCATGAATGTGCTCGGTGCATTGGTTAGCCCAAAGGGAATGACTAACCACTCGTACATTCCCTCTTTGGTCTTGAAGGTGGTCTTTGATATCCACTCTTTAGATCAATCTTTGTGAAGTATTGAGCTCCACTCAAACAGTCCATCAGGTCATCCATCCTTGGTAGGTAAAATCTGTACTTGATTGTTATCTTATTTATGGTTTAGGAGTCTATACACATCCTCCACTACCCATCCTTCTTCAGTGCTCGTACTGCAAGTACTACACATGGACTCAGACTCTCTTGAATCAAACCCTTCCTCAATAACTCTTGAACTTGTTTGTTCAACTCCTCATTTTCTATAGCAGTCATTATGTGAGCTGCCTTATTTGGCAAGCTAGCTCTAGGGATCAAGTCAATTTGATGATTGATCTTCCTCACGAGTGGTAAACCCTCATGTACATTATTAGAAACAATATCCTGAAACTCATCCAATAACCCAAAAACTTCTACTGGCACATTCTCACTATCCTCCTTATCCATTCTAGGAATCATTGCATAACACATACGCTCATGCTTCATGACTTCTAAAAATTTCCTTCAATCAATATAACAAACCCTAACACTACTGCATACCTTTTCTTCGGCCTTCTTTAAGGGTTTCAACTTATGGCAGACTCCATCCTTTGTTAGGGAATAAGTGTTTGCATGGCCATCATGTATAGCTCTCATGTCGAACTGCCATGACCTCCCCAACAACATGTGACATGCATCCATGGGGATGATATCACAGAGTACCTCATCCTGATAGCTCCCAGTTTTGAACTTCACTAGGCACTGCTCATTAACCAAAACTTTGTGGTCTTTCTACAACTAGGCAATCCGATATGGATGTGGGTGCCTTTCCCTCTTCAGCTTCAACTTCACAACCATCTCTTCTGACACCAAATTATCAGTGCTCCCACTATCAACAATGAAATCAAAAAATTTTCCTTCACATTTTCACCTTGTGTGAAGCAAATTCTTCCTCTGATCTGGCTCGTTTTCTTCAATCGCCAGGGCTTTTCTAACCACTAGGGATTCTCCCCTTTCAACATTGTTTGAATGCTCAGATTGAGCCTCCTCATCTACATGCACAACCCTTCCATGAAATTCTAGCCTTCTATCTGCCCTTCCTTAGTTTTGTGGGCATTCATAGGCTTGATTCCCTTCTTCACCACACTAAAAACAAGTTCCTCTAAAACCACCTCTTCTAGATCCTTGCCTAGATCTTCCTCATCCTCTACCTTTTTGATCACCACTATTTTGATCACAAAGGAGGTAGAAATTATCATTCTTTTGTCCTCAGCTAGTACCCACATCTCTATTTTTCTTCTCATCCTCATTTCGGCTTCTAGAAGATCTTCCACCACCCCTTTCACTTTGACCTCCTTTTCCTTTTTGCTTGTTGTCAAATCTTTTGTTCAACTTCTCTTCAACTTTTAGAGCAAATTGGTATGCATCCTCAATGGTGGTCATTTTGATTAGTCTTAGCTCCTCTTGAATGCTCGACCATAACCCATTAAGATAACATGATACCTTCTCCTTGTTGGCCTCTGTATGGCCCATTATGATGATCATGTGAAAATATTTTGTGTATTCTTTCACAGATCTATTTCCTTGCTTCAACCCTTGAAATTTATTTAGCAGATCTAACTCATAGTCCACTAGTATGAATTGCTTCTTCAGTTTCTCCACCATGCAATTCCAACTATTGATCCTTCCTTTTCCTCTTCGATTTCTCTCCAACTGGACCTCTTTCCACCAAATATTTGTGTGGCCCTTCAACTTCATTTTTGAAAACTTAACTTGATCTGGGTCCTCTATTTCTTCATACTCAAAATACTCTTCTAACTCATTGATCTAGTCGATCAACTCTTCTGGGTCCAGACTTCCAGAATAACTGGGGACTTCTATTCTGGGTCTTTTTTTGATATTCAAAATGGCCCTAATTAGCCACATCTGATCTTGATCAATCACTACTTCCTCTTCTACATCCAAAACTTCCACTTCTTCATCCTCAATTTCTTCTCTCCTTCTCAGGTTTAACCCTCTTCTCATCTATTCCTGCAATGCATCAATTTGTCTCTGGAGGGTTCTAAAACCCTCAGCTGCCAATGGATCTCTTCCACCAACATTTCTTCTGCCTCTGCCACCTCTGGCACCACCATGCCTACCAGGCATCACTCTTGGGGGAATCTTAAATAGCTCAAACCCACAACTGTAGTCCTAGTGTGAATTACCTCACGATTGGAAATCTATCCACACTCTCAAGAAAACCCACTCTAATACCACCTGACGATGGTGCAACCCGAGACACAAAAAATAACACACAATCTAGAGAATAATTTAATTATTTAGAAAATTAACTTCTTACATGCAGAGGATCTACAATGCTCGAGCTCTGTAATACATGCAAGCTTACAGAAATTACAAAAGCTATAGATTTTCCCCCTTTCGCAGTATGTGAACCTTTTCCCCTAAAAAGCTACAAAAGTCAGAAAATCCCCCCATAAATAGCTCCTTTTTGGTTTTTGGAACCAAACAACATTTTAATTATTAGTTTTGGTGGTTTGGCACTACAAGTTACAATTTGAACTTCAAAATTAAAACATTATTACAAAATTAACACATTTTTGAAAGTGCACTAACTTCTGGGAGCCATAACTTTTGATCTGGGACTCCGTTTTTTGAACTGTTTGAACTGCTAGAAAGGTCTCAGAGTGGCAAGTTTTCAAGCTATTTCAAGGCTTTCTAGTGCCTCAAATTCGATCTAGAAAGTTTTCAGGTGCATTTTTGGGAGACTGAAACTGCAATATCTCTCAAACCAGGAATGCTCTTGGCCTGATTCTTTCGCCAATCTTCTTATTTTTCCATTTTGAACCATCTTATATAATTTTTGTCCCCAAATACTTTTAAATTCTAATAACTGCTAAAAATAGCAGCTGACCAAAAAAAAGTAGAAAAGCAAAATTGAAAGTGGGGAATTACATTATGACAAAAAGGGTATCTAGAAATGCAAAGATATCTACAAAAGATAACAAAAGGAAACATAAATTCAAAGCATGTTTTTGGGTGATACAAGATTTCCCTTACACCACTAGATGCTCTTGCATCATTCTTGCAATAAGTTTGGTCACAAGGATAATTATTGTAGAAGTAAGGAAAGAAGGAATGGTTATATGAGAAAGAACTCATTTGTGCATCCAAGAAATAATGTTGTAATCTCTCATTCATTTTATGGCTATTGCTATGCATGCAATAAGTTTGTCCATAGGGCTACTAATTGTAAATCTTAAATGAGGAGAAAATTTTTAGCCCCTAAATATAACATTGTTTGTTATGAGTGCAATGACTTTGGGCAGGTATGTGCAGGATCATGATGGGCCAAAAAGTGGCGATATGATGGGTATGTGTAGGGTATGTGGTTGACGACTTTTTTTTAACCCAAAATTGATGAAATGAAAAGGGGTTTTAAAGGAGATTCTCAACTTTCCACCAATATAAATTATGCTTTACTTTGAGTTTAATAAATAAATATTATTCATTTTCTATTTGAATTATGACTAAAGTCCTGATTGATAGGCTGATTGAAAACTATTTGTAGCTTTAAAAAAATATCACTTTTTTTGAATCCAAAATATCTATCACATTCTATGCTTTGCATACTATAGGATTAAAATAAAAAAAGAATTTCATGAAGTTTTGACTAAGTTAAGGTGGTCAAACATACGAGTTTTTATATTTCTTATAAGTTGTAATAAAAAAATCATAATTAATTAATTACATGGAAAAAATTAAAAAAAATATGCATCACATCAGGACATGAGTCCTCTACTTATATCTAAAATATTATAATTTTTTTTATCATTTTATTGTGGTTAGGGTGGTTAGACATACACCTACTTATTTTTTCCCTGAAATTTAAGTACTATTACATTGAAATTTCAAAATTTCACTAAATAGATTTAAAAAAAAAAACCTAGTAGTTTAGAAACTACATTCAATTTGCTAGAGATTCTATTCTTACATATTTTTGAAATAATATAGATAACTTATTCAAATTTTTACATCAAGTTTCCTAACTCTGATTTTTCTAAAATTTTCGCCAGTTAAGAGTCCTTTTTTTCCATGATGATCTTGCACATACTCGAGCATAAAGAAAGATTCTATTAAAATGGTTTTGTGAAGACACAAAATCAACATAAGAAGATAGAGGAAAAGAAGGAAGTTGCAAAGGTCTGGAGAAAGAAACAAGAGCAATATGTTGAAGTGATGAATGGTACAACACTTGTGTATTGTGGAATATTTCATGCTTGATTGAGAGAGAACATCATCTCATGGGAGTTATCTTCTATAAAGTCTCTCTACCCCCTAAAGAAAGTAAGATGTTGTTTGTTACAACATGAAAGGTGATCTTAAACAAGATGGTTTGAAGAATTTGATTGATGAGAAAGGTGGAGTTTACAGATCAATCTTTTGGAGGAAGAACTTTTTTTGCATAAGTCTACAAAATGGATATGCATAAATGTGAAGTCACAAAGCACTCTGGAAATCAATTACCTAACAAGTACAAGGTGTATTTTAATTGAGAAAAGTTAGGGAAAATGTGAAATCATTTATACTTCAATTTACATGATTTTAGGTCATTCAAATCAAAAGCATTTGTGTCCAAAGCTAAGAAGGAGAAGGAATCAAAAGCATCTTGCGAATTAAAATTGTAGTGAAACCCTAATGACACTTTAGAAATGTATTTTTTAAGTTTCTCATAAACCCCGGTTTTAAGGATTGAAAATAAATTGCAACGGATACTCCAAAATTGGTAGATGTTTATGAGAAACTTAGGTTGAAGTATAAGAAATATCCTTTCAAGGCAATTGAGGTAGATAAGGATGGTCTATTTTCAAAAGTTACTACTAATGTGGTGCATATGGAAGATGATAGAATCTACATTCATGCTCCTATGAATGGAATTAACCACATGAAGTTTGAGGAGTTGAGGAACACCCTACTAAATTATGAATACATTGAGTACAAATTAGAGTATACAAATTTGCTGGCCAAAGGGTTGGATGTGTGAAAGGACTTTCATGATTTCTGTGATAACATTAAATGGGTAAGGATCATTTTAAGCAGAATTCATGATGAATTAATGTATTTGGATAAACCCTACAAAATCAACAAAGAATGAATTAAGGCAGTAATGGGGTTGCATGTAGCCAAACCTTTTTTGGTGATGAAATTTGGGAAGAATGAGAAGGTTACAAAGTTGGCTAAAGAAAAGTTTGACAAAATAACTCTAAGCATAAGTGATATCAATGATCTAAGTGTTAAGTATGCATCCATGGGAATAACTTATGAAGTATATTTCACTAATAGAGAGGGATCCATGACTGGTACTGATATTCATACCACATACAAGATGGTTAAGGAAGGAAAGGAATTTGATCTACCTAATGAGAGAGAAATTATTTGAGAATTTGAAGAGAACCAAGGAGACCAGATACAACTTCGGGTTTGGGTCTCTAATTATTTGTCAAGTACATTCTACTTTTTGAATGAATTGTGTCGTTCAAAAGGAAATATCTAGAAAAAAAGTCTTCTAATTACCATATAGATAAGGCATCACATGAGAGGATTCAATGATAAACAAGCTTGCATTGCTACATATTGGGGTTTCTTCAAAAACTTGCAAGTAGTAATGTAGGATAGGGAAAAAATTCCCTTTGATATAGAGTAAGGAAATACAAAGACGAGGTAACATTTTTGGATGATAAAGATTACTATTACTTTGAAGTTGTGGAACCTAGGACATCCTAGATTCCTAAATTTCCTTATGAGATCTCCCCTACTAAATTCAAGGCATATGTTGAAAATTTTCTGAATAAGCCCAAGGATCCTATAACATAAAGATTTGGTACCTATAGAGAGATCATGGATAATATTATCTAGAATAAGGTGGATGACACTAGTGAAAAGAGGGTAGATAAGTTGTTTCAGAAAATGGGCATTCCATGGTAATCCAAAATGACATATCAAACCTCTGCCCAAACTCCAAAGAACATTCCCTTAGATCCTGAGGAAACTATTGCAAAAAATGGGCCTAGAATATCAAGAAGATAAGCCTCTCTTGTTAATACTCCTCTGCAACCCACTAAACCCACACAAGCTATTTATAGGAAAAGAGCTACATCAAAAACTAAGGCACAAACTAAAGATGATGAGAAGAAGCATCCAAGGTATAAGCAACAACCCAAGAGAAGGAAGTTTGAGACAAAAGAGTCAGAGGAAGAAGAAAAGGGCGAGGAAGGCACTTCCAAACCTAAAGAAAAAGGAAAGAAGAAAAAAAAGAAAACTCCTTCAATGCCACCTCTACATGAGCCTCTCAAATTGGATGCACTCCTCAATGGTATTGAAAGTTTTGGCTTGTTACACGGGACTATTGAATTACATCCAGAAGACCAAAAGACTATTGAGAAGAAAATATTCATGTACATGATCAAGCACAATGTGGCTCTCAGAAAAAGACTAGAAAATACTCTAGAGAGTCTTATGCATGTCCTAAGGGAGAAAAGCGAGAAAGCAACTGGAATTGATGATGAAAAGAGTATTGTATTGATGACCTTTTTTTGAATTTTTTTGATATGTAAATATATGAAGTAGATAAGAGTTCAAAATTTTATGTAAATATAAGAACCTTTTTCTTGAAGTAAGGGGATGTGAATGGTAAAAAGTGTATAGATATGAGGAGTACATATGTTTTTGTAAAGAACACCCTCCATTTTCTGTTGATGTCATAGGGGGAGATATAATAGAAGATCTAGTTAGTGTTGCCATCAATGACAAAAAGGGATATTATTGGTAAATGTGTGGATAGTTTGTTGTCATTGATGCAAACCTTTGTTGGTATTTTCATTGATATCAACCTTTATTGATAACATATGCATTTATATCAATTGAAGGATAGTTCATGGTTGGATGTCAAACAAATGTAAGATTGTCATTTTTTTGAGGTTCATGATTGTATGCTATCACTGGTACACTATTTTACACCATTAGTCATATTTCATAGTTAGATGTCAAAATTCCTTGGTTGATAAGGTTGAAATATATCTAAGGCATAGGATTGGATACACAAGAGCTCTGTAAAATGCTCCACATTCCTCAACAAATAAAGTTTTGATCTTGTAGTTTGAAGAGTAGCTCTGCACAGTTGAAAGGTAGCATATTCCATGTATCCATGTATAATTTCTAGTGTAAAGTGTTCTAGATTTGTTAGAGTAGGAAATTGCTAAGTTCTAGTAAATGTATGATAAGGAGTGAACTATATGTCTCTACACTTTACCACAACACATTGCTTTACCTTACAGTTTTGAATTTAAGTCTATGAAGATGATATATTTTCTCAATCCAAGTTTTAGATGATTTGGTTCACCATTGGTGGTTCTGCAGATGATAGTATGCTTTATATGTTCTAGCAACCTTGTAGGTTGGTCTATTGGTGTCTAATTGATCGGTGTCAGCATATTTTGGATCAAGTCTATGTATAGAGGCTATGTAATTCTTGATTAAATATCTTTGGGCCCTTTGGTTTCTTTGCAAGATGGTATCTGACCTTCTCTCATACAATAATATGTCTAGTACCATTGTTTTTGGGTATGAAGTATTGCACCAACATGAATTGATTTGAAATGAAAAAAGGAGTGCATGGAAGTGTTGTTACATGCTATATTAGTTTTTTGAAAAGGTTTATAAAGTGTTTTTGGGTCTCTTCAGTACCACCTTGGTCTAGAGTTGATGTTTGATAGTTTTCTTGCTTTCTGGGTTGACTTATCATGTTGATTTACTTGCGACAAGTGTTTATATGTGTGCATTAATTTTGAAGATGTGTTTCATAAAGAATAGGCCATGGATATATTTTCTTCTTGGACCACATGAGATTTATTTCTTCTACAAATGTGTTTCAAGGTGACTTGATTGTAAATATTGTATATCTTATATTTCATGCTTGTAGCCAACAAGGTGAAACATTTGAAGGTTGTAGATGGTATAAATAGAATATGAAAGTTTTTGAGAAGATGTGAGAGTGTGTCATGAATGTTTGAGTAGAAAATGCATGAATAGAATTTTGTAGAACATATTTTGATGATGAAATGTTCCAAAGATCAATTTTGAAAGATCAACAAGGAATGTGAAGACTATGAAGTAGAATATGAGTCTAAAAATGAGAATTTTTTTTGAAGACAATGAGCTATAAGTAACATAGTTTATTGAAGTAGTTGTATGCACCAAAGGTAGTGAGCTAGAGGTAACTAATGTATTGAAATAATCCAATTGTATGTTTAGGTAGTGAATCTATATTATGAAAGTTGTATTGAGTAAGGAGTAATATAATTCCTTTGGTTAAAGACCATAAATACTTGTTGTAAAAGTTGTTTCATTTGTGAGGTTGGATTTGGACAGTAGATCCAAGAAGCTTTCTCACCATGGTTTTTCCCTTGTATGGTTTTCCACATAAATTTGGTGTTATGGTTGCATGTTTTGTGTTTTGCTCAAGTCATGGTTTATTGAATAATTGCTGATGAATGAAAGAATTTGATTAAGTAATGATTCACCCCCCTCTCAGTATGTCTCTGTGTTTAGCATTTTATTTGTGAGTAATAATGCTTGTAGGTGTTCAAATAAAATCAAGCCAAACTATAATCAAGCCTTGAAGGTGATGTGCATGAATTAAGTACCTCAAGGATATCATATCTTAGTGGTGAGTTGCAGCGAGTTGTTGATTCATCATTCATTTTTCATTCAACCTCTATCCTTCAAAAGGATAAGTTATCTTTATCATCATTTTTTCCATTTTGGAAGTAGAAATACCATCATGAGGTTTGACTAAGGAAAACACCTATATGACACAACCCTTCCTCTCCTTTTGAATGTGTAGGTACAGATTTGAAGAAGATTGGAAGAAGATTTAAGACTATTTTCTCATTGGTGCATTTAATCCCTACAAATTGAAAAGATACGAAAACTCAATTATCTCAGTAATAGAGAAAGATATGACAACAAGAACTAGAAGGAAGAAGCCACAAACCATGGACCTAAGGATGTTGAAAGCATATTGCAGTTTCAAATCTCTAGTCTAGGGCACCTTGGGTACCCTTGTCCAGTCAAATCAAGCTCAAACTCAAAGCACAGGTACATACTTGTTTTCTCTATCTATTTATGGTCATTAAATTTGTTTTTCAACTTCCAGGCTATTTGTATTCATAGAAAAATAGTAAATTTTCATAATTATCTAGTTGCCTCATTACATTTCATCATAATTCAATTTCCAAACATACATGTGCAATCAAAATAAACAAAAATTCAGGGAATTGGAGATCAAGGGTTGGTTGAATCACCTTTTAGGTTGCAATTTAATCTCATACCCTTGCCCATATTCAATTCCCTAAGTGTCATTCTTGGAAAGGTGACTAATCCTAATTAAATCCTAGGGTTTCAATTTTCCAAGATCATTATTTTGGTGAACCTAATTGATTTACATTATATTAAACCTTCTATAATATGAAGCATATCATCTTAGATTTAAAATTAACATTGCATTATTTCTCATTCATCATTTAGGCATCCATTATTGCTTTAAAAAAAGCATAAAAACTCAAAAATCTTGCATATCATATTGCATTCAAAGTTAAAATAGGGTTAACTTTAGTCATCATTGGTTAGATCTACATATTAATTACATTTAAAAATATAAATTAGGTCATCTTAGACATGAAATCAAATTTGAAAGTGTTCATTGCATTCATTTATGTATTTTGCATATAGTCAAAAAGATGGAAAAGTGATTTATTTTGTTAAGATTTTTCAAACTAGAGGATTAGTAAATTGCTGGACTTTGGATATGAAAATTACATTTAGAATTTAATTTTATTGCTTAAATTTTTTAAATATTGGTACACACTTGCTTTTTGCATTACATAATCATAAATCAATCAAATTCTAAAAAAAATTTCACTATCACACCTGCACTATCACAAAATAGAACCATTAGACATTATTATAGACATTCAAACTTCAAAAATTTAGTAGAAAAATTTGCCAATCTAGGGTGCACATTGGGAACCCGTGTCCAAGCTATTTTTTCTTACACTTCTATGACAAAAACCTCTTAGGATATTCTATTTAGATTTTCTCCCATTTTTTTGTGTTCAATGCCTATGTCTTATTGTCATGATGGCTAAATATTTTGGTAAAATGTAGTCTTCTTTGAAATCATTGGTGGATTTTTTATGCTATGTTTAACAATGATTGTAATTCAAACAAAAAAAATCATATTTCTTCATCTCCTAATGTATATCTCCTTAATATTTAGATATCTTGAGGCAAGAGGAGGAAATCAAGAATGGATTCATAAATAATACCTTGCCTAACCTTGAGAGAAATGTAGTACACAAAATGGCCTACTCAACCATATTAACAATCAACAACACCTACCATACCACCACTTGAATGTTTTATACATCACATAGACTAAGTTATTTAAAATTCATACCTCAACCCATGCACATGGGAGTAGCTATTGATAACCATAACGATGAGATCTTTCCATTTAATGATCCTCCATTGTACAAAAAAAAAGTGATAGGGAGGCTAGTTGGAGGAACCAATCACTAGTTCCTGCTCTAGGTCTTTCTTTGTAAGACCCCCTTGGTGCTTGGCTTCACCAATCTAACCTATAGGCCTCTATTCTTGTCTAGATGCCCCTGGTTTTCCTGACCAACTCCTCTCCTATCAACAAGCTTCCTTTCTACCAAGCCAACCTTGGTGTTGTCTCATGTTCTCCATTGGCCCTTATTCTGCCTTAAAGACCAAAAACCTCCAAAACGTTGAAAACAACTTTGCAGGGGAGTGAGGGTGCTACAAATTCTTCCAAACATATCATCTTTTTCTCTCTAAGATCCTCCTAACTCCACTTAACCATCGCTTACAACAAACCCTACTTTTGGGCTACTAGCCTAAGTACCCAATTAGGCCCCTGAACAGGGATAAAATGCAATTTCCTTAAAAACCCACTAAAGGACCTGGTTTCTTCATTTGGGGGTTGTGATTTCCATATCCTCACCTTAAAGTTTCTTGAGGTTTTGAGCCTGTACAAGCCGTACACAGCCCATACACAAAAATGGCTAAGAACCCTAGGGTTTCCTAACTTTTTCTGGCTGATTTCGGACTGGTGAAAATTTCTCCCACCAAACAGCCTGCTGGAACCTCCTACTGACCTCCAAGAATATCCAAGACCTTCCCCTAAATTCTCCAAAAATAATTTCTCAAAAATCTTTATTCCCGTGCAAGTTATGCTACTTTTACTCCAAGTCTGCCCCAACCAGACCTGCACTGGCTCGCCTAGGGCATCATCATGTTGGCAGCTCCTGCACTCAAACAAAATTTTCTATGTACATAATATATAGGGAGGGAGTCTATTCTTGTTTCCATTGATTCCATACTACTTGGTATGGTTTGGAAACCAGCTAGAACTCCATATTTCTGGACTTTACCAGTCCAAAACAACAAAACAAAGAGACCACAATATTTACAATAACAAAAAATGATGGAAAATCTGATTAAAATGCCACAAGAAATGTTCAAAAGGATTCAACACATGCTATACAACACAACAAAATCTTAACTTAAGTCATCTACTTGCTGTTTCAGACGCAAGAACAGAAAAACTGTCTTTTTCCCATCAAGAAAATCATTGTCCTCTTGTATTCACAGCAAAACTCCAATAACAAAAGTCTCCAACCTCTTACAAGGTCGAGAAAGAGTCTTTTTCCACGCCTCCAAAACAGTTAGGTTTACGTTTTAACCAAGAATGGCAAAAAAACTCACTGTTTGAAAACACAGTGTGTTTTCAAACTTTCACAAAAACATAGGAAATGGCCACCAAAACATTTCCTAATTTATTCAAATTTTTCAAATGAAAAAAAAAGGTTCCCAAACAAAAAATAAAGGTGTTAAATACCCTGCATAACAAAACAAAAATTATTTTAAAATAGCACTTCAAAAATGTGCTTGTAATTTGGCACCTTGGCAGGTGCTTCTGCACCAAAAAGTCACTAATACACTTGTTAGTTGGAAAAATGCTATGGCAAAGGATTTAGGATCTTGGAAAAAAAATGATGTGGTACAAAGAATGAGCATGAAATCCATACCATTTTGGAAGAAATACCATCTAAGGATAAAAAAGGAATAGGCTATAAGGTCCTCCATCTTTATATCAAACATTTACTCCATCCTCTGAACCATGCAAAACTCATGGTCCTATTAGAAAAGACTTATTACCTACTCCAAATCCTTTGTATAAAACTAAACACACCTTGTGTACAAGTTTAGAATTAGGATCCGTTATATTACCACCTATACATGAAAGAAGAGACACAAAACACGAGAATAAAAACACATCCTTTTGTACATATCACAAAATGTTTGGACACAGTATTGATGAATGTCATGTTTTGAAGAAGAAATTGAAAGAGTTAGATCCTTATAATGATGAATTTTATAGGATAATAGATTAAATGGAATTCATTATTGCTCCCCACCATGTAGTAGTTATAGTATCACATGATAATCATTACCATGCATGAGGGTATAAAATCAGTTTTATGCAATCATATTTCATTTCATAAGGAGTAACATGTTATCATTCATATTGGAACATCTCTATCCCTAGACTTGGGGGGCATGGCTGAGATAGCCTTTTGTTAGGTGTATTTCTTTCTGCAAGGTATACCTTTGTATCTTCTTAAAATATTAGTGTAGCAAGTACACTAACATTTTAAGGGGGTTATATATTACCTTGCATAATATAATTATTACATGAAAAATGGTCTCTTTTTAGTGATGATATCATACATCTCCTAGAAAGTGTGAACTTGTAAACAATCATATCACATAAATTTCTACCAAAGTGTGAGCTCCTCAATCTATGTTAGTGTTTCCTTTTTGGTGGTATTAGGATATTTATCCCCTAAAAGTGTGACTTTTTATGGCATATCATGTTCCCTTTAGTGGTAACACTATGATTAGTATCCCATAAACTATGATCCTCCATTCCATGATTTGTCCTCTCTTAGCAGTGGTATCATGTGTGATACTTCCTAAGGTGTGACCTCCCATGTGTTGAGTAGGGCCCCTTGATATTTGTGATGCACCTCCTATGGTGGATTTTTCTATAATGCTCCTTGGGGTGTGGCTTTGTGACATTTTTTCCCTATGAAATTAAATTTTGTGCACCCCTTGAGGTGATATTTGTTCATCCCCTATGGCATTAAATTTTGTGCACCCTCTGAGTTGATTTTTTGTCTCTTGTGACGTTAAGCTTTATGCACTCACTGAAGCATGATTTGTAAGATAATAAATGGATTTGGCATAATGTAGATCTTTTTATTCATGGACTTGAGTACCCTTTTTAACATGGCCACCTAGCATAACACAACTTTCTTTCTAGTGGAGCCATGTGTTCCATGAGTGTCTTAGCATAGCGTAGCTTGCTGGCCTTGTGGAACCCATCATATGGCATGGACATCTAGCATAAAATAACTTGCTAGCTAGTAGATCCATGTGGCTTGTGAGTGATTTGGCATAACACAAATTTCTAGTCCTCATGAGAGTATTCTCTTGTCTAAAACAAATTCAAGACATGACATTTGGTATTTGATACAAATTTAGGAACTGAGGTCTCTTCGCCTTACTGAATCAAATCCTTTTAGTAGTAACCTTGTGTTTGTGTTTGTATGCATTTTCTTATGTTTGCATTATGTTTGTATTGTGCTCACATGTTGTTGTTTATGTTTTTCTTTTTTGTCATGTATGTTTTGTGTTGTCATGTTGTATTACATACATGTGTGCTACTTTATCCTCATAATTCTTTTCCATGTGATCTTGAATCTTGGGGGATCACGTGCTTCCCCTAGATTCATTATCATCTTATCTCTTCAATATTTGGATAATTGAACCCCTCTTGGATTATTTTTACTGTAGTGTGAGTCTGAGCATAAGTTCATACTCTCACTAAAGTGGGGGATAAATATAGCATCATAAATTTTCACCCTTGACAATTTCACACTAAATTTTTCTCCCTCTTATGTGCTTTGACCTAATCATGCCCCTAATTTCCTAAATTATGCATTCCATGGCCCATTTTATCATTTATCGAGAAATAAAATGTGCAGAAACCAATTAGGAATTTAATATTTTCCCCCTAATACTTCAGATCTTGAAAAATCAAGTTTGGATAAGGGTGCCCTTGTCCCCTTAAAATGGACCCAAACTTAAATATATCAGGGTTGACAATTTATTAATTGAATTTCAAATCCTAAATGTCAGTTATCAAGATTTAATTTGTGGGAAATTAGATTAATTTCAAATAAATACCTAGTCATTTCATCATTTGAAAAACAACAAGTAAGAAGAAGAAATTATTGAGAAAATTAAAACTCCTAAAAGCATTCAAGAGTAGTCAAGAGAAAAATTATCAAGATTATTGTAGCATTTCAACATCAAAAATCATGCTAAGTCTTATGTGAGTTTGTTCATGTTTATGCATGCATTTTGTTTATGACTACTAATGCTTGTATGTATTCAAATAAAATATGCCAAATTGGAATCAAGCCTTGAAGGTGATGTGCATAACTTTAGTCCCTTAATGATATCAGATTTGGATGGTTATTTGCAGTGAGTTTTTGATTCATCATTCATTTTTCATTTAGCCTCTATCCTTTAAAAAAATAAGCTCTCTTTATCATTATTTTCTCTATTATGGATGTAGAAATACCAACACAAGGTTTGACTGAGGAAAACCCCTATAAGGCACAAACCTTCCTCTCCTTTTGAATATGTAGGTACAAATCTAAAGGATATTGGAAGAAGATTGAAGACTATTTTCTCATTGATGCATTCAAGCCCCAAAAATTGACAAGATACAAAAACTTAATTATTTTAGTAATAGATGAATATTTGATAGCAATAACTGAAAGGAAGAAGCTATATACTAGAGAATTGAGGATTGTGAAAGAAGATTTTAGTTTTATATCTCTAGCCTAGGGCACCTTGGGTGCCCTTGTCCAGTCAAATCAAGCTCAAATTCAAATCACAAGTACACACATGTTTTGTTTGTTTATTTCTAGTAAGTAAATTTGTTTGTGTAAGAGAGAGGGACCGACCATGTCAAGGCCTTAGGCCATGGAGAGAAAAGAGTGGAAGGCTTCCCTAACTTACCTCACTCTAAAGGAATGTTTCGAATGAGGGATGAGAATGATGAGGCCTATAAGGCCCTACAGCCACTCTTTAGACCCCAAATCTAAACTGGGCCTAGACGAGCTGATTTTTGGGTTCAACACTATTCCTTAGGTAGATTTTTGATTGAGGATGAAAGCACATTTCTAGGATGACAATGCAGTGCACCTACGTCTCTCAGGTGCATTGGAATTTGTATGACCAGATGAACAAAAACATAGTATGAACCGCAAAAAAATAAGCTGACATCCTAGCTAGTCACTTCTAAGGGAAAAAATAAGACTATGAAGTAGGAAAGATACAAACGAATATGATAAGTAAATATATGAAGGCTAAGGTGACAAAGATAATCTCACCAAGATGCTCATTCTCTAGCTAGCTATAAATGAATGTCCACCTACACACAAGAAAGAGGGAAAATTATTGGGGGATGTATAGGGGTTTGCCTCAGTCAGACCCCCATTTTGGTGTTTCCACCTCCATGGACAACCAAGATAGAAACAATAGAGAAATGTATGATAAAGAAGTAAAGAAAGAAAGTGCACAAATAACACTACAAAATAATATAAAGTTACTCAACCAAATCGTAAAAGAGAGGAGTGAAATGTTACCACCTCCATCAAGAGCTCACTAGCCAATGATGGAGAAAGAAGGCTTGAACAATCACCACAACCTCAATTGTGATGAAGGGAGGTGTTAAAAAACCTCAAGCACATGTTCCAATGGCTTGTTCCATAGTTGCTTTATGGAGTTGATGGAGTGTTGTTGCTGCTGCTATGAAGTGCCAAAGTGCTGCTTGAAGTGATGGAAGTGATGACATTGCAAGAAGTGATGAAGTGAATGCTTGTAGATTTCCAAAAGGGGTTGAGTTGCATGAAGAATGAATCTTTTTGAAGGTGATGTGAGGAGAATAAGGAATTTTTGGGTCAGTTGGTCGAAGAGGGATGTTAAAACTAATTCCCAATAGGAAGTGTAACATCTCTACCAACTTCAGATGTAGGAATCCATCAGGGATTCTTCTATCAACACAAAAGAAAAATTCCAAATGGAATGAAGGAAGCTTGCTGATGCAGAATTTCTCCTTTAGATTTGGTTTTCTAAGGTGATGAAGTGTAAAAGGGGAATTTGTGTAAGGGGTGCAAATTTTCTCTTATACATTTTCCCCCCACTTTAACGAGCATAAATACTAACAAGTGCTTCGGTAAAGTAGATCATAAAGGTAGTATGGTTAGAAATGTATACCTAAACCATCGAGGAAACATATTGTGATATGGCGAAATCAAGAGCATAGGAAAATTAAAGGACTTCATAACCCTATGGAACTATGAAGTTGTAGATCAAAAGCATCTTACAGGCCCACGGACCTGCAAGGAGGTGACCCACAAGATATCTTACATGAAGGAAGCCCTGAGAGGTAAATGCCTCACAAGCCCAAAAACCTAAAAGGAAGGTGTCCTCCAAGATCTCTCACATGAAAGA
The DNA here is from genome assembly GCA_007258455.2 of Sequoia sempervirens. Taxonomy (NCBI): domain Eukaryota; kingdom Viridiplantae; phylum Streptophyta; class Pinopsida; order Cupressales; family Cupressaceae; genus Sequoia; species Sequoia sempervirens. Next base: position 166,995,764 of record VDFB02353493.1, on the reverse strand, counting down.
ACTCAAGAAAAGCACCCTACAGACTCACAAACTTGCAAGGAAGGTGTCCTCCAAGATCTCTCACATGAAGTAAACCAAGAAAATCACCTTACATACTTGTAGGTTCCTACAAGGAAGGTGTCTTCCAAGATATCTCACATGAAGGAAATCGAGAAAATTGTCTTACAAACTTGTAGACCTACAAGGAAGGTGTCCTCCAAGATCTCTCACATGAAGGAAACTAGGAAAAGTTCCTTACAGACCTGTAAACTTGCAAGGAAGGTGCCCTCCAAGATCTCTCACATGAAGGAAATCGAGAAAAGCACCTTACAAACCTGCAAACCTATAAGGAAGGTATCCTCCAAGATATTTGAAATGAAGGATACCCAGAAAAGTGCCTTACAGACCTACAAACCTGGAAGGGAGCATCCTCCAAGATCTCTCACATAGACGAAGCTCAGAGGTGTATGCGTCTCACAGACCCGTAGACCTATGAGGAAGGTATCCTCCAAGATCTCTTGCATGAAGGAAACCTAGAGAAGGAGACTCCATAGAGTCAGAAAGTGGTTTCACAGGCACACCTACAAAGTGACATGTTTACTTGCAGATAGAACATGTCTGAAAGTGACCACGTAAACAATTAAGTGAAAAATCGTGCAGACCATCAACAAGTTGAAAAGATTTCAAAGGGGTCCCTTGGGAACCCAATGTGAAAAGAGGGGTCCACTCAAGGGACACACTATTTGAAAGTACAAAAATGACATTTTTTTCTCAAATCAATTCATCATCAAGGAATCCTTTTGAAAGATGTTCACTTCATCAAGAAATTTGAAAGGAAAAAAAATGCCCCCACACAAGGGGAAGATCAAGGCTACTCCCACCTCAGAGGAATGTTCTCAAGTTCTTTCTTTCCTAACCCATGATGAAGGAAACACATTCCATGAGGGTTCCAGTCACAAATACGTTTCTAAAAAAGGAAATGTTCATGAGGATTTTCAAGAAAAGATTCATTAGCAACAAATGTGTTTTTTGAAAATTGAAACATCATAGAAATGGCATTTCCACACGTGAGAGGGAAAAATCAAAAAAAGAAGAGAAAAATGAAGGAAAAATAGTGAAAAAGAGATAAACACAAACAAAGGGCACAAGGGTGATCAATATTTTGGGGTTAGAACTGCTCATAAATATATATGTAAGTATAATAATAGTATATAAAATAAATTGTCATCATCCCCCTACTATATCAGACTGTGTAAAGAATGCATGAGAAGACAAAGTAAAAGTAAAAAACTAGGTCAACATGGAAGGGAAGCCTAAATTCCCCCAACATTTTGCATCATCCCCAATTTTCCAAAAATCAAGTCACAAACATGGAAGAATGATGAAAGAGATAAAAGAAGGTTTACAACAAAAAACTCACTCCTGTATCTAAGCATCAACAAGGATGACTATGGTCATCTAGGAACAAATCAAAACACACACACACACACACTCATCTAACCTGAAGATAAAGATGAGGCCCCCCCTAACACTGATCAACTAAGAGGTCATCCACTTCCCACTCTAGATCATCATAGGGGAAAAGAGGATGAGCTTGTAGTTGTAGGATGTTAAGAGGAGGAGATTTTGACACTCCCGCAACAAGGGCTAAGGAAGAAGGCCTCACAAGGTCTCCTCCACTCAGGTCTTGTGGAGCTATGGTCAATGATTGTTGGAAATATGTGTCTCAATCCCAAAGGTTGAAACCTCTATTGGAGCCAAGTTGGTGTGACATATTCTATGTCTAGCCAACGAGTAGATTTGTAGCCTTATGTTTTGTATAGGTCGCTGTGACCTTGCAGAAGTCTTGCCGAACGGTTACAAATTGGAGTCTTCGTTGTGACATCTTGTGTTTGGTGTGACCTCTTACCACGTGGAGATCTCTGGCCGACATGCCATTCATATCAGGCATTGGGGTGACTTGAACACTCGGGAAAAAGTCCCAGTGACAATGGAAGGTCTCAGCGACGGGGATACACTTGGGGTCTTCGCGGTGACTCAAAGACTTCAGTATGAAGTCTTGGTGACCGATGGAGAGTCTTGCCGATGATGAGGGGTCTTCAGTATAACTTTTAGTAAATGGTGGTCTCAGGGTAACTTGGAGATTTTGGTAAGAACACTCAGCGAGAGTGGTAAGTCTTGCCAACCGTTTGGTGCTCGATATAACATAAATATCTCAATGAAACCTCTTGGCGCCAGTTGAATTTCTTAGCGATAAATGGGTGCTGATGGAAATGCTAATGTTTCGGTATGACTTAGGACCTAGGTATGAAGTCTTGGCAAAAGAAATGAGTCTCGCCGACTAGTGGATGCACTCAGATTAACTTGAAGGCTCGGCGTGAGGTCCTGGCAAGAGCGGTATGTCCTGCCGACAGAATGATTCTTCGGTGTGACTTAGGATATCGATATGTGGTCTCAATGAAGAGTGATAGTCTTTCCGAAAGGAAAACTAAAGTTGATGCAATGGGTGAACTTGATATAACCTCTTGTCAATTGTAAGGACTCTTGGCGATATCGAATGCTGATTGTGTTGGCATCGGGGAGACACGGTTAGTGTCTCACCGATATGACAACATAGTTTGATTTCCTTTTGACCATTTGACTTTCCTATGTGGAATCTTGTGGACCAATCAGAGAAGCTGAATGGGAACCGTTGGAAGATAGTTGATTGTGGCAGTTCTGAGAGGAAGCTTGATAGACAGGGGTGACATGGTTATACTCTGTGATCGCAGTTTGTGATGGGTTAGATGGTTGGATGAATCGACAGATTGTGGTGTGATTGTATCAGAGTGATTTCTATTATGTAAAGATTGTAACTTGAAGGTTCCTGTACAAGTTTCATCATTGTGAAAGCTACTGAAATTTGATGTCAGAAAGATAAGTCAGAACTCTGTATGTAATTTATGTTATTGTAATACAAAGTGACTTCTTTTGGTGTGGTGGGTTTTTCTCCCATAAGGGTTTTCCCACATATATCTAGTGTTCATATGTGTTTGTCAAATACTTTGTTTCTGTTACCTCTCTCATGTGCATCTTAATTAGACTGTAATTGTAAAATTTAAAAGGTATCTCTGCATTCTTCCTTGAGGTTTTGACATTAGGAGAGTTGCTTCCGCATCTAGATTTCCTTACAACTGGTATTAGAGCTTGGCCAGTTGTGTTATCCTTGTGGGTACATTGGGTTTTTTGTGTCATTTCTGTTCAGTGGAAGTCTTACAGAAGTTTGTCAATTTATAATTATAGATTGAGATGGCAAACATGTTAGGAAAGATTGAAATAGAGAAATTCAATGGCAGCAATTTTGAGTTGTGGAAACTCAAAATGGAGGATCTCTTAGTGGATCATGATCTGTGGCTTGCTGTGTTTGGAACTAAACCTACATGCATAAAGTAAGAAGATTGGGACCTTGCAGATAGAAAGTCTAAGGGGCTGATAAGGCTCTGTTTGGTAGACTCCATTCTTCTGAATGTGCATGAAGAGAAGACTGCATCTTCCTTGTAGAAGAGATTGGCATCTATTTATCAGGGGAAGTCTTTGGAGAATAAACTGTTCCTAAGCAAGAGGTTGTACACTTTGAGAATGTAGGAAGGAGGGTCTGTTGCTGATAATTTGAATGCATTTAACATGGTGATTGCATAGTTAACTTTTGTTGGTGTAAATACTGATGAAGAGGATCGCTGTATGCTTCTATTGTGTTCTTTTCTAGACTCTTGGGATCACCTGGTGATGGCTATTGGGAGTACAAAATTGAATTTGAAGATGGAAGATGTTGTTGCTTCTTTGTTATTAGAAGAAATGAGAAGGAAATCTTCTGAGATGGCGAAGGATGCTCTTGCTATTAGAGGAAGGTCAAAAGAGAAAGGCAAGAAGAAGGATAAGAGGTCCAAATCAAAATCAGAGGGGAGATCAAAGTCTCCTGGCAAGAAGTCCAAGGTGAAGTGCTAGAATTGTGGGAAACATGGTCATGTCCGAAAGGATTGCAAAGAGAAGAAAAAAAAGAAGAAGAAGGGCTCTTCTGATAATGATTATTCTTAGAGTGATGCAGATGCCTTCATTGCAGCCTTGGCTACACAGGCATCTGATGATGTCTGGCTGGTTGATTCAGGGGCATCTTTCCACATGACATCTCATAGAGACTGGTTCATGAAGTATGAAAAATACGATGGTGGAAAGGTGTACTTGGAAAGTGATTCAACTTTAGAGATTTTTGGTTGTGGAAGAGTCAAAATCCAATTCCCTGATGGCAGAGTGAAGGGAATCAAGGATGTTATGCATATACTAGGTCTGGCTCGAAATCTACTGTCTGTCAGTAAGTTGAATAATATTGGAGCGCAAGTCACATTCTCTGGAAATGGCTAAAAGATGACTAGAGGCTCAATGGTGCTAGAAAGGGGTGCCTGTATTGGACCTTGTACAAGCTAGATGCACATGTTGTTCAATGTAACAGTGTCTCTGTAAAGTCACAGAAAGCTACTCATGGAGGTAAAGAGGGAAATGTTCCTAATTGTGTAAACTCTATGGAGGTTAAACTTCCATTAGAAAAGACTATGCTCTGGCATCATAGGCTAGGACACATTGGAGAGAAAGGTTTAAAAACCTTGAAGAATAAAAACCTAGTTGAGGGGCTTGATGATTGTAACCTTAAGTTTGAATTATGTGAGCATTGTATATATGGAAAACAACACCATGTTTCATTTTATTCTAGTCCTCATAAATTTTCTGGTTTGCTAGATTATATTCACTCTGATGTATTTGGTCTAGTGAATGTTTTTTCTTTGTCTAAATCGAGATACTATGTATCATTCATTGATGATTATTCGAGAAGAAAATTTGTTTATTTTCTGAAAAGTAAATCAGAAGTGTTCAATCGGTTTAAGGAATTTAAAAACCTTGTAGAAAATTAGACTAGTAGGAAATAAAATGTTTAAGGACTGATAATGGTGATGAATTTTTCTTTGATGATTTCGAAAGGTATTGTAAAGACTATGGGATTAAAATACATAAGACTACACCTTATGCTGAGTATGCTGAGTTCAATATTTGTAAAGGTTCAATAGGATAGTGATGGAGAGAGCACAAAGTATGCTGAGTAGTGCTGGCTTGGAGGAGAAGTTCTAGGCTGAGGCTGTTGCTACTGCATGATACTTGATTAATCGTTCTCCAAATTCTGGTCTTGTTGAGAAAACACCTTTGGAAGTGTGGTCTGGTAAGAAGCCCTCTTTAAGACATATTTGTGTTTTTGGCTGTGAGGCATATGCTTATGTGTCGTATGAGAAAAGATCTAATTTGGAGAACAAGGCTGTCAAATGTATTTTTATTGGCTATAGTGCAGGCATAAAAGGATACAAGCTTTGGAATCCTGATACAGAGAAGGTTGTATATAGCAGAAGTGTAATCTTTCGTGAGTTGAAGCCTTCTACCTTGGATTTGCAGTCAGAGACAAAGTCAAAAAACAATAAGGACGTAGTTGTAATTCCTCCTACACTAGAGAAAGAGGAATTGAAAATTCAAAATGTACCTAAAACTGAGGAGAGCTCAAGTAGTTATGAAAGTTCTGAAGAAGAAGAACAACCTCAGCCTAAGCCACTGAGGAGGTCAACCCGTGAAAGAAAACAACTTGATAGGTATAGGTTCTTTTTGATAGATTCTACTTGTGCCTATGCTTTGATTTCTAGCACTGATGAGCCTAGGACTATAAGAGGCATTTAGAATGTCTGATTCAGACTCTTGGTTGGAAGCCATGAATGAAAAAATGGCATCATTAGAAAAGAATGAAACTTGGATTTTGGTGCCCTTCAAAAGGCAAAAAAACTGTTGGCTGCAAATGGGTATTTAAGAAGAAAATCGGTCTGGATAGTAGTGTGGAAAAGTACAAGGCAAGATTGGTTGCGAAGGGTTATTCCCAGGTAGAGGGAATTGACTATGGAGAAAATTTTTCTCTTGTAGCTAAGCTGACATCTATAAGATTTCTTTTGTCACTTGCAACAATCTATGACTTAGAGGTCGAACAAATGGATGTGAAGACAACATTTCTTCATGGTGATCTTGAAGAAGAAATCTATATGTCCTAGCCTGAGCACTTTGTGGAGAAAGGTAAAGAGAAACTAGTTTGCAAGTTAAAGAAGTCTCTGTATGGGTTAAAGCAGTCACCTAGAATGTGGTACCAAAAATTTGATACCTTTGTATTGTCTTTGGGATTTGTGAGATCAAAATCTGATCATTGTGTCTATTATAAAGCTGAAAGTGATCAAGTTCTTATTATTGCTCTTTATGTTGATGATATGCTGTTCATAGGCAATAGTAAGTTGATGATTTATGATCTTAAGTCTCAGTTGTCTGATAAGTTCAAAATGAAATATCTTGGTGCAGCAAGGTATATTTCGGGGATGGAGATAACTAGGGACATGAATAGTAGAAAAATTTGGCTCAGTCAGAGTAAGTATATCAAGACCATTCTAGAGAGATTTTGCATGAATGATTGCAAGAAGCTAGTTGTTCCAGTCTTGTAGGGAACAAAGCTATCTGTTGAAGTCTATCCAAAATCTCCTACTGAGATGGAGGACATGACCAATGTACCCTATGCAAGTGTGGTTGGCAGTCTTATGTATGCAATGGTCTGTATAAGGCTAGACATTGTACAAGCAGTGGGAGTACTTAGTCAGTTTATGGCTAATCCTAGAAGGACACATTGGGATGTTGTGAAAAGAGTTTTCAGATATTTGAAGGGCACTTCAGAGTTTGCTTTGTGTTACCATGGAAACTTGGTTGAATCACAGAGGACTCTCAGTATTCGAGGCTATGTGGATTCTGATTGGGTAGGGGATATTGACAACAGGTGGTCCACCAGTGGATATATTTTCATGTTGAATGGTGGTGCAATGAGCTGGATGAGTAAGCAACAGGCTATAGTCACTTTGTCCACTATGGAGGCTGAATACATGGCAACTACACATGCTTGTAAAGAAGAAGTTTGGTTAAAATGTTTGTGTTCTAACATTGGTTTTGATGTAGGGAAAATAACTATTTTTTGTGACAGTTAGAGTGCAATTTGTCTAGAAAAGAATCCTAATTTCCATGCTAGGACAAAACATATAGATGTACAGTACCACTTTGTACGAGATATGGTGGAGGATGGAAAGGTTAGTTTGGAAAAAGTTGATACTCTAGAGAATGTTGTAGATGCATTGACGAAGCCAGTGAGCACAAAAAAGTTCAGGTGGTGTGCTAGTTCAATGGGCCTTAGTGCCCATGATTTTCGGTAAGTTTTGTTGTGCTTTGGAGGTGCCTATGTGATCTTTGTCAAGTGGGAGATTTTTGAAAATATGTGTCTCAATCCCATAGGCTAAAACCTCTATTGGAGCCAAGTCGGTGTGACATATTCTATGTCTGGCTGACAAGCAGATTTGTAGCCTTATGTTTTGAACAGGTCACTGTGACCTTGCAGAAGTCTTGCCGAACGGTTACACATTGGAGTCTTCGACGTGACATGTAGTGTTCATTGTGACCTCTTACCGCGTGGAGATCTCTGGCCGAGAGGCCATTCATATAGAGTGTCGGGGAGACTCATAGCGACCGGGGGCTTCGGGTGACTTGAACACTCGGGAAGAAGTCCTAGCAACAATGGAAGGTCTCACTAATGGGGATACACTTAGGGTCATCGCGGTGACTCAAAGAATTCGGTATGAAGTCTTGGTGACCGATGGAGAGTCTCACCAATGATGAGGGGTCTTTGGTATAACTCTTGGAAAATGGTGGTCTCGGGGTAACTTGGAGATTTCGGTAAGAACTCTTAGTGAGAGTGGTAAGTCTTGCCGACCGTTCAGTGCTCGATATAACATAAAGATCTTGATGAAACCTCTTGGTGACAGTTGAATGTCTTAGCGATAGATGGGTGCCAATGGAAATGATAATGTTTCGGTATGACTTAGGACCTCGGTATGAAGTCTTGGTGAAAGTGATGAGTCTTGCTAACTGGTGGATGCACTCAAATTAACTTTAAGGCTTGGTGTGAGGTCTTGGTGAGAGCGGTATGTCTTGCTGACAAAATGATTCTTCGGTGTGACTTAGGATATCGATATGTGGTCTCACCGAAGAGTGATAGTCTTTCCAAAAAGAGAACTAAAGTCGATGAAATGGGTGAACTCGATATAACCTCTTGTCGATTGTAAGGACTCTTGGCAATATCGAATGCTGACTGTGTTGGCTTTGGGGAGACACAGTTAGTGTCTCACCGATATGCCAACACAACTTGATTTCCTTTCGACCATTTGACTTTCCTATGTGGCATCTCATGGACCAATCAGAGAAGCCGAATGGGAACTGTTGGAAGATAGGTCATTGTGGCAGTTTTGAGAGGAAGCTCAATAGACAGGGGTGATATGGTTATACTTTGTGATCGTAGTTTGTGATGGGTTAGATGGTTGGATGAATCGACGGATTGCTGTGTGATTGTATTAGAGTGATTTATATTCTGTAAAGATTGTAACTTGAAGGTTCCTGTACAAGTTTGATCATTGTGAAAGCTACTGAAATCTGACATCAAAAAGATAAGTTAGAACTCTGTATGTAATTTTTGTTACTGTAATACAAAGTGACTTCTCTTGGTGTGGTGGGTTTTTCTAACATAAGGGTTTTCCCATGTATATCTGGTGTTAATATGTGTTTTTCAAATACTCTATTTTTGTTATCTCTTTCATGTGCATCTTAATTGGACTGTAATTGTAAAATTTAAAAGGTATCTTTGCATTCTTCCCTGAGGTTTTGATGTTAGGAGAGTTGCTTCCTTATCTAGCTTTCCTTACAATGATTTCGTGAAAATCATTGACAAGCTCAGAAGTTCATCTAGAGAGTTAAACATGCACTTCACTGGAGTGCCATGTCATACCTCAATGGATGGAAAATTTTATGCCTAAGGTTCACTGCTAGGCTCACCGAGTGACTCGAGAGCGGTGACAAACTTAGGGGAAGCCGAGACCACCTTTTGGAGAAGGTGGGCTCCTCTTACATCCTATATTGCTAGAAGGACTACGCTCCACCTTTTTCTCCATTAGGGGATGTGAACTCCCCACATAAAAGGTGAGAGGTGTGGAGGAAGAGGAGGAAGAGAAAAATGCAATAGATACCACCGAAGTGTTCAACATATCCACGGGTTTTGAGGAAGGCGGCACATCTAGAAGGGACATCAACAAAGGCAGCTCCACCGAAGAGTGATGAACATCTACACTTTTTTAAGGTCAGGCACATTCGTACTCATAGGGAAGCCAGAATTGATACAATGCTAGATTGAACGAAAGCAAAGGGGAGGAGAAAGAAGGACACGACTAGAGGATCTGATACATGGGTGGTCATCTCCTCTTCTTTCCTCTATAAGGTGGCCTGCTTAGTTGCGGGAGCCTTTCATCGGTGCTTGTGCTCGCATGCAAGGCAGTTTCCACTACTCTTTGAGATAGAGACTAGAGGTTGCAAAGGAACATAAGGCTCTTGCTCAGCCATGGGAGTGTCATCCACAACTATTTCTAGTGGAGGCATAGACTCTTGAATGAGAGTAGGAGGAGCGGCTTGAGGAACAATAGAGAAATGTGGCTCTAGTACCTCAGTAGTAGGCCTCTTCCCATTTACCACTTTGGGAGCTATGTAAGTAGTAGGAGGCTGCAAAGGCTAAGGTAGAGAGGACTCCTCACGAGAACCTTTCTTCCTACTACACTGAATAGGCCTAGGCTCCATGGGAAAGACAGGAAGCTCAAATGCGGGACGCTTGGACTTCTACCAAGTGGGCACCACAAAATGTGATGGTGCCGTAGCAAGGTGAGAAGGGGTGTCAAACTGAACAACAAAAGAGGAAGAAGGAGGATCTCAAGACCATTTCTCTTCTTGCCTTCTATGTGCCTTGATGACATCCCTATAAGCTTTTAAGACAGCCCTATGTGAAACAAAAATAAGGTGATGGAGGGTATCTCACTCTCAAAATTAGGCACCCTCTCTTATAGTTCTGATAAGTTTGATAAAAAAAGGTCCTTCCTAGATGGAAGAGGACCAATGAGCATAGGTCAAGAGTAATCCAAGGAGTAATACCACGTGCAACTCACAATTTATAACTGATGTCCTGAATTACATGCACAAAACCCTCGTTAATAAATTTTAAACATTTATGCACGACTGAGGGCATTGCATTCATAGCTACTAACCAAGGGATACCCAAATTCACTCTAAAGAGTTCAGATCTAGGGATTATGTCAAACAAAAGCTTCACAGATTTAGGTCCAACCAAAACCGACAAGACAATACTATCCAAAGGAGGTATGGAAAGTCCATCATGCATGCGGATGGTGCTCATAGGTGCATTGTATCCATCTTTAAGAATTTTTTTTAGTAGCATGATCTCCTCAGTTATAATGTTCACTTAAGACATCTGTTGAATCAATGAGAACACTTGCTACAATGTTTACATTGATTCACATAGGGATATAAAGAGGAGATGGTTCTTTATTAAAACCCATTGGCAGATCCTGTGAGGTGAAGGTTATACTAGTACCATGCTCACAGGCTATGTAGAGGGGATGGGTTGATGCAAAAAAGAATCCATCACACACACGAAATGGTATTCTCACAAAGGTCCCCAAAGGTTACAAAATAGGACAATGATCCAATTACGGTTTTATTACGCAACACGTTCAGAACCTTCCCACTATGCCTACTAGGGGTCATAGGTTGGGTTGTAAGGCGAAGGCCTCATAACACTCACAACTACAACACTCTTAAAATATGAGGAAAGGAGCTTTCAGTATCACAAAATGGAACCAAAATGGTTCATGTCGGGTTCACCAAAAATGTAAGAGAGGGAGACTGACCACATCAAGGCCCCAAGTCATGGAGAGCCAAGAGTGGAAGGCTACCCTAACTTACCTCACCCTAAAGGAATGTTTTGAATGAGGGACAAGAATGTTGAGGACTATAAGGCCCTACAACCACTCTTCAGACCCGAAATCTAAATTGGGGCTAGATGAGCCAATTTTTGGGTTCAACACTGTACCTTAGGTAGCTCTCTTCTCGATGATGGAAGCGTGATTCTAGAATAACAACACTGTGCGCTAGTGTCTCTTAGGTGTGCTGGTGTCCATATAACCAGAGGACCTAAAACACAGTATGAATTTCCAAAAATCAAGTTGATGACCTAGCTAGTCACTTCTAAGCGAACAAAATAGGACTATGAAGTAGGAAAGATACAAAATAATATGATAAAGTAAATATATGAAGGCTAAGGTGACCAAGATAATCTCACAAATATGCTCATTCACCAGCTAACTCCAAATGCATGTCCACCCACACACAAGAAAGAGGAAAAATTGTTGGGGGCTGTATAGGGGTCTACCTTAGTCAAACCCTTGTTTCAGTGTTTCCACCTCCATGAACAGCCAAGGTAGCAATGATAGAGAAATGCATGATAAAAAAGTAAAGAAAGAAAGTACACAAATAACACTACATAACAATATAAAGCTACTCAACCAAATCGTAAAGGAGAGGAGAAAAATGTTACCACCTCCACCAAGAGCTCACTAGCCAATGATGGAGAAAGAAGGCTTGAACAATCACCACAACCTCAATTGTGATGAAGGGAGATGTTGTAAAACCTCAAGCCCACACTGCAATGGCTTGTTCCATAGTTGCTTTACGGAGTTGATGGAGTGTTGTTTCTGTTGCTATGAAGTGCCAAAGTGCTGCTTGAAGTGATGGAAGTGAAGAGATTGCAAGAAGTGATGAAGTGAATGCTTGGAGATTTCCAAAAGGGATTGAGTTGTATGAAGAATGAATCTTTTTGAAGGTGAGCTCAGGAGAATAAGGAATTTTTGAGTAGGTTGGTCAAAGAGGGATGTTACAAATCATTCCCAATAGGAAGTGTAATGCCTTTTCCAACTTTAGACCACTACCAAATAAATGGGCCAATTTGGTGAAAATGATAAAAATGATTATGGTTGTGTGGTGACCACCTAGTTATATGAGGTTGACACCCAACATATGAGGCCAAATATAAAATGAAATTATGACAATAAGGGTGTTAGAATCGACTATATATAGTTATTGAAGAGATTGGAAATATTAAAGGTGAACAAAAGAAGATAAAAGCAATACAAAAACACAATACCTTCACCTAGAATATTTTCTTGTTTCCTTGATGAGTGGAAATAGAGTGCACCCTTATTCCATTTTATTTTCTCTTTGATGTTGGTATGTGGATTGCTCAATACTTTAGCATAACCTTGATGTAATTTAATAATGATGATGATAATCTTGATTCAATAGAGATTTTGATAGCATGTAGGTATGGCAATAGATTCTATAGGTGAAAATGAAGGATGCAGGCCTCTAGATGTAGAGTCTTGAAGAGTTAAAAATCAATTGGTAGGAATGATTGATGATTGGATGGCTAAACTTGAGGGAGGATTAGGGTTTGGATCAAGGATGAAATCATATGAATAGTTTCAAATGATAGATAAGGTCTAGGTTTAGAATTGAGATAAGGATAAAATTCCTTATGACAATGGCTAGGATTAAGAGGTTTAAATGAGATGAATGGATAAAATGAAAAGTTAGCTTGACTTTTGGATAGGTTTCTAGGTTTAATGAATCTAGAGGAGTTAGAAATTTGAAGGGGGTGTTTGTCACATGGGGACAAAATTAGATTATGATCCATGTGAATAAGATGAAAGGCTATGATTATATGGAAAGGATATAGGATAAAGGGTTATTAATTAATTAAATAAAGTAATTATTTAATTAATGGGATCATGAATATTAATTAAATAAATGATATGTATTTATTTAATTAAAGAATTATGACAAAATAAACTTAATTGGGGAAATAAATCTAATTAATTGACAAAAAATTAATGTTATTGAGCTTTGGGATTGTATTAATTGCACCTTAAGTTTTGGAACATGCCAAATTTAATTTCTTTCTGACATGTGCTCTTTGCTTCTTGAATTTCACCCTATCAGTACACAATATTTGAATCATAGACAATATCCAAATGAAGAAAGAAAAATGAGAAGCTAGCCTCTCTCTCTCTCTCTCTCCTAACAACCCTTTTCACATAATCAAGATTCACTTTAAAATGGAAAGAAACACTTAACACACCATCACTCAAATCGAATATTATTTACCACACATACTCTAAAACCAAGTATAACATTTAATAGAGATGCCTACCTCTATTAAGTCCTTGAATGGTTTGCTGAAAATTGATGAAGACCAAAGCTATCTCTCCTCTAAGATCCTCTCCTCAAACTCCCATCTCCTAAATATTTTACTAAGCTTTCTTCCTCATCTAGATTTTTCTTTCATCTCCAACTTACTGTAATGTTCTCGCCAAGGAACCCCAGAAGACAACACAAGAATGCCAAATTAATAGAACAATATTTTTTTAAACAACAAATAACATTAGAATGCATAGGGGAAAAATTTTGTGAGCAAGGACTCTTTGGGTGATACGGTGGTTGTGGAGACCGTGGTCATAGGTTGTGATGCCATCATTAGGTGCTTTGATAGGTTGGCAAAGAATAAGAAAAAAGTGAAGGTTCATGATTTGGAACTGAAGAGGAGCTCTTGGACAGTAAAGACAATAGAGTTGAAGAGGTGTCATAGGGCGAGGAAGGTGAAAAATCCAAAGGTCCCTCTTCCATTCCTGACAAGGGAAAAGCTCAGAAGGAGGTTTCAGCCTCTCACTCGTCAGAGTCATTGGAGATTGAGAAGAATGATCCCGACTACACTACGGGTAGTAGGGATGAGATTGGTGTGCTAAAAGAAAGATTGGACATCTTGGATAAAAAATTCTATGGCTTGACCCACTTCACGGTCAAGATGATTCACTGTGTAATTAGTACCCTATCGGCTACCATGAAGGACGAGATGGAGATGAAGAACACTAAAGACTACCAGGAGTGGGTTAGTGATGATATGGTTCAGCTGCTGTGTAAGAATTGGGAGAAGGCCAGCTAGTCTGCTACTGGTTTGCTATTGGTCCATGTGTGTTAGTCCACGTCTATTTTTGGTTAGGTGTTTTTTGGTGTGGTGTTTTGTTTAAAGCCTTTTTGATCTGGGTCTCTACTGGCCCTTGTAGCTCTCTGTGAAGGGTACAACACCCTGAAAATGTTGCTTACATTATCAAAAATATTAGAATGCATGCATAACATATTATAACACTCTAAACCTAGGTCCTCTAAGGTTCCCCAACTGTGCTACTCACAAACTAATGATCAATATTACTAACATCAATTCATCAACTACTAAGGTAACATGATTAATCTAACATGCAAGATTCATTTTAAAACTTCATATTAAATGATCCTACATCACTTTCATGATGTAATGACTAATTACCAAACATTAGAATCATTTTCTAAAGAACTATCATATGAAAGATGCATTACTTAACAACACTTTTTACAAAATGAAATCATTAATAATCATTACACCATTATTGTGTTTAGAACATTGCTTCCTCAAGTACATGTAGGAAGATTGTTTTAGATTATATTAAGAGATACAATTGAAGTAGAATTCTATATTCCAATACATGACAGGATGCCTTCACAATAGAATCAAGAATTGGAGTCCACAGTGCAATACTCAATCACCACACTCATTAACATTCAACAAGAATACCCAATGGAGAAAAAACACTAGCCACCTGACTATGTGGAACCTTGAGGTCCACCTCCCGTGCTAGGAGATAACACTAGGTCCCACATTCAATAGATAATCAGGAAACGATGGCTAACATAACAAGGAATATACCAGGACTCCAACACAACATTGCTAATAGAAAACATCACTTACAATAATTACTTCACTTCCCGGGGCACTTCCACAATAGAAAGAGGAAAACAAGGGAATGCTAGACTGCAACAAGGAGGAGTGCCATCATATAGCTTGATTTGAGTTGTCCTGGTAGATCTTCCTAGGTCCCAACCCCCATCCTTGGTTATCCTGGTAGCCTCTCCTGATCCCCAGCCCCCATTGAGAACCACTCCCCTCAACACATCAAACAAGGCATTGACCATCTTGCACACTTAACATAACCACACGAATCCTTACATAGAATAGAAGACAACATCCTTATGGTTTACATTTCACACATAACGCATAACCCACAACATGGCCAACCACAATACAATTCAACTTGAATCAACCTCATTTACATGTTATACAAATCAATTTGCCACATATAGACCACTATATCCTAATACATACAAACATGTTAGATACACCATATAAATTCAATTCACACATGTAATGTAACCTTGTCATGGATACATATAAATAAGGGCATGTATACAATATTCTCACTTGCATGCAACACATAAAATTATCACATAATGACAAAAGAAAATAGTGACAAAATGGTGGTATTAGCATGATTTAAAACACAAGATTAGATTCCTAATGTATTGCATGATAAATGATAAAGTGAACCAAAACTAATATCCTTAATTATAGATACCGGAGTTAGAACTAGGTTCGAATGATAAAAAGAATAAGATACACGATTTAGAATTTAACAGACCACTTCCTTAACAGGGGATGACTATATTTTTCATAGTAGAAAATCCCAATTAAGTACATTTAAAGTGGCTTTAGATCATGGAAAGAGAGTAGATCGAAGTGCACAAAAGAGTACAGTTCTCAAGAATTGTTAAAAAAGTTAAAGTGTGCACCAAAATGGCTTTGGAAATCAAGCTATGTAGCGAGTTTTGATGAACATGCGTACAAATATGATTGAAAGTATTAACTGACTGACTTATTTGCCAGTACGAAAAACTATGTGTTTCATGTCACAAGCAAAAACATAAACCTGCCAATGTGGAATCGCGGGCAAGGCATACAAACTAATTGTGAAAATGTCACACAAAAAGAGAATTACATGGAAGTCATAATTGTATAAAATGATAAAACCAACGAATAAGAATTTGAGAAGGCTTTAAAGTTTATGCCACCTTCTACTCTCCACCCACGAAATACATTCATGCAAGATGATTTGAGGAAAAAGGCATTAAGGATTTTCAAGAAATACATTCATGCAAGATGATTTAAAGAAAAAGACGTCGAGGATCTTCAAGTAAAAGCAAGTTGTGAATGTGACGCATAAAGTATGAAATATAAAAATAAAAGCTTTAGAACCCCCTTCAGGAATGCACAACCATATTGCTAAAATCCAATCTAAGAGCTATGCTAAAATGCATAAACTTTGATTTGATGAGAAGGATTTGAGACTATCGAGCAAAAGAGAACAACAAGTATAAAGTCAATTCCACATCCTACACTAGCACGCTCCTAGTCAAACTAAAATCGGCTCTACTTTCAGATTCAGACATTCATTAATAGAAGAAATTTAAAGCGTATTCTTGTCAGATGATGTTGTTGCAGACAAACCAATAGATATAAATTTAAAAAGTGAATTACAGAGAGGTCGACGAACTGTTTGACAAAATGCCTCAAGGAATTACGACCTCATAGAGCGTAATGATTGTAGGATCTGATTATGTTAGATTCGTTCAAAGTCTTTAAGAGACTCGTGACTAATCTAAAGGGCGAATAAGAAATAAAATTATGTAACCTTTGCTAGCGTTATCTCTGCCCAGGCTAAAATGAGAGCTTTGGAACAGGGTAGGAAGATCCATCGAAATATAAAGGGTAGAGGAATTTTATCAGATGTAGTTGCAAGTGCCCTAGCCGACCTGTATGCAAAGTAGAGAAAGCATAGACAAGGCACGTGAACTGTGATAATTTCCATGGTAGACGTATATGCCAGAATCGGTAACATAGAGAAGGACGCCTCAAAGAGATGTCCATTTTTGGTATGCAATGTTTGCAGGATAAGGCACGGTTTTTATTTGTTGATAAGGATTAAGAAACTTGCAAGCAAATGCAATTGACTGACGCGGGAGCTTTGGAACAGGGCGCGCCAACATTTTCTTGTGGAACAGTTGCCTGAGGTAGCCCTTATTTCAATCGGCCACCCTCTTATGAAATCCCATTCATATTATACTCTTGCGTGATCTTATCATAGAGGTGGTGATTGGAACGCCGCTGGCCGCTGCTACATGGCGTCAGTCAAGGAGAGCCAGAGGCCGCGGGCCTTTGTGTTGCCATACTTTGGTCTGGAACAGGTTCGATTGAAGTTGGGAGATCTTAAGAGTTTTCTCTCAATTTTTGCAAAGGCTAAGGAGGCACGCAAGTTGGGTTTGCTGCAAAGGCTTAAGGAACTTTCAATCAAATGCTATTGGTGGATATAAATAAACACCATGTCATGGAATGCAATGACTGCAGAATCTGCACGAATTAGATTTGTAAAGAAGGGCTCATCCTAACTGATTAAGGATGTGGTATACTTGATTCTCAGTATAAAACTCCAGTACCAACTTCACAACAAGAGAGTGAAGAGAGGGGCCATGGGTGTTTAACTAGTAATACTAAATAGGATTAAATATCCATATTAACAATCTAAAAATGTGAATCACTATTAAATCAGAAAATAAAATACAAGAATATAACCACCTCAGCAAAGAAACTCTATTGAAAGGTTCAAATATTTGAAATAATTCAACAACACAACGCAAGGTAGCCAGCAGATAAATAGAAATATGTTGAATATTCAACTGTAATGGGAGAATAGTTTCGAATGGAACTGAAGATGAAAAAATACCGTACATCACAGGGGCACTGATTTGAATTGCATAAGTGCTTACCAATCTTTCTTCAAATTTAGTGCCTCTTTTGCTTCTTCCTTTAAATTTCTTCCTATGAACGCTTTTCTTTTCCATTCAATCGAGCAAAACTGCCTTCCTAATCCCCCCAGTGATCCACAATGAATGAGAATTTTTTTCCAGGCAAATTTCTCCCCAAAATTCCATAAATAAAACTGATTAAATTTCAAAAAGAAAGAAAAACAAAAAGAAGATAAATTTCTTTTTTTTTCTTCCCAAAAAACTCCTCTTTTTTAAAATAAAATAAGGAAATAAAATTCTCTCATAAAATAAAATATTAAATTAAAGCATCTATCTTCATCCCACTAATGAAATAATTAAAAGTGTTTTATTTTAAAAAATCATAACAATGAAATATGAAAGATATTCATTTTTACACAAGCCGACAAAATCATTTACCCAAATTTACTTACAGATTATAATTTATTATATACTTCAACCTTATAACATTTACTTATTTATCATATTATTATTATCCATTAATTATATCATTACATTATAACTTTATTTTATTATCAACTATAATTATATATTTATTTATCAAAGTGTACCTCAATTTATATTAATAACTAGAGGCATATTATTAGAAAAATTAAACCAAATTCTGAAACAATTACTTGACCACTATTCAAGGTCAACATACAAAACCTTAAACATCAAAGACCGACCAAACTAAAAACACTAACAAGATAACAAACCAGATACTCATCCTCTTCAAAGATGATGACTAGGGTAGGGGGCCAAGTGCTATCTCTGGTTGAAACTAATTCTATTGGGTTCAAAGCACACTCAGACCTACCAATTGAGGTGGAATTGATGCCTAGTACCTGTTCACTCAACATACAAGTTAAAGCACATGTGCATAATAGCTAGTGCACTAGGAAAGAAACTCTAGCAATTGTATCTCATTCTTGTATGTCCCCCATACGTCCAATGGTACAATGCCTCCCTTCCCACCTATCCTAACAACATACTACTGCATCACCGAACTATCCAAATAAATCTCTACATAGCGATAATAACATGACAATATACATCATACTCACTAAAACACTAATAGGAGCTCATGTCCCATCTTCATTTTCAGATTCCAAATTCAACTACCTACACATCCACAGTGAGAATGGAGGGGCACTACACTTACAAATGAAGATGAAAAAAAATGAATGAAGCAAAAAACCCTTCTTACATTTTTTTGAATTGAATAAATAGAAATACCTCACCATAACTTCCTAACGATCAACTTGAGGATGGGATGGGGTGGTGAAACTTCACCCAACCTCCTCTTAACTACCTTCAAATTTCGTCACTTATAGAAAATGGTGAATTTGGAGGTTAGAAGAGACATCCTTAGTTAATTTTACTAGTCCAAAATACCCTTGACTAATAGTATTATGACCTAGGACTTAAAAATTCACTATATAAAGGGAAGATAATCACATAAATCCAATTTAAACCATTAATAAAATAATTGGAAACTTAAACACTTAAATGAACACTGTCCTCACCTTAGGACTCACACAATTTAAGAAAACAACAAATTTTCACACATGAAAATAAATTAAGTTCCATATCACTTACAATTTTTTTCACATCACAATACACTAAATCTACACCACACTTGACCTTGGTCCATCAAATGGACTAAAGTTGGCTTCACAAGTTAAACAAATTAAGGTTTCCCAAGAAACCTTTGAATTTTTCCATTAGCCATGAAATCACCTACACACTTGATTACACCCATTAGTATGCTAATAAAATAGTCAAAGCAACTTTAATTGAAATCAACACAATATATTTTAACATTCATTATTCAAGAAATCATTTAATTTAAATCTACTCAACAAATCAATAGAATCTAACTTTTCATATCATGTATCCATCATTTTAATCCATCTAGAGTAGGTATTACCATTCCTATCTCTATAACCAAATAAATGAACATTTCCTTAAAGAAATAATCATACAAGTAACACAATTTAAATATCAACTTATACCCTAGTTGTATATATATATAGAATAACCCAGATACCTATTGTTAGAATCATTAAGAACATGGTGTCTTTCAACCTTAGTTTGAACACATACACAATTGATACAATTAAAATACTTATGATACAATCATTAGGATAAATAAGATAATTATATAACATACCAAATTCTAGTATATCCTCATCACCACACGTAATTAACTAATTAATTCACCCCAACCTCCATTTGATTAACTCATCTACTAACAAGAATCCCACCAAAAGAATAATTCTTGTCATAAAATGTTTGAACCTTATATAATCTCCATCAAAGAGAAGATGAATGTAATTAATGGTGTCTCCCAAATTTGAATTGTGAGACTACAAAAAAATATACAATGTCTTTAAAGTACTCATCCCAAGAAGCCATATCTGGATGACAATGTATGTCCTACTACACTAAATCACAATAATCTAAAACATCAGTGCAAAAGCATCATAAAATACAAAAAAATATGATGGATATGATATCTCAATGCATGCCTTTTGACTACATTTATAATCTCCAAAATTATCCACACTAGATGCTTAAATCTGAGCATCAAATGATTTTTCCAATGATGGATTATTAGATTCCTTAGCCCCAATATGTTGACTCATAGATGAAGAATGTGAATCCTATAAGTTTGGATTAGGAGGCATATAAATTGAAGTCTCAATATAATTCTTTGTAGGAGCAGGAGAAGTCTTTCCATCATCAAGACAATCATACCTTTCTTAGTCAATAACCATTGTAGTTGTTTTATCATCAATTGATAAAAAATCATCAAGTGAAATAAGATAATCCATGACATGATCCTTAGGGACTAGAGGTTCATTCAAGTCTCCATACATCTCCAAAATTTTGGTCATAAGGTCATGAGGGGTCTCAATACCATCAATGGCCATTTGTGTCTCAACATCACAACTACAACTAATTAATCCTAGGATATGTTCAATACTTATGTCCCACAACTCCCTAATGATATAATGATGGTTTAGGAACTAGTCCATAGTGATAGGAAAAAGATTAAGCCACCTATAATGTGTTAAAATTCCATCTATCCAAACTAATCATAGTAGGATTCCTTTTGATACCAATGATAAACTCAACTTTAGTCACTAAACAAACCAACCAAGAGAATTAATCTAAGAAAAGAATAAGATTACCCCCCAAACCACTCAAGAATTTACCCTAGAAATATTTAAACTAATACCTTATTTTAATGAGATTATAGGTTCCACTTTCCAAAAACAACAAAGTGGACTTGATATTAGTGATTACAAATACTAAATTTGGCTACAAACTAGAAGCAAAATTTTAACACAAAATTAAATCAACCTGATTATACCACTCCAAATTACATGAAAAATTACACGATTTCAAAAACAACACTAAAGAATGTTATCATAGGAGCAAGAATGATGGATTAGAATTTTCCAAACTAAGAATGGTTTAGCAACACCTATTAGAATTTGAAATTCATGAAAAAAACAAACAAAAATATTGAAAACCAATTAAACCCCTATAAAGATCATAAAATTCTATGCTAAATAAAAAAAATCTCAAAAAAAAGATGTCTTGACCCTGAGCTATGGTCGTTTGAAGTTGAATTGTGAAATCAAAATTGCTAATGCTGAGGGGGCAGAGTGGAGTGCCTTGCTAAAAGCCATTTGGACATCAATTTTAAGATAACATATATGAAGGTCATTTTACTTTCAAATTTAAGATAGTCTCTAATGATGGTCATTTGGCCATCAAATTTAAGATATTTACACAAAAAAAAAATCACCAAATTTTTTTTCACCAAAGTGAAGTATCATATATGATAATAGGGGTTTTTGGGACTTTTGGGCATGATGAAAATGTCAAATTTGACCTAAATACTTAGAAATGATGGACCCTTGTTAGATCTGGAAACAAACCTCTATATCTTTAAAGCCTTGCAAATTTCGCTGAAAAAAAGGGAAAAATGACTTTCTTAGACACTTTGAACCCAATAGTGATATTAGATAAGCACCAACAAAATCTAATATGAAACTACATTAAAAATCCACAAAGAGGAAACCTCCAAATCTAGTATTTATTTTAAGTTTATTTGATTCTCTAGATTATCATTTGATGCAAGAAAAAATAACTCAAATTTTCAAGATCTACCAATATTTGTAACCTAGATCTTTCAATTAAGACTAACAAGAAGCAATCCCACAAGATCTGATACAATGTAAGAGTTGGTATGGAATATTCTATACCATGCAATATTTGGTTGAAGATTGTAGCCATCCAAGATCTAGGAACTTCTATGAAATTACAAGAGAGATCATCTATGAGAGAATAATGTTATTCTCTCAAATGATGCAAATGATAGATTACAATTGGATTCATTAACAAATGAGGACCCCTTGATTATATAGCCAAGGTGATACATAGGATTAGACAAGATCATGACAAGTTTCTTAATCTTATGACATGAGACAACTAATTTTAAATGACCTTGGACACAAGAAGTAAGTGACATATGATAAGATATGATGCCAAATAAGAATTTTATAAAGATTCCTAGGACCCAAGTAAACTTAACCTATGAATAGGACCTACTAGGTGAACTAGTTAGGTAAAACACCTTATTAACACCAACACTATCATCGTACAAAATAAACCATCAAAACCAAAAATCTATTCTTGAGGTCCTAAAATAAAAAAGTCAACTAGTCAAATTCCTTAGGTTTCTTCTAGGATCAAATGTCTCATTATCCTCTAGGATGGATATCCCAAATTTAAAAAGATCATCCTTACAATTTGGTCATCCAAAGGCACCCTAAAAATCTAACCACTAACATGATCCAATACTCAAATCTTAAAATAAAATTACTCAAGAAATCAAAACATAAAGCCTAATCCAAAATAGGAAAAGTAGAAGGTCTCTAATCTGATAGGTTCATTGAATAAGAAATGAATATAAATCTAATTATCTAGGATAGGATGACTATGTCATGCACTAGCATCCCTTGAGTGTCCAAAATTTAAATGTTAGTTTCTCACCAACTAACCTTTGACAACTCTTTTATGTTTAAAAATTCCTTCTACATACAAATCTAATCCATCAACTTCTAATAAAACCTTTTGATAACCTATATTTGATTATGGTTATTCTCTAAAATTACACCATTCTCTTCATTCTCTTGGTCATGCTTTGATAATACACCTACCTTGACATGGTATCAAGCCTCCTCATGAGTCATATTTTATACTACCTTTGTTGAATAGGACAACTGAGAGTGGGGGTGAATCAATTGTCACAAAATTAAGCCTTTAATTCAATCACCAGAACTAACAAAAAATACTACTTAAAAGATTAATCATCAAATAACAATACAAAAAATAAAATCCAACACATAAACACAATAACACCAGATTTACCTAGAAAACCCAATGAGGGAAAACCAAAGTGAGGATTAACTCACACTATAGAGTATATCAAAACTGATTAGAAAAAGGATCACTTCCTAAAATAAGGACTAACTATCCAGAACAAGGATTTAGTGTCCAAAACAAGGACTCACTTTCCAATAGGGCTACAACCCAGAGGGCTCACTACCATAGAGATACAAAGAAGACAAAGAATACTTGTTACAAAGAGACTACAATCCCAATGCAACAAAGGATTCCACCATAGTCAATCGACTTGCATGAATGATAGAGTTCACCTTCTACTCATTACATCCGAAAAAGGAAAAATCAACGAAAAACGAATAAAACCAACTTTGTAGAACCCAAATCTGGAAGCTTTTAAGCTTGTTAAAAAGGGGTTCAGATGAGGGTTATAGGATGATGAAAAATGTGATTATTCACAAGATTGTAATAGGTTTTTTCACTGGATAATAAAATCATTAATGTGGTTTGGTGGATGTAGCCCAGATTGGGTGAACCACGTTAAATTCTTTGTGTTATAATTTATTCTATGTGTTCTTTAGTTTCTTTGGTTATTAATTAAATCTGCATTTAAATTGTTAGATATTTGTCATTTCTAACCCTAACACATCCTAGGGTGGAATTTCAATGAGGGTGACCCAACCAAATGCTTCATAGGGACCCAAATAGATCCATGACACTTCATCATTCTCAAAAGTAGTATTTCACAAAGGTTAGCCACACCAGTGTAAAAAACATAGAACCATTAAGCACAAACTTTCCAAATTTTGAAATTAACTTCAATACAATTAGGGCAACTCAACTTTAGAACCACATGTCATAAGGCTTCATCAAAGAGAAATCTGGATGAACACAATTTCTCCTAAACCTCAACTAGAAAAATTGAAAACCTTAGTTCACAACTGGTGAACACAACTTGCATTGTACCACAAACTAGAAACCAAAAATCTAAATATAGCACCTTCTCACAACCATGAACAACATATATGAACCACACAAACACAAGAGAAAATATGGATTAAAAACTAGAGCAACCACTAAACACTTGCAACATATCTCTATTACAATTTTCTCAATATCCTTGACATATACAACCAACTACAACTAGTGAATTTAGCCAATTGACCAATTGAAATCAATGAAAAAACCTTCAATCTTTCCATTCTTGCAAGAACCTTATGTGTCATGCAATTCAAAATGTAACTGACATAAGTAATTATTTCAACCCAAAAGGTGGAATTCATATTCTAGATTGAATCAACAACTAGACATCCCCCATAGTTTTCTATTCTTTCTCTCAACTAGACACCATTGTATTGAGGATTGTAGGAAATTATAAGATTATGTTGAATACCATGCTCACGAAGAAAATTTGAATATATGGTTGACATACTCCCCCCATTATCTATCTATGTCCTCTTAAAAAAAAATTAAATTAATTCTCCTCAAATACCTTGTAGTTCCTAAAATAATTGAAGACTTTAATCTTGTCCTTAATAAAATATATGCTTGTAAGTCTAGAGAAGTCACTAGTAAATGTGAGCACATACTTTGCTCATAAAATTCAATAAAAAATACCATGAGATAAGTACACACCAAATCTAAAAATTCCTTCTCTCATGTTGTAACACACTACCAAAGAACCCCAAAAGACAATGTACACCTATACTACAATAATGGTACAATTTTTTTTTGGTTATAGAGTGAAATAAAAATTGAATGCAAATCATATAAAAAAATAACATATAAGCTAAGCTATGAACTCTAAGGTTTCATGACTACATTACTATCATACCTACTAACAAGGTCTAACAATGCATCATGGAATAACTAACTACAAGAGTTCATTTTAAATACTTTGCATTAAATGAATCAACAACATACATTCCATACATGACATCAGACAAATAACCATCGATGATTATATAATAAGAATCAATGAGTACATATACAATTTACCTTACATAGGGGTGCATCATTACATTTTTACAAGTTTACATCAAAGCTTCTCTTATAGCAATGTGAAGAATACATCAAAATTACATTACATGATACAAAAGAGATAGAAGTACAATACATGACATAAGCACTATCTCATGAATTGGTACAAGATCTAGAAACTTCCTCATGAGGTATAGCCTCCATGCTCATGAACAACCACAAGGGAAACCCAATGGAGTAAAATGCACAATCCACCCGACCATGTGGAATCCTAAGGTCCACCCCCATGCTAGGAGATAACAATAAGGTCCCAATACACAAAGTAGTCGAGAAGATAGAAGAACAACACAAAGGATAACATGAATCCAACATACAAAGTACAACAAAACATCACATAATAGAAACACCACTTCCAAAGGCACACAAACAACAAACATGAACACAAGACAAGGGAATGGTAGGTTGCAGTAGGGAAGAGTGTCATTGCATGGTCCTAACATGGGTTATCCTGATAGTCTCTCACTATATGCCGACCCTTATCTATGGTTATCCTAGCAGTCTCTCACTAGACGCCAGCCCCATAGGGTGACACATGTAGAACCAACTTTCCTTTCCTAAGGACTAGGAAGTTGATCTTTTCAACTAGACTTTCTAATCCCATCCTTAGCCTAAATGAGTAGTATAGGCATAGGTGAGGCATCCAATTATCTTAATTAGAGTGAAATTATACCCAATCCCCTAGTTTATTAATTAGGTTATCATTGAGTTAAGAAAAACCCACATGGGTTATCTTAGATGCCACTTTGTGTGCCAACCCCCATTGAGATCCACTCCCCCTACTAACAACTAGAAGACCCAACACATCAAATAGGGTAAAGCAATCTTGCACATATCACAAAACCACATAAGTACATATCTCAAGCAAGGAATGGACCATCTCATTCTCGAAACACAACCATAATAACAAGTAAGCAGTGCATGGATAAAGACCCTCCTACACACAAATCACAACCACAAGGGAGAATAATTAGTGCAAGGTATGGATCCTCTTGCAAACATCTCAAGCACATTATAAACCATTCCCAAAATGAAATAATCACAAAATCCACCATACAAGATACTCCCCCAAGCCTCTAGAAGACTACCATTTACCACTTACAAAAAAGACTCCCTCATAAAAGCAATAATCAAATTCTCCCCAATTCCATTACTTAAGCACATTACTCAAAACAAGGATGCAAATAACATTACAACCATGAATGACTCCATGTATAAACATCACTTCCAAATTTATATTGCCCATTTCACTTAACAAGACACATTATCTAATATAGTCAAAGCATTATTTCAATTCCCTTAACAATCACTTTACTTCTAAAGGTGCATAGCTCACTTAATTGGATCATTGAACCAACACTGGTTTGGTTGATAGTAATGTTTATCATCAAGGCTCTCAAATCATAAGATACTTATAACAAGGGTAAATAAAATATTATCATTGGTACACCCTAAGGGACCTCCCAATATTCACATAAACAAAGGATGCTATAGACATTGAGGTTAAACCAATTCTCCAATAATGATAATATTTCAACAAACATAATAGATAGACATACTCTATAGAAAGTAACACCATTAAATATACAAAATTCAGTAAATAAACGAGAATCCCAAATTACCATTCAAATGATATCTAATAAGAAGTCTATATTCCTATGTTCTTCTAGAACAATGAAATGGCCTTTTAAAAACATATTCATTAATTATCAAGACTCCTAAATAACCATTCAAAACTATGTGATCTATACTTTTAACTCAAAATAATTTATCTCTATAAAATCCCTAATTGATCCATAATATG
>VDFB02353493.1:166943999-166968642 GCA_007258455.2 Sequoia sempervirens | reverse complement strand
AATTTAAATCTACTCAACAAATCAATAGAATCTAACTTTTCATATCATGTATCCATCATTTTAATCCATCTAGAGTAGGTATTACCATTCCTATCTCTATAACCAAATAAATGAACATTTCCTTAAAGAAATAATCATACAAGTAACACAATTTAAATATCAACTTATACCCTAGTTGTATATATATAGAATAACCCAGATACCTATTGTTAGAATCATTAAGAACATGGTTTCTTTCAACCTTAGTTTGAACACATACACAATTGATACAATTAAAATACTTATGATACAATCATTAGGATAAATAAGATAATTATATAACATACCAAATTCTAGTATATCCTCATCACCACACGTAATTAACTAATTAATTCACCCCAACCTCCATTTGATTAACTCATCTACTAACAAGAATCCCACCAAAAGAATAATTCTTGTCATAAAATGTTTGAACCTTACTTAATCTCCATCAAAGAGAAGATGAATGTAATTAATGGTGTCTCCCAAATTTGAATTGTGAGACTACAAAAAAATCTACAATGTCTTTAAAGTACTCATCCCAAGAAGCCATATCTGGATGACAATGTATGTCCTGCTACACTAAATCACAATAATCTAAAACATCAATGCAAAAGCATCATATAATACAAAAAAAATGATGGATATGATATCTCAATGCATGCCTTTTGACTACATTTATAATCTCCAAAATTATCCACACTAGATGCTTAAATATGAACATCAAATGATTTTTCCAATGATGGATTATTAGATTCCTTAGCCCCAATATGTTGACTCATAGATGAAGAATGTGAATCCTCTAAGTCTGGATTAGGAGGCATATAAATTGAAGTCTCAATATAATTCTTTGTAGGAGGAGGAGAAGTCTTTCCATCATCAAGACAATCATACCTTTCTTAGTCAATAACCATTGTAGTTGTTTTATCATCAGTTGATAAAAAATCATCATGTGAAATAAGATAA
Organism: Sequoia sempervirens; assembly: GCA_007258455.2. Taxonomy (NCBI): domain Eukaryota; kingdom Viridiplantae; phylum Streptophyta; class Pinopsida; order Cupressales; family Cupressaceae; genus Sequoia; species Sequoia sempervirens. The sequence goes on along the minus strand of VDFB02353493.1, from coordinate 166,967,658 downwards.
TCCATGACATGATCCTCAGGGACTAGAGGTTCATTCAAGTCTCCATACATCTCCCAAATTTTGGTCGTAAGGTCATGAGGGGTCTCAATACCATCAATGGCCATTTGTGTCTCAACATCACAACTACAACTAATTAATCCTAGGATATGTTCAATACTTATGTCCCACAACTCCTTTATGATATAATGATGGTTTAGGAACTAGTCCATAGTGATAGGAAAAAAGATTAAGCCACCTATAATGTGTTAAAATTCCATCTATCCAAACTAATCATAGTAGGATTCCTTTTGATACCAATGATAAACTCAACTTTAGTCACTAAACAAACCAACCAAGAGAATTAATCTAAGAAAAGAATAAGATTACCCCCAAAACCACTCAAGAATTTACCCTAGAAATATTTAAACTAACACTTTATTTTAATGAGATTATAGGTTCCACTTTCCAAAAACAACAAAGTGGACTTGATATTAGTGATTACAAATACTAAATTTGGCTACAAACTAAAAGTAAAATTTTAACACAAAATTAAATCAACCTAATTATACCACTCCAAATTACATGAAAAATTACATGATTTCAAAAACAACACCAAATAATGTTATCATAGGAGCAAGAATGATGGATTAGAATTTTCCAAACTGAGAATGGTTTAGCAACACATGTTAGAATTTGAAATTTATGAAAAATAAAATAAAATATTGAAAACCAATTAAACCCCTATAAAGATCATAAAATTCTATGCTAAATAAAAAAATCTCAAAAACAAGATGTCTTGACCTGAGCTATGGTCGTTTGAAGTTGAATTGTGAAATCAAAATTGCTAATGCTGAGGGGGAAGAGTAGAGTGCCTTGCTAAAAGCTATTTGGACATCAAGTTTAAGATAACATATATGAAGGTCATTTTACTTTCAAATTTAAGATAGTCTCTAATGATGGTCATTTGGCCATCAAATTTAAGATATTTACACAAAAATAAAAAATCACCAATTTTTTTTTCACCAAAGTGAAGTATCATATATGAAAATAGGGGTTTTTGGGACTTTTGAGCATGATGACAATGTTAAATTTGACCTAAATACTTAGAAATGATGGACCCTTGTTAGATCTGGCAACAAACCTCTATCTTTAAAGCCTTGCAAAATTCGCTGAAAAAAAGGGAAAAATGACTTTCTTAGACACTTTGAACCCAATAGTGATATTAGATAAGCACCAACAAAATCTAATATGAAACTACATTAAAAATCCACAAAGAGAAAACCTCCAAATCTAGTATTTATTTTAAGTTTATTTGATTCTCTAGATTATCATTTGATGCAAGAAAAAATAACTCAAATTTTCAAGATCTACCAATATTTGTAACCTAGATCTTTCAATTAAGACTAACAAGAAGCAATCCCACAAGATCTGATACAATGTAAGAGTTGGTATGGAATATTCTATACCATGCAATATTTGGCTGAAGATTGTAGCCATCCAAGATCTAGGAACTTCTATGAAATTACAAGAGAGATCATCTATGAGAGAATAATGCTATTCTCTCAAAGGATGCAAATGATAGATTACAATTGGATTCATTAACAAATGAGGACCCATTAATTATATAGCCAAGGTGAGACATAGGATTAGACAAGATCATGACAAGTTTCTTAATCTTATGACATGAGACAACTAATTTTAAATGACCTTGGACACAAGAAGTGACATAAGATAAGATATGATGCCAAATAAGAATTTTATAAAGATTCCTAGGACCCAAGTAAACTTAACCTATGAATAGGACCTACTAGGTGAACTAGTTAGGTAAAACACCTTATTAACACCAACACTATCATCGTACAAAATAAACCATCAAAACCAAAAATCTATTCTTGAGATCCTAAAATAAAAAGTCAACTAGTCAAATTCCTTAGGTTTCTTCTAGGATCAAAGGTCTCATTATCCTCTAGGATGGATATCCCAAATTTAAAAAGATCATCCTTACAATTTGGTCATCCAAAGGCACCCTAAAAATCTAACCACTAACATGATCCAATACTCAAATCTTAAAATAAAATTACTCAAGAAATCAAAACATAAAGCCTAATCCAAAATAGGAAAAGTAGAAGGTCTCTAATCTAATAGGTTCATTGAATAAGAAATGAATTTAAATCTAATTATCTAGGATAGGATGACTATGTCATGCACTAGCATCCCTTGATTATCCAAAATTTAAATATTAGTTTCTCACCAACTAACCTTTGACAACTCTTTTATGTTAAAAAATTCCTTCTACATCCAAATCTAATCCATCAACTTCTAATAAAACCTTTTGATAACCTATATTTGATTATGGTTATTCTCTAAAATTACACCATTCTCTTCATTCTCTTGGTCATGCTTTGATAATACACCTACCTTGACATGGTATCAAGCCTCTTCATGAGTCATATTTTATACTACCTTTGTTGAATAGGACAACTGAGAGGGGGGGGTGAATCAATTGCCACAAAATTAAGCCTTTAATTCAATCACTAGAACTAACAAAAAATACTACTTAAGAGATTAATCATCAAATAACAATACAAAAAATAAAATCCAACACATAAACACAATAACACCAAATTTACGTGGAAAACCCAATGAGGGAAAACCAAAGTGAGGATTAACTCACACTATAGAGTATATCAAAACTGATTAGAAAAATGATTACTTCCTAAAATTTAAGGACTCACTATCCAGAACAAGGACTCACTGTCCAAAACAAGGACTCACTTTCCAATAGGGCTACAACCCAGAGGGCTCACTGCCATAGAGATACAAAGAAGAAAAAGAAGACTTGTTACAGAGAGACTACAATACCAATGCAACAAAGGATTCCACCATAGTCAATCGACTTGCATGAATGATAGAGTTCACCTTTTGCTCATTGCATCCAAAAAAGGAAAAATCAACAAAAAAGGAATAAAACTGACTTTGTAGAACCTGAATCTGGAAGCGTCTAAGCTTGTTAAAAAGGCGTTCAGATGAGGGTTACAGGATGATGAAAATGTGATTATTCACAAGATTGTAATAGGTTTTTGCACTAGATAATAAAATCATTGGATGAATGTGGTTTGGTGGATGTAGCCCGGTTTGGGTGAACCACGTTAAATTCTTTGTGTGTTTTAGTTTCTTTGTTTATTAATTAAATTTGCATTTAAATTGTTAGATATTTGTCATTTCTAACCCTAACACATCCTAGGGTGGAATTTCAATGAGGGTGACCCAACCAAATGCTTCATAGGGACCCAAATAGATCCATAACACTTCATCATTCTTGAAAGTGGTATTTCACAAAGGTTAGCCACACCAGTGTAAAAAACATAGAACCATTAAGCACAAACTTTCCAAATTTTGAAATTAACTTCAATACAATTAGGGCAACTCAACTTTATAACCACATGTCATAAGGCTTCATCAAAGAGAAATCTAGATGAACACAATTTCTCCTGAACCTCAACTAGAAAATTGGAAAACCTTAGTTCACAACTGGTGAACACAACTTGCATTGTACCACAAAATAGAAACCAAAAATCTAAATATAGCACCTTCTCACAACCATGAACAACATATATGAACCACACAACCACAAGAGAAAATATGGATAAAAAACTAGAGCAACCACTGAACACTTGCAACATATCTCTATTACAATTTTCTCAATATCCTTGACATATACAACCAACTACAACTAGTGAATTTAGCCAATTGACCAATTGAAATCAATGAAAAAATCTTCAATCTTTCCATTCTTGCAAGAACCTTATGTGTCATGCAATTCAAAATGTAACTGACATAAGTAATTATTTCAACCCAAAAGGTGGAATTCATATTCTAGATTGAATCATACAACTGGACATCCCCCATAGTTTTCTATTATTTCTCTCAACTAGACACCATTGTATTGAGGATTGTAGGAAATTATAAGATGATGTTGAATACCATGCTCATGGAGAAACTTTGAATATATGGTTGACATACTCCCCCCATTATCTATCTATGTCCTCTTAAAAAAAATAAAATTAATTCTCCTCAAATACCTTGTAGTTCCTAAAATAATTGAAGACTTTAATCTTGTCCTTAATAAAATATATGCTTGTAAGTCTAGATAAGTCACTAATAAATGTGAGCACATACTTTGCCCATAAAATTCAATAAAAAATACCATGAGATAAGTACACACCAAATCTAAAAATTCCTTCTCTCATGTTGTAACACACTACCAAAGAACCCCAGAAGACAATGTACACCTATACTACAATAATGGTACAATTTTTTTTTGGTTATAGAGTGAAATAAAAGTTGAATGCAAATCATATCAAAACATAACATATAAGCTAAGCTATGAACTCTAAGGTTTCATGACTACATTACTATCATACCTACTAACAAGGTCTAACAATGCATCATGGAATAACTAACTACAAGAGTTCATTTTAAATGCTTTGCATTAAATGAATCAACAACATACATTTCGTACATGACATCAGACAAATAACCATCGATGATTATATAATAAGAATCAATGAGTACATATACAATTTACCTTACATAGGGGTGCATCATTACATTTTTACAAGTTTACATCAAAGCTTCTCTTATAGCAATGTGAAGAATACATCAAAATTACATTACATGATACAAAAGAGATAGAAGTACAATACATGACATAAGCACTATCTCATTAATTGGTACAAGATCTAGAAACTTCCTCATGAGGTATAGCCTCCATGCTCATGAACAACCACAAGGGAAACCCAATGGAGTAAAATGCACAATCCACCTGACCATGTGGAATCCTAAGGTCCACCCCCATGCTAGGAGATAACAATAAGGTCCCACTACACAAAGTAGTCGAGAAGATAAAAGCACAACACAAAGGATAACATGAATCCAACATACAAAGTACAACAAAACATCACATAATAGAAACACCACTTCCAGAGGCACACAAACAACAAACATGAACACAAGACAAGGGAATGGTAGGTTGCAGTAGGGAAGAGTGTCATTGCATGGTCCTGACATGGGTTATCCTAACAGTCTCTCACTATATGCCGACCCTTATCTATGGTTATCCTAGCAGTCTCTCACTAGACGCCAGCCCCATAAGGTGACACATGTAGAACCAACTTTCCTTTCCTAAGGACTAGGAAGTTGATCTTTTCAACTAGACTTTCTAATCCCATCCTTAGCCTAAACGAGCAGTTAGGTGAGGCATCCAATTATCTTAATTAGAGTGAAATTATACCCAATCCCCTAGTTTATTAATTAGGTTATCACTGAGTTAAGAAAATCCCACATGGGTTATCCTAGATGCCACTTTGTGTGCCAACCCCCATTGAGATCCACTCCCCCTACTAACAACTAGAAGACCCAACACATCAAATAGGGTAAAGCAATCTTGCATATATCACAAAACCACATAAGTACATATCTTGAGCAAGGAATGGACCATCTCGTTCTCAAAACACAACCATAATAACAAGTAAGCAGTGCATGGATAAAGACCCTCCTACACACAAATCACAACCACAAGGGAGAATAAGTAGTGCAAGGTATGAATCCTCTTGCAAACATCTCAAGCACATTATAAACCATTCCCAAAATGAAATAATCACAAAATCCACCATACAAGATACTCCCCCCAAGCCTCTAGAAGACTACCATTTACCACTTGCACAAAAGACTCCCTCATAAAAGCAATAATCAAAATCTCCCCAATTCCATTACTTAAGCACATTACTCAAAACAAGGATGCAAATAACATTACAACCATGAACGAATCCATGTATAAACATCACTTCCAAATTTATATTTCCCATTTCACTTAACAAGACACATTATCTAATATAGTCAAAGCATTATTTCAATTCCCTTAACAATCACTTTACTTCTAAAGGCGCATAGCTCAATTGGATCATTGAACCAACACTGGTTTGGTTGATAGTAATGTTTATCATCAAGGCTCTCAAATCATAAGATACTTATAACAAGGGTAAATAAAATATTATCATTGGTACACCCTAAGGGACCTCCCAATATTCACATAAACAAAGGATGCTATAGACATTGAGGTTAAACCAATTCTCTAATAATGATAATATTTCAACAAACATAATAGATAGACATACTCTATAGAAAGTAACACCATTAAATATACAAAATTCAGTAAATAAATGAGAATCCCAAATTACCATTCAAATGACATCTGATAAGAAGTCTATATTCCTATGTTCTTCTAGAACAATGAAATGGATTTTTAAAAAATATTCATTAATTTACAAGACTCCTAAATAACCATTCAAAACTATGTGATCTATAATTTTAACTCAAAATAATTTATCTCTATAAAATCCCTAATTGATCCATAATATGCTTAGATAATTTGTAAACTAAATTTATACATTAATCAAATGTTGTAAAATATCTCAATTTCATATTTAATTCTTTAAACTTCATTTTGAACCATTATCTATTATTTCAATGACTTGCATATCTATTTATAACAAGGATATAGAATTTTCTTAATTCTCTAATTGAAATCTTCTCTTAATTAAATTAGCTAACCAATCAATCTACTCGTTAGATGCTATTCTCATATAACCATGTTTCATAATGGTAAGATCAAGGAACAATTACTCTCTAGATCATACGAGAAATTAGATTAAGAACAAAAAGGATCCTAACATCTATATAGGAGCACACAAACATAAAACTGAAATTAAATCATAGAAGAAACACTCAAGTTTTCAATGTTATCAATACGAATATAAATTTATATATATATACTATACTTCAACTTATACCATAGTATATATATACATACAACCATATATACAGATAAATATATGTCTATATATAAAATCGAATGCCCATATAAAATCAAACATATTCAAGAATGAATATTAAACACAAAAATAAAAACCAAATGCAATACATGCAACAATATATCCTTCAAACTAAACTTGAAGTATCAAACAGTAAGAATCAATCACCACAGAGAAGGAATCCGTTGCCAATACATATCCACCAAAATTAATGAACTCCAATTCTACACATATTACACCTTCCTCAAACATCAAATGTAATACATAGAAATTATCTCCAAACATGTTATATCGAATACTTAAGTCCACAAACCATAAATAATAGTCATCAAATTAAAGTCAAAAACTCAAATGCTTTGATACCATGTCAAAAACTCAAATGATCTGATACCATGTCAAAGACATTCAAATAGAATAAAACCTATAGAGTTGCTCCCCTATTTCCCCAAGCAACAAAGGAATACAAAAAAAAAAATGTGGAAAATACTTGGAGACATAAAATTGGGCATGCAAATTTGCTTCTTGTATTAACTAGAAAAAATAACAATTACAAATATGCTTTCAAACTAGAAATTACAAAATATTGATTACAAACTAAACCTGCAGCAATCTGGAGCTTCACCCACAAACTCAGAAACTATCAAGAGCTTCTTAGAGCTCCCTTTCCTTCTATTTGACTAGAGCTATCTGCTGCTCTTGGAAAACACTGAGTGATCAAGATCTTTTAGCTGCTCACTAGAAACACACACAAAATGAAATACAACTACTTCTATTCATGAGCTTCTCTGAATCACACAGAGAACCCACACAAAAAATTCATCTTCTAAAACTACTGCTGCTCACTCTAACTACCTTCATTCATTCATTCTTTTTTGTCTTCACAAAAATCCCTCTGAAAATTTGAATCCACCTATCATAGTTAATTTTGGAAATTCAAAATTTTCTACCATATTAAATTTTGGAGTTTTTTACAGCAGAAGAGGGATGGAGATCCCAAAAAATCAAACTGCCATTGGAAAGGCTCTTGATAGGTGTGTGAGCTAGGGGTTGATGTAAAGGGGCTCAACAATAAATATTTCCAACAATTAAATTAGTAAGTATTATTTTTCCAAGGAAAATGTTAGCAAGCTCAACAAGTTATAAAAGAAAAGTAATAGAGGGAAACAAATTTGGCTTCAGTACAATAACTAAACTCAAAGGGAAAGAGAATGGTTGAATAAATAGAAAGGATAAACCTATGATTGTAATTCACCAAGCTGAAAGAGACTGAAGAATTGAAAATAGTCCTGCAAGGGAAGGACACCACAAGAAATATCAAGTTGATGGTCAAACAAGGAATTGAATTCATGAGGGGAATGCCATCTATTGACTCACCTTCAGGGGTTAAAGTTGACTTCCTTGAAGGAGATCAATCAACTCTAAATTATGGTGAAGGAGACATAAAACCATAACTTGGAATTTGTAATACAAATAACCCAAACACTTATAATAGAATTTAAGGAATAAAATCCAAAATATGAGAAGACTTGAAGAAGGTCCCTGTATCTCCCTTTATCCAATTTGCAGAATGACATGAGGGAGAGTAGGATGAAAAATGGCATAGGAGTGTAGCTACCATTAACTGAATTAGCAATACATAATATAAACATCTACGCTGACAAGGTTAAGCTATGAACTGCAAAGAAACAGTTACAAAAAGGAGGCGATTGGCATAGGAAGTTGAAACAAAGAGAGGATATGAAGATTGAATCATTTCAATAAAAAGAGAACACCAAAAGAAAGCAGGAGAGGCGATTGATGAAAGAGGCTAGGGTGTGCATAATGGATAACTATGTAAGAAACCTAGCAAACATTGGGAAAATTCCATGCTAAGGTATTAGATGCCTTTTATAATGCTTAAAAATTGAACTTCAACATAAGGAAATACAACAAATTACTTGGTATCAAGGATTTCTATATAATTAGCAAGCAACAACTAACATATTATTGAATGATACATAATATTTAGTAAATGCAACACAAGGATGAAAGTTCCCATTTTTGTGGGAAGAACTTAGAATGAGTCATCTCTATGGAGGTTCAGATCATATTCGACTCATAGGAGGTGATACCCACAATTGTTCCATATAATTACATATGAGAGACTAGAACAATGAGGTGAAGGCATACATTTTAGCATCGATGGGTAGGAATGGTGAAAGACGATCCATCATTGGGGTCATCTATTCATGTTTAAGCTAAATAGTCAAATTGACATATGCATTTGCATGCATCATACATAATTATAGAGTTAACATTAGGGTAAGAGCAATATGATGGGTTAAGGCAATATTATCTATCATTCTGATTTTAATTCCATTGACAAGACATGCATGCAAATTGCAAGAAATATTTAGCATAGGATAGACTTACATGGATAAGAAAAAGATGTGATTTCCATCATTTAATTCGTATGCAATTACCCTTGGCATAATCTCTATGCATCATGGCATTAAGGGATTATTGAATCCATTTTGAAATACAATGGACTGCCATTTCCAAGGCATACAAACCAACTAGAAAGAGATGAGTGCATAATAAAGAAGGAATATGCAAATATTTTCACAATGAAATTGTGATAAGTTTTGATCAAAAGAAAGAATGTAACACCATTGGAAGGCACTCTCTTCATGTGTTTCTAAGATAGCTCATATATTTCTAAACTCCTACAGCTTAAAACTACCTACTAACCAAATCTTGAAGAGACATTATCCTTTCCAAACTTATGAATTTAGAACAACAAAATCAAATATGCATGAAATATTCATATGCATGGGCTAGCATGAGGACTATTTTCCAAATAGTCTCAAGATTGAATCTATCAAACAATGTTTCAAATAAAAGAAGAGAAGATATTAAGAAAACTCCAACATGATTGTGTGCCACTTCTCGGAACTCCTTTGAGAGTTTTGATCTTCTTTCCTTTTGCTTCAATTTTTCTTTCTTTTTACCCTGAAAGTGATACATGGCTGCCCATGGATGTTCAAACTCCCAAAATTGCAATCCAAAATGCATTTGAAAACCAACCAAAATTTAAAGGATAGATTGCGGAATCCCCCCAAGAATGGTTCAAATTATTTAGATTATATGTAGAATGTGGACTAAGGCATGTGGTTTGTTTTGACAAAATTTCCAAGAAAAAGTCTCATAGGTTTCCATGAGTGGAGGGAATGCCCTCCTCAATGTGTTGAAAAGGCTTAAGAAACTTTTTAACAATATCATTTCCATATTTTACAATGATTAAAACATAAACTCCCCAAAAGAACTGCATCATTGGAGGAAAGGCCCACCTAAAACGCCACATTTCTCTCTCCCATTTGTTTATTTTTCCTTAGCAAAACTCATAGAGCCTTTTTAAAATGCATCCACTCTCTTTCCCATCTGTATTTATTAGTTACAATTAAATTGTATTCATATCCCCACTTTCTTCCATTTTGTCAACATGAAACTATATGCATGCATGGAAATTGCTAGTTGCATGTGATCAAATAAAAAAAAACTGAATAAAGGAGCGAGATGAACTTACACAAATCATTTTATTATTATTTTATATTTATTAATTTCAACTTCACATTAAAATTTTATTTTTTCATAACTTATAATTATATAAAAGCAATTATTTTTACTTAACAAAATGCCTTTTATCATAATAATTCAATTTTAATGCGACAATTTATTAGAAGCAATTATTGATCAAATTGACTAAACACCAATCAATACCTGTTGACAAAGTGAATTCGACAAGAAAGACCACAACAAAATTGATGGATCAATTAACCTTATAGACAACACTAATAGGGTGAATCACAGAGGGGCACTACATCCCCCCCCAAGATTCACCTTACTCCTAGAAGTTGCAAGGTTAAAATAAAGTATACCCATATTAGTTCAAAAATTTGTTAAATAATACCACGTTCACCTTTTCTTTAACATAAATACAAGCAAAATAAAATAATCAAGAAAACCAAATGTCAAACAATTACCTAAACTTTAATCAAGATCTAGAAGTAGGACCAACTGACCACAAACATTTGACAATGTTGATGAGGTAACAGACTAGATACTCATCCCCCTTGAGGATCATGGCTAGGGTAGGGGATCTTATGTTACCTCCAAACAAATATTCCATTGGATTTGAGGCACACTCAGACCTACTAATTCAGGTGGAGTCAATGCCTGGTACCTACAACCTATAGCAAACAAAATGGTTGAACATATATATAATCATATAATTAGACACACCGTGAAAATAAATCACAATGTAGTAGGGTGCTCACAAATGAGTAATGTGAAAGTGTCCTTTTCACCAAGACACATCTAATGACAACACTTAGTAACAAACCAACTCATAAACCATCTGCTACATGATAGAATATTTACATACTAATCATACAATGCATTTAATGTCAAGTAATACAGCAAGCTAATTTAGTACATTAGAATGCCACATGTTGACAAAATAGAACATGTTTATGCACTCAAAGCACACATTTTTTCATTAAATATTCATCATTTACACACAAGACATTCCACTTTATTCATTTTACAACACTAAATCTCATAACATATGCGACACAATGTCATGATTTTACACCTTTTTAGAAGCATCAAAACACAATTTATCACTTCATAAGCACAAAATTCTAGATTGAACACACATTCTTCACATACACACACAAATTCACATCACTAGGAAACACATCACAAGGCTACACAAGGGTCCAAAATGTATCCCCAATAGAAAAAATATCGGTGCATTACAAACTACACCAAGGGTCCTATCCTTTCCAATGGTTTTTTGCACCATTGGGTAAACATCACCAAGGGACAAATCTCAAGTTACTAAGTGAGGATGACAAAAGGGAGAAAATAGAAGCTCAAGAGTGTAAGCACTAGGACAACATAATGGGCTCATATGTATCAAGAGCACCCAATGTATGAACCTAGGATTTGATACTAGGTGTAACACCCTGCCAAAGAACCCTAGAGGATAACACACTTATACTACAATAATGACACATTTTTTTTGTTATAGAGTGAAATAACAGTTGAATGCAAATCATATCAAAACATAACTATAAGCTAAGCTATATCCTCTAAGGTTCCATGACTGCATTAATATCATACCTACTAACAAGGTCTAACAATGCATCATGGAATAACTAACTACAAGAGTTCATTTTAAATACTTTATATTAAATGAATGAACTACATTCCATACATGACATTAGAAAAAATAACCATCAACGATCATAAAATAAGAATCAATGATTACATATACAATTTCCCTTACATAGGGGTACATCATTACATTGTTACAAGATTACATCAAATATTCCCTTATAACAACGAGAATAATGCATCAAAATTACATTACATGATACAAAAGAGATACAAGTACAATACATAACATAAGCACTATCTCATGAACTAGTACAAGATCTAGAAATTGCCTCATGAGATACAACCTCCATGCTCATGAACAACCACAAGGGAAACCCAATGTAGTAAAATGCAAAATCCACCCAACCATGTGGAACCCTAAGGTCCCACTAAACAAATCAGCCGAGAAGATAGAAGCACAACACAAAGGCTAACATGAATCCAACATACAAAGTACAAAAAACATCACATAACAGAAACACTGCTTCCAGAGGCACAAAAAAAACAAAGGGGAACAAAAGACAAGGGAATGCTAGGTTGCAATAGGGAAGAGTGTCATTGCATGGTACTAGAATAGGTTATCCTAACAGTCTTTCAATAGACACTGACCCCCATCTATGGTTATCTTGACAGTCTCTCACTAGATGCCAGCCCCATAAGGTGACACATGCATAACCAACTTTCCTTTCTTGAGGAAAAGGAAATCGATCTTTCAACTAGACCTTCTCAACCCATCCTTAGCCTAAATAAGCACTATAGGCATGGGAGAGGCATCAAATTATCTTAATTAGAGTGAAACTCTACCCAACCCCCTAGTTTATTAATTAGGTTATCATAGAGTTAAGAAAATCCCACATGGGTTATCCTTGACGCCACTTTGTGCGTCAAACCCCATTGAGAGCCGCTCCCCCTACTAACAACTAGAAGAACCAACACATCAAATAGTGTAAATACATCTTACACATGTCACAAACCACATAAGTACATATCATGAGAAAGACATGGACCATCTCCTTCTCAAAACTCAACTGTAAAAACAAGTAAGCAGTGCATGGCTAAAGACCATCCTACACACAAATCACAACCACAAGGGGGAATAAACAGTGCAAGGCATGGACCCTCTCACACACATCTTGAGCACATTATCAACCATTCCAAAAATGAAATAATCACAATATCCAACATACAAGATACTTTGCCCCCAAGCCTCTGGAAGACTACCATTGACCACTTGCACAAAATACTTCCTCATAAAAGCAATAATCAAAATCTCCCCAATTCTATTACTTAAGCACATTACTCAAAATGAGGACACAAATAAAATTGCAACCATGAAAAAATCCATGTATAGACATCACTTCCACATTTATATTGCCCATTTCACTTAACAAGACACATTATCTAATATAGTCAAAGCATTATTTTAATTTCCTTAAAAATCACTTTACTTAGGTGCATAGCTAACTTAATTGGATCATTGAACCAACACTGGTTTGGTTGACAGTAATGTTTATCATCAAGGATCTCAAATCATAAGATACTTATAACAAGGATAAATAAAATATTATCATTGGTACACCCTAAGGGACCTCCCAATATTCCCATAAACAAAGGATGCTATAGACATTGAGGTTAAACCAATACTCCAATAATGATAAGATTTCAACACTAGATAGATATACAAATTTAGTAAATAAATGAGATTCCCAAATTACCATTCAAATGATGATAAGAAGTCTATATTCCTATATTCTTCTAGAACAATGAAATGAATTTTGAAAAACATATTCATTAAATATACAAATTTAGTAAATAAATGAGATTCCCAAATTACCATTCAAATGATGATAAGAAGTCTATATTCCTATATTCTTCTAGAACAATGAAATGAATTTTTAAAAACATATTCATTAATTAACAAGACTCCTAAATAACCATTCAAAACTATGTGATCTATACTTTTAACTCAACTATTTACCTCTCTATAAAATCCCCAATTGATCCATAATATGCTTAGATAATTTGCAAACTAAATTTATACATTAATCAAATGTCGTAAAATATCTCAATTTCATATTTAATTCTTTAAACTTCATTTTGAACCATTATCTATTATTTCAATGACTTGTATATCTATTTATTACAAGAATATATAATTTTCTTAATTCTCTAAGTGAAATATTCTCTTAATTAAATTAGCTAACCAATCAATCTACTCGTTAGATGCTATTCACATATAACCATGTTTAATAATGGTAAGATCAAGGGAAAGTTACTCTCTAGATCCTATAGGAAATTAGATAAAGAACAAATAGGATCTTAACATCTATATAGGAGCACACAAACATAAAACTGAATTTCAATCATAGAAGAAACACTCAAGTTTGCAATGTTAATAACAATATAAATATATATATACTATACTTGAATTTATACTATAGTATATATTTATTTACACCCATCTATATATATATATATGTAACCATATATAAGGATAAATATATGTCTGTATATAAAATTGAATGCCCATATAAAATTAGACATATTTAAGATTGAATATTAAACACATAAATAAAAACCAAACAAAATACATGCAACAATATATATCCTTCAAACTAAAGTTGAAGTATCCAATAGTAAGAATTGATCACCATAGAGAAGGAATCAATTGCCAATACATATCCATCAAAATCAATGAAGTCAAATTCTACATATATTACACCTTCCTCAAACATCAAATGTAATACATAGACATTATCTCCAAACATATTATATCGAGTACTCAATTCCAAAAAACATAAATGATAATCGTCAAATTAATGTCAAAAACTCAAATGCTTTGATACCATGTCAAAAACACAAATGATCTGATACCATGTCAAAGATATTCAAATAGAATAAAATCTATAGAGCTGCTGCCTTGTTTCCCCAAGCAATATAGGATTATAGAAAAAAATGCAGAAAAGACTTGGAGAGAAAAAGTTAGGCATGCAAATTTGCTTCTTGTATTAACCAGGAAAAAACATAATTACAAAAATGCTTTCAAACTAGAAATTACAAACTACTGATTACAAACTAAACTTGTAGCAATCTAGAGCTGCACCCACAAACTCAAAAACTACTAGGAGCTTCTCAAAGCTCCCTTTCCTTCTATTCGACTGGAGCTATCTAATGCTCCTGGAAAACATTGAGTGATTAGGAGCCTTCAACTGCTCACTAGAAACACACACAAAACAAAATACAACTGATATTATTCAAGAGATTCTCTGAATCACACAAAGAACCCTCACAAAAACATTCCTCTTCTCAAACTACTGCTGCACACTCTAACTACCTTCATTTATTCACATTCTTTTTTGTCTTCACAAAAATCCCTCTCAAATTTTTGAATCCACCCACCATAGTTAATTCTGGAAATTCAAAATTTCCTACCACATTAAATTCTAGAGTTGTTAGGAGCAGAACAGGGATGGAGATCCCAAACAAGCAAATTTCCATTGGAAAGGCTCTTGAAAGTAGGTGAGATGGGGGTTGACATAAAGGACCTCAACAATAAATATTTGGACAACACACCCCCTTTGACTAAGCCATCAAACAAACATCAATCTTCATTCAAATCAACAACACCTAAATTTGTTCTTAGGTGTTCAAAGCAATCTCTACTCAAAGGTTTGGTGATAATGTCTGCAATCTACTACTCAAACCTACAAAATTCATCTTGATTTCACCCTTTTCAACCTATTCTCTAATAAAGTGATACCTAATTTCAATATGCTCACTTCTTCCATGAAACACTGGATTCTTCGCCAAAGCAAACAATGAAACATTGCCACAAAATATAATTGTTCCATCCTTTTTTTCTTACCTCAAATATGCTAAGGTCTTCCTTAGCCAAATAGCTTGGCATGTTGCTGCATTAGCTGCTATATACTTAACCTTTACTGTAGATAGCAAAACTATGGGTTGTTTCTTGGAAGCCCATGAAATGACTCCCAGTCCCAAGTGAAACACATAGCCTGATGTGCTCTTCCTATCATCCACACTCCCTACCCAATCACTGTCCATGTAACCAACCAGCCCAAAATAATTTGCTGCACCATACAAAATACCATATCCTCTGGTTCCATTCACATACCCCATGATTCTTTTACCCTGAAACAAAAGATTTTGGTACCACTTTCTTACTTAGCTCCTCCTAGGATCTTTCACCTAGAAGGAGAGAGAATGGGTAGTGAGGCCAAGAATACATTTTGTTTTATTCAAGATTAATGTGTGAAATGGTTGGGGAATGAATGTGAAGTGTGTGTTAATGTGTTTGGATGCTTGTAGATGTAAATGAATGAATGCAAACTACTTTAATACAAGATATTGCAAATGAACTAGAAACTTAAGTAGATAAAAATAGAAATAGATGAGAGTGAAAAAAGTGCACTTGGATGCATAATGATGTCATTGGAAGGTTATGGAATGTCTCAAAAACTTCTATCAATGGCCACTAGGACTCATTCACCATGCATGGCAAATCAGTCCTACTTCTATTGAAATCTTTCAGAAACCTGTTTTTGACTGCCATAAATTGAAATCTAAGAAATCCACTTTTTGGGCCTACAAATGGGACTCATTTTCAATGGGTGGTGAATAATTCCACCTATAGGAAATTTGGAAAATTAGAGGAATATTTTATGGAGTTAGATATGTATTTGTATCTCCTATAGGTCTTTGCTTCTAAAACTATCAGATCTAGGTTTGAATGTGACTTTTTGTTGATGATTTGACTTGAATGATGAAGAGAGAGATTTGTCAACTTTGCAACTTGATCTTCAATGATTTCCAAGATTCCAAGAGTACTAAATCTGCAAACACATAAGAAGAAAAGAGAAAATGTTGATTGTTAGGACATGGGGGTTTTCCTTGGTCAAACCCGTTTAGGTAATTAAACCCAAATGATGAAATAAAGCAATGAAACATGTAAAATGGAAGTGATTATCTTGTCATGATGATTTGATCTTGAAAGTCTGCAACATAACATGAAGATTCAACCTTTGAATGCCTTAGGAAGCTAAATGCCTTGCAATGTGAAAGCCTTAGTTTGCTTGAGAAGATAGATGAGGGATGAAAATGTGTAGAAGATTGAGAGAGATAGGAGATGAAGATGTCAAAATGTGGTGAAAATCACTTATTTATACAATTCTTGTGCCTTAGTATCCTTTCACACCTCATCACAGGCCAAAATCAACTAAATTTGAATAAAATCCCGTAAAGAAATTTGAAATATTTTGAATTTGGGGCCAAGGGGGACTCATTCGCCACCCTTGGCAAATGGGTCCCACCTAGGACTTGAATTTGTGTGTCAAGAAAAATGTTGTGTTTAATGTTGTTTGTTAGGATAAGATCCAAAAATACACTCAATATAAGCATATGAGGACATAAAGGGACAAAATAAAGCATTAGAAGGGTGTAAATAGTGAAGATGTTCCCAGAAAAGTGTGAAATCTTGTTATAAGACTTTACAACACTTCAAAATAGGACTTGTTGATGAGTGAAAATGTTATATTTAGGTGAATTGTATTAAATAAAGTCTAGAATGTAGAAATGTCTTACAACACTTCACAACACCTTCACAAGACATTGTTAAATGAATTTTATTTAGTTTACAAGGGTCCAAGACCTAGTGTGGACACATAAAATGCCTTAGAACACCTTAATCATGGCCTCATTAAATCCAATTAATCTCATGTCAAACAAAGGGTACTTTTTTCTACGACACATACTTGCTTGCTAATGCAACTCTTTTGGAGTCTCCATAAATCTAGAAATTAGACTTACACTGTGCATTTTATTAGGCCTAGTTTTTGTTAAATACATTAAACTTCAGGAACCAACCTCTTATACATGGTCAAATTCACATTGCTACTGCAATCTTCCTTGCTCAACTTTAGACCTATGGTTGTTGGTGTGGGGGTAGGCTTGTTGTCTTGCATCCTAAATCTCTTTAAAATCTCTACTGCAATCTTCCTTGCTCTACTTTAGACCTATGGCTATTAGTGTGGGGGTAGGCTTGTTGTCTTGCATCCTAAATCTCTTCAAAATCTCTACTACATACTTTGCTTGAGAGATAAAAATACCAACATGCATTTTTTAAAATTCTATTCCTAGAAAATACATCAAGAGACCTAAGTCTGTCATCTCAAAATCTCTTTTCTTGGCCTATTTAAATTTAGAAATGAGGAAATCATCATCCCCAATGAAAAATAAATCATTAACGTACAAGACAATAATTAAAATCTTACCATCAGTTGCCTTGATGTAAAGAGTGGGCTCACCATTGCTTTTGCTAAAGCCGTTGCTCAATAAATATAAGTCAATATTGTTGTACCATGCCTGTGGAGTTTGATTCAACCCATAAAGGGCCTTGTTCAACCTATACACCTTGTGTTCTTGACCTGAAACTTCATATCCAAGTGCCTGCTCCACATAAAATTCTTCTTTCAACACTCCATTTAAGAAGGAAGACTTCACGTCCATTTGAAATACCTTCCACTTGTGCTGGGCTGCAATTTCTATGACTTCCCACATGGTTTCCATCCTTGCTACTGGAGCAACTGTCTCATCATAATCTCTCCCAAACTACTATTTGTATCCATTGACAACTAATCTTGCCTTATTCCTTTCTATTCTTCCATCGACATTATTTTTGGTCTTATAGATTCATTTCACTCCAATAAATTGCTTGTTGGGAGGAAAATCAGTTAACTCAAATTGCATCTATCTCCTCATCCATGGCTTCACACCATTTCTTTT
The DNA here is from genome assembly GCA_007258455.2 of Sequoia sempervirens. NCBI lineage: Eukaryota > Viridiplantae > Streptophyta > Pinopsida > Cupressales > Cupressaceae > Sequoia > Sequoia sempervirens. Next base: position 166,948,804 of record VDFB02353493.1, on the reverse strand, counting down.
CTTTCACAACATCCTCAAAATAAATTGGATCACTATGAAAAAATAATGCAAAATTTACACTCTCATCAAATTCTTCATCATACCTTTCACTTTGGTAGATCTCCCTTGGTATTTCTTGGCATTAGGGAGGTGAGAGTGGGGTCTAAAATTTCACTACTACTGTTCATTTGTTGAACAGCTCCTGTCTGGAGCTATTAGGAGCTCTCGAGAGCCAATCCTTTGGTTGTCTTGGTTGCTTTCCTTTCTGTTTGCTCATGTCAGGAGTTGTTAGGAGCTGCTAGGAGCTCTTTGGGGCCAAATCTCTGGCTGTCTATGATTGTTTTCTTGACTATTTACCTGTGTCAAGAGTTGTCAAGAGCTATCGAGAGTAGTCTAGAGTTGGTCCGGATCTATCGGGAGTGATTATAGGCTCATCTTGCTGCACTTCTTGTTCTTTTGCTTCTTCTTTAGGAGCTATTGAGAATGGTTCTAAGCTATCATAAACTATCAAGCTATCCCATGCCCCATTCTCTAGGAACTCCATGTCTCTACTAATGATGATTTTCTTGGTGACGAGATTATACAACCTGTAAGCTTTGGACTCTTCACTATAGCCCGTGAAAATACACTTCTCACCCTTGTCATCGAACTTTTGTCTTTTGTCTTTTGGAACAAGTGCATATGCCACACATTCAAACACCCTCATGTGCTCAACCATCCATTTGCATTTTGTCCATGCCTCTTGTGGAATCTTGCCAAAAAGTGCCTTTGTAGGACTTATATTTATCAAGTACACTGTTGTCGCTACAACTTCATCCCAAAATTCATTTGGGAGTCCCTTAGCTTTGAGCATGCTTCTTGCCATCTCCACAATGGTCATATTCTTTCTCTCAACCTTTCCATTTTGCTGCGGAGTATAACTGGCTATTAGATCCTTTTTTATGCCATTTTTCTTGCAAAAAATTACAAACTAATTGGAGGTATACTCTCCCCCTCTATTTGACCTTAGGGCCTTGATGAAATGTCCACTCTCCTTTTTTAGCTTGGGCTTTAAACACTACAAACTTGTCAAAAGCTTCAGATTTATGCTGTAAAAAATAAACCCATGTCTTACGACTGCAATCATCAATAAAGGTCATAAAATATTGGCTCTTACCAATAGAAATTACTTGCATAGGGCAACAAAAATTAGTGTGCACCAACTCTAATGGTGCTCTTGCCCTTCTAGAATTTCCTGATTGAAAGGGATACCTATGTTGCTTGCCTAAAATACAGGCTTCACATCTACCAAAGATCTACTATGGTTGTTAAACCTCCAACCATACCCTTCTTTGACAAAATACTCAAACCAATATAGCCTAAGTGTCCATACCTAAGATTCCATGGCTTGGAAGGGTCTTGAATGATAGCCTTGAAGGTTGCTTATTGTTGTACTACTATACATTTTCCTCCAGCTACAGAATAAGATGAGAAACACCTTTCTAGTCTCAATGGACACATCCTATTCTTCATCATTGACACTGTTGCAATTACTTTCTTGCTTCCATCCTTCTCATAAATAATGGATTCACCCTTCTCAATCAAAACTTTGTATCCTTTTTGGATCAGCTGCCCAATACTCATTAGATTGTGCTTTATACTAGGGAAAAAATAAACATCATCAATCTCCTTCTCACCATGCTTGGTTCGAAAAATAACAAACCCCTTTCCCACAACTGGAACTATTTCATTGTTCCCCATTTTTATTTCAAATTTAACATTCTTATCAATGAAAGAAAATAAAATTTCATTACCAATCATGTGGTTGCTACAAACACTACCTAAAAACCATACCTCATCACTGCCTTGCTCAACAATGTTACACATGATGAAGGCCTTTTGCTAATTGCCTTTAGCCACTTTTTCATCAGCCACATTTGCACTTTGCTTGGACTAATCACACTACTTTTTCCAACACTCACTTGCATAACTCCCAAATTTATTGCAATAATAAAATTCAATATTGCTCTTCTCACCCTTCCCAATTAAGCTATTGTTCGTCTTGGTTTGTCTAGAGCTAGACTGAGAGCTACTTGCTCCCTCTTGGCTGTGTGCTCATCCTGAGCTATCTTCTCCAACATTTCCACATCTGGATCTTCCTCTGCCACATCTAGAGTTGTTTCTACCTCTCCCTTTACCTCTTGCATTGGATTGATCTTTGAATGCTTGCTCTTGGGAAGAACTTACAGGCCTATTTAGGCATTTCTCATGGGTTTGCAGAGAACCCATAAGCTCATCAATGAAAAATGTTGAGAGATCCTTTGCCTCTTAAATGGAAATCGCAACTGCATCAAACTTTGTGGGTAAACTTCTAAGGATTTTCTCCACAATCCTCTAGTCCATGACTTCTCCATTCACCCTCAACTAGTTTATCAAACAAAAGACTCTTCTATGAAAGTTTGAGATAGACTCACAATCCTTCCTTTGGAGAGTCTCAAAATCTCTTTGAAGCATCTGGAGCTTCACCAATCTAACTTTATCAGTCCCTTTGTAACTAGTTTGGAAGATTTCCGAAGATTCCTTTGCATAGTTAGCTGCTTCTATTCTGAGAAAAATAGCCTCTGTCAAGGTTGCTTCAATTAGACTCAATGCTTTTGCATCTTTCCTCCTTGCCTCCTTCAACTGGGTCTTTTGGTTGTTTGAGAGGGTAGCATATGTTGCTGGATCAGTCACATCATTGAACCCAATGATCACAAACTCCCACAAATCATTGGCAAACATTATGGTCTTCATCTTCTTTGCCCAAACATCATAGTTATGTCCATTAAATGGTGGTGGCTGCTACCAATTCTTACCCTCATCTCCAACCATGTCTCCAATAGGAAAACTTTAAACACCTAGAAAAAGCAAATGCCCAACTCACTCAAGACTTAGGGCCTTCTAGCTCTGATACCATGTCAAAAACTCAAATGCTTTGATACCATGTAAAAGATATTCAAATAGAATAAAACCTATAGAGTTGCTACTTTGTTTCCCCAAGCAATAGAGGGATATAAAAAACAAATGCAGAAAAGACTTGGAGACACAAAATTGGGCATGCAAATTTGTTTCTTATATTAACCATAAAAAATAACAATTAAAAATATGCTTTCAAACGAGAATTTAAAAACTACTAATTACAAACTAAACTTGCAACAATTTGGAGCCTCACCCACAAAATCAGAAACTATCAAGAGCTTCTCAGAGCTCCGTTTCTTTCTATTCAGTTGGAGCCATCTATTGCTCTTGGAAAACACTGAGCGATCAAGAGCTTTCAGCTACTCACTGGAAACACACACATAACAAAATACAACTGTTGTTGTTCAGGAGCTTCTCTGAATCACATAGAGAACCCACACAAAACATTCCTCTTCTCAAACTATTGTTGCATACTCTAACTACCTTCATTCATTCATTCTTTTTTGTCTTCACAAAAATCCCTCTGAAAATTTGAATCCAATTACCATAGTTAATTCTAGAAATTCAAAATTTCCCATCACATTAAATTCTAGTGTTATCAAGAGCAGAACAAGGATGGAGATCCCAAAAAAGCAAAATATCATTCAAAAGGCTCTTGACAGGTAGGTAAGTTGGGGGCTGACATAAAGGGGCTCAACAATAAATATTTCCAATAATTAAATTAGTAAGTATTAGTTTTCTAAGGAAAATGTTAGAAAGTTCAACAAGTTATAAAAGGAAAGTAATAGAGTGAAATGAATTTGGCTTAAGTACAGTAACTAAACTCAAAGGGAAAGATAACGATTGAACACGAAGAAAGGATAAACCTATGGTTGTAAATCACCAAGCTGAAATACATTGAAGAATTGAAAGTAGTCCTGCAAGGGAAAGAAATAACAAGAAATATTAAGTTGATGGTCAAGCAGGGAATCAAATTCATGAGGGGAATGCCATCTAGCCACTTGCCTTTAGGGGTTAAAGCCGACTTCCTTCAAGGAGATCAATCAACTCCAAATGATGGCAAAGGAGACATAAAACCATAACTTGAAATTCGTAATACAAATAACCCAATCACTTATAATAGCATTTAAGGAATAAAATCCAAAATCTGAGAAGACTTGAAGAAGGTCCCCGTATCTCCCTTTATCCAATTTGCAGAATGACATAAGGGAGAGTAGGATGAACAATGACATATGAGTGTAGCTAGCTTTAGCTGAATTAGGAATACATAATAGAAACAGCTATGCCAACAAGGTTAAGCCACAAACTATAGAGAAACAGTTACAAAAAGGAGGAGGAGAATGGGCATAGGAAGTTGAAATGAAGAGATGATATGGAGATTGAATCATTTCAATAAAAAGAGAACACCAAAAGAAAACAGGAGAGGCGGTGGATGAAAGAGGCTAGGGTGTGCATAATGGATAACTATGTAAGAAACCTAGCAAATGCTGGGAAAACACCATGCTAAGGTATCAGATGCCTTTTATAATGCTTAAAAATCGAACTTCAACATAAAGAAATACATCAAATTACTTGGTATCAAGGATTTCGATATAATTGGCAAGCATCAACTAACATATCATTGAATGAGACATAACATTTATTGAATGTGGCACAAGGATGTCAGTTCCCATTTCTGTGGGAAGAACTTAGAATGAGTCAGGTCTATGGAGGCTAAGATCATATTTGACTCATAGGAGGTGCTACCCACAATTTTTCTGTATACATATGGATGAGAGACACTAGAATAGTGAGGTGAAGGCATACATTTTAGCATTGATGGGTAGGAATGGTGAAAGGCGGTCCATTGTTGGGGTCATCTATTCATCTTTAATATAAATACTCAAATT
>VDFB02353493.1:166810241-166943899 GCA_007258455.2 Sequoia sempervirens | reverse complement strand
TTTAATAATTATGAAAGTTTCTATGATAACTTAGATTGATAATATCACATCATTATGCATACCAAAGCTTCAGTTCAAATCATGACTTTATTTTGGTAGCAAGAAGAAGAACATTAGTTATGAAGTTTCAATTTGATAGTAAGTTTGATCATTGTAAGCTTGCTTGGGTAGCGGAGTTGGTTTGGGCTGTGGGTTTGTTCCCCATAGGCCTGTATGCGGGCTATGGCGTCCACCCACATGGGGCTAGTCTTGCCTCAACTCGCTCCAAGCACCCAAGGTATAGGCTGTTGGGCCTCTGGGCTGAGTCACAGAAACACCCTTGTCGCATAAAAAAAAGTTCGATCATTGTAAATGTAGTTAGAATATTGGATGTTGGTTTTTTGGATGCACATGATTTAATTCAGCTATTTTTCATAGCTTTATTCTTGCAAATTATTTTTTTACTTTGTTCAATATATAAAAAAATGATTGATAATATCTATATATTATAGAGATATGTTTTTAGATGTAATCAAAATGCAATAAGATCTATATTCAAATGTAAAATTGAAAGCAAAAGTAGAGGCGAAATTCAAACACCAAAAGTCGTTTGAGGCATTCAACTTCTTCATCAATACTTAACAAAAAAACATTCCTCACTTATAAAGAATAAAAAATATGATCAAGTTTAAATAAACCTTTTAAAATTTAATCTAATTTAATATAATTTATCAAATAAAAATAACATAACAAAATTTTATATATTAAAATTTTATTTTAATAAAATTAATTTTTTTATATCAATTTATAAAATAATAACTTCGTGATAAAAATTACACTTTAATTAAAAAAAGTTATAATATAATTATACAAGACATAAGAAAAATCATGAATGTACTCTATATGATCACATCATAATCTTCTAAACTAGTTTTAGATATTTTTTATTTTTTAGATTTCTTAATTATCTCAAATAAACAAGCCATCATTTTCTACAACTTTTGAGTAATAATTATGAGTAAGACAGATAAATGGTTCTTTTATATATGAACTTATGTAGAGTGCCTCAACTCATGTTTTAACCTCTTGTTATGTGGGTCATGGTCTTATGTTGGCTCATTGTATTGTATTACTTTTCATCTTCAACTACTAGCTAGTAGTTGTAATTCTTTGTAATCTTGCTTTGTTCAATATAAATAAATAAAAAAGAAAGAAAGAAAAATGGTTCTTTTATATAATTGCATTGAACAATAAAAAAGAAAAGAAAGATAAGTGGTTATTTTATATAATTGCATTGATCAATAAAAAAGGAAAGAAAGAAAAATGAAAAAACAAACAAATTACTTGTTTTGATTTTTGTCTCTAGTGTAATAGTTTATTGTTTAAATGACGTTTTTTTATGTAAGAGTTGGTATTCAACTTGAACATATTTGAACATGAGTTCTCATTTCTTAATAGTTTGAATTCAACCCTTAATTTTGGCATTTTCACTCTTAGGTCAAGATCATTAGGACAACCTTGAACTTGTCGAAGAGAATATAGATAATATTGATTTCCATTTCCAAAATCAAATTTAATCATGGGTTCAAGCCAACTTAGCTCCACCTAGCCATTACCATCAATTCAAGTATGAATTATTCAAATTTGAATGTTAGAATGTTGTATAAAAGGACAAAACCCTAGATCATTTATACGTTCAACTATATCTAGTCATTAATGCATCATATGACTAATAGAGCATTCACAAAGATAGCATTGCATCAAAACTTGCAGGAAAAAATATAGATATATAGACATTTGCATTTTGCTTGACTTGTTTTTGAACTTGTTGAAACACTATTGAATTCAATACAAAAGACATGATTGCCATGAGGACAAGGTGATGATTCCTTACTCTTGATAACAAGCTCTATTGATGTTTTTAAGAACCACCCAATCTAAATACACAAATGTCAATAGATTTTTGAAGACTAGTAGTCCACAATTTAAGACTATAGAGAAGTTTCAACATTGAGACGAGGTTGAAGGCTATGATTTTGTAAATTAAGACAACATATAAGATTCTAAACTTCAATAGAAAATAAATTATTTTTCAATTTGTTGGCGATCCATTATCATAGATCTATTAATAAAAAAATAGTTTAAAAAGTACCTTTTTCCCTTCCGTCATTATCAATTTTAATATATTTTTAATACTTCATCGAAACTTAACTCTTTTATGTAAATTAATATATTCATTACTTTATTGCATCTAATTAGCGTAGATCGAGGGGTGTGATTTTATCTTCGTGACAAACAAAACAACCTCAATATTAATTTTGTGGAATGAATGAATGAATGAATGTTTTTAATCACGTCCACGAGGCCAAGCAGCCTATGGGACCCAAAGATAGCAAGCGAAGAGACGTGAACCCCAGAAAATGCAAAAACCTATGTTTCTTTTTCTTTCTGCATCTTGGATCTTCTGCTGTGTATCTTGATCAGAAAATCTGCAAACCCTATTATCTTCTCTTCTTCAAACAGATCACCCAAATTGTTTCCTTTTAATGTCTCAGTATAATTGATCCGAATGTCCTTGTAAGCCGAACATTCCCTGATGTAGTGCCATTCTTTCTCAACCACTTCTTGAGTGCAATATCTACACCTTCTGTCTGCCCACTCCTCTTTAGGTATCATCCACTTTCCGGTCTCACATCTAAACTGGTGCGCACTTGTTCTAATCTGAGCTATCAACATTTTCGCTTTCCATTTTATTTCCAGCTCTTTACAAATCACATATTTTACGAACAAAAATAGATACAGCATTTATAGTAGAATTACATGTCCCATACCCCTAAATCAGCGGCGTCGGTCATGAAATAGCTCATAAACTTCCTTTAATCACTTAAGATATAAAAAATCAAAGGAAAAACAGAGGAACCATCAATCTGAGAGTGAATCCAGATTAATCCCATGTGGAAACAATAGTTAGTCCGCCAACATGATTGATTGAATCCCAATGTACCGTTGTCACGCTCTTTGAAACCTGTTTATAATTTTTAACTTCTGATGGCAATAACATGTGTGTCCGTCAAGAACAATGCTTTATAAGCAAGTGGGTATGTTTCTAAGATCTATGTTTTAGAGATTAGATTCAGTTCGCACATGGGTTCTGATTATTGTGTCTCTGGAGAGCAGATCCAGTCCAATCCGTGTAAAATGTCAGTTGGGTTTTTAGCGGTTTAGAAATTTGATTATGAGGAGCAGTGCATTTTGTGGATTCTTCTTGTTTTGGAAGATGATGTATTGAAGTAAAAACATTCTAAAAAAAAAATCTGGACTCAGTTTCAGACGAAGTTGCGTGGCTCGGGGTTCTCGGAGCCACTGATCTCACAAAAGAGCCACATATTTGGTGTTGGGGATAACTTGTCAAGGTCTCTCAGCATTGTGGTGTTGTGTTGGGCAGGTAAGCAAGCAGCCTCTTTAGATTTCTGCATTGCCCTTGAAATCAGATATAGATATATAGTCATAGATACAATATAATATAGATATAGATCTGTATTTGTGATGAGGGAGAACGGCAGGAGGGCTCTGCCCTCGTCAAGGGCTGTCCCCAACGGGAGATCCTTGGCAATGCCCAAGGGAAGGCAGTTGAAGAAGACCTGTAACAATTGTAAAATCACAATCCTATGTGGGTTTGTGACCATACTTGTCTTGAGGGGCACCATTGGGGTAGGTAATTTTGGCGGGGGCGATGCGGGCGAGGTCAGTGAGAGTGTGGCAAAGCAAAACGCTAGGGTATTGGAAGAAATCCGGCATGAGCCTGATGATGAAGAGGATCAAATGCAATTGAAGGTTGATCCGAATTCAACATTTGTATATACTCTAGGGCCCAAGATTAGTGACTGGGATCAGCAGAGAGAAGCTTGGCTCAAGGAAAATCCCCAGTTTCCTAGTTCTATCAATGGAAGGCCTAGGATTTTGCTTGTTACTGGCTCTCCACCTAGTCCCTGTGATAACCCAGTTGGGGATCACTATCTGCTTAAGTCAATCAAGAACAAGATAGATTATTGCAGGCTCCATGGCATTGAGATCGTATACAACATGGCCCATTTGGACAGGGAGATGGCTGGTTACTGGGCTAAGTTGCCCCTAATCCGAAGGCTTATGTTGTCTCATCCCGAAGTTGAATGGATATGGTGGATGGACAGTGATGCCATGTTCACCGATATGGTTTTTGAGCTTCCCTTGGAAAAGTACAAGGACTATAATTTCATCCTTCATGGTTGGGACAAAGAAATTTATGGTAGAAAGTCATGGATTGGATTGAATACAGGTAGTTTCCTTCTCCGAAATTGTCAATGGTCTTTAGATATGTTGGATGCATGGGCACCAATGGGTCCAAAGGGCCAGATCAGAGATGAAGCGGGTAGGGTACTGACTGCTTTTTTTGAGGGTAGACCAGCATTTGAGGCAGACGACCAATCTGCTCTGATATATATGCTCATAACTCAAAAGAAACTCTGGAGCAATAAAGTTTTTCTAGAGAACTCTTATTATCTTCATGGCTTTTGGGTGGGCGTGGTGGACAAGTATGAAGAAATGGTGCGGAATTACCATCCTGGATTTGGAGATGACAGGTGGCCTTTTGTGACTCATTTTGTGGGTTGCAAGCCTTGTGGTAGTTACGCAGATTACCCTCTTGAACGCTGTCTGAAGAGCATGGAGAGGGCTTTCAATTTTGCAGACAACCAAATACTACAGATTTATGGTTTCCGGCACCAGAGGTTGGGTTCAGCCAAAGTCAAGCGAACCAGGAATGAGACTGCATTGCCTCTTGAAGTCAAAGATGAGTTCAACATTCAACATCCTTCATTCACTGGACAAAAGAGCCTTTGACCTATCTAAATATGCATTCATGAATACTCCACAAAGTGTAGATGCATTTCTTCTTTAGAGTTTTTTTTCAAACATTGTAAGGAAAGAGTGTGGTGGTGTCAATCTAATTTATTCTTTGTTTTTTTCCTCCTATAAGCAAATATGTTGGTCTTTAGTGCTAGATTTTTAATTTAAGACAGACTTGAAATGGCTTGTTATTCGAAAGTCAGTTTAACTGATGTTCAGGAGAATTCTGTATTTCTGTGCAAGTCCTTTCTAGATTCTAGTATGTTATCTTTTACTAGGATTTGCTGAAGCTAGACAGAAACACGGTATTTGAATTGGGGCAGTTTTTGTATACCTCAATTTTGCATGCATTTTGCAACAGGTATTGGTTACAGATCCCTAAAGTCTTTTTCAGTGTGGTAACATAATCCCAGTTATGTACATTGAGTTTGATGTGGCCGCAAGGCCTTATGGTGCCTAGATTAGTTATGATTAATGTCACTGTGCTGCTTCCTAGCATGTGGTTCTATATGATTTTCTTGAATTGCTTCTGTACCTCCTGCTGAATATTACGGGACTTGTGTTTTATATTGTCTATTATAGTTGTCTTAAGCTTTCTATGTGGTTTGTGTTGCTTGGATTTATAATGGATGTTGAAGGAGGCAAGTGCCTTGTACTAGATCTAGTTTGGTTCAAACGGTGCTCATTTATTGAAGGATAGACAAGCACCTCTAAGTAATTATTCTTTTTTTGTCTCTAAAATAAAGTAGAAATATCTTGTGACGAATAGCCACGGTTTTGATTTCTCTTGATATAATTGATTCAGTATTACTTGGGTGGATCTAAATCATGCATTGGTCATTTGAATTTTAATTTCCTGTGTGTTCTTAGTATTATCTTGTACATATTTTGGAATAAATATTTTAATGGTTTGCTAAGAATTTCTGGATCTGCCTGCATATTGTGTTTCACTTTTACCTCTGTCATGTTGGAACTACCTGTTGGATCCATAAGCTTTTAGCAATACGTTCTGTTTTGAACACATCACTCTCAAAACAAAAATTCTAATGGTTTTTTTTCTCCCACATGTCCATGAATCTCTGAATTTTAAGATATTGTCCTGGTTGAAGACATTTGAAGCTTCTTCTTAAATTTTACTCAAAATTTAGTATTGTTCCCTAGTGATTAAGAATACATCTGGACATCTACATAGTTATTTCCAGAAGCATTCATAATCACTATGAACTCTGGAAATATTCTATGTCTCACCGTGTTTTGGGGATGGGGATGGGATTAAATCTATGTTACCGGGTTCTCCTATTTTACCCCGGGTTCTGGTCCTGGTTCACTCCTGGTTTGGGTCCTGGTTCGGTTCGCCTGTGGGTTCGACCAGGGTCCTTCATTTTTGGGTCTGGTTTGCCCAGGTAGAACCCAAGAGAACCCGGGCAGAACCCATACAGAACCCAGGCGAACCAAGACAGAACCCACATGCCTAGGCATCCAAAAAGTGTTTTTTTGAGCATTTTTTTAATGTTTTATGGAGTTTGATTTTCACCCACGCCCAAGGGAACCCTAAAAGTGACCTCTAAATCACTCTAAACACCTTAGCTACCTCATTCTTATTCATTTGTTTTGCAAACAAGCATTTTCATTCCAAGAGGCCGAGCTTTCATTTTTGCTTGTTGGATTGAAAGCGGGCTGTGACACAACTTTCTTTTTTCAAAAATTGTTCTACACAGGTAAACCGGATTTTGTATTGTGGAGCTATATTAAGCTACCACTCTCAAGACCGATGTAACAATGATACAAAATAATGTTTGAGACTGCAAGAAGACCTCAAAATAGCTAGTGTACTAAACAAATTCTTATGATTTCTGAAGAATGCTGATAACTCTACTCAGTTGGCTTCTTTTTTCAAAATTATACAAATTGAACCCTGGCATCAATAGACTCTGTATATCAAGCTACCACAATTCAAGTTTCAATGATGAATATTTATCATACATGTTTTAAATGACATTCAAGTTTATGGTGGTTTTGTTGTTTATATGATGTTATGTGATATTCTAATCCTAATTCATTCTTCTAGGCTGCACATATATATATATTTTTATTTTTACATGTTTTTTGTACTAACAAACCCCAAACAAACCAAACCCCCCCCCCAAAAAATTTTTAGCCGAACCAGCGAACTGAACCGGTAACTTAGGATTGAATGGCAGGAAGGCAGGAAGCATATCAAAGATTCAAAATGTAATTGACATGACTCATCAATGATATAGTACAGTAGCAATGACAAGTTTAAATAGAAATTTCTGATTTTATTGCTCAAACTCAAAATTTTCAATAGACGCATCCTCTCCAACAAATGAAATAGTTTAAACATATCTTGCCCCAACTAGTTTGAGGAATTCTTCAAAAAAAATAAAACTAAAATAATGCAAGTGATGTATGGTGGTTAATAGGTTATATACAAACATTTGTACATCAGTAGCTTCAACCACTATTTTTTTCACTCAATTCATATTTTTCTCTGTCTTTTAAAGCACACAGCATAGAGTCTAAAAAATGTGTTTGTAATTACTCTCAACTGTCAAACCAATTAACTCACAAACATGAGTTAAATCTGTGACAACTTGCATAACACAAGAAGACCCAACCTCTTCTATGATCTCCTTAAAAAAGCCAAATTAATAAATAGTATTCTTACATTTTTTAGAGCAATGAATAACTCTAAGAAAGTATTAACTAGCAAGCCATGTAACAATAATACTAATGAGTGTTTGAACTCAAATGTCAGTTCACCCATCCATGACAATGGAACAAGTTGTCCTAATTCATGTTTGTCTCATGTCCTCTCTTAATGCCTCATGGAACTAGTTTTTGCCTCATTCTCACCAACCAACTTTGCCATTTCAAACCCAAATTCCAACTTTATTTTTACACAAACCCATAACCCCATGTCCTCTCTCACCTAATAAATGGTGCCCAACCCCACTATACCTTTTCCATGAAAATTAATATTGGAAATGCCACACAGCCAATGCTTGCTGTCCCTTGCATTTTTGGACTGATTATTGCCCAAAATGTGGACAAATTGTGGCAAAGGTTGTTTGGGGTTGAAAAAGCCTTTTGCAAAATCCTTGAGAAAGGGTGAAGGGCATGCAAAATGGTTTGTTGCAACAACACTAGTGTTTTCAGAAGTATTAGAACCTCCATTACGCCTTTCAACTTTATGTTTTTTGTTGACATTCACTTAGTCACTGTCCATCTCACAACCATCACCAGTGCTCATTTTTACTTGCAAAGAAATGTGTGAGAGGCAAACTAAAAAAAAAAGCAGCAGTGAAAATGCTAATAATTTTTTTGACAGAATAAGAAAAAAATGAAAACTACCTAAAAATGCAGCTGTGGTGATTGTGGCACATCTTGCAATGAATGAAAATAACCTTCAATGCAGAGAATAGTTGCAGATCTTCTTCCTCTTTCCTTCTTTACTCTTTTTGCTTTTATTCCTTCCTCTTCTTCAAGTTGGAAAAAAATTTAAATGACTGGCAAAAATAATTTTTGAGATCTGGTTTATTTTTTAATGTAGACCCTTGACACACCCCTTATGATTTTGTTTCTTTTTTAAGAATCAAAGCGTTTTTTTTAAATAGTAGCTTTTTTTTTGCTGTTGGGGATGCTTGAACATCCCAACAGCATTCTCCCGTTTTGAATGGCATCCTAGAGATGTTCCATAAATTCTCTGCAAGTTGGGGATTGCCAGGGGATGTCCTTCACTGACCTGATGCCTCAGAAATGGCTATCGGGACAGGGATGGGGGTTTCAGAGGTGGGACACAATTCCCATGTAATCTAGGGAATATTATCTCTTATTGTTCCCTAGTATTATTAGGATTAGTTTGACATTGTAACTACTAACGTTGACCAACATGCAGCTTTAAGATTTTAGGTTATAATAAAATGATAAACCTCCACCTTCACCAGTCTGGGCCTAAGAAAGCACCCAATATCAAAAGCTATTAAATTATTAATATATACCACACAGACTAAGTGCAAACCTGAAGGTCTAGGTTACCAAATATGCTAGGTACCGTTGCCATTTATGTCTGGTGTCTAATATGGATTTGGGTATGGATACAACTAGGATATATATCTGATACTCATCCTAGCAAGTGCCATATTTGGGACATGTCTGGATGCTCATTTGTCATATTCAGCCCGTATATACCTGGATACAGTGTGATTGCTGCTGCATTTCCCAAACAAAAAATGAATAAAACACAATTAATTATCAATTTGAATTTTATTATAAATCCTGGAGTCACTGTATCTTTGGTTTTTCTAGTATATGAATACACAAGTGCTTTATTGCACTCTAATGAAGCCATTCAGCATGCATACACTGCAGCTCAGATTTCATAGGTTTAGAGTCCAGACCTTATCAGTTTGGCTACACTCCATCTACTCCAAATGGTCATGTCAGAATAGATTCATCTTCTGTGCTACTTAAAAACAACATTTATCTAATATTATCTCCTGGTCCATAATTAATTAGGTCAATCTGGTCATATAACATTCCAAATAGGGTGAGAAGGAAGATATATCTCCAAATCTGTGTGTGTGTGTGTGTGTGTGCGCGCACACACATGTTTATTCCTCTTTTAGGGCTTAGTCCTTAAGGTCAATCTTAGACAATCTCATGGTTATGGTTACAAACTTACAAGAAGGTTGGGGTGAGGGGAGTGTGAAGACAGGGTGTCAAGGGACCAAGCAGTTCACTGTCATGCACCCCAAAAGGCCCTCTCCTAATGTTTGGTTGACTATCTAATTCTACCCTTGATTATTGCAAGAGTTCAAAAATGTGAGTAAGTCAAGGGTTGAGTGATACCAAAGTGAAGGGGCTCGATTGATGAAGAAGGGAAAGGCATTCAAGTGACTTTACAACACTGTGTATGTGTGGGGATGAATCAAGGCCATATCATGTTCCAGGGCTCTCAAAAACTGTTATTTGTATCTGCAACTATATTCTTGTAACTCACACACACACGATGGGTAGGAGGGCAGGAGTAGGGGTGGATGGAGATAGGGAATGAGGATGAATCAATTCCATATCAAACCCTAGGGTTCTCGAAATCTGTTTTTATTTGTTTCTGCAAATGCATCCTCATAACTTAGATTGTGTGTCTGTGTGTGTATTCATGTGTGTGGGTGCGTGTATGAACTATTTTGTACTCTATACTATACAAAGACCTCATCATGACATACTTTATCTCAGGTTCATGAACAAACTGTCACAGCTGTATCTGTCATTGCATCCTGGTAACTTAGACTATCATAAGTTGAAATTCCAAGAAACCAAGAAAACCATACCTGAGAGAAACTTTATTTTTAAAGATTCCATAAAACATCAAGAAATGCTTTTGAGACCTATCGTGTGAAGGTCTGGAACCATTGTTTATCTTCTGACAATCAACTGCTTATTCCTTATTCTTGATAATGGACAATTCAAGCTTAAGGGTTGCTTTGGCCTCTCTGTATAGACTGCAACAAAGCTCTTCTGATCTCATTAGTTTCAATCTTTTTCTTCAACACCATGACCAGAACATCTTTCATTACCCTTCTCACCCAAAGAGACTTGAGATGGCATCAAAATAAGGAGAGTGGAGATAGCAACCCAGGCAGTATTCCACAATTAACAGCTGCCTTTCTATTACCAATGACAGCAGCACAGGTCTGAAAGTATTTGTCATTAACTGTTGTGTACATTCTCTTTTAAGCTATGAACAACTCTGGTTGTGGAATGGAAGAGCCCATTTTCACACAGAGTTCCTTGGATAACGTGTCCATATTTTGCATGATTCTCCTTCATGCATACTGTTTCTTTCTATCCTGCAACTTATACTGCAACTTCTCTTCACTATTGGAGCCTTTTTCAGTGCATAGGAATTGAAAGGTTTAGCCCTTCCTCACCCCCACCTCTTGGTATTGCTGTCCCCATCCATCTCAGTTGACATTCATTTTCCATAAGTTCTATTCCATATAGATAAGTGACAAATTGTAATCCCTATGAATAATTGAGAGCAATTTTAGGTTAGAAACTCGTAAAAAGATCGGATGAAATAGAAAAATAGCTGTTGATATGACTAGTGGTAGTATCAAGGAAGCTTCTACATGTCTTTTAAGGTTCTCTAAAATCTTCTTGACATCTGTGAATACTCAAATAAGAATAGATTTTGGGGAGTACAGTCGAAACTCACCGCATTCTACAGGTATGTATTGGGGGCATCAGCTAGAGGAAAAACTTGAGGACCCAAGAGGGGAGTGTCAGAACATCAAGCAAAGTGGCCAAGGTTGTTTTTCTTTGAGAGATGTGCATCTTAAAAACCATATAATAATGAAAAAATAATTGACAGAAAAAAATCCCCTTACAGTTATGATGACAAAACCTGGAGAATCCTAGAATGAGAGATGAAGGACCAAGGGCAATGATACTATAAAAGGTGCCAGGAAGATTTCCTAGAAAAATCTGATCAAGGCCTTGGAGCATTTAATTTAATTAAGATATTATTTCTGCTCTCTTCTCAAGCTTGGAGTTTCTGAATATCTTCCGAACTAAGAGAAAATCTAACATTAAAGTGCTATATTGGCAATTGTGTCAGTTTCCCAAACATGTAGGAAGTTTAACTTTTTTAAAGTTTGGAAGCCAAACAAAGAACGTCCTTATGAATCCTATTGACAATTCTGTGCCCAGAACAGTGTCCTTATGAATCCTATCAACATTTCTGTGCCCAGAACAGCATCCTGAGGAATCCTATCGACAATTCTGTGCCCAGAACAGTGTTGAGATGATTATTGATCCTTTCAATAATCAATTGGGAATCTGATTCTAAAATAAAGTTTTTGATAGAAGAGTTGAATAGACAAAGTAATCTTCTCTATATGGCCATAGCTTCAATGACATTATTTGAAGCTGTGCATCGACTTTGAAGGTACTAACAAATGGCACAAAATTTGGGGACTGATATCACCCTTCCAATTCTTGATTTAACTGGATATCATCTGAAAGCACCATTGATGTTTAACTTCGTGCAAAGTTTCTTACAAGATGCCATAAGCAATAATCTTCACAGCATTTATCTGACTTGCTGAGTAGACTGTTCTAAAAATAAAAAATTAATATAATTGATTCTTCCGCTCTTTAAGTTGCAAGCATATCATATCATTAATTTACAACTAGACATAATAGTTAATTGTGAATTTGTTCGCAAAGCCAAAACTGAGATCAAAGTTAATTACTATTCAGAAAGGATAGAGTGAGATTAGGGGTGGATTGGAGTTGATTCTATTGACATGAACATGGTTTATTACCTAACTAGTTTCAATTAGGTCATATTCATATTTACATACTCAAGCTTACTTAGGTCATTTACTTTTTGTGTCTCATATTATGAGATTAAGACACTTGCCATAATCTAACAAGGGTTTCATCCTTGTCTTATTAACAAGGGTTTCATTATTATATAATAGTATCAGTTTCATTTATGCATCTAATGAATTCTCTAGCTTCATAGCATTTCCATTACTTCTCTTGTGCGGAAGGTTGTTTTTATTGCAGGTGATCCTTGAGCTGATGTGGGGTTAATCAACAATTATCACAGATTTTAGATTTAATGTAAATTACTATTGTCTAATGCTTGTCAATCTTTTTTGGTGATCAGGTAGAGGAAAATGATTATATTGATGTTCATATGCAAGGTATAAAACTGTTGATTTGAGGTGACTGAGAGAGGCCAATACATCATGATTAATCATAATCCTTAATGTAGTTACTCACAGGCCCAAAGTAGATTTATATCCTAACTGAAAATACTATTTTGGGTAATGAGAGCCAGGAGGAGAAAGGATAAAACATAAACAGAGACCATACTAATTCTCTGACAGATATAGGCACTCAGGCCGCCATAGACTGATATATGCTTTCAAAACAATAGTCTCCTCAGGAAATAAATAAAGGAAGACGGATCAGAGACAGCAGATCTAAAATTAAAAGCTAGGAGGACCCAGGTTTGAGGCCTTTTAAAATCAGAGGAGTCTATTGGTCATGGAACTAAAGAAATTTGCTCGAGTCTTCTATTTGAATGAAGATCTTTGTGCAAAAAGACCTGATCTGCCATGTACTCAATAAACTGACCTACTAGTGAGTCCCTTCTACAGTAAGTTTCCCCTTTAGCCTTCCTGTTGGATTTAACCTTTTGCGACACTTCCATCTTTAGTGCTTTGAGGCCTTCTAAATCGAAGGAGTCTGTTGGTCATGGAACTTAAGAACTTTGTTTGAGCCTTGTATTTGGATGAAGTCCTTTGTGCAAAAAGACCTGATCTGCCATGAACTCAATAAGCCAAGCCACTAGTGAGCCTCTTCTACTGTAAGTTTTCCCCTTTAGCATTCCCATTGGATTTAGATTTTAGCTCTCTTCTTCCACACTTCCAACTTAGTGTTTGGATGCATAGCAGAGTTGCCATGATCAAATCTGGTTGGGGTAGAAGCTGCTATATGCCTTTTGGGGACCGTCCATGTGCTTAGGTGCAAAGGTCTTGTCAAGAGGAAAGGTGAAATGGGAGACAGTGTTTCTCGAGGGGCAGTGCTACCTCAAATACAAATACTTATGTTTGACTAGGAACAGTTTATCCGCACACTCTAGTTGAGGCTGTTCTCCAGTGCAAGGCAGAGAAACGCATGTTTTACTTTTCCCTTTGGGATCCTTGTTCACCATGGAATCAGAGAAGACAAGAACAGGCTGCCAAATGATAATGAGATACTGATTATCCCATAGTCATATTATCAGACATTGCCGTGGCCCTTCAAAAGAAGCTGAGTTAATTCAGTGAATGTCAACATGATGTGAAGCCACCTGCCAAATGAAGATATAATTACCTTTCGAGAATTCATGATAAAAAAAATTCACCTTGATCACCCCTTTATTATACCGAGAGGTGCAAATTTGGATATGTTGTAGAATGAACATTCTTTTTAATTATACTAGAGAGAGGATGAAATGAAGCACCGGGCAAGTCTTCCAATTTGAGTTATTTGGTGGTTTGGACAAGTCGTTTGCACAACATTGCATTCAGGGTACGCAAGGCTGAGATTAAAGAGTATACAGATGTATATGGTTAAAATTAAACTAAATGTTTTCTGTTCCTACAGTTATGGGCACAATATCTTGAAAGGAAGATAGCATACAGAAGCTGATTCTAACTTACGAAAAAATAAGTTTTCTAATGAATTTGCATATGCTTAAGAATAAAATGTCATTCTAATGGTCAGAATTAGAACTGAGCTAATTTGGTATAAAAATATACGAATTTGATCTTTTTCCCTAGTCTGGATAAAGTTATGTCTTGCTCAGATGCGGCACTTCATTGATTAAGAAAATTGGAATTTGCAGCACAGTTAGTTCACGAATGAAACAAACAAATCTTATTTCTGTTCTCTAGTGACGAGCATAGCAGCTTATTCAGAGTCTCTCCATAATGGGTTTATCCCTGGTACCAGATTCATGATAAACTGACTCAATTTTTCTTGTAGTTTCAAAGGATTATATATTCGGTTACTGCATGGTCCCATGGGGGGCTTGGGCTCCTATTTTCATGGAGGCAGGTGGTCCCATGAGAAAAAAAAAATCTGCTACAGGATTAAATGGAATCTTTTTCAGCCCAGTAAGCAGGTGGCTGAAAATTTCAGCTGGTGGAATTGGGGGGGGGAGCTAGAAATTGCTCCACCTGCTTAAGAGTACTTTCCTGCCACTTATCACAATTTTTGAGGTAAATGCTGCTCATTTATTAATTGTTTATTGATAGCACCACCATTCCACCACCAGCGTGCCAAAAATTTGAAATTTGCAAATATTCATGGGACCACCAGCAAAAAAAAAATCTGCTAAAATCTTAAGTAGAATCTGCTCCAGATTTTAAGGAAGCCCCCCTCCATGGGACTGCACTGTTAGGGGGAGAATTGATATCTGAGATTTTTGAGATCTGAATGTTATTAAATCCTGTTTTTAGTAATGAACGTGCCATCTTAACAAGGGAGGACAGGTACTTTTAGATTTTGCCTAATTCAGGATAAATCCAAATTTGCAGCTAGTTTTAATTTAAGATGGACGAACAACGATCTGTTTTTCATTACTAGCAAGACATCTTTAACACATGGTAAGATAACCTTACATGTTCACATCCCAGATTCAAAGTTAATTTGAATTACCGATAGACTAAGTTTGGTTATTTCTTTTCTTTATCAGAGTAATATTTTTTAGCACCAACATTTTATGACATCAGAACAACCTTGGGATGGATAAAGCAAGCGTTTCATTCTAGAAAGGGTCAACATTTGAAGCATGTTGAGGTTAATATGGACTAACTATTGGAGATTTATTAATACTTCTGTAATAAAGTCACTTTAGTGACTTAATTTAAATTAGTTTATTGTTTTTAGATTAGTTATCATGCATTGTTTTTATCTTCAATCCCAACTCTATATAAGGAGGTGTTTGTCATTGTAATTGATCATCGAATCTAATAGAATGTTTTTTTGTTTTATTTCGTTTCATAACATGGTATTATAACACGTCACATGAAAAGGTTTGCAAATTGAAAACTATGGGTTTATTATTTCCTGCAAATTGTGACTTTTGGAGGAGGTTGCAAGAGTATATTTTTGTAGTAAAAATTCAGGGATTTTCTTTTGAAAATCACGGATTGTAGATTTTTCATGTAGAATCATGAGGTCAGTTCTAGGTGTTTTTTTTTTCCTTCATGACTATGTTAAGCAGGTTTCACGAGCTTTTCATCTACTGCAACACAACTATTTTCTTCATGGAAAAGCATGAAAAATCTAGAACACACAGAAAGGGTTTTTTTTTTAATGTCTGAATTACACCTGTTTCTTAGTGGATTAATGGGTTGCGGATTCTAAATCATACCGATATTTTTTTCTTCTTAAAAAGGTTGCGAATGTTGTTTTGTGCCCAAGATTTTATGCAATGGATTTCTTAGATTATACTAGTTGTTTTATGCAGAAACACGACAACTAGGGTTTGTAGGTTTGGCGGCTAGGGTTTAACAAATTTTGAAGTGAACTTTTACCTTTATAACCTATGGCTAGGGCATGGGGTTTAAACGTTTTGCAATTATAACAAAACTTGTGGAAGATTTGTCTAGTAATTAGGACAAAGTTTATGGAAGGTATTAGGGTTTGAAAATTTTCAATTTTATTATTTGGGTCGCTATATTTTTTTGGAAATGAAAATTCAGCTAGATAAATATTTATTTTTGGTTTAATTTTCATATTTGGAAAATAAAAATCCAAATGCAACTAATGCACAATAACTTGTGGGGAATAGTAAATTGAAATAAAAAAAATTGCCTACAAATGAGTAAAGTATTAGAATGGCAAAGCAAAGATGATAATGCTAAAGCTATTATGGGTATTTCCCTCTTAGATTTTGTGTTACATCATAGATCAGGCAAAACCATCTTAAGGAAATTTGGGAAAATTTCAACACATTGTTTGGAGCAATAGCGATTAAAGCTAAATTTTCTTTGAAGCTTCAATATTTAAGTTCAAGATGATTGGAGTCACCATGTTAAGGACATGTGAGATATCTTCTACAACTAGTAGAAGTTAGTACTATAGTTGATGATGAGGATGCTAAAGCCATTTTACTAAACAATTTATTTTCAAATTTTAGCAATGCCATCTTTACTTTTAGTCAATTTTCTTCTAAAAGTTTAGAAGATATGATTTTAGCTCTCCTAGTTGAAGAAAAAAGAACTATTGTAGGAGACACATGAGATGATTTTCAAATGAGGTAGCATTATACTTAAATTGTAGAAGATTTGATAAGGACTACAGAGGGACAAAATGTTGTTATTGCAAAAAAGTGGATCACATAGCTTAGAATTGTAGAAATCATGCATTCGGTGTTGTCAAGGGAAAGATCAAGGAAGTTGTTTTTTATGCATTTCAAAGAAGTCTAGTTCTTTAAAGATAGGAAAGAATCCAATATAGATAAAACTTAGTGTGAATGGGTGCTTAGTTAGATTGGGAGTTTGTGGGTTTCATGAATTGTTAGGATTTGGTGTTGTACACCATTGCATAAATGTTATATTATAATGTTATAATTAAATAAATATTTAGTTGTGGCGCACCTAGGAGTGTTTAGCCACACTAGGTAATTATTTGGGTCTACTTGTAAATTGTATGAAACATTGGGTTATTATTTTATGTGTGAGATATATAGGATAATAATTTATTATTTAGGCAAAGTATTTAATAATGTGAAAACTTAGTACCCAATATTAAATGAGGGGTCAATGACCATTTTGTGTTCACATGGTTTTATCTTACTACTTGATTGTATTTGTGTGAATTTGTTTCTATAAAAACAAGCACATGTTTAGTGGTTAAAATTGGTTGAGTGAGTGGGTTGTCATTATTGAGTTTTTTTAGGGAGTGCATTTGTGAAGCATATCATACAATGTGTGGATTCATGCTCGGACACATGGAGGATGCATTTGTTAGAGTAATCATGTATTAATTTAATTAATTATTAGTCTAATTCATTTCATGCACTTAAGCTAAACTTAGGAGTGCTTTATTCTATTAACTAAGTGCTTTTTTATGTTAACTGAAGTGAGCTATGGCTTCTACTCTCTACCCTTATCTCTTGCTAACTTTATGTCAAAGTAATTTTCCCCAAGTATCTCTTCTCAATCTACTTTTCTTTATTTTGCTCCTTTCTCCTTGCTTTGTGGTGTTTCTTCTTTCAAATTCTTCTACTCTTAAATGCCTTAGGGGTTAGGTCCTAG
The DNA here is from genome assembly GCA_007258455.2 of Sequoia sempervirens. Taxonomy (NCBI): domain Eukaryota; kingdom Viridiplantae; phylum Streptophyta; class Pinopsida; order Cupressales; family Cupressaceae; genus Sequoia; species Sequoia sempervirens. The sequence goes on along the minus strand of VDFB02353493.1, from coordinate 166,926,185 downwards.
TTAGGGGGTTTGTGGCTCCTCAAGATACCGTTTCACTTTCTTATTTGTTAGTGATATTTTATTTATTTGCGAACATAATTCTTTACCCAATTTAGTCTGATTTCTTTACTTTCCCCTATTTCTTCTTCCTTAAGTTTCCTTATACTTCTATTGATCAATTCATGTAAATATTTTGCTTGAATAGATAAAACCAAGTCTTTGAAGTTTTCAAAAATTCAATAAATCTATCATATAGATTAAGGGCTAGGTTTGATAGATCTCCAATATACTTGTAGGAATTTTGGATGGTTGGAGTGGGAGTGGTGTTTTTGTATTATTGTAGGGTCCCAACAACAACCTTCTAGATTCTCCATAGACATAAATGTTCCTTTTTAAACTGGTTATGATTTGTCGTGCTTTTTCCTAGAATAATTATGATTTCTCTAGGGTCTTCCATTCTTCTTTTCTATTCTCTTTTTCTTTTGCCTTGGAAACACCCACTTTTGCATGCTTAGCAACACCCTCATTGGTGCACTCACTTCTCATTTTCTCTACAATTTCCATTCTTTTGCGGTGTCTTTCTTCTCTCTCGATGATAATGGTTTTGTCTTCTCTCTTCTCCATTTGGGCTTGTCATGTTCACTTTTCTTTCTAATTCAATTTTTTTTTATCTAACCTCTTGTGCTTTTCTTATCTCCTTTTGCCATGTGTGTGTTTGATTTGGGATTACATTAGTCCTTTTATTAGTTCCCATGGTTGTTATTTGGTAACTTTTCTTATTGGTCACATCTCTTCAAAGTTCTCTTTTAGAATCCTTCCCCCTTTCCATTCTCCATCCCCTTGGTGCCTAACCCCCTCTCATAGGGTAAGTGCCAAAATGATAGTTCTATAGGTTTTCATATATATATATATATATATATATATATATATATATATATATATATATATATATATATATATATATATTTTTCTTGTATGCGATTTAAAATCAAAATTTTGGGTGTTACTATCCTTTATATCACCTAACCAGGGCCCCAACAACAAAACCAATGTTAGCAAGAAAATTGAGGGAACAAAAACTGGAGTTTTAAGCCCCAATTACTTTCTAAGTGTTGTAGTTTATGCCCTAGACATAGTCATGTAAAGGTAGTAATAGTTTGATTCGGACAAATGATTAACTTAATCTATTATAGATTTATAAAATTCTAGATAACGTCATATATATTGAATTCGAGTATCATTATATTAGTTATATGAATGGAGTACATTTATATATCTTCCCCCATACTCTAGGGTGAAGCCACAATAGTGGTTTACAATTCAAGTGAGGAAGGAAAACTTGCAAAAAATGACCCCATGGCAAAAAACTTGATTTTAGGGGTTCGTATGAACCTACTAGTTTGAGCAAACCCATTTGATGCTTTCCCCCCCAAAAAATCAAAGAAAACCCCTTATGGAAGGGTGGTTTGCTTGAACTAGGGTTTGAGCAAACCCCTAGGGGTTTGTTTGAACCCCCCCATCCCCGTCTTAAGACACAAAAAAATCTATTTTTTTACGCTTTAGAGCTCGGGTTGAAGATGAAAATGGAGGAGTCTTCACAAACCAAACTGGAATCAAGTAGTCTTCGGAATGAGCTATCCAACGAATATAATTTTAATATGTTTTGGTTTTATTATGTATTTGTTTTTTTAGTTTTATTAAACATAGGTTTTTCATCGAAAATGAAGGTCTTTGTTCTGCACATGTAGAAAAATAGAATATTATCAAAATAAAATTTTGAAAAATATGAGTGCACGATATTGAAGTCCTTGATCCAACAAAAAAAAAATTGAATTTTGATATATACAAAAAATTTATGCATTATACGGTCGCGCTATGTCTGAATTGTAATTGATTTGACTTCAAGACTTGATTAAAGAAAAAATGTTCAATAAAAAACTATCTAACCAAGTGGAAGCACTAGATATCAGAGTTACAAATATAAATTTGAATGAATTAGAATTTTATCCTTCATAGAAAAAAAGTTATGCGTTATATGGTGTGCGTCACTTTTTAAAATGTTGTTTTCTAAAAAAAACCAGTTTTTGTGGGAGATGGAAAAAAAAAGTGCAATCTGATTCCAAAAATTTTGAAAAAAATATTTTAAGAATTTACACACAAAATTTGGCGAGACTCTAGTTTGCATTATTTTCAAATTTCTTACGGTTTAGCCACTATGGGTGCTCAAATGTGAAGATTTAGTTAAAAATAATAATTTCAATGTTCAGTTTGGCCAAAAATTGTAAACCACTATTGTGGGATCACCCTCTATACATATTCTCTCCTTATATAGATTCTCTCATACATATATTCTTGCATATACCTTCTTACATATACTTTTACATATATCTTCTTGCATACATATCCCCTTTTATGTTATTCATATATTTCTCTATACATATATCAATGGGATGGGATGTAACCCATTTATCCTACCCATACTCTTGATGGTATCTTTTTAATCTTATGGTTCACAAACTATTTGCGACAAGATGTGGTAGCATTTGCTCAAAGATGTCTTTGTTGGTCTTTCTCGCCAACATCTATTAAATACAATTTATCTATGGAATAATATGATGATGATGGGAATCCAATCCACCAAATTGGTTTGTAAACATTCATAGATCCCCTATCTAGTATTAGTCTCAATCATATGGAAATCTTTCTATTGTGTCAAATAACTTGATCTCCACCATTAAACATCTTTTACATCTAAATTTTAGTTTATCATAACCTACTTGTCTCCAACCCTATATTTGGCCTTGAGGGTAATCTATTTAGAAATATCCATCTCCACATAAAATTAAGCATAAGTCATGTAGATTTGTTTATTAATGTCCTTAGCCAAACATATGAAATTTATGAAGGAAACGATAATGGAAACCAAACTAGTAGACCACCAATACTATAATGGTAAATAATGGAGAATAATCTAGATGAGACTAGAAGACAAAATTAGTTTAGGGTTCAAAGGAAGGAGACCAAGGTTGCATGCATAAAAAATTATTCTTTAGATACCATGCTCTTTACCTAGAAGATTATCCCTATCTTTTGTTGAATCACACTCAAGAATGAAAAATCCTTAAGCAGAAGGGTAAATGGTAACTTCACCCTTCGAGAATTGTTTCCAAGACCTAGATATCCACTCACATAGGTGCATTAATTTCTATAAAAATCTATACAATTTACATATCAATGCATGATTGAGAAAATATTGTGTACAAGAATCTTAGAATTTATAATTATTTTTGGAATATAAGAGGCATTTTTGGTAAAGGGAGTAGATTCCAAACTCAAGGTATTGAAGGAACTTCCTAGAACTCCATAGATAGTGGGTGAAAGTGTTCTAAAATGAGAGGACCTATTTATAGAGAAATATCAATTGCCAAAGAGTTAAAGAGAACTATGGAATTTTATCTCCTTGTCAAAAGCTTTTCCCTTAGACCCAATGCTTGATGAATCACCCAAATAATCCTTATAATGAGCTCCACATTTAAAACCCTAATGCATATTTTTGGGACATAATGCCATTCCTTGCTAGATGAGGAACATGTCTCACTCAATGTTTCATATCTAACCTTTGATGCATACTCAATCTTGTTAGAACCTATATGAATCTATCCACACAATCTTGTATCACCAAACCCCCAACACATGGATTGATAGGTTACCATCTCTAGACCAAGAATTTGTCAATTCATCATCCATCACTCCCTTGCTAGCATATGACTCAAAAATATTCAAATCAAGGAAAAGGGGATTAGTCTTAGAGTGGTTGTGTAAGAAGTTGGGGGGTGATCTCGCAATACTAGTTTATAATTTTTGGTCAAACTAGACACTGAACTAATTTTTTCTAACTAAATCTTCACTTTCGAGCACCTATAGCGGCTACATCGTGAGAAATTTGAAGATGATGCAAAATAGTGATTTGCGATATTTTGTTTGTAGATATTGAATATATTTTTTTCAAAATTTTTGGAATCAGATTGCACTTCTTTTTCCATCTCCTTTGAAAACTAGTTTTTTTCAGTAAACACCATTTTTAAGGAGTGATGCTCACTGTATACAACATAATTTTTTTTCTATGAAGGATAAAATTCTAATTTTTTCAAATTTAAATTTATAACTACGATATCTAACAAGTTCATTTGGTTTCATATTGTTTTATTGAATATTTTTTCTTTAATCAAGTTTCGAAGTCAAACCAATTATAATTTAGACATTAGGCGGACTGTATACAACATAAATTTTTTTGTATGTATTGAAATTCTTTTTTTTTTACTAGATCAAGGACATCAATATCTTTTTTTTTTTTATTCAAGGGGTAAACGCTTTTGACCGGAGCTATGAACCGGATACAACAATACCACCCCAACGGGGTTTGAACCTTGGTGGCAAGAACAACAATGCCACCTATAAACCATCACACCATGCCAATACCGGCAAGGACATCAATATCTAGCTTGAACATATTTTTTATAATTTTATTTTGATAATATGCTATTTTTCCACATGTGCAAAACAAAGAGTTTGATTTTCAATGAAAAACCTATGTTTAATCAAACTAAAAAAAATACATAATAAAACCAGAGCATATTAAAATTATATTTGATGGATAGCTTGTTTCGAGGACTACCGTCATCCAGTTGGGTCTGTGAAGTCTCCTCCATTTTCATCCTCAACTCAGTTAGGATTAGAAAGTAGATATCTAACAATTAAATGCAGATTTGATCAATAAAATAGAGAAATAAAACACACAAAAAATTATAGTAGAAACATGACAACACAGAGAATTTAACGTGGTTCACCCAATATGGGCTACATCCACAAAATTGTAGCCATCCAATGATTTTATTATCTAGTGCAAAACATATTACAATATCATGAATAATGCCCTATTACAACCCCACATCCCAACTGCTTATAACAAGCCTTTTTTTAGAGGCTTCTAGAATTAGGGTTCTACAAAGTCAAATTTTCCCTTTTTCGATGGCCACAGACCCTGATGAGGATACATGAAGAGTGTATAGTATAGCATGATCAATCACCACATACCAACAATCTAATCAGACTCCACTCCAACACAAACTCAAGCTTCAAAGGGAAGAATTATGTAGAAATTTGGTGCTAGAGGTGGGGAAAGGGGGGGAAGAAGGGAGGAAAGGGGGGGTTCGAATGAACCCAGGTTTGAGCAAACACCCCTTGGAGGTTCGCTTGAACTTGGGTTCATTCAAACCCAGGTTCAAGCGAACCCCCTCTTGTAGTCAAATTTCCATTGTTTTTGTCATAAAAAAATGCAAAAAAAGTGAGTCCCATCATTTAATATGGTTTGCTCCAACTAGGGTCCGTTCAATTACTTCAGTTCTTGTGAACCCCTAAAAAGTAATATTTTTTTCATATGAGCGGTTTTGCAATTTTCCTTCCTCATTGGAATTGTAAACTAATTTTGTGGGTTTACCCTGGGTCCACAAGAAGTTCAAAATGTAAAAGTGTTTTTTTTTTAGAATTTGTCACACTTCGATTGAAAATTTGAAACACTTACACATTGAATCTTAAAAAAATTAGTAATAAGAAATTTAGTATTTTGAGTATAGTTTCTAAATATGTAATTTTTTCAAATACGCAAATGATACAAATTAATTTTTTTTTAGACTGCAGGAATCGGGTAGCACGACCCCCTATAAACTGCAGTGCGCCTGGTAAACTTTTTAACGTGACTGGCGGCGCTAGCGCGACACACCCTCCGGTACCACGGGATGGGGGAGACTAGAACTCGTGACCAATAGAGCCGCAACAGAATTACTTAGCCAACCGAGCTAGGGCCCCTGCCCTGATACAAATTAATTTTTAATAGGCATGTATAAAAACCAATTTTAAAAGTAACATTTTTAGGACCATACAATGCACGTGTACATACACCCTAAATAAAAGTATTTTTCAAAATGATTTTGGGGAAAGATGTGTAACAGCATGAAGATTGATGAGGATATCTTTTTAATATTTTCTAAATATTTTTTTTATTAATTTTTTATTGGCCCTAATTGTTGTTTTTGAATACCAACATGTACAAACACCATAATTTGACCTAAACTAATAATTTTTTGACTTTTCTTCATTGTGTAGAGAATTATTTGAAGATTGATGTCATATAATTTTTTTACAAAAAAAAGTAGATAAAAAAGTTACTAAAAAACTAAAAAAGTCTAAGATTTCAAGTTTATGGACCAATTTGTTTAATAATTAATTAGAAAATAGAAAACATAATCCAATCATAAAGAAATTACATATTTAGAAACTAGACATCGCGATCTATAATGGGTTTTAATTTTATAAACCAATTCTGAAAAAACCCCATCAACTATATTGCCAAAGTTAGGTATTTCTAAATTGACATTCTTAGTCTTTTAGTTGCAAGTCAAAGACTAACCTCATGTCCCCATGTGGCTACTTAACTCCATTTTATGCTTAAATTAGCGGGAGTGTTCCCATGCATAAATTTTATTGTTGGGAAAGGATAATTTAGAACCTTTTCCTATTTTAATGGAGAAACTAATGTTTAGGAATTGAAAATAAGTTGTGGGAAAAAGGGGGGGCTGGAAATAAGCAACAACTGCATATTGTTAAAAATCCACATGACTCCACAAATATATCTCTTTTTTAAGATTTGTTTTTCTTTTTTTTTTCTTTTTTTTTTGGTACAAATTATTATTAATACTGTTAATACAAATTTAAGTTGTTTGCTAAAAAATAAGCAAAACAATTAAGCATTCATGGGGCCATCAACTCCACAAATAACTCTTAAATAAGTTGAGCAATGGTTGCTAGCCAAAATAAGCTAAGCAACTGCATGGGAACTTGCTCTAAGGGTTGGGTTACCAAACCTTTCCCAAGCCTAAAACCAAATAAAAAAGCGGGTTGAGATTCCAATTTTTTTTAGAATGGGTACCTACTTTAAAATGGCTACCCGTTCTAAAAATAGAACAAGTACTCGTTTTAAAATAGAATGGGTACCCATTCTATTTTTAGAATAGGTACCTATTTAGAACAAGATCTTGATCTAAGGCTTGGGATCCCATTGTTAAATGGGTCCCCATTCCTTTCGACATTTTCTTGGCTGAAACTTCCCCTCTTCATGAACCCAACTTCTTGCACTTACCCTAGAGGGACTCATCCTTGTTGAAGATGCATACTACACAAAAATGATCACACCCTTCCACATTGCACCATCAAGACCCTTGATAGCTCTATCCACCTCCTTGACTAGTTTAAGCCTTATAAAATCATATCCTCTAGAGTGTCCATAGTTCTAATTCATAGACATATATACATCAAGAACCTTCCCATATTGAGCATCAAGAAGATAGAAATCTTCTTGTATTATAAGCCAAGAAATATTATGAAAAATCAATTAAAAACATCTATATCGATCTATTATTTTTGGCTCTTACAAAAAAAAAGAATTAATAGAGACAATTTAGAATTTCAATTTATCTTATTCATATAATATATATAATAAAGATTTCCAATAGAAGTATTATTACATGGAGTATTTAGTAAACCAAAAATTATATGCAACACACATTCTCATTTCCAATTGAACTCATTTATCTACCTTTATATACTCTCCTATTTTTCTCATAGATTACTATAGAGACATTCATTGACACATTGGATATTCATATTTTTCATACATTTTAAATGTGTAACATTTTTTAATCTTCTCATCTTTTCAATTCTTAGTGAATACTATTTTCTTAATATACTAGTTTGCTATATTGATTAGTCCTATCTTTCTCCTTTTGACTTAGCTATCTTTTGGACCCACTTTGTATTACCCCCTTTCTCCTATTACCTTATTCTTTTTTTTTTTCAATCTTCACATCACTTCTTTGCCCCTACCTATTATAAGACTCTTTTTGCAATCCAATCCATCACTCTTCTCTTCTTGATGATAGATCACTAAGTGTGATCTAAAACATTGATTGAAAAATATACACAATTAAAATCAAAAGCTATCATTCATACATTTAAACCAAAAATTAAGAGTACATGGTAATCTTTAAGGGACCCACAATATTAAATCAAAACTGTATTTTATACATTATTTTTGTTGCTATAATTTAAAACAGATTGTTCTTTCAAGTTATTTGAGCTTATTGCATGATGAATAAGAAGTAGATTGAAGGTGTTGTTGTGCATGATGTTGTCCCTTCTTGCAACTTGTCATAAAACAAAAGCACAAACAAACCAATATGTGGCACAACCAACATAAACAAACAACAAATAAACATTAGTTCTTCAAAACCTACTGTAACAATAAAAAAAATAATAAGAAATACAGCTTGACAAGGTAAAATAATCACTTTTGATAACTTCATATTAAAAATGTCATTGTCAATCAATTTAATATAAAAAATCTTATGATTTTAAGATGTCCAGCCAACATTATTTACTAATAAACCAGAGACCTTCAATTCTAACACTATCTTCACAATATATAAAGAATACAAACCACCCATATAATGCAAACTAAATCGACAGAATTTTTACCATAAGCTTTGTTATACACCTGTAACTAACTCACATTCATAACAATCCCTCCTCACTAAGGCTTTCTGCAACTTTAGCTTCACGAATCTCATCTTGTGGGAGGCTCTTGTACTTATATCTTCTTGCAATGAATATAAAAGCAAAAAGATTGAGAGCATTCAAAAAAACCAGCAACCAGTAAAAATTATCCAGTCGACTTGTATTGAGATTATCCAGTAGCCACCTGTGACCCATCTTTCCCGTAACACTGTTGACAATGTGAATAAGAAGACCACTGACAAGGCTCCCGATGCCAACGGCAGTTAAAAGGCAGGCAAGGCCGAGGCTCCTCATGCTGTCTGGCACTTGTCCATAGAAGAACTCCTGCAAACCCACCACGGCAAATGCATCTGCTATCCCCACCGCCACATTCGGTAGAGCAAGCCAAAAGGCGCTCATGGGAACCACTGCTTGCGGTTTGTCTACGAGACCGTGGGCTTGCGCGATTCTCAAGCGCCTCGCTTCCACTAGCGCCGCTATTATCATTGACACGATTGTAAGCACCAATCCTGTCCCTATTCTCTGAAGAATGGTTATGCCTCGTTTCATGCCGGTTATCCTTGCTGCGATTGGGACCAGCAGGCGGTCATATGCGCTCACTGCAATCATTGTGCTTATGACTACTACAGCCAGGATGGAAGCAGGCGGTATGTGGAAGTGGGGACCGAGGCTCCTGTCCATTGTGCTGCTCTGCTTCACGAAGAATGTGCCACCCTGTTGAAAAGTGGCCGACAAAATGATGACTGTGAGCCACACTGGTACCATTCTTGCCAGTTGTTTCACTTCTTCCACTTTCCCAACTGTGCAGGCCTTCCAGGGATTCTTGCTGCCATGCTCCTCTTCTCCTATGCTTGCCTTCTCCAGACATTTGAAGTCGCCTCTGTGGCTATGAGCCGATTTTACCTGCAAATGACGGTTTCTAAAAGCTGCAACTAACACCTGTTCACAGGAAATAAGTCAGTATAATCCAGAATCAATAAATTACTTATCTCACTGGAGTTTTTCAACCAAAACCATAAACTGGGTTTTTCTAATCAGACCCCATGAACAATACAAATAGTCAATGGGTTGTCTAGTGGTGAAGTTTTATGGTTTTATGGATATCCTTCAATCTCAATAAAAAATGATTACTTATCTATTATTTTAAAATAATTAGAGACCTGAGCAATGGGAGTAATTGGGCTCCCAGCAGGAATTCTATGTCTGTACTTGGGCGTTCCGCCTAAGAAGATGAGTGTAAATATAAAATTCGCAGACGCCACGATGCCAAATCCTGCTCCCCAACTCACATTCCCTTGAACATACACTATCACTGTATTGGTCATGAGAACGGCCGACATGAGGCAAAAGTAGTACCAGTTAAAGGAGGAGATCTGTTGCTTGCTTTCCTCTGGATGTTGGTAATCAAACTGGTCTGCTGCAAATGATTGCAGAGACGGTTTCATTGCACCAGACCCAAGAGATATCATATAAAGCGATGTGTACAAAGCCGCCATTTGAGCGCCTGTGGCATGCTTGCTCGTGTTAGGAGGCGGCCTGAAAGATGGGAGTGATACCGAGACTATCAAGAATGCTAAGCCTGGGAGATACACAAGTGAGGAGATAATGATCATCTTATAACGTCCCAGATAGGCATCACTGAGGAAGCCTCCTATTAGGGGAATAATGGCTGTCACGCCAGTCCATATGTTTACTCTCTCTGCAGATGTTGAAACACCCTGGTGCATCACATCTGTTAGGTATGTGAACAGGCTTGCTGCTATTGTGAAGTATGCCAATCTCTCACCCATTTCAATCACTGCATGGTAGACAACACCACAAAATCAAAATTGATTCTAATTACAACTATTACTTGACAAAGGAAAAAATATTCACTGCATTATAATGTGTGATAAAGAGAAAGCAAAATTAGAAACAGCTAAATGGAATATGAAGTTTTAATAATTGCAACTTGGGGTGATGGATAAAATGAAGAATTCAATAGGAACTAATTATATAAAACGATAGCTTTTATGAGAACTAATTATATAAAGTTCTACATAGTTGATTATTATTTAATGTCATTTTCAATGTTATTTGAATCTTTCAAAGTAGTTGTAAGTAGTCTATAAGTGGATCTAGAACCTTGATATAGGTAGAAGACCAATCAAATAAGGTTCAATATTGTAGCAGCCAAATTTTGTTGTTGTTTTGATGCATCTTTTTCCTCTCTAGTGCCCATTTTGTCTAAGCTTTAGTGCCCTTGAAGGAGAAATTTGACCCTAAAGGCATATTTATAAGGTCTCTAGCACCGAGTTACCTCAACATTGGTGTTTACATGAGCACCCAATATTGTCATAGGTGTTTACATGAGAACCTAGGCTTGACCCAAGTGTCTACACTAGTGCCTAAGGTCATGTAATTTACCCTACATTGACTGTTGTAGGCTCTATATAATATAGGCTTGTTGCTCTAGCCTACCCAACATTTCTTCTTTAATCATCTTAACTTTGCAACATATCCAAGGGTGTACAAGATCATTATGGACTCCTCCCTTTTATGCTTTTCTAGTTTACATATATAATTTTTTTAACTTATGTATTTTATCTATTTTATGGTAAATTTGAATGTGATTACTTATTGTCTGTGATTAGATATTGTTGAATTTACTATTGTACTTTAATTTATACTAATATTTTGATAAATTAGTGCAAATAAAGATTTTTAATCTCCTAGGTACACATTAATAATTAGGGGGTGCCAAAATAAGTGTTTTATTTGATGAACTTGACAATCCAACTTGGACCTATTTCTAATTTTATAGTACAAACCAACAAACCCCCAACTTTCTAATCATTTTTCTAACGATCTTCATCTCGCATCTCTTTTTGCCCCCTTCAAATATTCTTTTTAATTTTGTACAAACCGTACCCTATGGTCTTTAGTGCCTCTTGTCCCAATACCCATCTATTATTCTATTAACATGCTTCACACCACTTTCATTTTTTTCTACAATATTTTCATACCCTTTCATGATCCTCAATTTGATCAACACCACCCTGATTCGACATATCCCCTTAGCTACCACCTTCCATTGGCCCTTCCCAACTCTTGATTTCTCTTTGCCAACATCTAGTTTAGCTTTCCAATTATCTTTATCTTTCCTTATTTACTTCAAAACATGCATTTCTACATTAAAAAGACCCATTTCCCCTTTTTAACAACTAATCCTACCTTACCTACTCAATTCTCTCCCATTTGCCTCATCACAACACCTAGCTATCCTTTTACAAGACCATTTCTCTTTGTCCCAGTAGATAGTTTACCTATATTCCTACCCTTCCCTTCTATTACTATCTTTACAATGTCCCTTTTCTTCATCCAAAATATTCCCCATTCACTCTCTTCCACCCTTATTTACCCTTCCCCTCTTTAAAATACTCTTTCACTCTTACAAAACTTATTTCAAAACTCTTTAAACACCTTATTTCACTTATTCTTCTACTCCTACTACTACCTTAAAACCTCCAACACTTCCCTTCCCTTAACTTTTCCTATACATATTCCAATCATATTACCAAGTACCACTCTTTACCTTCTCTTTATTTACCTACTACTTTAGGCTATCCTTGCCCTATCTTGGATGACTTATTCCATTTCGCTAGTCTCCCTTCATGCCTCTCTCTTTTATACCACTTTTTTTTAATAGTTTCTGTTTAGCCATTCCCTTTCCTTGAAGCATACTAACCTTAGAATTTTAATTAAATTCTTCTCATTTATTTATTAATCACTTTTTGACTCATCTAAATCTAATTATCTTTCTTTTAATTATTTTTATTAGAAAATATTCCTTTGAATTAAACACACTTTCATCCTTCCATGCCAATTTCTTTACGACTAGTAGTCCTCCACATTCTACTCTCATTATTACACCTAATATAGACCCCCCTAATTAGATAATGATGATAATTTTCCCACTCTTGTAATCTTCCCACCCTCTCTCCCTCATATAAGTAATCCTTTTACTATAAGCCATGATAGTGATCCATGGTGCTCTACCTCTTCTTCTCTTACTACATATACCTCAGATGCACCATTGGATGGGGCACATGGTTTCTCTCTTCTCTCAACTATGACCATTTATCCTCATACCATCTTATAAAATATTTTCTCACCTAAAGGTTCATGTTCCTATCTCGTTGATATATATTTTTTATGATTTTAGTGAATTTACCATTGATGGTTGTGTTGCTTATACCCATTATGTTGATTATTCTACCTTTGAGCCTTATCTTTCTCCTCCTTCCTACAAAACTACACATTTTGTGCATAATTTCAATATTTTAATTCCTTCTTTGAATGACCATAGTCTTGGCCATACTATTACAAATTACGGCTCTGATGTATGCTTGTCATACACTCCCTTGAAAGTGTTACATTATCATATTGATGCTTATATATTTCCTTTCACCTTTTCTTCTACTTCAGTCTTGTATCTAAGCCCTCCCTTCTTAACATGGATCCACTTCATTATGATTCTAGTCATGCCCTCCCTTCTAACCAAACTTTTCCCACTTCCTCTTCTACCCCTTTTTTCATAATAACCCCTTTTACCTCATTCCTATAAGTGTCTAACTTGATTTTCCATCCTAATATTGTATCTCATTACCCCTATGCTCCTACTCCTAGTGGTGTCCATTTTAATCCACATGCTATTTATTCTTATCCTACCCATGAAAAGACTCATGTGTATAATAACCTTAGGGATTTAGATGTGAAAATGGATGATGTTATTTCCTCATATACTTCTCAAATCAACAACACCATGCCTACTCTCTCATGTTTCATATCTAATTATCACATATCCTTCTTGTAGTGGCATGAATGCTATATTCTTTGATAAATATAATGACCACATAGATCTTATTTGACATGTGATAAAACATTATACTCTCTACTTAACTATTATTTTTGACAATCTTGTCATTGGCTAAATTATATCTTGTACTACTTTGATAGGTGGTGCATTGGATTAATTATACACCCTAGCTCATATTTATTTACACTCATTTATTGATCATGCACATGTCTTTACACTCAAATTCTAATGTAATATGGAAAACATAAGGTCACTCTCATAAAATTATCACATTTTAAGAAATATTCTAGTAAAAAATTAGGAACTTGCTTCTCACTTATTTTTAGTGCTTGTTTAGATGTAATTACACCCTCTTAATTTCATGGTCTAACCTATATTCTTTGATAATTTATTCTACCTCATATTCAAAATAAAATATTTTTTGATTGGCACACTTCAATTTTTGATTTGGCATTATGGGCCACTAAGGTCAAAATATCACTAATATGATTTGATGTCATTTCTCCTTATACTCCTCCTATGGATACCTCATGTGAGACTTCTCTAATAAATTGTCCTCTTATGATATAAGCAAGATAGAAAAGAAGAAACAAATTATACATGTATTGATATTATTATTAAATAAATCTTGCCACTTCTTTTGGAGTCTTTACTCTTCCACCACTTGTATTTAAAAAATCCTTTAAGAATGTTCATTTACTCCTTTCTTGTTTATATCATAGGATGTTAGGTCCTTTTACCTATCAAAGTTATGTTTTAAAGAATCAAATGCAAAATCTCATCAATAAAAGTACATCTTTTTTTTCTTATGATGCACCTTCCACTTATGGACTACTTCCAATACTAATTGGTTAGAATAATATAAAACAAAATATAACTCACACTTCACCTATGATATACATGATGGTGACCATGATCCTCTAATATGCTTTCAAAATTTCCTCCTTTGATGCTCTTATAATTTCTACTCCTATTTCTACATATATTATAGCTATGAAGCTTGTCCTTCCCTTCAACAATCCTCTATGTAAGATCATTGCTAGTATTACCCCTCTATCCAACTTCTTTATCAAAAGAACAAAGTTAGCTCCAATGAGTCTCCTTGCATGCCCAAATCCTTACCAACAAGGGTTGTCTAATACATCCTTTGTATTTCACACCTCTTTTATCTACTACTCTCTTGTTGTAATATGAGTTACCTTATATGTTTTTCATTCTTTTATTTGCTCCTTGATTTCTCTACATGTGACTTTTCTACTCTTCCTACATCATCACTACTTTATGTTTGTGGATTCTTCTATTTTTCCATCATGATTCATGATATTTTTTTCAAGTATTTTGTCCTTATTTATACCTTCCTCTAGATGATATTTTGAGAATGACGCTAAGGATGAAAGATCAAAGCAATGTCCCACTTTTATTACAAAAAATGGCCAACACTAATCTTTTTTTGACTTGAATCACTAGAAAGTGACATGTGTTTTGAATTTTGAAATGATTTAAACTAATAATTTAATATAGATTTTTAATGCATTTTATGTTTTTATTTTAAATTAAAGTTTAATAAATTACATTCAAGTATTTTTTTATAATTTACTTATTCATAAAATATTGAAAATGGCTTAAGTGGGATGCAAATTTTTATATAGTAAGTTTTTTTTCTTTCGCTTCTTTTTGTATTTATAACTTGAACTTTAATGTATGCATTATTTTTTTTCCATTTTAATAAAAAATATTTATTGAAAGTTGCATGTACTTAAAACATAACTATTTTGATGAGATGCAACTTTTTCTCTTAATTATTTAACCAAATTAGGAAAAATTAGATTGTCTTGACAAGGAATCTCTCCTCTATTGAATTGTATACTTTTTAAAAAATAAAATAAAATTTAGTATTTTCTTTAGAAGAAAATCAACCTTATATGTTGGTGTTGATGTCCTACTTTTAGTAAAAATAAAAATATAACATATAACTTATTAATTTTTATTTTTTAAACTACACTTATAGATCTACAAAAGAATATTTAAATATTTAAAAAAATATTATATATGTGAGTTG
Source organism: Sequoia sempervirens (assembly GCA_007258455.2). Lineage (NCBI taxonomy): Eukaryota > Viridiplantae > Streptophyta > Pinopsida > Cupressales > Cupressaceae > Sequoia > Sequoia sempervirens. The sequence continues at coordinate 166,910,661 of VDFB02353493.1, read as the reverse complement.
GAGTTGTAAGAACATCAAAATTTTCATATTCATATATATATATATATATATATATATGTAAATTGGCCCCAAAGTGATGCTAAAGATATATTTAGTGAACAAGTGTTCTAGTTTGAAAAGTTATGGCCTAGATATAATCCAACTAGAATAAATATAGCTATCATATATATTTGATAAAAAATGACTTTCAATTAGAAATGTTTATTTTGATTTGTGCTACTAAGTTGGCTTGAAGTGGAACATAAATTTGAACTTTCACCCCAAAGTACAAGAGAATCTCTTCCCTTATCTATTTTGACCCACACATATCATACTTTTTTCCACTCTATTTGTAACATCTCGCTTGTTTAATCCTACTTATTTCCTGGTGTTGTTGTTTTATGCCTATTGGGGATGATGACATATATTACTCATAAATATTGTGCCTTACCACCTCTAATTTCCTAACCAGGTATGCATAGATCCCTTCATGTTGTGTATCTTCCTTTATGATTTCATCTATTACACCTCATGGCTATATTATATCCTACTACTTTAACTATCTTTCCAACTACACTTTTGTGACTTGTTCATATTTAGCATTTCCACTTTTGTTACCTCATTTTTTCTCTATTTTTATATGGTTTCATTCTCCTACCTTTGATTCATGACTCTTGATGCTTAAAAGCATATATCTACAAGTTGCTCATAGAATTTTCCTTTGTTCTATTTTAGCATACCTCCCTCTCTCCTTAGGGGAATCTCTCTTTAATCAAACTTGGGGAAAATAACTTTAGTTGCATGCTTTCCCCCTTATATCACTTTTTATTCATTCACTTCTCATTACTATACTAATTCAATTTCCTATTTCTTAGGGGAAACCTTTCTTATTGCTAAATGAGAATCTCTAATTACCCCTTCCCTCTACTTTCCTATTACTATATCTTATCAACCTTTCCTTTCTTCACTTAACCATTTTACTTAATCAAATCTTATCCTTTCACCCATATATTTAAGAGGGCCATATTCTATTAGAGTAATCATTAATTAGCTAATAATTAATTAATCTTTAATTAATCATTAGGCTAATTTCACTGTATGTACTTAAGCTAAATTTAGAGATTGCTTTTTTCTTTTATTAGATCGGTCTATTATTAAATCATTATGTCTTATTACATAAGATGATGACACTTGGCATGATCTAATCCCTTTATCATCTAGGGTTTTCTCTTATAAGCATTCTCCTTCTTTGTATTGTTTTATTCTATAATTTTTTCTTTTGAGGAAATATCAAATCATTGTTTGCAAATCTTGTGTGTGGAATGTGTTCTTTTTTGTTATTTGATCCTAATTTATGCATGTTTCACAATTTCAACATGCTATCAAAGCATGGATTCAACAAACCCCTTCTCTATTTTTGAGGGTTTTCTTGAACAAGGGTTATAGGAGCATCAAATCTGGAATCTTCATATATTTTTGTAGGTTTTGGAATTAGAATTTTTTTAGTGCATGTTGAAGAAAAACAAAGCTCACCATTGAGTTTAGGAGGCCAAACAAAAAAATGGACAATAATTTTTCCTATATCCACCAATGGGAACTTTTGAGGCAAAAAAGATTTACACAACAGTTGTATGAGGCCCATATTGGCCGTATCATATGGCTGCTACAAAAAAAAGAAAAATATATTTACATCACTATATGGCACTTTGATATATAAATATCTGACCTAGTGCTATACTTAATACTGGTTAGGAAGCTCGACACAACATTGCCACCAAGAGAGGTCACCACAATGGTGCTCATCAATGGATCCTTTTCTAGCCCCCACAAGCTCCTACATGCAAGCAACAGTCACATTGGTGACCTCAACCTATACCTCAATCCTTGCACTCAACATCTGGTTTCCCATATGATCGTGGGCCTCCTTTTTTAGCCCCCAAGTTGGACTACAAGCCAAATTGGGAAAATTTCACGAAATTGACTATAAAATTTTCCTTAGAACTTGTCTATATTTTGCAAAGAAAAATACCATAATTGGAAAGTTGGTTATGAGCCCGTTCTAGTGGTGTAGCTATTTTTTCCATACTTTTCTCCAAGAATTTTCTATAGGCAATTGAAGTTAGATCTTTTAGTTTACACTTTTGGGGTCATAACTTGGGCATACAAACTCAATTTTTTGCAAACAAATAGGCATTGAAAAGGTGTTTTAGTGATTTACATGGATCTATAGTCTATTTTTCTAGAAAATTCACTAGGTATGTAGATATTAATTTGAAGTGATTTTCCTTTTTCAAGCTTTTTTTTCCTAAAGTTGCACTAGGTTTTGGTAAGTTTCTTGTTATGGGGGGGTAAATTTTTTTGTTTCAATATCTATATAAATAAAAAATAGCAACCCTTTACCATACACATTTTTGAAAACCTCAAATACCATAGTAGATACCTATTTAGTTGAACATCTTACACCACATAAATATCATATATGAAAAGCTCATATGACCAAATTACTCATGACTAAGGGTTTATGGTCTCCATTGGATGAAGTTCAATTTGCATTGACTCATCAATTTGAGGTACTTCAACATAGGAATAAGATGGATGAGGCCATGAGATTGATTTCACTATAGGTTTTAGAAAATTTCCTATTTCATATTGATTCTTGCACCTCTCCTATGGATATGTGGGAGAAATTTATAGAGCTTTTTAGCACCATTAATGCTTTATGAGCACTCTAGATTGAGGAAGAATTGACATCACTTGTTACAGCTAATTATTTACCCTCTAATGAGGACTTCTTGATGAAGTTTAAGTCTCTTAGATCACTCTTGGAGGGTTGTGGGAAGAATAAAATTGACAAAGAATATGATTTTATGATATTTTCTAACCTTAGAGATCCATTTTAGGTCCTCTCTTCCAAGTTATACTCTACTATGGATGCACTGGTAAATTCTCTTACCATGCCACATTTTGAGGTTTTTTGTGAGATTTGACTTGTGAGTAGGTGAAGTTGACTTAGTTTGACTCTCTTTCCAGCTCCAAAAACCAAGCATTGGTTGCATAGATATCCAGAGGAAAAGACAAGAAGAAAAAAATCCTAAGACATATACTTCAAGTAGTAAGCATTCCTCTAAAGCATCTCAGAATTCAAAAAAAGTCTCAAACCACTCCTTGAAATGATAAATCTTCTAAGTCTTATGAATCTTCCCCAAGACGAAGAAGAAAACAAGTGAACCTTACATCTTTTGTGTTAAAGAGGGACATCTAATAAAGAGGGACACCGGGTTACTATACGTTGGAAGAGATTAGAGGCTTTAGAGGAATCCATGTAGAAACATAAAATCTCAATCCCTAAGTCTTCTCCCTCCTATACAGGTAAAGGTCATGCTCTTTCTACATGGTCTTACCTTCTACAACTACTTGGATACTTGATTCTTATGCAACACAACACATGAAGCATTCCCATAATTTGGCTTCACCCCTTTTAGATTGCAACACTACTTAAATTGCAGTATGGGATTCTACACACCTTTTAATTTTTGTCTCAGGTACTATTCCACTTGAGGGTGGTTTTCTTTAGGATGCTGTTGTTTTTGATATGTCCACCAACCTTATTTCAATGTATCATATTTTCCAATTTTGCACAGATAGGACAATTAAGTTTACCCCACATGATGTAGTTATTCATGACAGGTTTATGATCCTAATATTATTGTGGCTATTGGGAGTGTTGATCCTTCTCATTTATATTGATTTGATGGTTTTGAGGGTTCATCTAGTTTGATTTTATCTTTCATAGAACATGTAGACATTGCGAGTAAGCTTTAAAATGAAAATTCTTATCATGTCAATTAGATATTTCTCAAACAAATGAGTACTCTAACATTGGTGTTAGGTTTCCCTTTAATGTTTCTTGTACCAATGGTTTTTTTCGATGTTGATGATGACAATCAAGGGAGGTCCTCACACCAAACAAATCAATCTCAACCAGAATCAATCACTCACCAAGTCACAATCCAACTTCACCTTATCACAACAAACAATCACAATTCCTTATAGTAGTCCAATTTGAGTAAATCGGGTATATCCTTTTAGAGAAGCTCCTCTCAGATCAAGAATAGTACCTTTTCAAAGACCCATCAGGCCACACAACAACATATCACAAAACTTCAACAAGTTATTTTGCAACAACTTCATCAAATCAAGGTTCCAACGCTGACTAGACCCCAAATAAGGTCTATTTTACAAACATGTCTCAAAAATTATTTCCTACCTCCAAAACCTCTAGGGTAGAAATCCATAGGTTACAAAACCTAATATTTCACAATTTTTATTAGGAGAACTAGTCTCCAACATACTAAACTCAAAAACCCTTGTTTTAAGCAATTTACTTAGGGTTTTAATGAAAATATGACTTCCAAGCTTGCTCCAACCCTGAAACCACTTAAAACACCCTTGAATACCCCTACACACACTCAAAAAATCAACATTTAGTGCTGCCTCAACCAATTTCACACATTTCCATGCTCTAACCACTCAATTTGACAAGGAAAGCTCACTTTTCCCTTCTAGGGCATCATGACCAACTCATTATTTGATTTTCCCTACACAAAAGAACCATATACACACCTTTACCTAATGGTAACTACCCATTCCACCAAGATACAATGCCTAAAAAAGGCAGAATGGGTCCATTTTCTTATTTAAAACAACAAAACCCTTAACTCTACAATCACAAACCTGGTTTTAGTAAATCAACAAGAAAATCCACTAAACACAATGAAACTCCTCAAAATTGGATTCAATACAAGTCTACAATAGTCCCCTATTCCATTCAATTCAAATTGAGTCAATAAGGCACTGTATGAGCTATGCAGTAACTCTGTAATAACATTGCATAAAAAGGAAAGTTCAGAAATTAAGGAAAATAGTGATTATATTGATCAAAATCTTCTTCAAAACTCACAACCAACCCTTACAACAAGTATTCAACCTATTTTATACCTTTTCCATCCTAAACCAACTATTACAATTGCCTAAACTATCTCTTGAAATGACATGACCGTTGGACTTCTACCAAATTGTAAAATTTGCAACTTTACAACATTTTCCATATGACAACATTTCATCATTTGCAATTTTTAGCAATTCAGGCCACCTAATCACCTAATAACCTCTACCATGACTCTGTACAACATAAAATGGTCAAAACGACCTTATTTAATGCTTCATGACTCAAATCAACCTAGAGCCTACTCATCAACAACTTTGATGGACAAGATTTTCCCAAAGGTGCTCCTGCACCATACACCCCAACTTGACTTTTTTCCAAGTCTCTTGGAAATGATATAGAAACTTTTTTACCTCTAATCATCTCTTGCCTTTGACCTTGTTGAACTCTTTTATTAGGTTCACCTTGCTTTTTATTCACATTGTGCTTGTCATCTTTGACCTTGTCATCACTTGAAACATGCTCCATCTTCACACACTACTCAGTGGGGTGTCCTTTAACCTTTTCATCATCAAACACTAGTGTTATACTCTCTTTCACCTCTGCACACAAAACCTCATCAAATACCTTCTTTTCCACTATTGCTTCAGGCTTAGACCTTTGCCACATACTCTTCTTGACTTCATCCTTTTCTTTGTCAAACTTGTAAACAACTGCACCATCCAAATTAGGAACCTCTGCCAAACCTGCAAACATCTTTTTCACTATCCCATCAATCCTATAAATCTCTATCTTTCCATTTAATGACTGTCCTTTCACCCCTTTTCCTGTCAATGGACACTTGACTATCCCAACCATTATTCCTTCACACATTTCTTGCTTTTCCACTAGCATTTCACCCTTGTACTGCACTATATCAAACTGAGACACTAATCCATCTACTTTTATCTTCCACATGGAAGCATCCTTCATAACAACTGTCTGCATATTGTCTTCATTTCTTCTATCTACTATCCCAACACTATCAAGCCTTGAAATGTCTCCCAATTCCATACTCTTATCTTCGTCATTGCTCACAAGCTCTTTCTTCCCTATCATGATGATCTTACCTTGTTCTTTTACTTCTTCAACCAACGAAGTTAATGTGAATGTTCTCCCATCTTTCTCAATTATATAGGCATTTTGTCTCCCATCATAAATTGTAGACCTGTCAAATTGCTAGGGTCTTCCAAGTAACACATGGAAACAACTCATAGGAAAAATATCACAAACAACCGTGTCTCTATATCTACCAATTTGGAACTCAACAAAAGCTTGTTCATTCACTACATGTAATGGACATATTATCACTTACCCAAGATACTTTGTAAGGTTTTTCCCTAGGTACTCTTTCCAATTTCAATTTGTCTACCATTTCACTAGACACCATATTGTCAATACACCCTGAATGTACTATCACCTTACATACCTTTTTTTTGCATTTGCAAGCTGTCCTAAATAATTCTCTTCTTTGAATCAGCTCCTTCTCCTTGGATGTATTCAAGAGTTGTCTCTTCATCATCAAACTTTCCCTGACTTCAGGAGCGCAACTATTGGAATTTGAACTCTCAGCTTCATCTTCTTGGAAAATTTGGGCTCTTCTTTCACCTTTCCTTTCTCCACCACTTGATGTAGCACCAAATTTCTCAGGGTACTTGTAAGATGGATGACCAAATTCATTGCAATTGAAGAACCTACCAGCAAATTGATTTGAACTTCTTCCTCCTCCAAATTTGCCTCTTGAACCTCTAAAGCCACCTTTAAAATATGCAGTTGGTTCTTGTATTTTATTTGTCTTTTCTTGATTCTCATTTGTTTGTCTTGAAGAAGAATATGTACCTCTACCCCTTGAAGTGATGCCTCTTCCTCTAATTATCTTTTCTTTCCTTCTTTTTACTTTTTCCTTAGCCTTTAGTGTCGTTTGATAACATTCTTCAACACTCCTTGGACTTTTCAAAGCCAATTCATCCTAAATATTCAATCTCAAACCACCCAAGTACCTGGCTATCTTTTCATCCTCATTCTCATTATGGTTAGACCTCATACTTAATTTATAGAATTCCTCAGTGTATGCCTTTACATCCATTTCTTTTTTCCTTAAACTCTGTGACTTCCTAAACATCTATATAGAATAATCAGAAGGGAGAAATCTACCTTTCATCTTGGCTACCATCTTGTCCCATGTTACAATCTTGAATTTTCCTTGCTTCCTTCTCTCTGATTGTAGATAATCCCACCACAAAAGTGCATGAACTTTTAGTTTTGTCTTTGCAATCTTGACTCTCTATTCTTCAAGAATCTCTTCACACTCGAAGTAGTTATCCAAAGATACTATCCAATCTAATAATTATTCTTCATTCAAGTTTCCACCAAAATTTTGAACATCAATATTTACCTTATGCTTGTCACTCTTGACTACCCTTAACAAATTTTCCATTCTCTGATCTTTTGGATCAAGTTATTCATCTACATCTTCAAATTCTTCATCTGAATCACTTTCAACTTCATCTCTTCTCTTGCTTGTTTCCAAAGCTGCCAACCTTTCCTTCAATTCTATGATCTCTCTAACACACTTATCTTTTGGATCACTCATCTATTTTGCTACATTCTTCCCTTTAGGAGACATCTTAACAACTTTGTCTTTTCACCTTCCAACCTTTCTTCTGCAAAATTCAATCTTCTTCCTCAGAGATCTGGTACCTTTGCTCTAATACCAATTGATGACAATCAAGGGAGATCCTCACACCAAAAAACTCAATCTCAACTAGAATCAATCACTCACCTATTGGAAACACACAACACTGAGAGGGCGGGGTGAATCAATGTTCTATAAAAAATAAATTTATTATTCTGATCTTTAACCCACTTAAAACATTCAACCAAAAGAAATATGCATGAATAGAAAGAGAACAACCACAACACCATAACACAAGGATTTTTATGTGGAAACTCTGTTAGGGGAAAAACCACAATGGATGGCCAATCCACAATATGATTTGAGTATACTCAAAAGGAAGATTACAATGTGGGAATGCACTTGCATTCAGGCGCACTGCCTAGAGCTCACTGCTAAAAATAGAAAGGAAAATTGCCTTACAAAGATTTGGATTAGATCCAAAAGAATGAACTAAGAGAGTAGCATCTACAAATGCTTGATTATAGTTCTGGTTAGGCTCAGTAGTTGATCTTCTGTCCTTATGACTGATTCTGCACTTCTGCTCTGCTCTGCTCTAACTCGCATCACAAAATATTTAATGCACAAGTGAAACTGTGCATAATCGCTCAATCAACCTTCTGATATTCACAAAACACATCGACACACCTTATTCACACACCAAAATGATATAATTGATCATTTATATATATATCCATGACTAAGAATTTATTCGCAACATGTTGGCTTCAATAAAACTTAAAAATATTTACAATTGATAGCTCAAATCATGAATAATATTCAATACGCATCCACAACAGTTGGTCACAACTTAGCTCAAACCCAAATCAAAATGCTCAAACACAAAAACATTTAAGTAAACACTCCTTGAATATCCGCAACTCATTATATCAACTGGGTTGACCACCAAACACTGATGAACATAAAGATATCCAACCAGATCTCCATACTTGCACACAACTTGATATAAGGCACTGAGATTTTTAGATAACACAAGACATACATTGATCAACCTCCCATGAGATCCACAACTCAAAATAACAACAAAAAATCTGCATGTGAATCGATAAACACAAAACTGCCAGATGCTCTGTTCTTCCTTGACTGTCTTCAATCAATTTGCCGGTATGAGCAAATGATGATGTATAGATCCAATCACTGACTAGGGTTTTCATCAATGAAAACACCAAAAAAAAATTGCAGTGTCTCTTTTCAACAATCTCGCCCTTTAGCATTGATGGCAACACTTAGTAAAAATGGACTAAGTGTCAGATCAGTACCAACATGAATTACACTACCACTTCAAAAATTCAAAAAGAATCTTCAATATTAGCTCATAAATGCAACTCCCCCTAAGATGAATATACATTTTTCACTGTACAAATCTCCCCCTTTGACATCAATGGAAAAACTGGGGAAACAAAAAAAAATCAAAATTTCAAACTGTACAAGCATGATCTTGTAACTTACACAAATTTGAAAACATCTCCAAAATCTTTCTTCAACACACTTAAATTTGTGTCCCAAACCCTTTTGAGGCTCTCTAGAATTGTTATGTGACCACAAACTAAATAAGATTATGTTTTTGCAGACTCAAGATACATTGGGTCACTAACTACCATAACATCTTTGGCTTCCTTTAATGCACTCACCATTATTTCAATGTTTGGACCAATTAGTCCTCTGAGCTCACATGCTCTTCCTACAATCCTATCATTTTCATGCTTCAAGCTCCTTATTTTGTCAAGTAGATATATTACTTGACCTTCTTTCTTACCAACATCACCGGCTAACGGATCAAAAGCATCAGAAATGGTAGCCAATTGTTTTTCAGGATCCTTCACCTTCTCCTCATTGTCTTCAGTAAATTTGGAAAAAACTAAACATGACTTATAGGCCTTTCCACCTTTAGATAGAGAACCTTGAATATTCTTCATATAGGTGGCTAACAAATTTTTATCATTTGTAATCATTTCTTTCAACCTACTAAATATTTTTCCATCAAACTCCTTCTGCACTTTAACCATGGCTAATTTTTCAAGAGACTCGAAATGAGTACTAACAAAATTTATGAGCTTCTTTAGTTCACCGGAAGAGGAACCAGAAAAATCCTTAACATGAGTTCACATAATTTTCTCCAAAACTCCAGATGCAAGACCCAAAAGTTCATTATCCTCAATGTGGGACTTTAGCAATTCTTCTTTGGCTTTTGCCTAGGCAAAAGATGCAATTTTCATTTTTTGAATTGGGGACAAGGTGGATAGATCGATCTTGGCCTTCAACCAATTCAGGATCAAATTCTTCTTGTTGTTCCACCATAAATTTCTTCACTACCTCGGCAGTGTCTCTTGCTTCCATTGGAATTTCCTTAACTTGAGCCTTTTATTCTTTAACTTCCAGTTCTTCAGTAACTATTTCTTGATTTCCTTTAGGAGCTTCAACTTCTTCATTTTTCATCTCCTTTCCTTCAACTAATACAACCTTAGGAGCTTCAATCTCCATAGGTACTTCTATATTATCCACATTAGGAGGAATCTGAATATCCTCAGTATCTACATTCACCTCCTCATTTACCGGATCAGATACAACTTCTTCAACATTGATCTTGTTCTTTGACATAAATGCTTCTAGAATTTTCTGTGTCATCAACAACAACATCAATTTCACTGATCATAAATTTGTTCATCCTTGTTTTTCTTTTAAATTCCTTCTTGGATTTGTTCAAGAGTGACTTCATCTCCTCAATAGACATTTCCAAACATAAGTCTGCAAGAATTATGTTTCTCATATTCTCTTCTTCTATCCTAGCATTTACTCTTCTCATCTCCAAAACCTCATATACTCTTAGGTAAACTAGACATAATTTCAACAAGAACTTTATTGAAAATATTCAGATGTTTTATTGTTGCCTCCTCAAGAGTTCTTTGTCCCAATTCATCAAAAATTTCATACCGTTTGCAGAGGGGCTTGAGGTTTCCATCCTTGACAACAACATTCTCAACTTCTTCAACTGTCATACCTAGTTTGTTAATTTTTTCCTTCTTCTTTTCCTTTTATTTTTCATCAGAAGATTTTCTCTTGGTTACCTTTGTATCCTAAGTGTTGGTAGCCTTTATTTCTTTCAAACCTTCATCTGACTTAGTCTCCTCATCTTCTGAGATGGATTCATAGGTTCTTGTGCTCTTGTTCTTCTTCCTCTTACCAAAATCATTGTCTTGAGTTTGCACAGGAACTAGCTTGGTTGCAGGAGCGGATAGGGATGGAGAACTCCTTGTTGAGATCTAGTACAGGCACAGGATGCTGTCAGACTAGTAGATTCGGTTCTTGCTGGCTCTTTTCCTACTCCAACTTCATCTCTCATCCTTCTGGCTTCTTTCAATGCTTCTACAGATATACCCATTCTTTCTGCAATAAGTTCTACTTCTTTTCTTACTCTTCTAAAAAGCTTAGGCTTCTTTAGCTGTTCATACACCTGCATATCTTTTTTAGCATAGGTTCCAAACCTATCTTCTATTGGATCTAGAGGCTTGCTCAATAAATGTTCTTCATACATCTCCAAGATGTTCTCCTCGGCTTCATATCCCATAGGAATAATCCATATCGTTCTGGGATCAACGGCTTCCATTAGACATTGATCAATATCTACCATGAAACAAATTGTATCTTTGTACTTCTCTACAATTGAAGTAGGAATTATTTCTCTTGCATGCATCATACTCTGAATTTTTTTGAAGTACCCCCAAAGGACAGTTGTTTTGGTTTGACTATCACCAATTCCATACAATATATCTCTTATTTGAGCAACTATAGGCTGATTACTTTTCCAATGAACTTTCCCAACACCTAGAACCTCACTCATGGAATAAAAGAACAGACACAACACAAAATTACCATATTTAAAAGAGTTCTTCTTGTCTTTCTTAATCTTACCCAGATTCTCTATCAGCTGACTTCTAAGCAACTCACAGAAGTCATAATCTGCATTTTCTTTTACCATCTGATAGACTGCATAAATGGTCATACCAAATACTGAATTATCCTGACTAGAGTGGTAGACCTTGTAGCCAATGACCATCGATGCAAATTTCACATCCACTTCAACAATATCTTCGATTGTCATTGCCCTTCTATCAAATTTTGCACATGTTGCATTAGTAACCATCTGATTCTTTACAAATTTCAAGATTGGCAGTCCACCGGAGGAATTTAGACCTATGACAATGTTTATAGCCTCTTTCATAATCTTAAAAGCTATATTCAACCACATGAACTCAGCTCAAAATATATCACACCCATTTGCTTTCCTCAAATATGGGGAATTTCATAAACTGTAGGAACTTCTTCTCTTCTAGGGTTTTGTATTCCGGCTTAACAGTGAAGTCCTCTCCAATTATATGGTTGGAATACAAATTCAGCATTTGTGAGCTCCCTAACTCTTCGATATTAGCATGAATGTAAGCCCTAATGTCGTCAATATGCAAGACACCATATGATACAGACGAAAACACACCTAGGGGCTCGGTCTCAACAGACTTAAAAGGATGCCACTTGAACTTCAGACGAGGTATATCCTTGACTTCAACTACCAATGGAGTGGCCATTTTTACAAATTCACAAATTCATAGGTTTTTTGATAAATACCTTTTCATCAGATCAGAGTTTGATCGATGAATCTTCTTCACACTTGAATCTTGTCATAATTCAACAAAATTAGCGCCATAGCTCTCCAAACTTCCAAAATGAAAAGTGACAAATGAAGGATAAAAATGACCTTTTATCGTTCACACACTTAACCCTTTTTTTTGCAATAAATACTCTTACCCTAGGTAACTCATTCAGTTACCTTGTTTCCATGCACTATGATAGATAATTCTTCTGTGGATCTCCAATACTGTATAATACTTTCTCCAATTGGTTGAACAACATCTGAAAAGCATCTATGCACTTACTGGACTTATCCATATTTCTATTTCAATTATTGGCAGGGGGTTAAGAGATTTTCTTGATAGCTCCCCCTAGGCCAAAGGCCTAAAACTAATTCCCGAAGGAATTACTAGAAGCAGATTCTGGTGCTAGCACATTTCCTTCAACAAAGGGATTCTTCTTCACCCATTTCTTCTGCATTTTCCTCCCGATCACATTTGTAGTGACTTTACCTTTTCCCTTAACACCCTACTACATGTTTTGTTTTACCAAACCTCTTATGCTCCAACATAATCTAGCAGTGTGGCCAAATTTATTGCAGTTGTAACACACAACATTTATCTATCTAGACCTACTGTTTCGCTGATTTTTCCTTGATCTACATTGGTTAGCAATATGCCCAAGTCTATTGCATGCATAGCATTTTACATCTCTATGAAAGTTGTTCATCACATTTTTGTATTCATTTGACTTATGGCCAAACTTATTACAATTAAAGAACTGACCTGAGAATGATGGTCCACTTGGATTCATCTTGCTTCTACACTAAGAAGCCATATGACCAAATTTATTGCAAGTAAAACAATAACCATTGAATCTTTGAGCATTTGATTGTCTTACCAGATTCCTTCTAGCTCCATTCATTTGATTTCCTTGCCTGAATCTCCCTTGTCTGGATTTGGAACTTTCTCCTTCTTCATAGCCAAGACCTCACTTGTCACCATCAGTCCTCTAACCTTTAATCAATTCATCAAGCTTGGATAAGCTAGCTTTGAATTTCTCCTTGTACTCATTTGCAGCAGTAAGTTCATTTCTGAGATCATCAAGTTGTTTTTAAGCACTTCCTCATTGTTTTTAGATTGTTCCAATTCATTATCCAATCGACTGCATTCTTCAAATTTTTCTTTCAAGGATTGAGCAATATTTTCTTCATTCTTCCTTCTATCTTCAATCTCCTTGATCATTCTCATCATGATAGATTCCATTTCACGCTTCAAGGCAACATTTTCTCTGAAGAAATTTTCACATTCTTCTATTTTCTCCTTTAAGGCATGACTTAGTTGTTCATCTTCCATGCTTCTATTCTTCTGCTTAAGTTGATCACATAATTCCTTTCTTTTCTCCCTTGATTCATTAATTTTGTCTTTCAATGACTAAATGAATTTCTTTGCATTCTGAAGACTTTCCTCCAGTTCTCAGTTCTCATATTTTGATTGGTCAAGATCATCTAGGGCCACCAAAAGTTGTTGGTGAAGACTGCTTGTATCCATTGAAAATACTTTCCAAGATATCCCCAAGCTGTTAGACTTCTTTCAAGGAACTAGCTCTGATACCAATTGTTGGAAACAAGCAACACTAAGAGGGGGGGTGAATCAGTGTTCTGTAAAAAATAAATTTATTATTCCAATCTTTAAACCACTTAAAACATTCAACCAAAAGAAATATGCATGAACAGAAAGAAAGCAACCACAACACCATAACACAAGGATTTTTACGTGGAAAACCTGTTAGGGGAAAAACCATGGTGGATGGCCAATCCACAATATGATCTGAGTATACTCAAAAGGAAGATTACAATGTGGGAATGCACTTGCATTCAGGCACATTGCCTAGAGCTCACTGCTCAAAATAGAAAGGCACACTGCCTTACAAAGATTTGGATTAGATCCAAAATAATGAACTGAGAGAGTAGCATCTACAAATGCTCGATTATAGTTCTGGTTAGGCTTAGTAATCAATCTTCTGTCCTTCTAACTGATTTTCCACTTATGCTCTGCTTTTCCCTAACTCACATCACAAAATATTTAATGCACAAGTGAAACTATGCATAATCACTCAATCACCCTTTTGATATTCACAACACACATTGATACACCTTACTCACACGCCAAAATGATATAATTGATCATTTATATATATCTGTGACTAAGAATTTAATCACAACATGTTGACTTCAATAAAACTTAAAAATATTTACAACTGATGGCTCAAATCATGAATAATATTCAATGTGCATCCATAACGATCAACCACAACTTAGCTTAGACCCAAATCAAAATGATCGAACACAAAAACATTTAAGTAAACACTCCTCGAATATCTGTGACACGTTATATCAACTGGGTCGGCCACCAAACACTGATGAACAAAAAGATATCCAATCGGATCTCCAGAATTGCACACAACTTGATATGAGGCACTGAGATTTTTGGATAACACAAGACATATATTGATCAACCTCCCATGAGATCCACAACTCAAAATAACAACAAAAAATCTGCATGTGAATCGATGAACACAAAACTGTCGAATGCTCTGTTCTTCCTTTACTGTCTTCAATCTGTCTGCCGGTATGAGATAATGATGACGTGAAGATCCAATCACCGACTAGGGTTGCCATCAATGACAACACCAAAAAACATTTGCAGTGTCTCTTGCCAACATCACCAAGTCACAAAACTCTAACTTCACCTTATCACAACAAACAACCACAATTCCTTATAGTAGTCCAATTTGAGTAAATCAGGTATATCCTTTTAGAGAAGGTCCTCTCAGATCAAGAACATTACCATTTCAAAGACCCATCAGGGCACACAACAATATATCACAAAACTTCAATAGGTTATTTTGTAACAACTTCATCAAATCAGGGTTCCAACGCTAACTAGACCCCAAATTGGGTCTATTTTACAAAGTAACATGTCTCAAAACTTATTTCTAACCTCGAAAACTACTAGGGCAGCAATCCATAGGTTACAAAACCTAATATTTCACAATTTGTATTAGGAGAACTGGTCTCCAACACACCAAACTCAGAAACCCTCTTTTTAAGCAATTTGCTTAGGGTTTTAATGAAAATATGACTTCCAGGATTGCTCTAGCCCTGTAACCACTTTAAAAACCTTTGAATACCCCTACACACACTAAAAAAATCAACATATAGTGCTTCCCCAACCAATTTCACAAGGAAAACTCACTTTTCCCTTATAGGGCATCATGCCCAACTCATTATTTTATCTCCCCTACACAAAAGAACCATCTACACACCTTTACCTAATGGTAAATACACATTCAACTGAGATATAGTTCCTACAGAAGGTGGAATGGGTCCATTTTCTTATTTAAAACAACAAAACCCTTAACTCTGTAGTCACAAACCTAGTTTTAGTAAATCAACAAGAAAATCCACTAAACACAATGAAACTCCTCAAAATTGGATTCAATAAAAGGATACAATAGTATCCTATGCCATTCAATTCAAATTGAGTAAATAAGGCACTGCACAGGCTGTACAATAACTCTACAATAACACTGTACAAAAAGGAAAGTTCAGAAATTAAGGAAAATAGTGATTATATTGATCAAAATCTTCTTCAAAACTAACAACCAACCCTTACAAGAAGTCTTCAACCTCTTTTATACATTTTCCTTCCTAAACCAACTATTACAACCTCCTAGACTATATCTTGAAATGACATGACCGTTGGACTTCTACCAAATTGCAAAATTTGCAACTTTACAACATTTTCCATAGAACCACATATGCTAAGGCACCCATAGAGTTGGTATATAGCGACCTCATGTCATTTCCAACTTCTTTTTCAAGGGCCAAATATGTTCTCACATTTAATGACAACTTCTCCAAACATACATGGGTGTACTTTTTTAAGTACAAGAGCAATGCCTTTGATTCTTTCAAGATATTTAAGACATTCATGAAAAATAAATTTGGTGTTTCTATGAAGAAATTATGCACATAAAATAGGAGGATTATATCAATCAAGCTTTCAAGGAATTTTATTGAGCATGTTCTTCAACATTATCTTATAATTCTATACACTCCTCAGTAGAATGGTGTTTCTAAGTGAAAGATCAAAACTTTACAAGAGATGGCCAACTATATAATTCAGTTGAATAAGATATGGGTTCTCCCTTTTAGGATGAAGTAGTGAATTGTGCCAATTATATATAATATTGTATGCCTCATAAGTTATTGTAACATATGAATCCTAAGGAGGCTTGGTCTCATATCAAGCTTGATGTATCTTCATTCATAATCTTTGGTAGTGAGGCTTGAGAATTCATTCCAAAAGCTCAATAGAAAGCTATGGGGAGGAAAAGCCAACAACTCATATTTTTGGCTATTGTGGGGATGTTAAGGTGTATATATTGTTTGATCTCGATTCTAGAGATGTCTTTTTTAGGTGGGATGTCTAGTTTGATGAACAAGTTTTCCTTAGATGTATTCTTCATCGATATTTTCTCCCTTAGTGCCTATTACTCTCTCTTCATCTCTTCAATATTTCTTATCTCTTGAGGATGAGGATGATGCTCTAGCTCTCCCTCTACCTTGAGATATCCAACCCTTACCCAAGTGGACTTGCAATACTATTGATACAGCTGGAACTTTTGCAAGTGATCCTTTAGATTCTCATTGTGATTGTTATCACCTAAGTACACACACTTGATAAGTTGCAAAACTTAGCTTACTGGTGAAACATTGGATCTTTTCCAAGTTTGTGGGTCACCTATGATGGAAAAGAACCTCTAGAGAGGGCTAGTTCCCTTTGGATCTATCACCTGAAATGACTTAACTATTGTTCTTTTCTAAGGAAAAAGGATAAAAGGATGACATGAATTGAAATTTATTGTTACACCCCGTTTCATAGTTACTGAGTTACTTTTACCATTGTGTGAAAATGTTGATAAATGTAAATTGTGACTTTAATATGTTTGTTAGGTGAATGGAATATGTGAATATGCAATAAGATGTTATTGATTTCAAAAGAATAAATATGTTTTGAATTAATGGAATGCTATGTATTAATATGA
This sequence comes from Sequoia sempervirens, assembly GCA_007258455.2. NCBI lineage: Eukaryota > Viridiplantae > Streptophyta > Pinopsida > Cupressales > Cupressaceae > Sequoia > Sequoia sempervirens. The sequence goes on along the minus strand of VDFB02353493.1, from coordinate 166,893,268 downwards.
ACATTCTAATGCTTTGATGATACAAATGTTTTATGATGCAAATGGATTTATTATGAATGTATAACTACCTTGGTGTTGAACTAAGCTAGATACAGGGATAGATTTAATCCTCTGCAAGGGATGGGAAGTATCACTCAGGAGAAGTGATTGGTCGGGTAACCCTTAATGAAACCTAACTGAGCTTACACACACACTTTTAGTTGGTTAAGTTAATAGCTTGGGAATCGAGTAAGTGCCTTTGGTCTTAGTCTTGAATTATTTGGAATAATTGGGTAGTTGACCTTGGTTGAGATAGGTTGTTTTCTTGAATTCAATGACTTTGGTTTTATTCTCTGGTTTCTTGATTGATCATGATTTGTTTAAGTCTCTTACCTTATGTGAGTTCTTCTTTGTGTGATTATAATTAATTGATGAGTTATATGCACTTCATGTATATATATATATATCGATCGATATAGTTACTTATATATGAGTTGAATTATCAAGGAAAAGATACACACACACACATAGATATATATAGTAATATGTGTGTATGTATTGACAAAAAATAGAGGCATCCATATGAGCATATTAATATGTATATATCTATGTGTCTATATGTATATAAATATATATGCATTATAAAATCTATGAATTATGGTAATATGATATATGCACTCAAGTATGGAATGATGTATATTTATTATCATAGGAGCTGATTGAAATATATATATGTAAACATATATATAGAGAGAGAGACATATATATATATATATATATATATATATATATATATATATTATTGATAGAAAGTAATGCTTGAATAAAGCAGTGTTAATAAAAAAAGCACTAATGTTTTAAATTACTAAGCACATAGTTATATGTTATATTATGCGCAATGTGTATGAGTATTGGTGCAGTAGTAATATGCACACCATGGCAGCACTAAAGATGTTTAATATGAACCATCAAATCTTGCAAATACAACACAATATATATATATATATATATATATATATATATATATATATATATATATATAAGACTCAGTTAAGAGTTTATAAAAGATATTTGAGGTGTATTTAAACACATTGACTTGGTCATAAAATAGAAAACACCAAAAGCACGAAAGAAGGTTTAGGTGGTGCCAAATTATGAAAACTACATTGCATTAGAAGTCTAATTTGTAAAGCTCTACTCAATGATGGAAGACAAGGTAAAATAAAGAATAAGTCAACTAGAAGTTGGCATGAATAGAGTTGACCTATTTGATCTTTCACCTTGCATATCTGAAATGCATTCTTGTTGTCTTTGTTTTAAGTGACCCGCTGCTCTGTTTTGCTGAGTATTAATTTTGAATGCTACCACCCATTGAGATTATTTGCTGAGTCGATCTTAAGAGTTGAGAAGTGACATTTAGCATAGCTTTCTTGTAAGCAACAAAGTCTCATATTTTTGTATAAATAGGGGAGAGGATTTCCTCATTTGGATGGACAATTTATTAGCATTATGCTGCTTTTTACCTAAGATATTCTTGTTTTGAGCTGAGAGCTTATTCATGAGGAGCATTGTGAGAGTTATTAAGAGAAATTTTTGAGAGTGGAATTGGAGAATTTAAGAAGAGTTTGTAAGCTTTACTTGGAAGGATTGAGCTTGGGAACCAATGTGTTCAAATTGGAATTAAATGTTAAACAAACATGTGGTTTCTATACTTTAATGTTTTTATGATTTTAAAAAGATTGAGTAACTTTGATTACTTTCTTGGAAAAATATGTATTGTTTATCATAAGATGAATATTTTCTTCTTTGGATGTATGAAATGAATTCATGAAAAATGTAGATAGGAAAATTATTTCCTTGTTTGATATTTCTATATATTCCATATTATGGAATAGGTATTCGAGATAGTATTAAATACTGTTGGTGTAATTAAATGTCTTGTACCTTGTCCTAGGTCATGATTACACCTTAGTTAAGTTTACTTAGGGACCACATAGGAGGTTGTAGGAGATTTTCCACCTTTGATGGACTTGACATGTCATTACCTCATCACTTCCACCTTTTGTGGACACATCATGTGATCATCTCTCCACCTTTTGTGGGTGATCCACCTTTTGTGGTGATTATCACATTATCTCTTTCCACTTTAGGTGGAGTGATAACTTTTCATAGTTGTATCATGTCATAAGATTACGACACTTGTCATAATCTTATGCCCTTCTATGTTCTCACCTTGGCTATATAACCAAGGGGTCTCCTATGTACATTGTACCATTCTATCATCTCATATTATTGACATTGAATACAGTTTATTCTTGTCATATTCTATCTCTCTTTTGTGCTTTCTATTAGGCCTCTAGATCTTGGGTGGCTACCTTCATAGCCAATTCTTACATGGTATCAGAGCTGCTGGAGTGCCTTTGGTTAGTCATTTGGAGAGATCTTGGTGCATTTGAAGAATGGTGTATTTTCATATTTATGTTGCAGCAGCATTTTGGAGCATCCTATGCCAAATCTAAGCCCACCATTGTGTTTGGGAGGCCGTTTCCAGTTGGTATTGCCTTTCATTTCATTGAAATCAGATATTGGGAGCTCCAGATCTGAAAAATTCACCAATTTGGGTATTTTTTCAAGTTTCTGAATTATTCTATAGTTCTAGAAAATATTATTTTTCAGAAAATATTATTTTTCAGAAAATATTCAATTTTCTCTTCAGTCAGAATATTTTTGATTTTTTTTTAGAGAAATTAAAAGCCCCATCTATTTAACTTTCGAAAAATTTGGGGTCTTCTTATTTTGTATAAAAAATCAAAAATCAAAAATCCGTTGTATTTTTTTTTATTTCAAAAGTTTGTTGAAAAATCAAAAATTTTGATTTGTAAAGTTTTTATGTAAAAAAAAATTCATTAGAAATTTTATATAAAAAATCAAAAAAAAAATTTATAAAAGGTACTGGTACTGCCTGCGCAGTACCTACGCAGACAGTACGCAGACCTGTCTGTATGCGGCAGAGTACCAGGCGAGTACTCCCTCTGCCACGTGGCCACCGACCATGGCAGGCCCTTCAATCACCGACAATCGGTACAGTTCAACAAATTCTGGCAACCGGCATCGAGTTTTTTTTCAGCGTGACGTGCATCCAGCCGTCAATCTTAGGCTCATGTCAACTTCCAACAGTCATAAAGCCATCAAATTTAAGCTATAGTTCTGATGATGTCATTCTATGTCATCGCCATGTCAGCATATTTCAAAAAAAAATTTCCCCCCTCTCCAATGGGCTTTCTGAATTTGCAGTTCAACTTTGGAAGGCCATATCTCGCTCTTTTTGCTCCTTTTTTTGAGCAATTTTTTTTTTATTTGGGCTATTTTTTCATGTACTTCATAATGATGTACTTGGTTTCTGATTTTGATGGACATTTTTTCCATAATTTTCAGTTTCTCATGACTGTACCTGTCTTGTCACCATTTTTGCAACTTCAGAGGCTTCGTTCAGGCTCATACAAACTCCTTTTCATGTGCTATTTTTTTTGAAAGTGCATGATTTTTTGTCTACTTCTTGAATCTGCAATCATTTTGAAGTGATCTTGAGTGGATTTTGTACTTTCAGAATATGGTCTTTTTTGGCCTATTTGGCACTTGTATTGCATAGATCTGAATTTAGGTCTTTGCTTATTTGTTCTAGTATGTTATCAACCTATTTATTTGTAAGTTGTAAATCAGAAATCATAAGCTCACTTACCCAAGTTGCAAGTGGCCTATTGTACACGTACTACATTATAAAGTGCCAAAATCATCTCTTTGTGGGGGGGTACTTTGATTGAGTGAATTTGGGGGAGTGTATCTTGTGTGATTGTTCCTATTTTCTCTCTTGTGCTCTTTCATTCCATCATGGGTTCATCTAAAGTTCCAATCTTAACTGCACATAATTATGGTACATGGAAAGTACGTGCATGGAGTAAACTAATGGAAAAAGGATTAATTTACTACATTGATGGAACCATAACTGCACCTTCAGATCCTAAGGCAGATCCAATTGCGTATATGGATTGGCTCACTAAAACTTCTATGGCATTGGGTACACTAAGAAAGTTCATTTCAGATGATCTCATTTTCCATGTTGATAAATGTACCACAGCTAAGGAAGCTTGGGATAAGCTTGCTGCTTTGTATGGAAAGGTTGATAAGGTTAAGGGATACAAACTTGAACATGATCTCTTAAGCCTTGATCCCAAGGATTTTGATACAATTCAGGATTATGTCACTAAGGCAACTGAACTAAGAGTACAACTAAAAGATTGTGGTATTGAAAAAGAGGATGATCAATTGGTCTTCAACTTGTTAGACAAACTTCCAGTTGAGTATGCAGCCTTTGTTTCAAGTTTTCAAACTAAAAGATTGACAATAAGTAACTTCACAACACCATCTTTTGAGGCTCTCACAGATCTTTTGATTCTTGAGCAAAATAAGTTAATGAAAATGGGTATTCTCAAGTCTTCAACTTCAAGAGCATTGGTGGTCAATCATGGAAACAATAAGCAAAGCAAAGGAATGGACCAAAAGAAATCTTCGCCAAAGCCACAAGGAGAGAACAAACAATCCACTCCTCCACATCAAATCTCATCAACATCATCTTCTTCAAAGAAGTACAACAATTCAAATAAGAGGGAGCAACCAACATGTGCATATTGCAAAAGGATTGGTCATGATGAGCATCGTTGTCATGTTAAGCAAATTGATGAGTTGAAACACATCCTTAGGAAGAACAACATCAACTTGCCAGCTGCATATCAAGAGAAGGACTCATCCCCTTCCACTTCTTCTAAGGGAAAAGGAACAACTCTCATGGCAACAACATCAAGCTCATCTCCTTCTTCTTCATCTCAATGTGAGAAACATAAGGGGCAAGCATTTCTTGCTTTTGCAGATTCCAATTCAGATAGGTGGATCCTTGATTCAGGAGCTTCACATCATATGACTTCATCCAAGGATATGTACTCTTCATTTGATTCTTCTTCATCACCACCCATTTTGATGACCAACAACACATCTTTGGCAGTTTGTGGGAAGGGTTCTATTGACGTTGAAGGTGGAGCATTTAATGATGTTCTATGTGTACCTACTTTGTCAAGGAACATCCTTTCCATCTATCAGATTACACATAGTGGTTCAAGAAAGAGTGTAGAGTTCACACCAGATTCTGTCATTGTTCGGGATTTGCATAGCAAGGCTCTTGTTGCAATTGGGGAGGTTGATCATCATTCTCGGTTCTACACCTTCTCATATTTTTCTCCTATTGATGATTTAGTTCACCCTAGTGTGGACACACTTGAGTAGATTGAGTATGGTTACTTGAATCTTGGAGTGCTCACTAGTCCTAAGGTTCTTGAGCCTATTGTTGATACTCCATCTCCTACATTCACTGATGTACCTGATGATACTTGTGTTCTGACAGTTTCAGTGCCTTGTGATTCAATGCAACAATGTATACCTTGTCTTCCAGTAGCAGCTTCATGGGATGACTACTTGACAGACATTGGTGGTTTGTTTGTGGAGTCCTACATTGTAGACTTGGGAGACACATTTGATTACTTACATCTTCTCTTTGATGAAGGTGATTCTTCTTCAGTTGTTGTGAGGGAACACTCTGACCCTCCTCTACATCATCAATCTTTCAAGGTTGATGTGATTGTGGATGCATATGTACAACAGTTGGAGGAGGCCACTTTCTCTCTTGAGGAGACATTGTCTTCGGAGTATGTTTTACCTTCATCCTTGCTAGATCTTGAGTTTTCTTTTTTAGCAAATAAGAGTGTTGTTGCACAGGGGTTCTCACAGGTTCCAGAAAGTGACTACACCATTGCAGCTTCACATGGTTTGGGGAAGGCATCCTTCAGCATCAACATAGGGAACTTTGAGCAGATTTCAGAGACTTCTTACATTTTGAGGGTTCTTCCTTCTTCACTTGTGGATTGGGGAGACTTCATTCATACACCTTTGGTCTTGTTTCTTCCTAAGGGGAGGAACGTTGTTCGAAAGTTTTGGAGCAGCTTCTTCATTCCTTCTCGAGCATCTTCCATGGGTGATCATTGTACATTGAAGGGGGGCTACCTTGTCTCTCTTCTTCTCTTGTATGGGGGGGACTTTTTCCTCACATGGGGTTTTTTCCTTCTCATGCTATGTTCATAGGCTTTTGTATCTCATCTCTCTTTTGGGGGGTAGTTTTTTCCCATTGGGTTTTTCTATCTTTACTCCACTTGTGAGAGATTTCATTGCATTTGTACATGGGTACCTAACATGGCCTAGTAGCCGGGACCCATCTTGCATTGTTTTCTTTTGTGTACATTCTCCCTAAGTTGCACTTAAGGGGGGTGTTGGTGTAATTAAATGTCTTGTACCTTGTCCTAGGTCATGATTACACCTTAGTTAAGTTTACTTAGGGACCACATAGGAGGTTGTAGGAGATTTTCCACCTTTGATGGACTTGACATGTCATTACCTCATCACTTCCACCTTTTGTGGACACATCATGTGATCATCTCTCCACCTTTTGTGGGTGATCCACCTTTTGTGGTGATTATCACATTATCTCTTTCCACTTTAGGTGGAGTGATAACTTTTCATAGTTGTCTCATGTCATAAGATTACGACACTTGTCATAATCTTATGCCCTTCTATGTTCTCACCTTGGCTATATAACCAAGGGGTCTCCTATGTACATTGTACCATTCTATCATCTCATATTATTGACATTGAATACAATTTATTCTTGTCATATTCTATCTCTCTTTTGTGCTTTCTATTAGGCCTCTAGATCTTGGGTGGCTACCTTCATAGCCAATTCTTACAAATACTATATTGAAGAGTATTTAGGCAATGCTTAGTTTGAAGAGTTGAAATATTGAAATTGCTTGAATTTCCTTGATAAATGTGTCATAAGTACTTGTGTGAGGTAACCTATATTTGATAGCATATTATGCTAGGAAAACCCTAGAGGTTAATAAGGTTAGCAAACACGACACCAATGTTGGTATAAAGACTTGTAATCATGGATAGAAAGAGATGACATGCAAACCATATTGTTAGTCTATACTTGAATGATCACTTGATCGTTGCTTAATTTGATTATTGATTGAAACCATAGCACATAGAATGAGATTATCCTACATGATCAGACAGATTAATTATTGTTGATTATATCTAGGGATTAGGGTATACCAAGATGGAGATTTACCTATGTGAATAAGTTGATCACTTGAATTTGTGAATTATTATTGATTGGAACCATAGGTGGGTATACCCTATTGAGTTGAAATTGTTACTTGATTGGTTGTTTTATACTCTTGACATGATGTCATTTTATTGACGTGATTCTACTTTTTGAATAGCTTTTTATTGATGAGATTATGCTCTTGAATAAGAGTCCTAAATATTGTTGAGACTAAACATTAGATTGAGTCATTTATTGATATGATTATTCTTTAGATTGAGGCCATTTATTATTGAGGTCATACCTTTGAACTAAGGTCATTTATTGACAAGGATATACTTTTGAATCACTTATTTATGCGATATATTCCTGGTTAGAGTCATTTTATGATGAGTATTTATTCTACGATAAGGGGAAGCTTATGTAGCTATACTATAGATTATGAAGTTATTCATAAGATAGAGCCATAGAGAATTCATAGATTACCTTGCAATTGGATTATCCAATGAAGGAAGTAGCTTATGTATTGAATTTACTTAGTAGGAATGTTATAGTCATATAAAAGAAATAGGTTGTTCCTCGGGTTAAAGATTACCTTAAGAAGGGAATTTCCCATGCATAGTTTATTATAAAGGAAATAGGTTGTTCCTTGGGTTAAAGATTACCTGAAGAAGGGAATTTCCCATGCATAGTTTATTATAAAGGAAATACGTTGCTCCCGAGGTTAAAGATTACCTTAAGAAGGGAATTTCCTATGTGCATACTACATAAATGGTCAATAACCAAATTGAGCTAGGGTAGTGGGTGAAGAGATAACACTTTTATATGAAACTTTGGCCAAAGTAGTGTAAGTAGCCATTGTTTACACTGTCAATTCACTATGATCTAGTATAACATTCTATTATGAGATTTTCATACTCATCATAGTAGCTACCATATGATTAGGTTCTAGTTTGTAGGAAACAACACTAAGCTTGGGAAGATTATTTGTTATGGGGTTTTCCAACCAATCTGTTCATTGAAGGGTAGGACCATCTTTCCATATGTGGCAGATGTGTGGGGGATCGCATTTGATTTTGTAGTTGGAAAAAAATCACTTGAGTGATGCTTCTCCTCATCAGTTGGTGACTAAGATTTGAGGGAGATTTCTTGGACCATTTGTTACTATTGCTAATGAATCTCAAAGGAGCTATGTAGTTCTCTTATATCCATTTATATGGAAGTTGTAATGAAATAAATGTTATCTTGAGATTTTATATATGTCATTATTTCAAGGAAAGATTGTAATATTCAATTATAATGCAAATGTAAAGTTTGGAATATATATTATTTCAGATGTGCATGTAGTCTTTGAATTACAAGAAAAAAATTATTGCTATGAGTTTTGAACATAGTTTATTTACTTGAGGTTAAAATATAGTGAATTTACTTTCATTGAACAATCGATATGTTACACGTGGTATCAAAGCTACCAAGTTCAGCTCTGGAAGCTCTGAGCTCATTACACAAGTGATGCGTAAACCTTATCAGAAGATAATGGTTGAAAAGTTCTTATGCCAAGATAGCAAGAGGAAAGAACAAATGGGAAACAAAAAGGGAAGTTTCGATTCCTAAAAAAGTTGTTTGTATTTGGGCACTAGAAAATAATTATCCCCGAAATTGAAAATTCCTAAACCAACGACTCAATATGATACACCTTCGATTGTGGAAGATTAGGCAACTAGGTTTAGTAGGAGGGCTATGAAGGTTTACTGATGGGTACCTTCACCCTACATAAATGTTTAAATGACTCTTATGGATAGGAATAATTAAAATAACCCCTTATTGATAGCAACCAATAGTTTGAAAGAGTCAAGGAATTTGGATTGAGTAGGGAAATTATGAATCTATGAGTATGGTTAATTAGAAGGGAACAAACTGGAAGCATATATTGGAAACTTCTGTCAAAGTAGGAAGTCAATGTTTTGTGAATTGAAAATAAATTGAGGTAACAAGAGGTTGGATAAACCCTTGGAAAACCCAATTTGATACAAGGTTAAAATATTGCAATGATAATTGGAGTCAAGAGAGAAAGTTGGTACTTTTGAAATGAAGGATAAAAACCAGTTTAGTCAAGAAAAGAAGCAACCATCGAAGAATAAAAAGATGACATGATTCCACCAATTGGAATAAACAAGGTCAATTTGGAGATTCCAATTGAAAAGATGGAAAGAAGACAAACATCCCTAGAATGTCTAAAGTTTTGAGAAAATAAAGTTATCAAAATTGCGATAAAATCATTTGGGAAGATGATTGTAAGTTAGGACTTAAAAAGTGAATCAGATTAATCTGACAAAGAGCTTGGTTAGAGCATAGTTTGGTTGAAGTACAAAAATAACTTACCAATTTTTCAATGAAATTAAACTTACAGTTAGAGGGAAATATATGAAAGGAGACTATGTGTCAAATTAAAAGAATAATCTTGGAAACAACACACTAAGGTGAGGACACATTTGTCATAAGGGATCCTTAGGCAAGCTCATCAACGAAAGAGGCTTTGCAGACATATGATAATCTTAGTTACAATGGAGGCTTTGTAGAAATTTGACATATGATTTTGTTAAACTTGAAAAGTATGATGGAGGATTAGTTATGTTTGGAGATGATACCGGTGCTAAGATTTGTGGGATAGGTTCAGTAAGTTTTGATGGAAAGCATAATTTACTAATGATGTCTACTATGTTAAGGGTTTAAGGCATAATCTCTTTTGTGTTGGATAGATGTACAGTAAAGGATATAATATTGTATTTGAGGATGAGAGATGTGAAATTAGGAAAGGATCTGAAACAATGATTGTTGCAGAAAATAAATCTTAAGGAAATATCTATCAACTTAAGGGTGTTGATGGATGATGCTTTATGAATCAGATCATTGACAGTTAGTTGTGGCATCGAAGAATGTGTCATATGAGTTTTGACAACTTGGTGAGAATTAGTGCAGTTCAGGCCGTGAGAGATTTACCAAGAATTACAAAGCCTATTAATGCTATTTGTAGGAATTGTTAGTTTGGAAAGAAAACAAGAAGCCATTACAGGTCAAAGGAACAATCTACTACTGGACTATTGGATTTAATTCATATAGATCTCTATGGTCCTACAAGAGTGAGAATTCTACAAGGTGAAAGATGTTTCAATAAAAGACTAAGATTGTAGAAAGTACAAATGTCAACATTGATGAAGCAATGAAGAATTCGATTGATGTTGATGGATATGTATCTGATGAACTTGATTGCATAAGGATTGAAGAAGTTTTGGAAGAACAAGAAAAGGATGAACAAGAGAAGCACAATGAAGAAGAAGAAGCTACAATGGTGTCCCCTAAGACATCTAGATATATGCAGAAGAATCATGCAGAAAGACAGATCATTGGAGACAAGACAAAAGGAGTATTGCCAAGAAGCAAAGCTACTACTGGTGAGGTAAATTTGTGTTTACTTTTAGAGATTGAATCAAAGATTATAAGTGAAGAATGTAAAGATGAGCATTGGATGGAAGCTATGAAAGAAGAACTTATGCAAATTAAGAAGAATTGAAAACTTGGGAATTGGTCCCAAGACCGAAAGACAAAAACATTATTGAATCAAAGTGGGTATTCAAAAATAATTTGAATGAAAATGGAAAAGTATTTAGAAGAAAAGCAAGACTTGTGTGTAAGGGTTACTCACAAGTATAAGGAATAGATTTTCAGGAGACTTTTGCTCCGGTGGCAAGAATGGAAGCTATAAGGATGTTCTTAGCATTTCTTGCTCATAAAGATTTCAAGGTCTATCAAATGGATGCCAAGTCTATTTTGTGAATGGGGAGCTAGAAGAAGAGGTCTACATGGAACAACCAGGAGGATTTCAATTGTCAGATCAACCGGATATGGTTTACATACTAAATAAATATTTATATGGATCGAAGCAAGTTCCTAGAGCTTGGTATGTGAAGTTAGACAGGGACTTGATTCAACAAGGTTTCAACAAAGGTACAAATGATATAGTAATCTATACTTTAAAATTGAAAATGACAAAATCTTGTTTGTGGTTGTATATGTTGATGACATTATTTTTAGAGGAAATGAAACTATGTGTAAGATGTTTGCAAAAGAAATGAAAAAAGAATTTGAGATGTCTATGTTTGGAGATGAATTTCTTTCTTGGGCTACAAATTAATCAAACAAAGAAAGGAATTTTTATTTCACAGTCTAAGTATGCAAAATAAATGTTGAAGTTTGGGATGAGTGGTTCCAAAATGGTATATGCACTCCTATGGTGACTGGTTGCAAATTAGGTAAAGATGATGATTCACCTAAGGCTTACCAGAGCAAGTATAGATCTATGATTGGTGGACTATTGTATTTGACCACTACTAGACCAAATATTATGCATGTTGTTTGTCTTGTGGCTATATTTCAAGAAAATCCTAAGGAAACACATGCTACTATTGTTAAAAGAATATTCAAATACTTGAATGGCACTTTGAATTATGGATTATGGTATCCTAGGGATACTGACTTTACACTAAGTGCTTATACAAATACAGATTGGGCTGGATGTGTAGATGATAGAAAAAGTGCAAGTGGTGGTGCATTCTTTCTTGGTTGTAGATTGGTGGCATGGTCTAGTAAAAAGCAAGATTCAGTTTCTTTGTCTACTACTAAAGCTGAGTATATTGCTGCTGCATCTTACTGTACACAAGTTCTATGGATGAAAAAAATTTGAAAGATATCACAATTGTGTATGATGATCCTATTTCTATCTTTTGTGATAACACAAGTGTAATTAACATTTCAAAGAATCCAGTGATACACTCGAGTACAAAGCATATATCTATCAGGTATCATTTATTAAGAGAGAAGGTTGTGGAGAATGAAGTAAAGCTTGAGTATGTCCCTACGAAGGATCAGATTATTGATATATTTATGAATGCTCTTCCTAAAGATACTTATGAGTATCTCAAAGAGAAGTTAGGGGTCATTGCCCCTTCTTTCTTGAACTATATGCATATGGAGATGCATCAGTGTGGCGGGTCTATGGATCTATCTTTCTTCTAGACTAATGTTTTGGTGGCTACCTCTCAGAGGGAGCAGGTAGTGTCATGTGTTGTCATTGTATGAGTATTATGTTGTTAATGTCAAAGTGGAAATCAATGTAAAATATATTTTTCCTTTTCCATTGATGTCAAATGGTGAGAGGAAGAATGTGAAAAAGAGAAGAGTATCATGTGAAAGATTATCTACTAAGGGGGAGAAACAAAAACAAAAATCATGTGAAGTGTATTCAAAGCTAGTATGTTGTCTTTGAAGGTTTTTCACATCATGTGTTGTCATCAATGACAAAGGGGGAGATTGTTGCAAGAATGAAGGTGTTTTCATTTATGCTAATTGGTTATCAACTAGTTTATATTGTCATTGATGTCATGGATGCAGGTTATTGGTTGTATATGTCGAGGATATTGAGAAAATTATAATGAAGAAAGGTTACAAGTGTTTAGTGGTTGCTCCAGGTTTTGCTCCGAGATTTGCTCCTATGTTTGTGTGGTTCATACATGTTGATCATGGTTGTTGGAAGCTGTTATATCCAAATTTTTGGCTTCTGATTCATTGTACAGTATGAGTTATGTTCGCCAGTTGTGAACTGTGGTTTTCTATTTCTTTGGCTGAGGTCCAGGAGAAATGTTGTTGGTCCAGATTCCCTTTTGGCTAAGTCTTATGACTTACAGTTCTAGAATTAAGTTTTTATGATCATGTTGAAGATAATTTTGGTGTCTGGAAGGATTTGATCATGCTAAGGGTTGTGTGTGCTTAATTGTTCTATGTGTTTTACACTACTTTGGCCGACCTTATGTTGAACACTACTTTCAAATTTTTTGAAGCATGTTGGGACCTATTTGGGTCCTCATCAAGAATGTGTTTGGGTCACCCTCATTCTAATTCCACCCTAGGATGTTTTGGTGCCAACCTAATTTGAATTTAATGATGGATGGCCAACTTTGGGTATGTTTCAAAGTTGAAGATGGTATAAATACATGATGAGTTAATGGTGAAAGATGTACAAAGAAATAAGTGCAAAGAAATAGAGAAGATAGATACAAAATAGATGTGAATCAGTGTGTGTGTGTGTGTACATGTGATGCGAGTGTGGCAGATCAATGTGAATTCTAAATGTTGATTTTCTAGATGCAGTGAGTTGAAGGTGTACTCTATCTTCCATGCATGTCTGCAAGTGGTTGAATAAATTCTGGTGGAAATCTCTATTGCATTGAGATTGTCTTCTCTCTGTAACATATCTCTTCTATCTCTATGGCAGTGAGCCTTTGTAATCAGTTTTGATATTCTCTATAGTGTGAGTTAATCCTCACTATGGTATTTCCCTCATTGGTTTTTCCATGTATTTATCTGGTGTTACTATGCTTGTGTGATGGTTTTCAGTTTCTGCACTTGCACTTAATGTTTAATCATTTTATCAGTGTTAAGGATTTGTGATTGATCTAAGTTCCAGTGAGTGATTTAAAACCTCTCAATTTTCTTGTTCAATAATATCATGACCTAAACTAATCTTTTTTTTTATTTTTTTAATTATGTAAATAATTATCTTTAGATTGAAGGCATATATTTTTTTACAAGAAAATTAACAAATTAAAAGTTATTAAATAATATGAAAACTTGACATTTCAAGTTTATGGACTTGTTTCCTCATAAATTAATTAAAAAATAGAAAAAATAATCCAATCATAAAAAAATGAAAATTAGATGATGACCTTGCCATGACAATATGATATGTCAATGCTTCTAAAAAAACCCATCAGGCATATTGTCAAAGTCAATTTTTTCTCTTGGCATTGCCATGACCTTGTACTTGCGGGTCCAAGGCTAAGGGTTGGGTTACCATGCCTTTTATGAGCCTAAATACAAATGAAAAACATGGATTGTGAGTTTCAAACTTTTTGCAACAAGTACCCACTTTATAATGGGTACATATTCTAAAACATGGATGGGTACTTGTTTTAAAGTTGAAAAATGATACTTCCCCTAAAAGTGAACCCAACTTCTTGAACTTACCCATATATTTCAACAATAAATATTTTTAACTACTATAATATAATGACAAAACTAAAAATAATAATGATTATTCCTTTAAAATTTTAAAAAATCATAATAGTTTTCTAAATCATGATATGCAATATTTTAGATGAATCTTAAATTTATACAAATACCATTATTATTGATCTCACCACATAATAATATTATAATATTATAAACAACTATAATAATAAAAAAAACATTTTAACAATTCAAAGAAAATAAACGATTATGTCTAAGTTAATATTAAAAAAACTATAATAATATTATAAAAATTATTTTCTAAATTTTCTTAAAATTAAAAGGAAAAACCATAGTAATTCAAAAAATTGTATAGCATTTTTTTAATATTAAAATATATGGATCCTAAAAAAATTAAGTGACAAATTTTAGTTTTAGTCACCTTAGCATGCTTTATGATTCATTTTATCTATTTCTTAGCCTAAAACCATCACTAATATGTTTTATGCTACCCAAAGACGCATTTCTTTTCCTTGAATCATTTCTAAAAGTCTTAAATCAAAATTAAATACTAGGACTAAAGTCATTTGGGTGATATCTATAAAAAAATCACCCATATAGTAGACTAAAAATTAACTTAATTTCATTCCAACTTTGGGTCTTAGAAGCCCTAATTCTATGTTTCCTTAATTTTATTTTTATGCTCAAGTTGAATCCATCTCAACACAACAATCCCTTCTTCCTCATTTTGAATCATTAAACATCTTCCCATACTAAATTTTCCTCTCAAGTACTCTTATAATTTATATTCCTCTCACATCCATTCTTCATAGCTAAAAACTAAAAGATCCTCCATTATAATCTCTAACATTTCCCTTCACCATAACAACCTCATATTATTCTTTTCTTTCCTATGAATTTCCTCTTCCCATACCCCCCTCTTCCAAGTTCTCATTTTTATCAAATTCTTCATTCAAATGCTTGTTGCAAACCCAAACTTTCTACTAATAATTCTCCAAGAATAGTAATAAAAAAATAATCTCCCTTTTTGTTCTCCAATGCATGAGAAAACAAAAAATAAACATCCTCCTAGGTTTTAATTGTAGTCACAAAACCTTACAAACACCAAAAATTCCCCACATAGTCTAGCACACTCATCTAGTCTTTCGAAGGAAAATTTGTTGATGGTTGAAATATACCTCTTAGGGGACTAACTGAGGTAGTTTACCAAATAGCCTAACCTATTTTTACTATCTCCAACTTAGAAGGTAAAAATCTAAATACTTGGAGTAGTTGTAGGTAGTCTTAAGGTGAATCTAGAATTAAAAATTTAGAATATTATTCATAGATTGCTTCAAGGCTATAATATATTAAGGTATCTATCATTTTTATGAATGTTTTCATCTCTAATGCCCCATTACATTTTATATAGGCTCTATTTCCCTTGGAACTAAAATTTGACCTTGTAGGTATACCTAAAAGGTCTCTAGCACACAACCCTAGTACTAGTGTTCGCATGAGCCCCAAAAATTTACACAACTATTTGCATGCTTGGTGTAGGTATCTACTCTAGTTCCCAACTTCATGTAATTTATCTTACACAACTTTTGGAGACTTCAAATTTTACAAGTTTGTTCCTTTAGTCTTACCTAACATTTTTTTGTCAAAAATATTCAATCAATAACATCTCAAGGGGTGCATTATCCTTCTCCTTCTCTCTTCTATGCTTTCCTACTTTGCATTTCACACTTCCTAGCTTGTGCATTTAATCTATTTTCTTGTTAATATGAATGTAATTAATTACTTTTTTACTTCAATTTATGGTCAAATTTATATGGATTAGCTTAAAGAAACCATACTAATACCATTAACACACTTTAACAATTAGAAGATCCTAAAATATTTCTTTTGACAACAAATTTTGTTAATTATTATCAAAGAATAATCTTTATATCTAAAAATTTGTATGCCTTAAAAAAATTAAAATCAAAATTTAGTAGTAAAAATCATTGTACCAAATATTTGGTACAATGATATCTTTATATCTACTTCATTATTTCATCATAGCATCATCATATTTTTCCTATTCTTTCCTAGATGATTTTTCTCTTCCAAAATTGTTCTCTTCTAAAATTCAATTGTTGTCAACTCCTTCCTTCAAATGCTTGTTGCAAACTCAAAACTTCTCTTAATTATTCCCGAAGTGGATATGCAACATTTCCATCTCCCTTTTTGTCATCTATTACACAATCACACACAACCCAACAAATAAACATCCTTCTAGGTTTTATTTGTAGTTGCAATATCTTGCATACACAACAAACATCTCACATAATCTAGCACACACATCCAATATTTCTAACTATTTTTTATTGATGGTTGAAACATACCTTCTAAGGGAATAAGGTAGTCTCCCAAATAACCCAACCCATTTTCCCTATCTCCAACTTAGATGGTAAAAATATAAATATTTGGAGTAGTTGCAAGTAGTGTATAGATGGATCTAGAATCATCAAAGGTAGAAGATCAAACACAAAAGGTTTCAAGTCTATAAAGATGAATTCCTCTAGCACTTCGATGATTTTTTTCTATCTTTAGTGCCCCATTACATTATAGCTAGGCTCTAACACCACTGGAAGTGAAATTTGACCTTGAAGGCATATTTGGAAGGTCTCTAGCACCCAACCCTATCATCGATGTCTACACAATCCCTCCAAAATTAACATATGTGTTTGCATTCTTGGCTTAGGTATCTACTCTAGTGCACAAGGTAATGTAATTTATTCTACACAACTCCTAATGACTCCATATTTTGCATGCTTGCTCCTTTTCCTATCAACATGTCTTCTTTAGATGTCCTCAATCTACAACATCTCTTGGGCATGTAATCCTTCTTCTTTTCTATTTTATGCTTTTCTAATTTTCATTTCAGCCTTCTTAGTTTATGCATTTAATTTATTTCATCATAGAAATAAAAATAATTAATTACAATTGTACTTCCATTTGTAGTTAGATTTAGATATATTAGAGTGAAAAAAAAGTTATCATAATCTCATAGGTATACATTGACACTTTGTGGATGCTAAAATGTGTATTTCAATAACAAACAATTTTTGATTACTATCAAAAAATAATATTTAAATCTAAAAATAATAATATACTATCTTTGAAATTTTAAAAATCGCAATAGTTTTCAAATCGTCTCACCACAATCATAATATCATAAAATAATAATATAATATTTTAGAGAGAGAGAGAGACATACCTATCTTTCTTTCTATCTCTCCCTCTCTCATTCTCTACCCCTCTCTCTCTCATTCTCTCTCTCTCTCTCTCTCTCTCTCTCTCTCTCTCTCTCTTGTTAATGTATGAGATAAATTGGATGATCGAGACCCTCCTCATTCCCTTTCTGCTACTATTCTTACCACGTCATAATCTTGTTTATGTTTTTATGCTTCAGATCTTAATCCTATTTAGATTTTAAGAATGTAACTTTTTCCATCCATTTTTTCAATATATATAACATTAATTTTATATTTTATAAATGATAATATAGACACTTATTCATCAAAATAAAAAATGCACTACACTTGTTGTGATACTCAATAAAATGAAACAGTAAAACTTTCTAAATATGACTTAATATAAAATATCAATGCACTAATTATAACTGTTCATCACAAGATATATCATTTGTCGTAAGAGAATAATGCAAGAACAACTGTAAGAACCAACTCAAATCTTATCCGTTAATATGCCAGAAAACATAAAAATGAGAAGAGATGTATAACAGACACAAAATATATTAACATTGATAATCTGTATACGCCATCTGCATGACAGGAACTTAGATCTAATTCAAATGAAAAGTAAAGTCCACAGACATGTAAGGTGAAGAAACTGCAGGTCTTGCAAAGATTTCAATAAAAGCATTCTCTGTTCTTCATGGGTTTAATTTTCTCAGTGTTATATGAGATATTGAGAAAGGAAAGAAAAGAGTACCCATAATGAAGAAGGCAGCAGCCCAACGTCCAGTTGCAGAATAGGAAACATGGCCTCCCTTGAGGTCTACTGATCCATCTTTTACCCACTCCTTCTCATCATGTTCAATATCAAGCCCAGCTTCCATACTCATCTGTTATCTTTCCCCTGTTTAAGTCTCAGATGTAGTTTCACTTGTATTTTGCCTGAATGATAAATGCTAAAGAGCAAGGATGGATTCCAGAGGCTGCGCAATTCTAGCAGTTAAACTCAACCAGAATAGGTTGAGAGGTTGCTATCATTTGGCAGTGCGTTGTCTTTTAATATATTTTTTGTTTGTATTTTATTAACTATCATCTGGACGTAGTGCGAACAACCACGATATAAAAGTCTGAGACACTAGTAAGATGTCAGACCAGTTGTTAGAGCAGTTGTTAGATCGCTAGATCCAATAATTGTGTTTTACGTCATATTTAACTATTGAAAACATCTCTCCCTTTTCTTCTTGTAATGGAATATCACCTTACATATATAATTACCCTAAAGCAAATATTTAAATAAATTCATTAATGCGCATGTGAAACTAATTTTGACATTTTTGAAAGGGAAGTTAGTGATGATCTTGAACATGATCATGAAAATGTATTGGTAGAGAATTGACAACTATTGCAAACATGCCCTAGCTCACTATACCTATGTCGGAAGTGTGGTGGGTTGATAGATACCATTTAGGAACTTGCTAGAAAATAATTTATCCTCATTTGATCAAGCGAATCTAGGTAGCTTGATTTACTGACAGTGAATCAAGACTGAAGACAATAGGCATGAATGTAATATGCCTAGGATGATGATAAAATAATATGATAAAATTAGTATTCTCTCATATGAAGACCCTTCTAGGGTTTCTTGAATGATTTGAAATGGATAAGGAATGTCTTTAAATACAACATAGCACACAAATCCACATACCTATACTCTAATTCTACTCACAATGACTGGTAGGAAGAAGTCAACAAAGTTTAGCTTGAGGTTTGAGACTTAAAAGTTTATGGTTTAAATTTGTGTGTGGAAATTATTATAGTCAATAATTTTACACATCTAGATCTAAACCAATTTGGCAAAAGGGAGATTTAGGAATTGAAATTGTTTCCTAAGGATGAGTGATGATGGGGATAGGCCAGGATAAGATCACAAGCTACTTGTTATTGTATAAAAGACACTTTGATTAAAGTGGGCCCAAAAACATAGGGAAAAGGGCACGTGTATGCAATTTCAATATTACAGTTCCCCTCTACTAGGTTGTGCATGCAAAATTATATGAGGATGCATGTCAAAGTAAAACAAGCTCAATCAACATGAAAAATAAATATTTCAAACACTAAAAGGATATGGATATTGGGAAATATTTTTTATATTCTTGTCACAATGATTTCTCCATTGAAAACTTATAAAATAGAAAAAAATAAAGCAATGAATATCATTTGTAACACATGTAAAATAAAAAATAACTATAGGGTGAGTGTAAGATCATAATGGGCCAAAAATTACCTCTAAGTGATAATTAAAATGCTAAGAAATAATGAAAGTAAAAATAAGAAGGTGTGAGGTTGTTGTTGTTGTTTGACCCATAATTATCTCACATTCACTCAAAAATCATCTTAAAAAATAATGAAAGTAAAAAGAAAAAGATAAGAAATTTTATCTAAGAAGGAAGTGGTAAGCTTTGACTAAGTGGAAGAGTGTTAGAACTCTAATTAAGTGAAAAAGTATACCAACATAGAAATATTAATAAAGCTCCCCTCAACTTGGGAATTACTATGATCTTGTCATTACAAAACATACAAATGAACATTAGTGACATATATGCCCCCTTTAATTGGTTGAATAGAAAGGAAACAAGGAGAAAAATGTATGTTTCTGATAAAACATATAAAAGTGGTAATCCATATCATCATGTGATAATAATGTATGAACATGCGTAAGATAGGATTGTGAAAGTATATATAAAGGGGGAAAGAAAAACATTCTCAATTGTTAATCCAATGATGACAAATAATAAATGATGGCAACCACATATGCTAGATAAGGATAATGTAAGCACCAAAAAATGGTGGATATAATCATGATAAAGATCATAACATATAGGCATGTGACCACAAAATAACATGTAATCATAACCATAATATCATAACAAATAAGTTTGACAATCATTTGAAAACATTAAAATATAATAAACATGTAGTATAGAAGTATCATAAAATATAAACATGGGAAGAATATGATTATGATAATAAAAATGTAAGAGTGATATCATTTAATTATCTATAATTATTTGAAATATAATAATAAGCATAAAATACAAGTAGACTGAGAGCCAAACATCATAAACATGAAACATGAAAAGCATAGATACATTATGGGCATGTAATCTAGTAAGTATAAAAAAAATCATAGAAATATAACATAGGATAACATACGATAATAATAAAAATAGAAAAACTAAATATTAAACATGGCTCATAAAAAGAAAAAAGACATTTAGGAAAGAAAATGAACTAAACATGAAATAATCAAAAGTAAATATGCCCCCAAGTGAGGAAAAATGCATAAATAATAATCTATAGAGAAGGTGCATATTTAAGCTTGGATTCAATTCTAGTAGGCCCAATAGATGCTTAAACATAATCTAAATTCATATGTATACCATAATTGAGATATATGTTATTATGAGGGATCATTGTTAGAGTTAGTGTGGCAAGGGTTGGGGTTTGAGATGTATCTATAATTTTAAATCAAACATTTTACAAGGTGGCATACTTTTTATAACTCATCCAAGTTTTCTATGTCAAGGATTTAATGTATGGAATGGAAATAAAAATTATTCTTAATTAAGATTCAAGTGTGGGTAGCACCCTTGGTTGATAGGGTAGAAATTATGATGGGATATAAAAATGTTACCAAAAAATATGTACATAAGAGAATTGGTAAAAATAGAGATACATTTTAATTACACTAGTGTATGTAGAGAGGGTATGAAAAATATAAATTAGAAGTGTAGAAATGAAATTGAGGGTGTTAATTAATACTCTATGACCACATGCTATGTTATTGGTTTATTAAGTGAATCCCTAGAATATCTAGATATGATGTTCCATACCTAAAAAAGTATTTTATGTGATTATGCATAAGAACCAATATAATGGTCATCCATAGAATTTCTATCAACATGTGCATGTTACTCAGAAAAAGGAACATGTTCATGATGTACTTCAACATTGTTATCATGTCCAATAAAATGATTGGTAGAAATTTTCAAATTTTGATTAGGGGGCAACTAAAGGATTTCCCCCATAATTGATACCTTCTACATTATTCATATTATTCTTATCAAATGTTGTATTTTATGTTTTAAATCCATGCACCCTTAAGTATATTAACCATTAAGTCTATGATAGTTGTAAAATATATTCTCATTATAATCCTTAGGTAGTCTTATAATGGAAGAATAGGTGGAAGAGTAATCAAATTAGAGATTAGTAATATTTAAAGTGTTAGAAATCATGTTAGTGTTCACCTTGGTTAGTAGCACTAATGTCTGTGAAGTTAAAATAAAAGTGAGTTATAATAACAACTCATGAAACAATTCTAGGTGAGAAAATAATTATTTGAGCATTTGTTTGTACATTTGAGCTGTTGAAACAACTCAATGTATTAAGGTTGTTTCCTAAAAAATAGGCTATGACAATCCTATAAAGATCTAATGTATTTGATTGAAGAAAAATGAAGCACGTATCATTTTATGTTTAATTTTTTCAGCTTCTTTTGTCTCTGATAAAATTTGTTTACATGATATCAAAGCATCCCATCTTGTGCCTGTGTAGGTGGAATGAATAAAAAATTATTTTGGCTGGAGATATCAGAGCATTTATCTTTCTTATATCCGTGAGTAGTGCAATACCATTTTTTTGGGTAAATTGTGCTAAATTTAAAATGGCATTTCTTCATATTAGTTTAATGTAGTTGTAGTAAAATGGCAATATCTTTGTCATTTCATAACCAAATTTAAAAATTCAATTTTTTTGGAAAGCTAATGAAGGGTACAATAAAACCTAGTAATGGTTTGAAGATATATTGTGTACAGTGAGTGAGCAGTTTGGAGCTAAAAATAGTGGTTGCAAGTTTTGATGTGATAACTCGTTTGTGAATGCCATCAACTACAACAAAATAATATCATGCCATTGGAGCAATGTATTAGTGAAAGATATCCACCAAGATAGATAATTAATATTTTTGAAGGAGTTTAATGATTTGATGTCATAAAATTTTCAATGATCTTGCATTCTCCCTGTTGGATGGCTGTTGCAATTGCTCTACAATTTCATTTTTAGTTTGTTGATTAAATTATTTTTTTATGGAGTTTCATTGAAGCTTATTTCAACATAGTCTATGTCATTTCAATTTGAATATTATTGGAGAAGCATTATCTAGCATGGGTAGAGATGACATTCTCTTGAATGGATGGCGTAAAAAATCTGTTGAATCAAAAGGAGAGTCAGTTGATAGTGTTTTTTAAAGGAGATATGTTCAAATATTTTGTTACTTAAAGTTGGTGATTTAGGAGAAACCTTTTACTTTTGCTTGAAGTAGCACTATAATAGAGTTTTTTCTTTTGGAGTTAACAAGGATTTATTGTAGTAAAAAGGGTGCATTCTTATGGAGCTACATCCTCTTATTCATGTACACATGGAGTTGATGCTATATCTAACAGTGTTAAATTAGGGATTCTAATGCTACATTTGGATAGGAAGGACTAAAGAGTCAAAATGGAGGATGGAGGAAGAGGAGGTTGGATTACACTCAATGTCCTCTCGTCAATCACCAGTGACGAGGTTGCTTATCATGTTTGGTAGAATTTTATTTGAACTATTGTGTGGCATTGACAATTTTCTATGTTGTTGGAGACCTAGTGGCATGATCAACAATAGTGGTTATTTCTATTCATATGTGTTATTTTCTTATGTATCCTCCTAGTGAAAACTATTGTAATAAATAAAAGAACTAGTGCAATGTAGTTCATGGATCTTGAAAAGGTTAGTGGTAATCCAGAAAACCATATGAGGTGAATAGATGAGTGAGTTCCTATTTGTGTTCAGGTTTTTGGTAAATCTATGTGAAAACTATGAAAGGTTGATGAGAGGTTCCTTTCATTTGAATCAACATCATGAGTTATAAGTGTTGGGATTACTACAGTTGAAAGTGTTAAATATTGAAAGGAGGAGAATATGGACATCATCAATATTGTTGTATAGGAAAGTAGCTGGCTACAAAGATCCTCTTACTATCAAACTTCTTGGAAGTGTGTTCAACCAATGATGAGTTCACTAGAAGTAAAATTAGGATAAGTTCTCATATGTAGGTGATCATGTGTAACAAGATCCAGATAGCACTATGCAGAACTAAACTATGTATCTAGGCATACGATTCTATTTCCAACTTGTAGTGTAGAAAAATGCATCCCTTTACATTTTCACACTTGTTTGGGTCCTCCCTATTAAAATTTAGCTTATTTATGCCTTAATTGGTCCTATTTTGCATCCACAAGCCTAGTTAAATGTATTTTACTAAGGATAATCCTGACATGTAATAAATGGAAAATCTTAATTTAATATTTTTTGGCTATGAGTTCCAGATTTAGTGATCTGGGACCCATATGCCCATCTAGGCATGTGGGTCATCCCTAGGTCTTGGGTCCTGATTTCAAATGTCACATTGAACATAACACTTCTTGAAGTATGTGTCTCGGGTTTAAGACTTTGGGACTCATATGTCCCATTGGGTGTATTAGTCCCGATTTAACCTAGTACCTATTTTAATTCAAATTCTTGGTGGGATTTTATTAGATCCTTAATTTCAATTTTTGAATGTCAGCTTGTAGTGTTGTAATTTCAGGTCAATTAAGCATAAACAAGTATAAATACAAGATCATTTCACTATGTTTCATCCTAATATCCTATCAACTAATCTAAGAGCCTTCAAGCATTTATGCAAGAGTTTATAAGAGCATTCAAGAGAAAATCGTCAAGCATTTGGAGCTACATTCAAGATTCAAGCATCATGTCAAAGTCTTCATGCATCATGTGTGTTTGTGAGCTAACATTTGTGATGTAGGTTTCATGATTCAAGCAAGCATTCAAGACAAAGTTTCAAGAATTCAATCAAGAATCAAGATCCACATCCATTGAAGCCATTGAAGCCATTTCACACAATTTTGCAACCTTTATTTCAAGGGTTTGGTGAGTTGCAACATTTCATTTTTTCATTCATCATTCCTTCATGCTTTTCTATTTCATTTCAAGTTTTAATCACCAAAATGGGGAAAACCCCCATTCCCTAACAAAAAAGCATTTTTCTCTCTTGATGTGTGTTTGTAGATCTAGGTGAATTGGAGCTTGAAGATCCTTTGAAGAAAAATTGCAAAAATTGTCAAATTTGTCAAGAAGTTGTCATCTTCACAGAAACTCACCCACAAAATAGAATTCAGATTTTCAAACTTGAAGATTGGACAAGAAGTAAGCTATAGAAGATCACAAGAGGCTATATAAGTATCAATAAAACCCTAACAATAGGACTCATACGCCCAACCAGGCGTATTAGTCCTAGTATACCCCTTTTTTCCATCTTTCTGCAGATCCTGGTCAATCATCAAAAGATTCTAGATTTTTCCCAGAAAAGATGTAGCAAGACTCATACGCCCAACTTGACATATTAGTCCCAATATACTTCAAAAAATATATTTTTAGAGTTGCAAACCTTGTTTTGACTCCATCATTCTACCAGGTACTTTACTATTTGATTCCAGTTTATCAATCTTGTTTCATCCTTTCAAATTCCTAGGTCATATAGTGAATTTTCATAGTGCATTCAATTTCCTCTTTTAAAGCTTCATTTAATGGTGAACCCTCATCCAATTGTAATAGGAATCCACTATCCATTCCTAAATCAAGTCACTTGGTTGAAGAATCTAGTTTCCTAATGAATTAAAGTGTGAAATAGGTCCAATTCTATCTCCCAAAAGGTGGAACCCTATTTCCCTTTTGTTTGTTTTGGTGAACTTGACCTTTGGACCCTTGAATTTATAATTTTGAGAACATTGTAGTCCTAGATCTCGGTTGCATTAACATTTCATTAGATTTTCATTAGTTGATTGCATTTAGGACTTCTAAATATTGCATTAGTGAAAAGTGCATATAGGTTGCATTTTTTGCATTTTGCATCATTCAACTTCATTGAAAATCTATAATTGCAAACATTCAATTGAGCATACAACTTAAACACATTAAAATCAACTCAAAATTCGGTGATTTAGGCTTAAAAACCCTAATTGGGACTCATTCACCCACTTGGGTGTATTATTCCCTGTACAAGTCTTTTTGTAGATTTCTAGGTATTTTGTGCTCTCTATTTTTCATCGTTTGAAACTGTTAAAAACCCTAATTTGGACTCATATGCCCACCTAGGTGTATTAGTCCTTGATTAGATCTGAATCTACATTTTCTAGCATTCAAAGTTCTCCATTTGTGCTTCTAGTTGGTATCTTTAGATTACTGTTTCAGTTTGCAAAATTACTATCATTGGAAATATTTTCAAAATTGGTTTCATTTCAAGTGCATTTGTAAACATAAGAATTGGAATTAAAGAATTTCATTTATCTTGTGTTCATTGCATTTATCTCACATTTATTATCCTTCCTTGATTGACCCTTGCATGATATTTACAACTTGGTGTCCTATTGCTAATACTATAGTGAGACATAGTTCAAGACTCATGTCCTGCCACGATAACACACTCGTCGTGGATCTTGGGTTATCTAGATCTTTCACTCAATTTTTGAAACTAGTGCACTAGGTATGGACCATAACATTGACAACTCTTTACCTTCAAGTAGTATGACAAATGTTGAAACAATGGTTGCTAGTGTCCCTTAAGAAAACTTAATCCAAATCCATTAAGAATTTGCACATCTACAACCTAGTGTGTATTGAAAACATTTCCAACACCGTTATTCCTACCATAGATAACATACACCGAATGATTGAAAGTGAAAAAGGAATAGAGATTGCACGTATCTTAGCTAAGATTTTTGGAAAAAATCTTACCTCAATGACTAGTTGTGCTCAATGCTCAAAGTCATGGAGGAACCCAAATTCCTCCTCCTACAACCATTGCCTCTATTCCTACTTACACCAACCCTCAAGTTACCACAACGATGCAACCTACTAGAAATGTATTTTCTACCTTGGGTATTTCCACTAGAAATTCTTGTACCTTTGTGGCATCTCACGTCATATCTCCTACCACTTTACCTCCCATAAGTGTTCCATTTGCTTTTCCCTCAAACACATATACACCTCCACCATATTCACCTCCATCCCAAAACACAACCAATGACGCCATTCTTAACCAACTCTTGCAAAATGTTCCATTCCTTCAATGACAAATTTCCACTATAAACCAAAATAAAAATGGCCAACCTTCATACTATGTCAGAAGCAATCCCTTATCCTTGGAGGTATTAAGAACACCAATACCACAAAGTATAGAGATTCCTAG
The DNA here is from genome assembly GCA_007258455.2 of Sequoia sempervirens. Taxonomy (NCBI): domain Eukaryota; kingdom Viridiplantae; phylum Streptophyta; class Pinopsida; order Cupressales; family Cupressaceae; genus Sequoia; species Sequoia sempervirens. The sequence goes on along the minus strand of VDFB02353493.1, from coordinate 166,866,429 downwards.
ATTTAAGAAATTTGGAGGAAAGGGAGATCTTTCTAACCATGTTTCCTCTTACACCACATTATGCAGTGATTTCGTCCTTGAAGATAAGCTCTTGGCTAAGCTTTTCCCTAGGTCCTTGAAAGATACTACTGTAGAATGGTTTTCCTCATTACTGAATAACTCAATTCATTAATTCAATGAACTTTTTGAGGCCTTTATCAACCATTTCCAAGTGCATATGACTCCTAAGATGATATTAGCTAATTTGATGAGATGTAAGCAGAAGGATGATGAAAAGGTTATTGAATTCATTTCACACTACCAATTGCTTTATTCCCAAATCAACAAAAAGATTCTTGATCCTCACCTTCAATGAATGTTCATTGAGAACTTACAAACTAAGATGCAAGATAAGCTTGGCATGATGAAATTTCCTTCCTTCATACAATTGTGTACCACCCTTCGTGATCTTATCAAAACTTAGTTAATAGTCGTGAAACAAAAGCCACCTATAGCCATCTTGAAAAGTTCAAATATGCAAATAAAAACAATTACCAACCTTTCAAGAAACAAAATAAATACTCTCTTCAAATAAATCCCCCTCAACCAACCCAACATGTTGTTACCCAAGTGGCTTCTATAAGGAAGACAAATCTTTTTACATTTGGGGATTTGAATATAGACAATTTACTCCCTTACCTGATACCCTCCATAACACCATTTTACAACTTCTAGAAAAGAACTTCATTTCCTTACCTCCCATTAAAGCTCTTGATCCTACTAAGCCATTACCTCCAAAATTTAGATCAAATTCATATTTTCATTTTCATCATCAAAATGGACATGATACAGTGATGGCAACACAAGGGTAGACAATTGAGAGGGGAGGTGAATCAATTGTCACCAAATTTTAAACTTATTCAACTTTATAATCTTATTCTCAAATTTGATCATTAATCATGAAAGCATAAATGAACAACACATCATAAGCATACATAACACCAAGATTTTTACGTGGAAACCCTGTTAGGGGAAAAACCATGATGGAGGTTAGTCCACAAGATTATACTTTGTGTTAAAAGTATAAGGAAATATGAATGGGGAATGCACATGCATTCAGGAACACTGCCTAGAGCTCACTACTCAATTACAAAGGAAGACACACTATCTTACAAAAAGATTCTGATTATATCTGGATCAGATTTTGAAATGAGAAAATAGCATCTGCTAATGCCTGATTACAGTTTCGGTTAAGCACATGAACACTTCTTCACTCTTCTTCACTCTTCTGCACACTCTGCTCTTCCTTTGAATGATCTGAGCAATATTCGCACACAAGACTCACACACTACACACTTGCACACTTCAATTCGAATAAACAATCACTCTTATATATGTGCAACAAGAAATTACATCGCTATAAGTCAGCCACAAAGAAATAATAAAATGAATACAAACAGTCAGCTCAGATCAATAAAGATTATTCATGTGAATCAACTAAGGTCGGCCACAACATAGTGAATACCAAAAATAACATCCTCAAATATGAACCACTTCAATTAATTACTCCTCAGAGATCTACAACACGCTTCAACACCTTGTCGACCAAGAACATGAAAAATATGAACACACAAGAGAAAATCTCATATCGCAAGCACAACGAACAATACGGACGTGTAGCATAGATAGAGATCAATCTAGAAACATCCACAAACATCATGAATCACCAAAGAGGCATCCACAACAACTGAACTTACTGAAATCACGTGATCTTCATTCAGGAACACAAATTGAAGTAACAAAAGAACTATCAGAATACAAATCTTCATAACTTGATCAAATCTTCACGCGGATCTCTAAAACTTAACATGGATAAACTAGATATACTAAAAAAGAAACCCTTTAGTCCAAAACCTCTAAACAACTATGATTTGAGTTCACTGACAGACTGAACTTTACTTCACCACTGACAACATGTAGCACTTCTTATTACATTTTTCTCAATATCCTCGACATATAGAAATTCTAATGCATTAATGCTAATAGTGTTGACATCAATGACAACCACATATCAGAAACACAACCACAACATCCAACAATCCCCCCTCTGGAATTGATGGAAACACATGATGTGAAAAACACCATCAATCCAACTTTCTCTTAGCACTTACTCCCCCTTAGTTTTTGACTCTTCTCCCCAACTCTTTCACATGACTCTTCTTCCCACAAATTTTTTCACATTAATATCCTCCCCCTTTGTCATCAATGACAAAGATCTCTCCTATACAAGCTCAAAACCACAAATTTGAACACCTGAACATCTTAACATCTGACTACTCCCCTTAAGTAGCAGCCACCACAAAATCAATCCAGATCAAAATATGATCATGAAATATATGGATTGATGCAAATAAATGCATCTTAGTTTTGATTAGAAGGGGTAATCACCCCTAACTTCCCTCTAAGATACTCAAAAGTATCCTTAGGCAATGACTTGGTAAATATGTCTGCAATTTGCTCCTTAGTAGGCACATACTCCAATCTAACTTCGTTTTCACTTACTTTCTCTCTCAAAAAGTGAAACTTGATAGATATATGCTTGGTCTTGGAATGCAACCCCATATTCTTAGAAATGTTAATAACACTTGAGTTATCATAGAATATAACAAGAGGCTCATCATACACAACTCTGATATCCTTCAACATCTGCTTCATCCATAGTACTTGAGTACAATTATTAACAGCAACATTGTATTATGCCTTTGCAGTAGATAAAGAAATAGCATTTTGCTTTTTTCTTAACCAAGAAATCAGCTTCTTTCCCAAGAAAAATGCTCCACCACTGGTACTTTTCCTATCATTCAGATCTCCTGCCCAATCAACATCAGTAAAGGAACTCAAAGTAAGATCATCATCTTTAGGATACTATAGGCCAAAATCAACTGTCCCCTTCAAGTATCTGAAAATACTCTTCACAATAGTCACATGTGATTCTTTAGGATCAGCTTGAAATCTTGTAACAATACATACAACATTCATGATATTAGGCCTAGTTTGAATCAAATAGAGAAATCCACCAATCATTGATTTGTATCTAGTCTGATTTTACTTCATAGAATCATCACCAGTTGTCAACTTGCATCTGATCAGCATGGGTGTACCAACTGGCTTTGAGTCTTCCATACCAAATTTCTTCAACAATTCTTTCACATACTTGGATTGAGATATAAAGATCCCTTTATCTAACTGAGTAATTTTCAATCCCAAGAGGAATTTCATCTCTCCAATCATTGACATCTCAAACTCATTCTGCATCTCATTAACAAACTTCATGCACAAGCTATCATCTCCTCCAAATATGATATCATCAACAAAAACTTCCACAATTAAATCTCTATTATGATCAATCTTGAAATATAGATTACTGTCAGCAGTACCTTTATTAAATCCAAGCTTCACCAAGTACTTATCCAATCTGGCATACCATGCTCTAGGGGCTTGCTTGAGTCCATACAATGGTTTCTTCAACCGACAAACCATATATCCCTGACCAGTAACCTAAAATCCATCTGGTTGTTCAACATACACCTCTTCTTCCAACTCGCCACTTAGAAAAGCTGACTTGAAATCCATCTAATAAACCTTGTAGTCTTTGTAAGCATCATAAAAAAGAAACAATCTCACAACTTCAATTCTAGCAACAGGGGCAAAGGTTTCTTCAAAATCAATACCTTCCATCTGTGAATATCCCTTACATACCAGTCTCGCTTTGTTTCTATCCACTTCACCTTGCTCATTCATTTTGTTTCTAAAGACCCATTTAGTTCCAAATGCACTTTTATCCTTAGGTCTAGGAACAAGAATCCATGTATCATTCTTTTCAATCTATTGTAGTTCCTCCTTCATTTCTTCAACCCAATGTTCATCTTTGTATGCTTCATTCACATTGTTAGGCTAAGTATTTGAAACCAAATAGTATTCTTCTACAATATTTCTCCTAATCTGGACATCTTTGTTCTTATCACCTATGATCTAATTCTATGAATGATTCAACCTTACATACCTCAGAGTCTTAGGGTGTTCTTGAACTTCATGCTCTTCTGAACTTCCACCAATTTCTCCTTCCTCTTGATCTTCTTGATTCACCAGAATGATTTGGACTTGATTTGAAATCTGACCTTTGTTTGTACTATCATTCTTATCATCAAAATCATAGCTACAAGTTCTGGATGGTGCACCTATGTCTTCATCAACCTTAACATTTTCACTTTCAACCATTTTCTTCAATCTCTTATTGTAACACCGGTAGGCCTTGCTTTTAGTAGAATAACCCAAAAATATTCCTTCATCACTCCTAGCACCAAACTTTCCTATATCTTCATCTCTTTTGATATAACACTTGCTTCCAAAGATCTTGAAATATCTAACAGTAGGCTTTTGACCAGTCCATTTCTCAAAAGGAGTCTTACCGATATCATCTTTGATTTATACCCAATTAAGTGTGTACACAACAGTACTCACAACTTCTTTCTAGTAGATATGAGGTACATTTCCTTCCAATATCATAGTTCTAGCAACTTCTAGAACTATTCTATTCTTCCTTTCCACAACTCCATTTTGTTGAGGGGTCCGTGGTGTAGATAATTGTCTCTTTATTCCATGTTCTTCACAAAAATAATTGAAATCACCAGAAGTGAATTCACCATCTCTATCTAATCTTAGACACTTAATCTTTAGACCTATCTCTTTCTCAACCATAGCCTTAAAGATCTTAAACTTTTCCAGAGCTTCAGATTTCTCCCTTAAGAAAGTAGCCCACATCATTCTTGAATAGTCATTAATAAGCAACATTAAGTACCTGTATCCTTGTAAACTTCTAGCTCTAGCAAGACCACACAAATCAATATGCACAAGATCCAACAATCCATTTGAATTTTGTTGTTTGCTTCAAAATTCTTGTTTTCTTTCCTAATTGACATTCCTTGCATATGGCATTAGTAGGTTTCATCAACTTAGGAAGATCTCTCATGGCCTTAGTAGAACTTATCTTGACAATATTATCAAAGTTAACATGACACATTCTCCTATGCCACAACCAAATTTTATCAATTTGAGCAATCAAGCAACTTTTGCTAGCAGCACTCAGGTGAAAGATATTACCTTTGATTTTTGTACCTGATGCAATCACATTTCCATAATTTCCCAATATTTTTCACTTATCATCCATGAACTAAAGATTGTATCCCTTATCAACCATTTATCCAACACTTAAAAGATCATGCTTCAAACCTTCAACATACAAAACATCATCCATATTATGCTTACCATCAAGAGAAATGCATCCTCTGCCATAGATCACACCAACTTTGTCATCACCAAATATCACAACACCACCATCATGATTTTCCAAACTCACAAATGTACTTTTATCTCCTGTCGTATGATGACAACAACCACTATCAATTATCCATTCATCTTTCTCTTCAACTCGAGTAGCTAGGGATTTCTCCACATTTGTACAATTAGCAGATTCAGTAGACACAAGATTATTTTCCTTGATAGAAATAAATACAAATTCATCTTCACTTGCATTTCCTTTATCAGATTCATCATTTGTCACACTTTCATCAACAACATAGTAACACTTCTTTTGGAATTTAGGCTTGTTAAATCTTGGCTTGGAAACTCTCTCAGGACACCTTGATGAGAAATGACCTATTTTATTGCAAGAGAAACATTTAATAGGAAAATTCCCCTTATACTTACCTTGTCCTTTGGCTTCTCCTTTCACAATCAGTGCTTCAAGCTCTTCTATCCCTCTTTCTTCTTCATTGAGCTGTTTCATTTCATCCTCATACTTAAATGTCTTTCTTGATGAACTTTCACCCAGATCATATCTTTGTTTATCTCTTCCAGAAGTAGTGGCCTTGAATGCAAATTCTACCTTAGGAAGGGATCACCAAATTCAATCAACTCAAAAATAGTAAGCTTACCAATCAACATATCTCTGGTAACATTTGTCACAGTCTGAAGCTCTTCAATAGCACTAGGTTTGAATTTGTAAGAATCAGGAAAGGATCTAAGCACTTTAGCAACAATATTTGATTCGTCTATCTATCCACCAACACATCTGATACCACACACAAGTTCATTCACTCTTTTCATGAAAGTACTCACATTTTCATCATCACCCATTCTCAACTTTTCATATTTCCCTTTCAGACCTTGTAGCTTAGCAATCTTCACATTAGCATCACCTTCATACAAGGTCTCCAACTTTTTCTAGATCTCATAAGCAGTCTTCAGATCCATCACATTTTTCATCTCAGTATCAAACAAAGCACTCAACAATGCCTCCTTCCTGATATTATACTCAACATAAGTACTATTCGGAGGAATAACATACCTATTACATGTAATGCTCCTGTAGGATTCACCAATGCATCTCAAATGGCACTCCATTCAAGTCTTCCACAAAGAATAATTTGTTCCATAAAATCTAGGACTATCCTTCTTATAAGTTTCCATCCTGGATCACCTCAAGTTGTTAAACTTCTTCCAAGAAACCTGCTCTGATACCAATTGTTGGCAACACAAGGGCAGACAACTGAGAGGGGAGGGTGAATTAGTTGTCACCAAATTTTAAACTTATTCAACTTTATAACCTTATTCTCAGATATGACCATTAATCATGAAATCATAAATGAAAAAAACATCAGAAGCACACATAACACCAATATTTTTACATGGAAACCTTGTTAGGGGAAAAACCATGGTGGAGGTCAGTCCACAAGATTATACTCTATTAAAAGTACAAGGAAATATGAATGGGGAATGCACATGCATTCAGACACATTTCCTAGAGCTCACTGCTCAATTACAAAGGAAGATACATTGTGTTATAGAAAGATTCTGATTATATCCATCATATTTTGAATTGAGAAAATAGTATCTGCTAATGCCTGATTACAGTTCTTGTTAAGCACATGAACACTTCTTCACTCTTGTTCACTCTTATGCACTCTTCTGCACACTCTTCTCTACCTTCGAATGATCTGAACAATGATTGCACATAGAATGTTGCACACTTTGCACTTATTCACTTCAATTCGAATAAACAATTGCTCTTATATATCCACAATAAGAAATTACATTGCTATAAGTCAGCCACAAAGAAATAATAAAATGAATACAAACAATCGACTCAGATCAATAGAGATTATTCATGCAAATCAACCAAGGTCGGCCACAAAATAGTGAAGACCAAAAATAACATCCTCAAACATGAACCACTTTAATTAATTACTCTTTTGAGATCCACAACACGCTTCAACACCTTGTCGGCCAAGAACATGAAAAACATGAAGACGTAAGAGAAAATCTCGGATCGCGAGCACAATGAACAATGCAGATGTGCAACATAGATAGAGAAAAATCCAGAAACATCCACAAACATCATGAATCACCAAAGAGGCATCCACAACAACTGAATTTACTAAAATCACATGATCTTCATTCAGGAACACAAACTGAAGTAATAGAAAAATTGTTAGAACACAAATCTTCATAACTTGATCAAATCTTCACGCAGATCTCTGAAACTCGACATGGATAAACTAGATATACTCAAAAAGAAACCATTTAGTCCACAACTTATGAACAACAATGTACTGAGTTCATCGAAAAACTAAACTTCACTTCACCACTGACAACATGTAGCACTTCTTATTACAATTTTCTCAATATCCTCGACATATACAACTTCTAATGCATTAATGCTAATAGTGTTGACATCAATGACAACCACATCTCAGCAACACAACCACAATATCCAACATAGAGAACATTGTAAGCATCTTAAACACATAGTGCAAGACTTCATTGATTCCAATCATATTCAAATTGGTGGTGTCAATGATTGAGGTAATAAGTTTGGTGCCCCTCCCAACCAAAACCTGCAAATCTTTACCAACCCCATGCCAAATCATAATATTTCATTTGTGAAAGCTAATGAAACTAAGAATGATGTGATGAATGTTGACACAGATGATGAAAACATGGATACTAATGAATAGAGTCCTATGGATAATATGGTTGGATTGATCAAAATTCAACCTCATAAGGGCCAAAATAAAATACCTCTTGAAATTGCTTTCTCATGAAAAGATATAATAAAAAAGGAACCTGACAGACGATCGAATCAATGGCAAGCCTATTAATGGGATACTAATTGATCCTATCTATGTAGAGAATTTGATCACTAAAGAATTCTTACTTATGCATGAACTATATCAAGATACATATGATAAACTGAAAGCGTGGATAAAAATGCACAATGGTTTTGCTTGCCCTACGATAGGTTCGATCACCCTTCCTTTAAAGTTAGACCGAAACAATTAGATGTCTCATTCTCCATCATCTCGATGTTGGATTAATTCCATGTGAAGCTTGGTTATCCATGGCTATGCTCCATGGAAGCCATCCCATTGGTTGTGCATAAATTTTTAAAGTTTCCCTTTGACAATGAGATCTTTACTATGCACCATAGTGGCTTTAATCTTGTGTCTTCTTGTGGTAATTTCTCATTGAATTTCTTTTGGACCAATCCTATTGAACCTATTAAATGTCGTGAAGATTTCTTTTTCAAATCCTATCAAAATTTTAAGGAAAAATGCATAGTAGAATTATCCCTTCAAAACATGCCTCAGCCCATGATTGAGCCTCCTATCCTTGAAAAAACCATGATTTAACCAAAATCCCTTCCAAGTAACCAAGACCAACCCAAGTTAGATCCTTTCCTATCTCCTACAAATGACCAAGAGACAACCAAAATGCTACGCCCTTAATATTATTGTACAGCGGGTTATGAATAGTCGGCTTGTGGCTATCTTAACTTTCTATTAAGTCATATTATCATTATTATATTGTTATTTAGTTGTTTAGGTCGGCCTAAGTCTTATATAGGTGTGTCTAAGTCGGCCTAGGTGATATCCTTGGCATAAATAGGTATATATAGGAGGTTGTGAGTCTTATTTCATCATCAAGTGTGAAGTGTGTTCTCATTAGAGATATTTGGAGGTTTTCCCCTCGAAGTGGCTTGTTATTCTCAGTTATTATCAAGTATTTGCAGCATATTTCATATCATATTCTTCTATTGTGCAAGTTATTTCATAACAAGTGGTATCAGAGCATGATCTTGGCACCATAGAGACAAGGTTTTTCTCAATTTGGGAGGCGATTTTGGGAAGAGCATATCTTTCAGATTTTGGAGAATTTTTTTATAATTTTTAAAGGGTTTTTGAAGAACATATTGAAGAATCTACAGTCCAGATTTAAGAATAATTGGAGCAGAATTAAGCGAATTATTGCAGAATTAGGGTTTCTACACTATTTTTTTGGAATCTACATATCTCTCACATCTTGTTGAATTGGAGTATGATTTTTATTGGGTTTTTGAAGAAATACTAAAGGATATTACAGTAAAAATTTGAGAGAATTTAAGTTTCATTTGGTGATTTATTTCAACATTAGTGGTTTCCATCATGACAGGGCCTGCAACTAGGGGGAAAAAGAATGTTGTCACTCCGGGGAAGACTCCTGATAAGGATGGTGAAACAATCGAGGATATTACTCATAATGAAGAAATCAATAAGGTCAAGGAAGAAATTTTCTCAATTAACAATAAGGTCAATGAAGAAATTTCCTCAATTAAGATGGATATGTGTGACCTAAGAGGAGATATGGTGGACATGCGAAACATGTTAAGCAACTACATAGCTGAATCAAGAAAGGAGTTCTCAAGCGACCAAGGTGAGAATTCTAGGTCAGCCACTACTAACACAAGCTTTAGTACTCCTATGGGATCTAGGAATTTATTTCCAAAGGTGGATATGCGCAAGTTTGATGGTAAGGATCCTCTAACATGGATAAACCAAATGGAGAATTTTTTTGAAGTACACCAAATCCCAAATGGACAAAAGGTCACAATGGCTTCCTTATATTTAGAACCAGATCAATTCATTTTGAGTATACGTTGGCTTTGCACTCCTTCGAGGAGGTAAAAAGGGAGCTCACTTGATCTCATGGTCAATTTTTCTGGAGGAACTCCAAGCACAATATAGCAATGGCGTCCGCAGAACAACACTTATTGACTAAGCTAAACTTCAACAAATAGGATCAGTTAAGGATTATATTCAGCAATTCCAAAATCTATCCTTGTGGATACAAATACAGAGGAAAACTTGAATGACTTATTCTTGGGTGGTCTCAAGGATCACATTCAACATGAGGTATGTGTGTTTAGCCCTAGCTCCATAAATGAGTCTTTTATCTTAGCCGCGGGAGTAGAGGAGAAATGTTGATTCCTAAGAGCAAAGGGCTAATGTGACAAGAGAGAAGGATATTCAAGCACAACCTACTATAAGTTGACTCCACAACAAATTGAGGGAGAAAGAGCAAAGGAAGCATGTTTTCAATTGCTTCGATAGCAAATCTGATCGAGGACATAAATGTAGTGAAAAGGGGTGTTTTATATTGAAGGTCCCAATGGGAAGAGAGGAGGAATTAATATTAGAAGGTGAAAAGGAGTCAAATGAGGAATCACATGATTCCTAAAAAATCACTTCTTTTCATAAACTTTCAAGTTTTAGTGCTCCTAAAACTCTCAAGGTAGTTGGTTACTTAAAGAATCAAAAAGTAATAGTGTTGATTGATTTGATTAGTACTCATAGTTTCATCAACAAAAAGTTGGCTACTTGTTTAAATTGTTTTATATATCGACTCGAGGAGTTTCAAGTTTGATTAGGATGGTGATGCGGTTAGTTGTTAGAGTGTCATAGCATTAAATTATCCATGGGAAGTTATCAACCCAGTGATACCCCAATGTATGCGATATCCATGGAGTGCAGTGAGGATATTGTTTTGGGAGTCTGATGGCTTACTACATTAGGAACAATTGAGATGAACTTCGAGAACTATTCATGAGGATTTCAATGTCCAGGAAAGGAAGGCTAGTAGAGCTAAGGGGTTGAAGGGAAAAATCTCCACAAATGGTAAGCTCTCATCAAATGCAAAGTTTCTTAAAGAGAAAGTGGATGGTTGTATTTAGCTTCTGTTCATTAGAAGTCTCAATCATACTCCTACTCACATCCAGTTTTCAGAAGCTATAATAATTGATGCGTCCTTTCAGTTGTTCTTGGAGATATGCACAAGGGACTTCCTCACTAAGAGGGATCATGATCATGCCATCTGATTAGTCGGGGGCCAGCCATAGGAACATCGGGCCTTACGGTATCCACACATACAAAAGTGAGATAGAAAAAATTGTTGAAGAGATGCTAGGCCCGAGGGAATCATTAGGCATATGAAGTGCTTACTCCCTGGGCGGTGGTGATGAGTACGTAAGAAGGATGATACTTGGCGCATGTGTCCAGATTATAGAGTGCTCAACATGTACACCATTAAGATAAAGTTTCCAATTCAGGTCATTGATGATTTGTTTAGATGAATTAGATGGAGCTATGTTTTACCAAAGTTAGATCTTAGGTCGGTTATCCCACCAAATTTAGTTTAAGGAGGAGGATATTTGTAAAACTGACATTTTAGGACTCATGAGGGTCAGCTATAGATTTTTAGTGATGCCATTTGAATCTCCACCAATGCACCATCTACATTCTAAAGTTTGGTGAATTCAATTTTTAAGAAGTTCTTGAGAAAGTTTGTATTAGTATTCTTTGATGATATATTGATTTACAGCAAGACTTGGGAAGAACATTTGCAACATGTGGACCAAGCATTACAAATACTTGAAGATCATAAACTCTATGCTAAGCCATCCAAATGTGCTTTTGGTCTTACAGAGGTGGAGTGGCTTTAGGACCTTTTTATAGTTTCATGAAGGAGTAAAGGTGGACCCTAACAAAATTAAGGCTATCATGGAATGGCCTATTCCAAAAACCATTAAGAAACTGAGAGGATTCTTGGGATTGACAGGGTACTATAGAAGATTTGTGAAGAATTATGATAGTATAGCAGCACCTCTCACCACTCTATTGAAGAAGGATTCTTTTCATTGGAATGAGTCTGCCAATACAGCATTTGAGAGATTGAAGGAGGCTATGTGTTCAACTCCGGTACTTGCCACTCCTGACTTCACCAAGGAATTCATTGTGGAATGTGATGCTTAAAATGGGATAGGAGCAGTGCTCATGCAAGAAGGTCAACCAATTGCTTTTGAGAGTCATCAATTAAAAGGTAAGAATCAACTAAAACCTATTTATGAGATGGAAATGCTAGCAATGCTCCATGCAGTGAAACAGTATTGCCTTATCTATTGGGTAGACATTTCCAAGGTTAAGAGCGGATCATGATAGCCTAAAATATTTTTGGAACAGCAAGCTGTCTTGAAGAGCAACAAAAATGGGTCCACTAAGATGTTAGGATATGACTTTGAGATTGTATATAAGAAAGGGAAAGAAAATATTGTCGCAGATGCACTGTCAAGGAAGGATGAGAAAGATGAAGCCTTATTGTGTGCCCTTTCAATATTACAAGCAAATTGGGAGGAGGAAGCCAAAGTAGAGTGGAAAAATGATGTTGCGACTAGTAATCTCATCGAGCAATTAAAAAGTGATCCTAGTAGTTCAGATAAGTTTTGTTGGAAAGGAGATACTCTTTGGTATAAAGAGCGTTTGTATCTCTGCAAGAATTCCACCCTTAAAATCAAGATTCTCACAGAGTTGCATGAGTCTCCAGTGGGTGGTCATTGGGATTTTTGAGACATATCACCGAGTCAAGCAAGATTTCTTTTGGGAAGGGCTAAAGGGTGATGTTCAAAAATTTGTGGCTGAATGTTTGGTGTGTCAAAGGCATAAAGGGGAGACAATTAAGGCACCAGGTCTCTTGCAACCCTTATCTATTCCTAGCCAGCATTGGGAAGAGATATCCATGGACTTCATCACAGGGCTTCCCAAATCTAAAGGTCATAATGTCATCATGGTGGTGGTTGATAGGCTCACTAAATATGCACATTTCATTGCATTAGCACATCCTTTTACAGCAAGTGCAGTGGCTAGAGCTTTTTTGGAGAATATCCAAAAGCTACATGGTACACCTAAAGTTATTGTTAGTGATCGTGATGCTATCTTCACTAGTCACTTTTGGAAAGATTTATTCTCATGTTTGGGTACTCAATTGGCTCTTAGCTCTTCATCCCACCCTCAATCAGATGGGAAAATGGAGGTTGTTAATAAGTGTTTGGAAGGATATCTCGTTGTTTCCTTGAGCTTGATCGATGAGTATTAGATTGAAAACACCACTTACTTGGAATGGTGAGTATAACTTCTTTTCGCAAAACTCATCAAAAATGTCTCCATTTTGGCACTTTATGGATATCATCCTCCTTCCATCGCATCATCAATTAAGGTGTCCCCAAGAGTTCAGGCAGTAGAAGACCACTTGCTTCATCAACAACAAGTACTTTCAGGACTCAAGGAGAATTTAGCCATGGCACAAAATCGAATGAAACAACAGGCAGACCAACATCGTAGTGAAAGAAGTTTTGAAGTTGGGGATTAGGTCTTCTTGCGATTGCAGCCTTATAAGCAAATCTCACTAAAGCAGCAAAGAAAGAATAATAAGTTGTCACCAAAGTATTATGGTCCATACCAAATCATGCAGAAGATCGGTACTGTTGCCTACAAGCGAGTTTGCCACCTACAACAAAGATACATCCGGAGTTTTCATGTTTCCTGTTTACACGGAGAAAGGTAGTGGGCATAATATTCCCTCCAAACAACACTTCACGAAATTTTGGATGAAGAAGGAGAATCATTTTGGAACGAGTGCATTAAATCAAACCGCACAAAAGAAATTTGAGGAATAGAACTATCAATTATCTCATCAATGGGAAGGAATTTACGGAGTTGAAGATGCCACATGGGAAGATGAGGGAGTTCATTCAAAGTTTCCAAACTTTATTAGCATTGAGGGACAATGCTTCTTTGAAGAAGGGGCATGCCCTTAATAATGTGATATCTGTTGGGTTATGAATGGTGACGGCTATCTTAACTCTCTATTAGAATCATATTATGCATTATTATATTGTTATTTAGTTGTTTTAGGTCAGCCTAAGTCTTATATAGGTGTGTCTAAGTCGGCCTAGGTGATATCCTTGGCATAAATAGGTATATATAGGAGGTTGTAGGAGTCTTATTTCATCATCAAGTTGTGGCGTTCCCACAGAGATATTTGGAGGTTTTCCCCCTTGAAGTGGCTTGTTATTCTCAGTTATTATCAAGTATTTGCAGCATATTTCATATCATATTCTTCTATTGTGCAAGTTATTTCATAACACAAAACAATCCCGTCGTGAATCCTAAGATGAAACAAGTTTACAAAGGTAAAGAGAAAGTGGTTGAACAACCTCCCATGGTTTCTTCCATTACTCCTCTAAGGGAAGAAAAGAAACCCATGGTTGATAAACCCACTCCTATACAAACACAACTTGAAAATCATACCAAAAGTTCTAATAGAAATGCTAGAGAGCGTAGGCGTAGATGTTGTGTTATTTCTCGAAGGTAAAATGAAAAGAACAACAAACAAAACCAACATTCAAATCCAACTAAAGCAATACACGATGATTCTCGGTCTCTGCCACAAAAAAAAGATCCTATATCGCAGCCACAACAAGGACTAGTACCTTCTTTGGACATTATCATTCAACCTCCTATTGTGATTAACTTGGATAATGATCATGAGATTGCTAAAATTGATGAAGAAGTGCATAATGAATTGGATTTATTATTTTTTCTTCCATGAGCTTAGATGATAACAACCATGATGATCCTCCTAAAAAGAGTGACTCACCACATGTTGAACTTGGTGATGCTCCTTGATGAGGTATAAATAACCTCAAGATTATAATAGGATAAATACCCTTATTTGTTCTTACCAACCACTCTAGCCCTACCAATTGTTTATTTTTAGGATCAATAATTGTCTACTTTTTATAAAATGATGTATAAATCTTTATTTCTCAAATTGATTAAAATTAGTTAACTGATGTTGACTTAATGGTATAGATTTCAAGTCATTGTACAAGACTCATGCACAATCAAAGAATGAAGTGGACTTTAAGCGAACTTCAAGCAATTGAAGTTAAGGCGTTGTAAGTTTGGGTACCAAAAATTTAGGCGTGCATAGTGCAACAATTTCCTTTAAACATTTTTGTTAAAATTTCTTTTTAAGACTTTATGGCTCTACTTTGAGCCTTTATTATGTTTTTATGTCACGAACATCTGTCAAGTTAGTCAGTTGTAATTTTGTTAAAGAATTTTTCAATGTTGATCTACCTCCATCTAAAATTTAGGTTTTTTGTAGTAGTATAGTAAAAATATGTGTAACCACCAAGACAAGATGTGATTGTTATGTTGTTATTATATTCTTTGAATACTATTCAGCTATGTCTCTGTGTTACACTTTTTTGATATGAATAAATAAATATTTCCAGTTTCATTATGAGTCAATAGTTCTATGTAATGGAAGTATCATGAATGGATTTATTTTGAAGATGTGAAAGTACTACGTGTGATCTTAGTTCATCATAGGAACGCCCGAGAGCTGGCCACTCGAGGGATCTCATAGAGTAGATAAGTATTCCTTTTGTTAATACTGTTACTTTCATTTTGTACATGTTGAATTTGGATGAATGTTATTTTGTGTCGAGCTCTGTCATGTGTTCTTGTAGGTCATAGTTTTAAGTTTGCAATCTTTAAGTTTTGTTCATTTGGAAATTCTAGAGCACTCACTCTTGTTAGTTACAAGTCATTAAGTATATTTTCTATCAACTCAATTAGTTGTTAGTCATTAGTTTCCTTAATTTAAATTTCATAGTTTAACTGCAAGTGTTAATTCCTAGGTAATTTATGTATGCTTTCTAAATAAGAATTTGAATGCTTTCTGGTTTACACAATTTCATGCTTTCTAGTGTAAATTATGTTTATAACCATTTTAAACATTTGAAAAATATAAGAGATTTGGCCAAGACATCCCCTATTTCATACAATCTTTGAACATTGCTTGGTTGAAATAATCGATATATTTTTAACTAAAGTGTTAGGACCTCACGACAACCTATCACTTTTTGGCATCGTTGTTGGGGAACCATTCCTTTTCTAATGTTAATAGGAGATTTCTTGGATACGTCTTTTAGGAAAAAAATAGTTGCTAGGCTTCTCTTTTTGTATGGTCAGGAAATGAGGTCTGGATGGAATATTTGTACTAAGCCCCCCCCAAAGACATTCCAACCACATGCAAGGAGGTAGAAGTCTCAGCTGAAGTACTTATTGAAGAATTCATCAAGCAAGATCAACCTAAGACCTCCCAGTATACCCCAAAAATTCAGCCATTAGAGTAGACCTTTGAAGAGGAAAGCATTCCTTTGCACACCCCAGAACCTCAACCATTAGAGCAAACCTTTGAAGAGAAATGCATTCCTTTTGACATCATGGGTGATAACCGTAGAAATGACGCTAACCCAAGAGGGGGAGCGCGAACATTTACCTATCCTGTTGCTCTTGACCAAGATGATGATATACCTATGAAGAACATTTCACCATCCATCTTACCAATCTTCAAAGAATTATCCTTCAAAGACCTTGACCAGTTCTTTTTTGAGTTTAAAGTGTTGTGTTAGACATATGACTACAAAAATGATAACCAAAAATTGAAGCTCTTTCTCTCCACTTTCAAGGACGCTGCAATGCATTGGTTCATGGGATTAGCTTTAGGGTCAATATCCACCCGGGATGATATTGATTTTTCCTTTTTGGACAAATATGAAAGTTACTGTAGATTCAACAATAGGAAAGAAGAGTTGTTCAAACTGAGGAAAAATGAAGATGAAAGCTTAGAAGATTACCTGGATAGGTTCATCTTCTTATCTAAATGATGTGGTGAAGAAGCCACAAGTCTAGAAATTTTGAAGACCATATTTCTTAAAGGACTTGATTAAGATGCTAGGAGAAGTCTAGATTTGATGGGAAAAGGACATGTGTCCCAACTTGGACTCGATGATATCACTGAGTTATGTCATAATTTCTCACATACTCGAGGTAGTATTCGTAAATCTACTCTTTTTAGAGGTTCCAATGGAATAGGTAAACTGTGTGAGAAAATAGAAAATTCCAAAACTGACATTCTTGTTCAGTTAAACACCACACTGGATGGAATATAGGCCAAAACATGTAATCCTGAGACCTTATCCATCTATTGTCCTAGGTGTCGAAACAAACATCTATTAAGAGAATGTCCTTTGGAAAAAATTGACACTTGTCAAGTTTGTGAGAAGAATAATGCCACTGATCAATGTGAGATTCTAAATGCATTCAAAAATTCCAAGAAAAGGGCATCTTAGGTTGAAGAGGAGATCAATTTTGTGAATCAAAGACCCGGAGGGAATTTCTCTTACAGCCAAAACTCAAATCCCACCTGGTGGCCCCCAAAAAACTGGAATAATAATCAATGGGCGACACCTTGGCCTCAAGCACCACCTAATTGGGGACCCTACCCTTGGGGATCACCTGAATGGGAAAACCAGTCCTGGGGAAACCCCCAATGGCCAAACCAAACTCAACAATAATGGTATCCTCAAAATGTTGTGCCATAATGGAATCAAACTCAAAATCAGTTTTATACTTGACCAATAAGGATGCCTAATCCATAGCAAAATATTTTACCAGCTCCTCAGAACCCTCAATTAAATGAGCATGTCAACCAACCACAACTCCCAGCACATCTTGTCCCTAATCCAAAGAATAATCATACAAATACCCCAATGTATTCAATAGAACAAGAAAACGTGACTAGGCTTAATGCTATCCATTGTGGAAACCTATTGCTAAGGTCAAGAAAAACACTCCAACAACCTACCATAGTTGAGATCTTGGACGAACCAAATGAAAATTTTCTAAAAGGATTTAGACACCTTCAAAGCAAAAACCAATGAGTAATCAAGACAAGCCTCTTCCACAATCCTCATCTAGAACTTCCAAGTTACCTCAAGAAGAGGATGGTTAGTGTTCAACAAATCTTTCTAAGGAGGATCCTACCTTGAAGAATAAAACTCAAGTGCCTTTTCTGGAGTGCCTTAAAGAAACCACCTTGAATAACACTCCAAAAATGACCTTATCTACTAAAATTGCGCTGATACAAGAAATTAAGCAACTTCAAATTGAGGTTCCTTTGTTACAAGTGATTAAAGAGATCCCTAAACTAAACCAACTAATCAAACAATTGTGCATCAAAACACTAGGAAGGAAACCAAAATGGATTAATGCTATTCACATAAATGGATATCTAGCTAACGTTCTGGTTGGAAAAATTGTGGCTTCAAAATATGATGACCCAGGTAGTCCACTCATAGTAGTGATAATTAATGAGGTAGCAATACCCAATGCACTTGTGGACCTAGGAGCGGCCATTAATGTAATGATGGTGGATGTTATGGAAAAGTTGGGACTCATTGATTTACATCTCACAACTATAGTATATCAAATGGAAAATCAATCCATTGCTATTCCCAAAGGTGTCATAGAAAATGTTCTTATTAAAGTTGGCGGTTGGGAATATCCAATAGACTTCCAAATAATCCAGTCTCTCACACCAAAGGACATTTATTTGATAATATTAGGAAGACCGTGGCTAGCTACAGTTGCAGCTAGGATTGACTATAGAGAGGGAGGAATGACCATTTCACATGGCCCCAACAACAAACACCTATTTTTATATCACCTGCTCAACTTGTTGAACATAACAAAGTTTGGGTTAATGAACCAAATGATGCCAACAAACAAGTGAATCTAGCCTCACTTGCTATGGTAGTCATTAAACAACATGGTGAAGAATCAAAAGATGAATTAGAAAACAATATGCAAAACCTTACGGTAGACTCAAGTGATGAAGAAGTGTTAGACATCGAATATATTTTAGGGCATCTAATCAATGTTGATCACACTAAATTTGATTACACCAACTTCATAGAGTTACCTTGTCCCTTGGCTAATATCATTCCAAAAATGGATCACTTCTTCAAAGATATTTCCAAACTCCATAGAACTATACCACATAGTTGTCCTCTCAATACCTTAAACAAGGAAGTTTATACCGTTGCCTCCAACTATCGAGGAGTTAAAACCATCATGTTACTACTAGGGAAAATGTTGAATATCAACAGATGGCTGACAGAGTCAGAAGAGCACAAATTGTTTAATGTTTTGGTGAATAGATCTAAAGATTTTGCTTGGGATTATACATAAATTAGAGGAATACACCCAAGTGTTTGTACCCATCACATCTATACTAAGGATGTTAGACCTGTTTGTCAACCACAACAAAGACTCAACCCTGCTTTGAAAGACATTGTTATTAAAACAAAAATTGAGAAACTCCTGCAAGTAGGATTCATCTATCTTATTTCTAATAGAAAATGGGTTTCACCTCTGGTAGTTGTTCCAAAGAAAAATGGGAAGTGGAGAGTGTGCATTGATTATAGGGAGCTCAACAAAGCTACCCATAGAGATTACTTTCCTTTAATTTTTGTAGACCAAGTCTTGGATAATTTGGCTGGAAGGAAGTATTTCTCATTCCTGGATAGATTCAGTGGATATAACCAAATACAAGTAGCAGCAAAAGACTAGGACAAAACAACTTTTACTTTCACTTGGGGAACATTTGCATATCGAGTCCCTCCCTTTGGGCTATGCAACGCTCCTGCAACATTTTAGAGAGCTATCCTGGCCATAATTGTTGATCTAGTGAATGATTGTGTGGAAATCTACATGGATGAATTCACTGTGCATGGGTCAAATTTTGATGAAGGACTTCAAAATTTGGACAGAGTATTGAAATGATGTGAGGACCATCAACTATCCTCGAGTCATGAAAAATTCCTCATAATGGTGGAACAAGGGATAGCATTGGGACACCACATTTCAACTGAAGGGATACAAGTGGATCCTAAGAAAATTGAGGTGATACAACAACTAGAGACTCCAAAGAATCAAATTGACGTTAGAAGTTTCTTACGACATGCTAGATACTACCGCAGATTCATAGAAAATTTTAGCAATATATTGTATCCCCCATATTTTCCCTCCTCCAAAAGAATGTGGATTTTTCCTGAACAGCTGAATGTCAAGCATCATTTGAGATCATTAAGGAAAAACACATCTCTTCTCCTATCCTACATGGACCTAATTTGAATCTTCCATTCCATAGTTATGCAGATGCTTTCGATGATGCTATTGAAGTAGTTTTAGGTCAGGAAGATGAAAATGGAGGAAAATATGCCATATATTTCATTAATAAGAATTTGACTCCCACTAAATGAAATTACACCACTACGGAGAAAGAATTCTTAGCTGTGGTTCATGCAATCAAGAAATTTTGACATTACATCACAAGGTAGTAAGTAACTATGTTCACAAACAATTCAACTATCAAGTACTTAATGAACAAACCTATAGTGAATGGAAGAATAATTAGGTGGTTATTGCTTCTACAATAACTCAATGTGTCCATTATTGATAAACTTGGTAAGTTCGACATAGTTGCAAATTTCTTATCCTAGATCAAACAAGACAATGGAGATTGTGCTCCCCTACAAGATGAATTCCCAAATGAAAATGTATTTTCCATCTCCATTAAAACTCCTTGGTTTGTTGACATAGCCAACTACCTAGCCACTTTAGAGTTCCCACCAAACTTTGCGTCAAAATGAAAGAAATGTCTCATTCAAGAAAGTACTCCATTCAAATGGATTCATGGAATGCTATTTCAATGTGTCCTTGACTTGGTTTTATGACATTGTGTTAGATCAGATGAAACATACAACATCCTTAGGGCCTATCATGATGACCCCTCTAAAGGCCAAAACTCTGCTAAGAGGACGTCCCATAAGATCTTGGTTGCAGGATATTACTGGCCCTCTATGCATAAAGATGTAAAAAAAAATGTTCATCGTTGTGATGAATACCAAAGAGTAGGAAGACCCATTGCATCCAATGAAATTCCACTGCAACCCCAGGTAGTTCTTCAATCATTTGAAAAGTGGGGATTGTATTTTATCGGCCCTATAGACCCCCCTTCACAAGGAAAATAATACATTTTGGTCTACACCGACTATTTGACTAAATGGGCTACGAAATTCCAAGCCCTACGAGTTGCTAGGGTAGAACAAGTTGTTGAATTCTTGTATAACAAGATTTTTCTTAGATTTTGAGCCCCTAGAATAACTGTCACAGATCAAGGACCCCGGTTTATGTCCAAAGTTTTGTTGGCCTTTACTAATCATTTCCAAGTAAGCCATTAAATGTCATCACCCTATCATCCATAGGAAAATGGTCAAGTAGAGGTCATTATAATAGGGAACTTGAGAATATCTTAACAAAAAAAGTTTCAGCAGGAAGAAAAGACTGGACCAAAAAATTACCCGAAGCCGTTTGGGCTTATAATACAACTTGGATGTCAACCACTAGTTGCAGTCTGTATGAGCTAGTTTTTGGGAAGAAACCTCTTCTACCCATTGAATTTGAACTTCAAACTCTGAGAACAACAATGGAATTGGGCTTAGACCTCAAACGAGCCCAGGTTGAAAGAGTCCTACAACTTAGTGAGTTGGATGAACTCCATTTAGATGTTGTCCACTAAACTGAGCTAGTTCAACAACAAAAAAAGGCTCGGCATGATAAACACATAAAATAAAGAGAGTTCCACAATGGGGATTGGGCGCTATTATTTGATTCCCAATATAAATATCACCAAGGGAAACTAAGGACTCATTGGCTAGGTCCATATGAAATTTCTAAAGTATTTCCAAATGGAGCAATGTAACTCAAACCCATTGATGGTGACACTCGAACTCTCTTAGTCAATGGACATCGATTATGCATCTACCATAAACCTATTAACAAGGAGGAATTTGCAAGGATGGTAGAAATGCAAGGAGAAATATAATGCATTGACTCTGCTATGACAGAGCCAATGGAATGTTTGAATTAATAGTCACCCAGTCTTAAAAAAACAAAAAAAATAACTTTTTGCATGTGTATGTATTTACAATCACTTGAGAGCATTTCTTTTGATTTTTTTATCTTGGCTAAATTTTGTTTTTTCTTTGCAGGACTTTACTTTAATCGAATACAAATTCTGACACATCTTGCAACGATGCTCCAGAACTTGTTCATTTGATTGGTTCAACTCTGTGGCTCATTCCTACAACTCGACACATCATTTTGTGATGATCCAAAAATTATTAAGTCCAAGGTGTTTCATTCTATTCCTTCCTACATTTTGGTGGCATCTTTCGGTGATGCTCCAAAATTTTGCCATTTGTTTCCGCATTTCGGTGGCATCTTTCCCACAATCTAGTGGCATCTCTTAGCAATGCTCCAAAACTTTGTTCCCACATTCCGACGACATCTCCCAATGATGCTCCAAAACTTTGTTCCTGCGTTCTGATGACATCTCTCAACGATGCTTCGAAACTGTGTTCCCACATTCCGACGACATCTTTCAACGATGCTCTGGAACTTCGTTCCTACATTCAAACAACATCTTCTAGCAATTCTCTAGAATTTTTATTTTTCCTTTCGGCTACATCTTTCAATGATGCTCCAAAATTTTCTTCTTCACACCGGCTACATCTCCCAACAATGCTCCAATTCTACTTCAATTCTTCATTCCAACCGCATCTTCCAATGATGCTTCAAATTTTTTGTTCTTCATCCTGGCCGCATCTTCCAGCAATACTTCAAAATTTTGTAAATCCCCTTCCTCTTCAAATGCTCTGATAGTTCCAACAACATACACATGATCATCATTAAATTTTTCCATTACTTCTAAAATTCATACCCTACTGCCATCTTTTACCATAATAAATTAAAATATTGTGACCACTTTTAATCATAATAATTACAACCCCTAGGCATTCCATCTTCATCCATAATAAATTCATTATAACCCCTCACCATCCCATCCACTGATACTGTTACGTCAACAAAGGTAAGCGACTTTCAAATCGATGATGGGACATAAGGTATGTATAACTTTTATTTAAAGTAGGTAAATTATTGTGAATAGAAATGAATAAATTGGCACATTCCATCACCCTTTCCAAACTTAGTAAATTGTGCAGATTGTACTCTCACTTGAGATGGGATAGTTCATGCGCTCTTTTCCATGCAAAGTAATGATTCTAGTACAACGAAGCCAAATAAAATAATTAATTAATGTCAAAGTATGAGTGGTTAAAAAGCTTACATTTTCTTTTATATGCATCACAATCATGCTTAAACAAGTTTTTCACCTTTTGAGCGCCATGATATTGAGCAAAACTAGGCATAATAGACAACATGGGTGGAGCTAAGTGGAAATCAGAGCTAACTTCTCCAGATAAGTTGTTCGCATGGGTAATATTTTAGAACTATTTCAAAAGAGAACATGGCTTGAATTTATGAAGTTTGAAGGGCACAATGAGTAGTTGGTTAAAGAATTTACAAAAACCTTCTCATATGGACAGTAAATAGTGTGTGGGAAGAAATTCAAGGTAAGCCCTCAAGTCATTTCTCGTTTACTTGGGATCAGAAATGAGGGTGTAAATTTATTAGAAACTAAAAATATTTCCTATCAAAAAATGGTACAACTTTTGAGTAGGGAGGGGGAACCTCATCCTTTGTTAGTTGTAAATACCCAAGGGAAAAACAAAGGGTTTCCAAGAATGTCTATTCCAGATTGGTGGAGAACAATAGTTACCTGGATAATCAAATATTTCACATGTGAAGGGAAATGTGTCATAATAATTGGTCCCCCCTTTCGGTTATTGAGTCATTTGCGCCATGACATCAAAAACCCTGAATTCAGAGTCAACCTTCCCACCTTTCTTAGCGATTCTATTGTTAATATGATTGAAAGGTTTAAATTGGCTCAAGTCCATTGAAACATCATGCCTCATTCATTTAATTTGTAAATATCATTTCTTGAAGAAAGGAAAAACAAAACAAAAATGGAAAAAATATTTGAAGAAATTTGAGAACCTTGTGCCCACAAGACATTTGGAGGAAGGTGAGCAATCTAGTCTAGCGGATCAAAATTTGAAAGAAGCTTCTCCTGAACCTCAAAATGCCAAAGGATCTCTTGATAGAGAGGTGCCATAAAATCCAATAAACACTTCAGACCCTGAGAAAAGACCGAGTCCACAAAATGTATCAGAAGCTTTGAAAAACAAGGAAATATGGACCTAGAAAATTTGGAAGATGAGAATGCTCGTCCCCGTAAAAAGGGAAGGGGACCTAAAATAGAAGAACACAAGCCTTCCCCTTTGAGAAGAAGCAAACGACTATCTTCTAAGATTAGTTGTATTGCAGCTTGTGATCATCTGTATATCCCTAAAAATAAATGACATGATAGATAGCCCCAAGAAATTGTAACACAATCATGTGAAAATGTGGCCCAACCATGTATAGAAACAACCTAGAGTATGTGCAGGATCATGATGGGCCAAAAAGTGGTGATATGATGGGTTTTTGTAGGGTATGTGGCTGACGACTTTTTTTTTACCCAAAATTGATGAAACGAAAAGGGTTTTTTAATTTTTTTTTTAAAACCTAGTAGTTTAGAAACTACATTCAATTTTCTACAAATTCTATTCTTACATATTTTTCAAAGAATATAGATAACTTATTCAAATTTTTATGTCAAGTTTCCTAACTCTGATTTTTTTTGAATTTTTTGCCACTTAAGGGCCTATTTTTTCCATGATGATCTTACACATACCCCCTAGCTAGGTGGATCTAGAAAGAAAAATGTCTCACTAGAGACAAGAAAAAAAAGAAACAGAAGAACAAATGCCCATTTATGTACTTATTGAGGATGAGCCTCTAGAATCATTTTCTCCTTTTCACCAGCCAATGGAAACATAGGGAGGTGATATGATCCACCTAAGTGAAAAATTATCTTCTCTAATTACTAGTGATGGAGAACCAGACCCATTAGAGGTCCATGATAAAGAAAATGTGATTGAAGATAATGCAGAAGTTTCCATTTCTCCTCTCTGATTTAATGTACAAATTGAAAGTTTTGATAGCATAAAAACATAATTAGGTGAGTTGAAAAAAAAAATTGTTCAGTTAAGATTTAGCCTATAGAAAAATGAAGAATGAATAAATCAACAACAACAGGAAATAGATATACAAATTGAACTTTTGAAGAAAATACATCAAGAAATTACAACTTTGAAGGCTCAATTGGAGCAAAAAGATGAAATTATTGGAGAGTTTCAATTTCAAGTGCAACAAATTAATGAGGAAGGTAAAATGTATTTGGTAAATTTTTTTGGAAAAAAAGAAAGATTAAAGGTTTAACTGATAATCTAGTTCAATCTCTCCAACCGTTTGCAAACAAACAAGAAAAACAAAAAGATGAACTCAATGCAACTTTGAGAAAAACTATTGAACTAGAACAAGATTTGCAAGACATCAAGATGAAGAAAAAAATGGAATCGAAGGAAGTACAGATTGAGCCAACCAAAATGAAGTGGTTTCAAGTCCACATTCCCCCAATGCTGACGAAATGGATGGAAAGATGCTATTTCCTAAGACAAATAGGGGGGAAAAATTTTAGACTTAAGAAGGAAATAGTATTATTAAAATAATATTATGATAGTATTTACCAGGCTAAGACTGATGCATGTCAGATTGGGTAGTTGTTGTTAGCCTGTAGGAAATCATCTATGTTATATTCTATATTTTTGAATGAACAATTGTTAAGATGGAATTTGTTGAGAATTTCTTGCACTCTACCTCATGATCTAGATGATGAACAATTTTTAAAGGAATTCAAAGAGGCAACCCCTTCTTAGCAAAACTTGTTTAAATTCTTTGTACATAATTTGTTTTTAGAAAAACCTACTTTTTTCTTTGTCAACCTTTTTATTGGAGAGGTACAACTCAGAGCTTTCATTTTGACTATGCAAAATCAAATTCAGTGGTAGGAGAGGACTAAAGAATACTTACAGGTAGAAAGAATAGCGGGACTTCAAATGGGATACCCCAACATAAAACCCTTTGCCTTTAGAGCTCAATTCTAAGGGATTAAGAACTCTATGAAGCTGTGAGAAGAAAATATTGAGTTGCAATAGTTTGGGAAGCATTTAAAGTTGATTATGCATACAATTAGGGTTTGTACCAGCTTTTAAAATGTGAATTCAATGTGAATTAGGTTAGTCAAAAGGGTTTAAAAGTGATTTCATACACAACCCAAGTCATTTGAAAATGAGTATTTGAGAAGAGTACGCATTTGAGAAGAGTAGAGTAGTGAAGGAGCGAAGTGAAGTGTTTGAAGAATTTTAGAAGTTCTTAAACATGAAACCCTAACCGGAAAGTGATTAAGAGGTATTTATAGTTCTTTTCAGCCTAAGTTTCAAAAGTGGTTTGAATTCGTTGCATAATGTATACACCACAAGTCTTAGAGGTTGTGGATCATTCTTGACCCAAATTCAAACGACATCCCGAAAAATCCCTTGTAGATGATCTAGATGGTGCATTATCACACATCCCATATGGTACATTCTACACATAGAAGATGTAAGGGTTTCAATTCATACGAAGTTGGAAGAATATGGTCATGGAAAAATGGGTGATTTGTGGGTTAATAAACTCATTGGAGATAACTTTGAATTGAAAACAAAATTTGAGAGCTTAGCGGAGAAGAAGCTTGATGTATGACACTATTTTCACAACTTTAGTCATGATGATGTGTGGGTAAGATTCACCTTGATCAAAATCCATGATAGCTTCATCTGGTTTGATATACTACACTTGATCAAAAAAGGAAATTAGGGTTGTTATGGGTTTGTACTCAACTAGACCAATTCTGGCACTAAATTCTATAAAGAATGAAATAGTGATGGAGCTAACTGGAGTGACTTTATGACAAGAGAGCATTAAAACTCAAGAATATTATAGATTTGACAGTCAAGTATGGCTCGATGATAATTGGATACAAAATATATTTCACTAACAGGGAAAATTTTGTATCAACAACCACCATTAATACAACATATGAAATGGTTGTGAAGGGTGAAGATTGTGATTTGTGTGAATTATTGAGGGAATAGTTAATTGAAAATTTTTAAAAGACAAAGGATTCAAAATATTCTTTCAAATTCAACACATTGATCATTTGTCTGTTGTTTTACTTCTTGAATGAAGTTCCTGAAACAAAGAATATAGTATGATTGAAGGATAGAGTGGTAGCACATCAAATTAGATACCACTTAAGGAGGTTAGGTGGTGTGAAAAATTAGGAAGCTGCATTATGGGGATTATTCAAAATCTTTCAGAATAACATGCAAGCCAAAGAAAGGATTCCCTAGAGCATGGTGAAGAAAGAAAAGAATGATATCACATTCTTGGTAACAAGAGACTACTGCATGATATAAGTTGTTGAGTCTAAGATCATTTGGATCCTAGAGATGGGATATGAGTAGAAGATGAAATAACTAGCTCAGTAGAATTTATGCTGAGCAAACCTAGAGACACATCTAAGGAGAGATATGGAACATATGAGGAGAATTCCATGGAGGTGTATATAGATCAAACACGCAAATAGATAAAGAAGACTATTGAGAAGATGAATAAAATAGTTGTGGAGGAAATGGGCCTCACAAAATAACAAGTTGAGAAGGATAAAGCCATGTCTAGCTCAACAAGAGGATCATCAAGTGTCAAAAGATTTGGTAGAAAAACTAACACTCATCAAGTTGCCCCAAAGTCATTTGGGACTAAGTCTACTATTGGAGAGAAGAGGAAAGAGTTTTCAAGTACTCCAATGAAAGAGAAGGAATGTCTGAAAAAGTAACAAAAGATGCTTGTAAAAGAAAGGCCACTCTGACAACACAACAAATAGGCCCTACAAGAAGAAGAGTTAACACTAAATTAACAAGAGAAGCATACTTGGGAGTAATGTAGAAGATGATGATGAAGAAGAAGGACCACAATTGGTTCAAAAAAGGAAATTTGAAGCTTTACAAGGTGAAGCAAGTGCAAAGAAACAAAAGATTGACATTTTAGAAATTGATAGTGAGTATGAAGTTGAGAAAGAAAAACAAGGCTACAAAAATATAAATGAGGGAAAAGAAAATAGAGTCCAACAAAGAGAAGAACTCTCTGAAAGACAAGAAAAATAAAAAGAAAAAGACTCTGGTAAGATCACACATCCCTACGAAGTTAGATGTGTTATTCAATGGGATTGTAGAGCATGAAATGTTAGAAGAAACTATTGCAATATACTCTACTACGGATGATGTTGATAAGGAAAAAATTGAAGAATTAATTGTAAAATTTACATTATTACTTTTGAAGTGAATATGAAGAATATTGAAAAGTAATTGCCTGAAGAATTAAGGAATGTATTATATGCAAGAAGACATGAGGCAATTGATGAAGAAGAAAATTTGAGGCCTTTTTCTTTGGAGAAGATTAGTGCACCTTTTTCAAATGAAAATAAAGCCACATTGGGTTAGGTGTATAATAAGGAGTTCCAAACAAAGTAAAGGGTAACTACCCTTATGAGAAAAGATCAAGATGATATTGAGAGGATCTGAAACAAAAAATTTGAAAATTTTGCAGATCTAGCACAAAAATTAGGTCTAACTCCAAATGGTGTAGAGGAAATGCATGATGATATACCAGCTCTGCATGTTAAGGAAGAAAAAGAATCCCAACACGATGATTCTCAACATGAGCATGTTGCTAAATAAGAGTGTATAGAATGAAACTCTTCCAGATGTGGGAGAAATGTTACTGGTGAAGAGGATACTATAGGTGATGCTCCTCTAGTAGGATAAAATACCACTACATAAGTAAATGCTACAAAATCACAAAAGGAGGATTCTCCTAAAGGACACAACTCACCTGCTTCAGAACCAGAGGTAAATGTAGAGGATTTGAATGTATGAGCAAAAGGATTTGAATGTATCCAATATTGATGAGAAGAAGGATGAGGATAAATTGGTCAATGTTGAGAGGAAAGATGGAAATGTTGAAGTCAACATTGGTGAGAAGGAAAAAGATTTGGAGAAGAAGGTTGCAAAAGATGATGCAAAGAAAGTTGCAGAATCTTCCGATACCTCCAAAGATTCTTTAAGGAATTTGTTAAGTATGCTTGACTTTAGTTTCAATCAGTAGTGTCTACCCAACTATTATAGCTTCCAATGCAATAGGGGAAGGTAGACATGTAAAAAATCTCTCCACTGCACAAGCTTTAATTGGGTGGTGCATTTCATGCCTCTTCCTAAAAGGAAATTCTGCAAACACATTAGAAGAGTACAAAACTTATGATGAAGCACTGAAGGTGTTACAAGAGAGCATACCCAGTGCTAGCATTGGAAATTATTTATTTAGTATGGAGAATTTAAAATTTATGCTTGGTTCATTTAAGGAGTACTCCAATGGGTTGAAAAAAAAAATGGAGAAAGAGATAGATAAAAAGGTAAAAGATAAGAAGTTAATGGACATAACAGAAAGGTGTGCCACTACACACACTAAATTTCAGGATAATCTCAAAGATGTACAAGATTGTGTTTTAGAAGCAAAAATGTTGTTTCAATTTTGTATGAAGTGGCCTAGCTCCACCAAAAGCATAAAGGATGATATGGAGTCCATTGAGTCCCAAATATATAAGGGATCTGGAGCCTATGATTCAATATAGGACATTGATGGAAGCACAAGGTATGTGATTAAGAATCTACACAAGCAGTTCTTCCAATTGTAAGTCCAAAAAAAGAATATAATTGTGCAATTTGCTAATCTCAAGGATCTGGTAAATTTCAAATTCATACCTAACTCTAGTGCTCTGATGAATGCAGAGAGGGAAAATAAGTTAGATCTAGAACCCAACACTCTAGATGATGTTGAATAACTTCTTATGGAGTTTGAGACTCAAAGTTATATGCTTGGCCTATCCAAGAAGGCTTGGGAAGAAGGGGAGAAGGACTAACAAGCACACGTTGAGAATTTACAAGTGTCAAATACATCTTCCAGTTAATAATTCTTCTAGAATGTATATCTATTTCTTATTATGCATTTTAGTTTCTCGGTTAGATTTCATTGTATATATGTGGATGATAGAAATAGGGGGAGTTGGTTAAAATTTTGTTACTCTCATTCCTACATGTATATATCAGTTAGGGGGAGTATGTATGTAATCCAATAAAGAGTTTGTCAGTGATGTCAAAGGGGGAACAAAGAATAAAACATATATGCACCCTTTTCCCTTAATTCCAAAGGGGGAGAGAAATTTATATTTTTGGAAGTAGTTGATGTATGTTGCCATCAATGACAAAGGGGGAGATTGTTGGAAGTTTTTGGTGTTTGTCATTGATATGTCTACTGGCAACATGAGTATGAGCATGAGTTGTATAGTATGTAGTGTTGTCATTGATGTAAAAATTGCATGTAGATTGATATGTAGATCATTTGGTGAAGCATGAGTGTGTATATAGCTGATAATCCAATGTATATTTGCAAGAAGGTTTGATCCAGTGCAAACAGTTGAAGTGGAAAATTCCAACTAAGTTTCAGAATAGTGCTTTCAGTGTATAGGACATCTGGTATTTTTTGTCTGCATTGGTTCGTATTGAGGAATATTTCTCTATGGTTCTAAGGAATTTTTTTTGGATGTTAGAGGATTCTAAATCCAAGGTTTCATAGTGTTTTTTTCTCTAGTGAAGAAGTTATAAATAATAGAATATCGGGTTCACTAGTGACATTGGTTACTAGTAAAGAATGTATGTTTTGGTGAGTCCACACTTCACCGTGAATTGGAATATGATCTTTCAAATTTATGGGAGTGTTGAAAGGTGTCATGTGCACCTATATTCCAAGTGGCATGAAGTTTGTAGGTCTGCATGTCTATTTGTGGTTGAACGATTGGTGAATTTTGATATTAGGTCATTACCAGTGCCGACCAAATATGATATACGTATTGCGGAGTTTAAATAAGTGTTGATTTGTTATGTGGAAGCTAATATAGGTCCATGCCAACCTATTTGAGTTTTTTATAAGTTTTTTTTGTGGCATGGAGTATGTTTTGAGGCTGACAAGTTATATTAAATTCAATGATACATCTAATTAAGCCGACCTAATTGATGTTGAGATGAAATGGATATAAGTATAAGATCATTTCGGTGTTGGAAAGTGTTGGTTAGTGAATATGCAAGTGTAGCATATACAAATTGTGTGAAAGTGATGCAAGTGCAGAGTAGAGAAGAGTGTTAGAGCAGAGTAATGAAGTGTGTTGACTATGTGTATTGAGCTTCAGTGGAACTATATTCTAGCATGTTATAGATGCATTTGTAATAGTTCATTTTGGTTGTGTTCCACCCCTCTCTTCTATATTTTCTTATTTTTGTGGGAAGTGATTCCAACTATACTAAGCACTTCTATAATATCTTATAACCAATTATAATATATTGTGATCTAATCCTCACCATGGTTTTTCCCTTTTTGGATTTTCCACGTAAAAATTTGGTGTTCATGTGTTATGTGGTTTTGATGGTTTCTTTCATGCTTTCCTTTATTAATAAAAATTAAATATGTTATGAAGAATGAATTCTTAAATATTTAAGTGGTTTAAGAGAATACTGATTCACCCCCCTCTTAGTATTCTAGGTGTTCAACAAGTGTTAGATTTACACTAAAATCCTTGTTGTGAATATGCTTAATATTCCTTGTGTGGGGCTCCAATTTTCATCAAAATATCAAAAAATATTATTTTGGAATTCCTTTGGGACAATACCAATCTAACATGAGGTTTTATTAAATTTTACTAAGACATTTATTGCCTTCTACAAGACATTCAGGTGTCTAATGGACATCATTAATTCCCCTAGATAGATCATTGCAATTTTTGTTAAGTGGATTATTTGTGGCATTAAAATAGTAGAGGGTTGGAAAATTCTCCTCAAGAACTATATATGTCACATAGTATAACTTATGGAAAGATAAATTAAGAAGGGTTTTATATCCATACTCTATTCATCATCTTGACCCTAGTTAAAATTGAAGCCTTATTTTTTTCTTATAGTGTTTGGAAATGTTTTAATTCAATCAAGTAAAGTGCTCCTTAAGTGAGTTGGAGTTTAGTTTAGGGTTAGTCTTCCCTTTGATGACCATCACATCTAGTGGTCCCTCATCATCAACAATCCTACCCTACCTTTAGCTAGGACTCTAGGCATTCAAGCTCTCAATATTTTTAGAAGACATTCATACTATTTGAGATCTTTCTACTTATAGAGATAAACTCCCTAATCCATCCTTCAAATAAAATACATGATTACTACATATTATTTTCATTCTATTATTTGTATTCAAGAAATTATACCTAATTTCATGTTACATAAGTTGGATATTGTTGGCTAATAGATTTGTCTTCTTAAATAAATAAAAACTATGACTCTATTGTGCCCAAAAGTGAAGAAAAATAAGTAACAAACAACTAGGTAAGTTGTTAATTAACTTCCCTCTAAATTTTAATAAGGTGCAACTCCCTTGTATGATCAAAATTTTAATTTTCATATTTAAAGACGAGGTATACTTTTAACCAGAAAGTTGGAAAGGAGAACTAACATTTATGAATAGCCATGACATAAATGTGATCATAACATGAAATATAAAAGGTATTTCAAATTGATTATGAAACTATAATATTTTCAAAGGAATGAGGGTAAGTGCAAGAAGTTGAGTCACGAAACGTGGAATTTTTTGTCTTAGCCAAAAAAAAATCGACATTGCAAAAATGGGATCCCAATTTTCATAAACGAGATCCTGATTTTTAAAAAATGGGATCCTGTTTATCTTCGAGATCCTGAGCCTAAATTCCAAACGAGATTCCATTTTTTAAAAATCGGGATACCATTTGTTAAAGGGTCCCGGACTAACGAACGCGAAATGGGATCCCTATTTTTACAAAATGGTATTTATTTTTTAAAAACAAACGAAACTCAATTCATTTAGACAACACAGGATGTTGAATTGATAAGGACGGAAACGACATTATAACGACCTCCAGGTGTGCCTTCACCCCCAAATTTTTTTTTTTTTTGTTTTCTTGAAATTTTTAATATAATAATAGATTTTAGCATTTTTTTTCCAATTTATTTAGCGTTTTATACATTTCATTTTTGTATAATAGTAGAAATGATGATTTGTAGAAGTAGATGAAAAAATGCAATGAAACCCTAAAGATATTGAATAGAAAGGAAAAAATAAACCTTAAATTGTATGTTAAGAAAAAAAATTGCATTTGAAAACCTTAGTTGAAAGGAAACAAAAAAAATTGCATTTGAAAACCCTAATTGAAAGGAAAAAAAAAATTCCATTTCAAAACCCTAAATTGAAATGAAATAAAAAATCATTTGAAAACCCTAATTACTTTTTGAAACCCTAAATTCAAATCAAACAAAAAAATTGATTTGAAAACCCTAGTTTGAAATAAAACAAGAAAATTGCATTAAAAACCCTAATTGCTTAGATTGAAACCCTAAATTGAATTCAAATAATTTTTTTTGCTAAAACCCTAAATTGAAATCAAACAAATCATTTTGCATTTGAAAACCTTAATTTCGAGCTCAAGAATATTCGATAATGGAAAAAATTCATTTGCATTGCTTAATTGTTTGAAATTTCATTTGCATCGTATGGAGAAAACAATATGTTAAACTTTACTTTCAATGCTAAATTATAATTAGACTAGAAAACAATATGTTAAAGAAAATTTACAATTCATAACTTATCAATGTTTGTTTGCAAATTTAGTTAGCAAATTCCTAAATCCTTGTACAATCCATTTCCAATTGTCACTTAATTAGATAATATTTGCATTCATTTCTATTTTATATTTTGATCTCTCTTAGTCATGCCTTGTTTCCATTTCTTGTTTACATGTTTTGTCTCTTGTCTTTCGACAATCTTAACTCTCATTCTAGTCAATTAATTGTAATTTGGCTTCTAGTTTAGTCTAAAATCTCAATTTGCACTAGTTACCTAGACATTAAAAGAATCTAATTTTTTTTCTTTTCTTTCTTTTAGGTTCTTTCAATTCCAAACAATCCAAAATAAAATAAGATTCAACATTATCTAATTTTATTATACATTTTAGATCATAAAATTCATTTAAGTGGGAAATATTAATGAAAAAAAATGTTAAATAAAATAATTTTATATTCAATTAAAAAAATATCAAGTTAAAATATACATCAAAATCAATCTTAATAATACATAATTATGTGTTTCTATTATGGAAATAGACAATGTATTCATAAAATAAAAAATATTCATAAACTAGTTAGTTTATTACCCTAAACCGTAAACCGATGTCTTAAGGGGTCCTAATATGAAATTTATTAAGGGGATCAAAGAAGTTCTCAAAATTTGGTGAAGTTTCCCAAGGCAACCAAATTTAACAATAATAAGATTGTGCAAGATTATAATATGAATGAGATTTCATGATCTAGGTTGGTCAATCGAAACAAGAGCTATCTCAATCAACTGTTCCATAAGAAAATGTTGTTCACTAACCTGCAAGTCCATTATTCCAAGGGCCACCCAAACTTCACCCTAAGTTCCCTAAACCCTAAACCCTGAACTCTAAAATCTAAACCTTAAACACTAAAGCATTCATTTTGTCCTAGGACCTTAAAATGAAATTTGGCTGCCTTAAGAAACTCCACCAAATTTTATTCCCTTAAGCCATGTCATCTTGTCCTAGGACCTTACTACATAGATCCCCTTAAGCCATCCTATTACCCTAAACCCTAAACTCTAAACTCTAAACCCTAAACCCTAAAGCCATCATTTTTTCCTAGTCCCTTAATGAAATTTGGTTGCCCTGGGCAACTTCATCAAATTTTATTCGCTTAAGCCATGTCATTTTTCTCCTAAGACCTCACTAGACATAGATCCCCTTAAGCCATCCTATCACCCTAAATTGTAAATCGATGTCTTAAGGGGTCCTAATATGACATTTCTTAAGGGGGTCAAATAAGTTCTCAAAATTTGGTGAAGTTTCCCAAGGCAACCAAATTTAACAATAATAAGATCGTGCAAGATTGTAATATGAATGAGATAAATCATGATCTAGGTTGATAAATTTATGGTTTAGGGTGATAGGATGGCTTAA
This sequence comes from Sequoia sempervirens, assembly GCA_007258455.2. Taxonomy (NCBI): domain Eukaryota; kingdom Viridiplantae; phylum Streptophyta; class Pinopsida; order Cupressales; family Cupressaceae; genus Sequoia; species Sequoia sempervirens. Next base: position 166,831,218 of record VDFB02353493.1, on the reverse strand, counting down.
GGGGATCTATGTTTAGTAAGGTCCTAGGACAAAATGACATGGCTCAAGTGAATAAAATTTGGTGAAGTTTCCTAGGAACTTAATGAAATTTGGTTGCCTTGGGCATCTTCACCAAATTTTATTCACTTAAGCCATTCCATTTTGTACTAGGACCTTAATACATAGATCCCCTTAAGCCATCCTATTACCCTAAATCCTAAACCCTAAAACCTAAATTGTAAACCCTAAAGCATTCACAAATTGTCCTAATTAATAGTTAATTGTTTTTTCATTCAAGTAGCATGCCTTAGACATATATGAGGCTTACACATTTTATCATTTGTATTCAATTAGGCCATTTATATTGAATGGTTTAAGGGTATTTCCTAAACATGTATCTTACATTTTGAAATTACAAATCTAACGCAAGTTCACTTATATCTTAGAGATCACATGGATCAATTCAATAATATTCGTAATCCACCTCCATGCCATCTATCTCCACCACCTTCACCTCCACCTCTACCCACTCCACCTCATAACCCCCCACTTCCACCACCTAAAATTGATGGTGCTCGCTTGCAAGCATGAATCAATGCCAGTGTTAGAACCATTCAAGATCAAATCAACATTATTCAAAATGAATAATGTATCACACCATCTTTGAGGATGTATGCATCTAGGATGAAAAATGTTGTTGATGTTGTTAGGGCTATGGATGGGATCTTAGATGAGCATCGACAATGGCTAGAGGAGAGGAGAACTTCCAATTCTGAAAAGGAAAACACAAAGAAATGAAGAGATGCAGTAGAGAGCCACAACAGTTTATAAATTAAGACAATGATCTTATAGTTATGAATTTATGAATTTGGTTCGATGGATATTTTGTGTGATGAATTTATGAATTTGGTTGGATGGCTATTTTTAGTGACGTGAATTTATGATTTTAGTTGGATGGATATTTTTAGTGATGTGAATTTATGAATTTGGTTGAATTTATGAACTTATAATGATGAATTTATAATAGTATATATTTTATGACTATCTACTAGATCATGATTTATCCTATTGGAAAAATGTAATATATATGCGTTAGACATAAAATGAGCTTTTTGTGAATGTTTCAAGTTTATTTTTTAGTATGTACATGTATTAAAATTGCATAGTTCTAGATCTTAAATTTTGAAATTTGTATGTATATACATAGTTTAGTTGAATGATGTATGCATGCAAATTATGCAACATATTTTTTATTTTAAATGTATGTACATGTTAAATTTTGAAATTTGTATGCACATGCTCAAGTTCAATCAATCTATGTATGTGTATGTATATGTATTCACATCCTATTTAAACAAATTTTCATGTACATTTCAAATTTAACTATTTCTTGTAATTTTGTAAGTTTGTTAATTTTGTATAATTTAATGCAGGTGCACTTACATCTGATATCATGGATCAATTTAACATTGATGATATCATCAATCCAGCACCTTATCCAACTCCACCTCCACCCCAGGCTCCACCTCCCCCTCCACTGCCTCCACCTAATATCCCAGCTCCACCACCCACCAAATCTGATGAGGCTCACTTGCGAGCACACATAAATGATCAAGTGGCATCCATTCAAAATAAAATCAATGCTATGAAAAATCAAGCATTTATTCCACCACACGTGAGACGTTTTTCATCTGTGATGCAAAATGTTTTGGATGCCATTAGGACTATTGATTCTAATCTAGATAGGCATCAATGAGAAAGAGAGCAGATGAGACAATTTTATGAAGACGGTCTCTCCTATAAAAAAATTTTAGACCTTAAAATAACAAAAGCCCATCTAGCCCCTTACTTTATCAATCCTGTTACTCAGTAGCCCATTCCTCCCGATAAATCTAGAATATCCATGAGGTGGTGTATACATCCACAAATGAGTGCACATTTTTGGGATCTATGGTATATGGTATTTGATAGTCCACCACATGCTAATCTGGAGGTCCCATTGTATTTTTTGAGGAAACTATATGCAGATTTTGTTATGGGGAAAAATTCCAATTATTTTTATTTTAAATCATTTTAGGGTGTTGGTGGCAGCATGCACAATAGAGGTTAGGGGCAAGGGTTGATCCCTAATGCCCCATGCATACACAACCCCTTGTTGCTCCTCTTGGTCCTGACATTCCTACACCTATGCATCAATGTGTAGTGGTATCAACATTAGGATCCCTTAGAATGCTCGCAGGAGACCTTGATCAACATGCTTTTGCGATAGCGGGTAGGAAGCATAGAGACGACAATGATGGAGAAGTGTTTTATGGAGTTGGCTCGAGTACCACTGTAGGAGTGTCAAGACCACATGTATGTACTAGTTGTCATTAGTTATGCTATGGACCCAATCAGGCCACACCTAGTTCGGGTGGACATGGATATTCTTGTGGTTCATCTAGTCGCCTTAGTTCATTTGTAGAATTTCTTACAGTAGACCATCACCTTGAGGACACTGTGTCATAGGTATAAATATGCATCTACATGTTGAATTTATAAGAATTTTAATGAATGTATATATCAAAGAAAATTTTGCAATACATTTTAACAATCAAACTATTTGGTGTACAAATGGCACTAACGATGGGACAATCATTCACTCCACGAGTACATACATCGACACCAATCCTAGTCGACAACCCTTATGGGGTATTTTGATTTCAAATTTTTAAATTATATATGAAATAGTTTTTAACTTGAGTTTTAAATTTATAATTGAATCATGAACATATGTTTTAAATATTTATGTTGGTTTAGGGGAGTCAATCGACTTCCACGTTGATTCCACTCGAGGGGTTGTCGAGCACTCCTCCACTATCGAGCATCACAGATTAGGGGTAGGTACATTTATATTGTAAATTGTTTAACTTACATTAGTATAGTTACAATTATGAATTTTGAATTCACTATATATCAAATGTGCATGTACACTTGTAAATATTATAAGCGTTAAATGTCTACATGTATGTCTAGGTTGATACGACAATGAGATTGGGCATCAAACAAACATTAGATGTTGTGGCTACTCGTGAGGCCTTTGAATTTCAGGTTGTTTAAAAAAAATTCTACACAAAATGTGAAAACTTGAATACATATATGTTAACCTAATTCAAGTATACATGCTTTAACTTTGATCTTGTAGGACTTTGTTAGTGTGACTTTCTTCCATGAGTCAATCATAGTTACACCTTCAGGAGGATATGCAGAGCAGGCTCCAGATATCATGGTAATTTAAATTTTTTATTATATTTAAAGTCAATTACAAATTATATATTCTAAATAACTTTAATTTTAAATTTATAAGTGAATATATATATATATATAATATGAGCTAATACATGTTTTAAATTGTTTTTCTTTTATAGCATGAGAGACATCTTGTAGTTGAGCATGTACAAACAAGTCCTGGAGTAGAGGGTGTACAACCTCAAAATATAGTATAATTTAAATATGATAAATTATAAATAAAATTACATTAAATCATTTTTAATTGTAGACTTACATCTAATTTCAACTTTCTTTGTCTTGTTTATGTATATTGATTCAAAGAATTTAGAGGTTCGTTCAGGTGCACCAGAGCATCCAGAACTAGATATGATGGTAATTTAATTTTATGATGAATTATAAATTAAATTGTCATTAAATCATTTTTTATCGTCTTACATCTGATTTCATATTTCTCTTGTACAAAGTGTTTTAGGTCATCTGCATAGTCTGCATGGTGTGAAGAGGTCTCTTGATTATAGAGATGATACATGACCTAAATATGATTTTATGGGTTATATTTGATTATTTTAGGGACTACATAGTGGGTTTCTCATGTACTCTGTTGGACTTTATATTTCATGGGTCAAGTACTTTGTTGGACTTTAGTTCATGGGTTGTACTCTGATGGACTTTATTTCACGCGCTTAATAATTGGTTTCATGCAATTAATATGTTGTAAATTATGGACTTTATTATTGTTCAATTTTAATTTACACATGTACATTTATGCATTTTATGTTCATAGTCAAGACATTAATATAGGACATTAATGTGAAATTAAATATAAATATGAAATCAATAGGACATTTAATATTTGTACTTCACAAATTTAGTGATCCCATACATGATATACATGATATGTACATTCAATAATTAGCGATAATTAGTCAATGAACTTATTCAATTCATGTCAATCAATAATTAGTCAATAAATCATAATTTACAAACAAAAGAAATCTATTTATATACCACAAAGGATGAAATTTAAGAAATAAACAATACCTTACAAGATTAGAGAACAAAATCATTAATAAATTCTATAAACTAAACATAAATACCAATCAAAATGCAACAAGTTTTGCCAAAAAAGTTGTTCTATAAGTACACCATATTTCCTAGTTCTTTTACAACATTAAATTAAAGAACTTAATTATCCAAAAATAGGCTAAAGTTTTGAAATTAAATCATGTAGTCCCATATTTGCAAATCATGCAAAGTGCTAGAGAAAACTTAAGAACATAAAAGTCCTCCTCACCTCATGTTCCACAAAAAACACTAATTTATAATTTGTCAAAACAAATAATAGCATCCAACACTAATTTATAGGTTGTCTTAAGGGGATGTTTTAAGGGGTCCTAATACGACATCTTAAGGGGATCAAAGGAAAGTATAATTAAGTATAAATATTAAGTGATATAAACAAGTATTATACTTTAGGGTGAGTCATCATAAAAATGATATAATTAAGTATAATATTTAGGATATGTGCTAATATAACACGTCTTAAGGGGATGTCTTAAGGGGTCCTAATATGACATCTTAAGGGGATCAAAGAAGAGTATAATTAAGTATAAATATTAAGTGATATAAAAAATTATTATACTTTAGGGTGAGTCATCATAAAAAATGATATAATTAAATATAATATTTAGGATATGTGCTAATACGACACGTATTAAGGGGTCCTAATACAACGTCATAAGGGGATCAAAGAAGAGTATAATTATGTATAAATATTAAATGATATAAACAAGTATAATAAGTTTTAGGGTGACTCATCATAATAAATGGTATAATTAAGTATAATATTTAGGATATGTGCTAATACGATATGTCTTAAGGGGATGTCTTAAGGGGTCCTAATATGACGTCTTAAGGATATAATTGATTTAACAATAATTTATGCATGATATTTAGTGATTATACAATCAAATATAAAGTTTCAAAGTAGGAAAACATGCACATTTAACAAACAAAACATATAGAATATTGATTTTGATACATAAAAGTACATAGAGTACATAATTGTGTATGTACATGTATTTGTAATTTGTATAAAATTTTTAATTGTGTGAGTATGTATGTACATATATGTCATCTCAAAACAATGTTTACAAAATTTGGCTATGCCATCTCAAGAACATCTCAAACTCGTTCCTAGAATGTAGTAGGTCTTCATGCCACTTGATATCAAAAAGGTACAAGCAATATCAATGAAATCATCAAAACATACATATTTTAATTTATATAAAACTATCTATATGTACACAACTCAAATACCTATATTTAAAAGTGTTCCACACATGTGTGTAGGTTGAATCCAAGCATCCTCTCCTTTTTATTTCAAAGTATGAGATCAATGAAATGATGACTTAAGGATACAAAAAAGGATAATAAATCAATTTTAACTATTAATATACAAGAAATATTAATATATAATCAAAACATGTATTTAAATATAATTTAACTAATAATTACCTATTTTTACCAAATATTCCATGTTGTCTAGGTTGAATCTGCATGGACTAGATCCTTTTTGTGATTATGGATTAATGATCTATAAAAGGAAAATTTAAATCAATTTCAACTAATAACACACTTGAACAATATCAAAACATGTATTTAATCTATTTAAAAGGACAATATAAAACTAAAACTATATTTACCTATATTTACTTATTCCATTGTACCATCTACATCCTCTCTTTTTTGCAATACATCTATGATTGTCTCATGCTCTTCCATAGAAATTATCCATAGCACTTTATTTGTAGGTCTTCCATGACATCGATCTAGTTTTATATTTGTTTCCACCACCAAATGTGAATAGTGTATAATTTTTTTGTGTGTTTCATAATCTTCAAATGTAGGTACACCATTCTTCCTTGTTGGGTATTTTCGTAGCAAAATTACAACAACCACCACCGATCCTATTGGAAAACATGAAAACTATCATCAAATAAGTTCTCAAAATTTTCTTAAGGGGATCAAAGAATTGTTCTAAAAATTTGCTTAAGGGGATCAAAAAATTGTTATCAAAATTTGCTTAAGGGGATGCCTTAAGGGGATCACCGTACCTGTTGGATAATGATAGCCATCATCATCTTCTCGAGGTTCTATTAACTTATGTTTAGTCTCCACACAATGAGCTAACCAATATTATGTTTCCTCTTCATTCCCCTTAGGTGCAACAACAACATACACATGCCTTGCAAATAAAATTTGATTTAATAACTTGCGCATATCCATATAAATAATTTAGTATTACAAAACAACTTAATAAATTGAAATAAAATGAAATAAATTGAATTAAATTACACTCTTGTACAAGGTTTGAAACACGATCATAGTCTTCAGATGCAAACACTTGATCATTTTCTTCAATAGTTCTTTCATATTGATCATGTGCTTGTGCAAGTGTCAATGGTCTTTGCTCCCACTATTCAACCCATTATGTATTTTCACATGCTTCCCAATCTCCTGAGATACAAAACTAACAAAAACATGCAAGCTCCCTTGTCTAGATAGTCCATGTGCTTGTTGTCGAACTCCTAAATGAATGCCATTTAGTAGATCCACTAATTGTCTCACAGTCAACTCTAGGTAGAATGTTCTCTTCTTCAACCAACCAAAAGAATCGATGAACTGTAGATTACTCACTCGAACCAAGTGCAGATAATCTTGTATTTCACCAATCCACAATCCCACATGCATCTTTAAATTTTACTGCATCCTCAAATTTTAATTGTTCTCTAGCAAGAATTCTTTTGACATGAGTACCAGCTCCATCATGTTCTCCTTTACCATGCCCAGCTTCAAAAAACCTCCATATATGTTGGACATTAAGTTCCTTGTGAACCCTACTTAACCAATAGAACATTCAAGAATTCTTGAACTACCCCATACAATTATCTGACCATATGAGGTGTTCTACCATCTAGATTCCTCTATCTCTTAAATTTTTATAAAATATATTGAAACAGTATTGAACAAACTCTAACTAGTGTAACCAATTGTCAATCAAATAAAAATGATACTCCCTCAAAAAAATTCTATTATCCTCTATGTTATCATCTACATGTCTATAAAAAATATGGACAAACATAGCTACTTGCACTAAACTATAATATTGTGATTGAATTTCCTCTTGCAGAGCTAGAATATAATTTTTTGCAAAATCAACCACTGAAAGTATAGTACCAATTGGAAATGTGTTTCTACATGCACGAAATTGGCCATCAAGCCATTGAGCATGTTGAGAATGCATGACATATTTTGGTACAATCTTATTCTTAAATTCACTCATGAATGCCAGTACACTAACTTTTTCTATAACTAAATCACAACACTTTCCTATTTTTCCATCTTTTAAAGAATAGTCAACATTCTTAAATCTTTTAACATCTACTAATTGTTGTCCAAAATCATTATCAACATTTTCATGCATACAAATTTTTAAGAATGAAAGATTTCCACAGCTAGTGCATTGTCCAGAAATACAAGAACTTAAATAAAACAATTTACTAGTAGATCTTTCACAAAACAAACCTGATATAAACTCCCTTATTGTTTCAGGTGGCATATTAATACCACATTCTTGTATAATCATGTTAGTATGAAAAGTACAACATATATATCAAAAAATATCATAAAAATAATGAAATTGAATATGTGTTTTACAACAACAAGATATTCATTGCTTATTAATTTTTACATACTAGCGTTTACATTTTTCAAAAGACCTTTGACTTATTTTAATATTACCAGGTAACACTAAATCACCACAAAATTTTCTATAAAATTCAGTTTGTGTTGTACCTAATAGGTGTTTTGGGTGAGAATCACAAACTTTGGACCCCACCCTTAATTTTAAAATATCTCTAGCATTAGATGATACCCTAGTATTATCATGCCAATATTTTTCAATCAAAGATTTAATTTCAACATTCAATTTCATATCAGACCTCGGGAGTTGACCATTAGAACTCCAACATTGGTTGATAGGATTATTTTCTATACTTTCTCTTCTTTGTGCCACTCTTAGCAATATTTTAGGATGTATTTTTAAAATTTCACTAATATTGCTTACTATTCTTTTATTCAAAGTTGCTTTATTAACTATAGCAGTTGTTATAGCTCTTCTTGCTGCATTTTTATCTTTAGATCGACTATTTTTCCCAATAGATTGAATGAAACTAGCAACAGTAGACATCTAACATGTTTTAATGATTGATCTTTTCTTCTTGGTTGAACAAAAAATCCTAACTTTTTCATTATTTTCCTCATTTTTTGCATTCTCATCAATTGCATCATTAGTTGACATTGAAATGCAAGTTTTTTATGATAAAATATTTTTTTGTATATTCTATTTGCATGTGTTCTTATTTTCCTCCAAGAAATCTTACCAAGAAGATTATCCAAAACATCACTTTCAATTTTTAAAAAGGTATTTTCGTTAAATTCAACATCACATTCTAGATTTTCATTTTCATTTTCATCAACAAAACGGTTTTTATTTTCATTTTCAACAACATTTAAACAATTTTCATTTTCATTTTCTAATTTTGTTTCAACAAATTATATAAAACTTCCATCTCTCTGAATATTATCAATGTCAACATCGTTAAGTCCTACATCTTGTAAAACTTCTACAAACGATTTTTCGATTTCACTAAAATGTGGATTTGAAGACATGCTTGGATTTGTGCCTATTGAAACATTCTCCATAGCATTGAAAGAGGGATTTGAAGACATACTAGGACTTGTTTGTATAATCATATTATTTTCCAAATTGACTTCTTACAAATTAGCTTCGTCTACAACCATGGTTTCCTCAATGTTTTCATCTTCAATAGTTGTGGAATTGGATGCTCCACCATCATTTATTGATTTAATTCTCATTCTTCTTTCTCTTTCTCTTTCTCTTTGTTTCTCCTTCTCTCTCTTTGCTTCAATTTCTTCAGGAGTCAATGTATTCCTATCTTTCCTCTTGTTACGAGCTTGTGAACCCATGATTATAAATTATCAAGCACAAATGAATGTCAATAGTGAAATTCTTCAAAAAATTCAATCCAAATTGCAAGTTGAAGGCCTGTAAGGAGAAAATTCTTCCTCATTTGTTCCTCTAAACAAGTAGAAGACTAACACAATTCCACTTTAAAAACTGTTTACATGATGCCTCCTTTCAAAAATTCAATCCAAATTGCAAGTTGAAGACCTATAGAAACAAAACTCTTCCTCTTTTGTTCCTCCAAACAAGTAGAAAACTAACACAATTCCACTTCAAAAACTGTTTACATGATGCAGGTCCTTTGAAAAATTCAATCGAAAATGCAAGTTGAACACCTGTGAAGACAAAATTTGATAGAAAATAGCCCAATATGTTGCAGTCGGCCGAAAAAAGAGGAGTTGCAGACTTCACAGTAAAACTTTTCCAGTGAATTTTTAAAAAATGGAAACAAAGAAACAAGATCTCGTTTATTAAAAATGGGATCCCATTTCATAATCGGGATCTCATTTCCTAATATTAAATGTGGGGATCGTTGACATGGAAATGAGATCTCATTTATAAAACGAGATCCTGTTTCTATGTCAACAATCCCCACATTTAATATTAGGAAACGAGATTCTATTTCTAAAAAATTGAAATTCGCCTTGCTTTGGGTTTTTGACTTGTATTCTGGTTCGGGAAAAGCATTGGGAATTCGAACCTAGGCCTTCAACTTGGTTTGACCTACAAGTTGAAGGTCCTAACAATGTCAAAGAAAAATAGTGAGTTTGGACATATGAAGTTAACGACCTTTTTTGTAGAATTTTTCAACGAAATTAAAACCGATTATAGATGAGATAGTGCAGATTCCAAATATGTATTTTTTTTACAAGTTGGTTATTTTTTCTATTTTTCATTTAATTTCTGATGAAACTGGTCCATAAAATTTAAATATCAGGGTTTTTTACTATTTTAATATTTTTTTGTAAAACAAATTGCATGAGAACGTACTTTAGACAATTCTTTTCAATTTAAAAAAAATCAAAAAAATGATGAGTTTAGGTCATCTTATGTGTGATGTACACGATGATTTTTCAAAATGAAAAATATGGCTAGTAAAAATTTAACAAAATTATTCAATAAAAAGTTTTAAAAAAAAATTGAAAATGTGCTTCAGTGAGTTACAAATATTTTCCCAAAAGGATTTAGAAAAATACAATAATTTAGGTAAAAATATGGATAACGTACACGTGCATGGTATGGTTAAAAAAAAGTGACTTTTAAACAATGGTTTTTAGAAACGCCTATTGAAACTCAATTTGTACCATCTGGGTATTGAAATAAATTACATATTTGGAAACTAGACTCTGAATACTACATTTTATGATCAGTGATTTTTTTGAAGATTCCATCTCTAAGTGCTTCAAATTTTAATGTCAAATGTGTCAAATTCTGAAAATAAGGGAAAACACTTCCACTTTTTGGCCAAAAAGTGGACTCAACTTCTTGCCAACACCCATGAATGTTAGAATCCAAGATCACCTGCATGCAAGATGAATACCTGTCACATGCAAAAGATATGAAGAACCGAAAAAGATGTTCTTTATAAAACTCTCAGTAAAAATGCATTAAGAGAATCAATTATTACAAAGTGATCAATCCTTATGAAGGAGATCAACAAACCCTAAAAAGGGAAACCCTAGTGTGCACACTTAATAATTAATAATTAATTATTAATGTGCCTAAATTTAGCTTAAGTAATAAAGAGGAATAAGTGACTTAATTAATTAATCAATGTGATGTAATTAATTAAGCATAATAACTTATTACTCTAACACCCCCCCTTAAGATGAACTTAGGAAGTAGCTAAAACACTAGAAAAAGATGCATGAAAGCAAAGATGGGTCCCGGCAAACAAGGCCAAGTAAGGTACCCATGTACAAACAAAAGATCTCTATAAAGTGGAGAAATAGAGAAAACCTCGTGGGAACAAAACTCTACTCCAAAAAGAGATCAAAGGTGATTGAAGGACTGAAAAGCCTCCAAATCAAGGAAATGTCCTGAAAAAGAAGAACATGTAGAACATCACAGAAGCATGAAGAAGCTGCAAACTCTGTCAAAAGATGACTGCTATGGTGCCGAAAAACCTCCTTTGAAGATATGATGATCAGGATCAAGAAGACAACAATCTACATGAGTGCCCCCAACGACACTACTCGAATCAGATGGCAAACAAAGGCAAAACATCTGGAATGAAGATACAGATGGCACAAGTACCAATAGTCTGAAGAACACTAATCAACTGAGGAAATGGAAGATTCCTTCCAAGGCGAAACCAAAGAAGCATTAACACCAACAATAGAAACCCCCCATTAATGCTGAAAAGGGAGAGGCGTGACAGGTACACTGAAACTGAATGCCAAAAATTAGTGCATGAAGAGGAACCAAGAGCATCTGAAAGTGCACAAGAAAGCACCTGCAACTGAAAAAGTGGTGTGCAAAACAAAGCACACATACATGAGGCTGGAATCATATGGATCCACTGTTGTCGTGGAGGGACGCTCACCCGACAAAGGTAGATGGAAAAACAAGGGCACTACATAACCCCCCATGGCACTTTATAATACAGTGCGATTACAAAATATGGCACAAATTGATGTGCAAGAAGTCCAATACAACACATACAATGCTGAGGCACTTTATCTCAGTGCGTTTACAAAAGAGAAATGCATGCAAAGTGAGCCCATAATGTCTACAATGTCCAAATAGTACAACATGCATAAACCTGGAAAAGATACAGAAAAATTGCATGGACAGCAACATAGATCTCCTCAATACCTTTCCAACGCCGCAAACGAGGCGAAAATTGGACATCGGGGCAAAAGTTATGAGATCGGAAGTCCAAAAATAGCATCTGACTTCAAATGGAAATAAATGCATGAAAATAGTAAAATACTGAGAAATAAACAGTACTACTAGAAAGTGCTCAGAACCAGCTTTCCGGCGATATCTCGTTTGCCCGATTTCGATACCGTATGCCCAAGTTATGGCCAAAAGAAAAAAACTGCTCTTTTAGGAAAAAACTAGGGTTAGGAGGGGGCAAAGAGGCCATACGACCGATGACGTCATGCTGACGTCAGCAAAACCCGAGCTTAAATTTGACGGCCATCTGGCCGTCGCCGCAAAAAATGGGTCCCCCTTGCAAAATGAAAAAAATTTTGGGCCCCTGGTCCTGTGGGTGACCAGGGGCTGGCGGGCCGGTGCTGGGGGCTGATCCCCTAGTTTTCCATATGGCCGTGGCTGTTGGGTCTTGAGCCCTCAGGGGCTGGCAGATAGGCCCGACGGCGGACCGGCGGTGAAGGCCGGCGGCGGCGGGGGATGGGCGGTCGCCCGGTGGCCGCCGGGCGGCGGACCCTTTATACACTGCAAGCGCCGGCCGAAAAACTGAGAAACACTTTTTTTTCAATTTTTTTTCAATTTTTGAGCCTCGAACGCGTGGGGGAGGCCACGGCCCCTCAACAAATTTTGCCTCCCGGATCAACTGCTCCAAAATTGACAAACGACATGCATTTTAGGGTTTTTGGCACTGAAACGCTGGCGGTGTCCGTTTGAGCCCAAAGTGAGCCAAAAAATAGGTTACCCCGAGATCTTACAAAAGATACCTGTGGAAACCCTTGCACTTGAAACTCACAGAGAGGCCATATCTTCAGATCAAACAAGCAGCTGCAAGTCTGGAGCTCTGATACCATGTTAGAATCCAAGATCACCTGCATGCAAGATGAATACCTGTCACATGCAAAAGATATGAAGAACCAAAAAAGATGTTCTCTATAAACCTCTCAGTAAAAATGCATTAAGAGAATCAATTATTACAAAGTGATCAATCCTTATGAAGGAGATCAACAAACCCTAAAAAGGGAAACCCTAGTGTGCACACTTAATAATTAATAATTAATTATTAATGTGCCTAAGTTTAGCTTAAGTAATAAAGAGGAATAAGTGAATTAATTAATTAATCAATGTGATGTAATTAATTAAGCATAATAACTTATTACTCTAACAATGAATATCACCAATACTCCAATGCAAAGATCAAAACATAAGTGATAGATAAGTAACTTCAAATTTTAAATTTCACCACATCCTAGAAAGAAAATGAATGTCACAAAAATGGATACCACATTTACAAAGAAATACAATATCTAGATATTTACTCAAATTCACAAACTCTGAAATAAATACCAAAGCATCACATTGAATCTCACATGCACAAAGATAGTGAATTCTTTTAGGAATCAGCAAAATTTATTATTCCTTCTTCTGATCGAGTCTCACTCTCACACTAAAATTTAATGGGGATCAAAATTTAGACCCTTCTAATGTATTCTAATTACATATTTAAAGCTTCCAAAATGTAACTCTCCAAGAGTCTTGAAAACTAATTCTTTAAAAGAATCATAAAATTAACGTTTAATAAATTCATAAATTTATAAACTTTAATATTCAAATAAATGCATGGTTATTGCTAAGGTGGCATGTTTTGTAAGTCTACGTTCACTTCATATGTTGTGTTTTGTTGACTGCTCACCACATGTGCTTTGTAATCTCTGAGTTCTTGAGTGATAAGTAGAATCTCAATGTGCTAAGGAATGGTGAAATTCTTGGTTTTGAGTTTTCAAGGAGCCTTGTTGCTACGAAGAGTGTCAATTTTGGTGATGAGGTTGGGTAGAAAATTCTCAAACCAATATCACACCAAATCAATCCTATCCAACTTCTTCAAATTATCTTTATTGAAATCTTGTTCACTAGATAATGTATCAACCACTTTCTAAAATCCTTCCTTTAACTCATTAATCATGGCCACACCATCATTGTCCTTAATTTGACAATTGAAATTTGAGAACTCTTTGATGAGATCAACATTTATATGGTTGCATTCTTTTAGCATCTTGTTATGTTCTTGGATGTTTTGCTTCAGGAAGGATATTTTCCATTAGATACTCTTCCTCCACATTGTACATCTTGGGTCATCTATAGAAGGGATGATTTTCTCTGTTGTATCTTTATCTAAACCCATGTCTGAAATTTATTTGAGGTCTTGATTAGCTTGCAACTCGATGGAATCTTCTTGCTTTCAATTTTCTATCTTAGTTTTGATAGAATTCTTCACCAAAGTTAGCTCATCATGGAATTTCTTTAATTTCTTGATCAAAGGGGTACCTTTGGATTTTAAATCTATTACCCATTCTTGAGTAATTTTTCCATGTAATTAGCTATCTCTTTATACTTTGTTGACCATTTCTTTCTTGGTTTTAAAAAATTGGAATCAAAAGAAAAACAGGTTGTGGAGAAGGATCTGTGAATGACTGAACAAATAGTTCAAGAGTAATTTCACTGCCTTTTTCAATTCATCTTTATCTAATTTATCTTTTTTAGTCTTCTCAACTAACCTTGTGGCATCCACTTAGAAATTTTGAACATCACCATCCCTACTTGGAGGTCCCCAAATCTACCTTTTTCATATTGTAGTTAGCTATAGTAGCTTGACTAGGTTATTTTTGTGTTGAGGGATGTGCAATCTCTATAAAATGTGCCCATAATCACTATCCTCCATTAGCCTTGAAGTGGTCTTTAATTTCTGAGACTTTGGAGATCTTTACAATAGTTGGCCCATGATGTTATCATCTAGCAAACTAGCTAGTACTATCTTTATTTTATTAGCCAATGTGTTATCTAACCATAAGGAAGAGGAGGTAGTACCAATGACTTGAGATGATGAGTCTATTGATGAAAATTGAAGTTCTCTCCTTAAAGGATTCTTTGCCAAATTTTGGAAATTGAAAGGAAATGAGGTAGGAGATTTACCCTTTTGTGTGTTCTTATTAGTCACATCCTAAGATGAGTTCGGTTGTGATTCAAAGTGATCAACAACCATTATTTAAATTTCTTGTTCTTATTCATTATCTATTTCCTTTTCTTTCTCTTTGTATTTCTATGATTGATTCTCCACTCCATTGTCTTTGGGTGGAACATCACCAGATGTATTCTTAGGGCTCTTTCTCCCCCCTAGAGGCTCTTCCCCATCTCCACTTCCACCTAGTATAGTTGTGTGTTGCATGAGAGGTGACAATTCAATATATGAAGAATTCCCTACCTAAGTAGGATTATTTTGTTCTCCTTTCCTTTTCCTTCCTTTGGTATGGGCCTTAGAAGCTTCACCCTTTTTATTTTCAAGCCATATCTAAGTTATTTTTAAGACTATAGAAGTTCTAGTCTCAAGGTCCTTGGGTTCTCTGTGGGTTGCATCTATATATGACTAGTGTAGATTGGATCTGTAGACGTACAATTTTGATCACTTCCATATGATCAAACGTGTCTCCTTATTCATCCAGTTGCTCATCCCCTTCGTCAATATTAATTAAGCCAATTGTTTAATTAATACCTTGCATCTTGCACAAAGGTCCTAAAGTATTTAATTTAATACTTTTCCCCTCTTCTTCCTCTAAATTAAATAAACATGCCCTTTTATTTTAATCTAGTCATATCCCCTTTTGAATTAAAATTTATTTTTAATTCATCTTTTCTCTCTCATAGTCACATCCTCCAACTTTTGCAAGTTGGTCCCTAATCCATTTTAATTACTTCATCTTCTTCTAATTAACCAGGTTTAGCATATGCACACCTTTAATCATCATTAAGGTCACATCCTCCATAATTTCCCACTTGCCTCTAATCAGTCATTAGTCCATCTAACTGAGTACTTGCACAACCTTAATCATTTGATTAGCCTAACCTAATCTTCATCCTATTTATGGCACACGTCCTTGAGTCAACCTTATTAAAGGCTTTCTCCTTTTGGACAAGGCATCCCCCTTCCCCATGTGAATTTTTAATTCACCTTTTAATCCCCCAAGGCACCTAAAAGGAATTTTTAATTCTTTCACTTCTCCCCACATGTCCTCATTCATTCTTTATTCTTTCTCTCATCCCCATGAGAATATTTGAGGAATTTTTAATTCCTCACATGTCCTCTCACCCACATGGGGACAAGGACCTCCTTTATGAGGAGATCTTGTCCAATCCCAAATACTTTGTACCCCTCTCCATGTCATGTCCTTCTCCTTCCACCTCATGTCCACTTCACCTTTTAGGGATATCTCACATGCCACATGTCAAGATGTGAGGGCTTTGTGAGTTCTCAACCACCTTAGCCCTACATCTTGATATTTGGTGGATCAATCTCAACCGTCCATTTCCCCTAGGATTTCCCAAAAATCCTATAAATACCCCCTCTTTTCTCTCATTTTAGGGAGATCATTTTGTGCTAGCCAAACTCTTGCAGTTTTGTTTCTCAACCAACACTTAGCTATTTTCATGTTTCCAAGTATCATTTGCATCTCACATCTCACATCTTGTGCCATCCAAGGAGCATACACATCAAAGATCGAAGGGCCAACCAAAGGATCGACTCAACGCAAGGTATAAAGTTCTATTTCGTTGCTTTGTCTTGCATTGTTTCCAACTTAGGCTAATCTTGAGGTGTAGGTTGTTTTAAGTTGTTTATTTTCACTCTTTTAACTTGTTGCTTGATTTCTAACGCTCTATTTCGACCTATCACATTTCTGGCACGCCCGGTGAGACCCACAAACGGGTCTATTTTCTTCACGTTTGCTATTTTTTGCATTTTTCAAGGTCCAAGTTGCAGAGTGGTGGACTGGTCCTGACAGAGTGGCGGATCTATCCAGAGGTGGCAGACTGGGCCTAACAGAGTGGCGGACCTGTCCTGACAGGGTGGCGGATTTGTCCTCCGGTGGCAGACCTGTCCTGCTGTGGCGGACCTATCCTGCAGTGGCGGACTGGGCCTAACAGAGTGGCGGATTGGTCCTAATAGAGTGGCAGATATGTCCTTGCAGAGTGGCAGACCTGTCCTCCAGAAGGTAAAAAGTTCAAGTTTTTTTCCGATTTCCTTTTGGTAAAATAGGAATATAGTTTAATTAAAGGGTGTCAATAAACCTTGTTTGGCGTGTTTGGGAAGGCTATTTGACGTATCCAATCCCCTTGCGCCATTTGGTGATCCTGGGTGAAGAGAAATCGTAGCTTTCCAAGTCCTTTTGAGTCACCCCTTTTCATTTTCCTAGTGGGACCTGCTTGGGGATTTCATCACCCCAAGGGACAATTCCAACCACGCGTACCGGCGGGGTATATAAAGGGGGGAGAGCGAAAGTTGTACCTCAATCCAACCATGTTGTAATTGGTGAAGCGTCAGGATGACGTGAAGAGTTGGTCCGAGCCTTTAGTATCTTGCTAAGGTTCCTGACTTACGCTTGTAACGGGTTGGTGTTCACTGTTTGGGCCTCACGTACCGGGTGTATATCGAGGACTCCTTAGCAACCATGTGCATCCTAGAGTAGAAGACTTCGTTGACCATACCTGTTTTTACTAATATTAGGGTTGTGTTGTTTGAATTGTCTTTTTTCTGCATAAACCCGTGATTGTCAGTTTGGCCAAGTCTTTTATGATTGCTATATTTTGGGTCCTTTGCCTTACCCATCCATCCAAACATCCAACTTAAAAACTTCCCCTTTGGCAAACCTGTCCTAACCTTGTGGCGGACCTATCCAAGTGCAGTGGCGGACCTGTCCAATTTCAGTGGCGGACCTATCCTAACCCTGTGGCGGACCTGTCCTAATCCTGTGGTGGACCTATCCTAACCCTGTGGCGGGCCTGTCCAATTTCAGTGGAAGATATATCCTAATCCTGTGGCGGATTTGTTCTAACCCTATGGCGGACCTGTCCCTGTGCTATGGCAGACTGGTCCTTGTGCAGTGGTGGACCTGTCCCTTTGACCAGCCTATATCATCACTTGGCATTCATTGTCCCTTTATCTTGAACGCCGAAGTGACCATATAGCATCCAAAACAAACATCTGAACGTCCGTTTCAAGCCCCCATCCCTTCATTCTAAGGGTCATTTGTCCTGAACAGTCTTTTGGTTGTTTCAAGATCCATTCATCTATCTTGAGACACTCCCCATCCATCCTAAACATGCTTTTATCACTGATCTCCGTTATTCCATATAAACCTCGTTGGAGTTGTCATCCAAGTTGACCTAGGTATTTATCCTTAACACAATCATCATAGCTGGCTTAGGATCACTATCCGTCTTAGTTCAGTTATCATTTTTGACCCAATCAATCCGCTTCTATCTCAAGTTGGATTCAGTGTCGTTATCACACATCCACCTTTCAATCAACACCTAGTGTTACCAAGGATCCTTCTTAAACTCAATTGTGGATCTCGGTCTTCATCGTACCTATCATCACATCAATCCTAATCATCAAATCGATCTGATCCCCACATCCTCAAACCTATTCGGACCGATACCCGGAATCTAGGTTAATCCAGTATCTACCAATCAATCCAATCCAATCCCATCAAGCCAATCCACATCGACCTAATCAATCGTCGTCAACTAATCTTTCATCAAAATCAAATAAATCCTTCATCATCAAGGTCTTTCTAATCTCTTGATCCCTCTCATCATCTTGCATGCCCGTTCAGACTCGATCACAGGCAAAGAAAATGGCCGACCAACAAGCCCTAAATACCCAATCGAACAACCCTCAAAATCCCACCAACACGGTCAACATCTCATCAGATCCCAACTATGGTGCTAATATCCCTCATGATCCCCACAATGGCACCTCATCGTAATCCAATGTGGATGGTCAAAACACGTCACCACCTGGGGAGGAAAACATGGCCGAGCAACCCGAGCTCACATTCGAGGAGCACTTTAGCAACCCAGTTAATGCACAAATGACGGAGCGCCTTCTCGAAAGACATGGTGACCAAATCTTGGCTCACTTGATTGACAAAGGTGTCAAGTTTCCGTCAGGTGTTGACTTATCCAAGTATGGCACCTCCACATCTAATGTACCCCAAGGTGCACATGACATCCCCAGTAGCTCGTATGTCCCCAATGTTCCTTCTGTAGGAGGCTGGCATCAACCTGAATTCGGCAACGTTGTCCTATATCCCGTTGGAAATCCCACACATCCCACCATCTCGGTCACGAGAGCACCTCAAACCATTGATCCCAATGATCCTTATGCCTATGGCATGCCGCAAAACATCCCGCAACCACAACCATTAATGCTACCAGCACTGCCCCCCTCGAACTCGCTTCCCGTCAATGCTGGGGGCAACCTTTTCACCGCCTTGCCCCCACCTCCCGGGGCAAAAAATCCTCCACCGTCATCATTCATACCTCAACAGCCACCCCAATCCAACATCCCTCCTCCATCGTCATCCAACCCTCCACCATCGTCCCAATCCAACATCCCTCCTCCGTCGTCATTCAATCCTCCCCCGTCATCCCAATCCAACATTCCTCCACCCTCGTCGTTCATACCTCAACAGCCACCCCAATCCAAAATTCCTCCACCATCATCATTCGTATCCCAACAACCTCCCCAATCCTACGCTCCCACTAGTGCTCAACAACCTCCCTCACACAACATCTCAATCGCACCTCCACCTCAACAACAACCATTGGTCAATCCCCTATTCTCAGCACAACCATCACAACACCAACCACAAGGAAATCAACCTCGGCCTTCAGCCTCAACCATATCTCCATTCCTTGCATCCATTTTACGCCCGCAAGCGCAACCACCACAGAACATCCCATCTCGCCCATCACAGCCACCAACTATGCATCAACAACAATATCAACAACCACCCCACCATTACAACTATTACAACTAGCCCCAATATCAACAACCCTCCTATGGGGCATCACAACAGTCATATCAACACCCCCAATATCTGCAAGCCAATCAACAACACCTTCTCCCTACTTCCCAACAGTACGCCACCCATAACTACCAGACCCATCCATATTCCGCCTCGCAACAACAACCTCTTTATCAGCAAGGTCCATTGGCGTATCAACAAGGGCTGCCACCTCCTTATTCATACGCCCATCCCCAAGCGTCATCCCAAGATCCACAATCGTCCTATCATCAATACCCATCCAACACACCGGCTAATGCGGACATCCTTGAAATCAAAGCTGCACTAAAGGATCTCCAAACAAGGACTAGCAAACAATCGTTCAAGTTCGAAGATATATGCCCATATCCGTATGATCCCTCCATCTCACTGATTCCCTTCCCCAAACATTTTGAGATGCCAAAATTTGACAAGTATAAGGGGAACAAAGATCCTAAGGCCCACCTATGGGAGTTTTACTCCCAGTGTCAAGAAGTGATCCACAATGACAACTATCTCTTATGGCTGTTCCCCCGAAGTCTGGGAAGCGACGCACTAGGGTGGTTCATGACCCTCGACAAGGGATCTATAAAATATTTTGCGGACTTGTCAGAAAGGTTTGTCTCCTACTTCTCCTTCAACTTGGAGAAGGATACTGATACCCTGGATCTCCTCAAAGAGAAACAACATGAAGGGCAAACTTTTACTAGCTACCTCTAGAGGTGGCGTGCCCTGGCAAGCCGAATGAAAACTCCTTTGAAAGAAAAGGACATGGTCACCCTCTTTGTGGAGAATTACCATCCTGACATGGCTCACAACTTCTGATTACACTGTGTCACCACTTTTGTGGAGGTGGTGGAGAAAGGACCCATCCTCGAGCATGCCCTTGTTGCCAAGGGGCACATCAAAATATATAACCAAGATA
>VDFB02353493.1:166777305-166810141 GCA_007258455.2 Sequoia sempervirens | reverse complement strand
TCACTGGGGACACGCACCAGGGGTTTCAGCGACTACCGGTGGACTCCGTCTCCATACGGCGGTTATCAGGGGACACCCACCCATGAGTACCAGGGGACACCCACCCGCAAGTACCAAGGGACACCAGTACATAGAGGGTCAGCACCTGATTCTCCACAGAGGTTAGATGTGGGCAGCTCACAATAGAGCAGGCAGATGCAGGACATTGGTTATTTTTGGCAGATACAGGATGGATGGTTTGTACATGTGGCCAGAGAGCAGAGGTGATCCATATCTCTGGATCTTGTATCTTATTATACGATATATGATGGAGATGTATTGTATTGTGACATTTTATTATTTTGATGATATGATGGCCTTTATTGACATCATGCAGGATGTTTCCTTTATGCAGCTATATGAGATGATTCATGATGTGATTCTGCATGCCTATATATATACACATGTGTATATAGATGACTTATGTTTTATGCTTTATGTTTTTATGGATGGATGATTGATGATTGATGCAAACGTGTTTATGATTTATGATGTATGGATGCACATGTTTATATGATTTTTGATGGATGGACGATTTATGCATGTTTATATGATTTATGATGCACATGTGGATGGGCGATTTATGCATGTTTATATGATTTATGATGTATGATTTATGGATGCACATGTGGATGGACGATTTATGCATGTTTATATGAGTTATGATGTATGATTTATGGATGCACATGTGGATGGATTTATGCATGTTTATATGATTTATGATGTATGATTTATGGATGCACATGGGTGATTTATGCATGTTTATATGATTTATGATGCATTATGACATGTCAATAACGACCGTTATGAGGATGCGGGTAGGCGATAGGCAGATGGAAGATTGCATTTGCCAAAAACAACCATTAATATCCTGAGAGGAAGAGGACCGACATGAGGAACGAAGAACGAGAGTACTTGCACAATCGACATCATAAGTGGTGGTTATGATGGAAATGAAGGGTGCATGCAAAGTGGTGGAAATGCAGTGAAAATGAGATCTTGCCATCTTTGGAGCATTGATTTTTACTATAGCGTAAGGTACTAAGCACCTTGATATAGAAGACCAAGGCAAGTAAGTACTCTACGCATGAAACAAACACAGCAAACAATAAGGTTATCGCAGCACCCCGAGGTCACGATGACCTCGGTCGGGCCTAGTGCTGTAATAACCACAAACACACAAAGTTATCCCAGCGTAACACAAGATCCTAGAGATCTTGGTGGGTCCTACGAGGGATAACTCGAGAAGACAGCAGACAAAACAAAAGATCAAGGTATGTCCCCATTTCAGCAGGTCAAAGCACGCCATGGTATGGTGGACCAAGGTGACCTCGACAAGTGATGGGAAGGAACCTAAAATGATAAACAAAATTTGAAAACATCAAGAGATCATAATCAAGACAACAGGTCCTTTGCCATAGGATCAAGGTGGTGGATGGGATTGGTGAGGTCTGCTAGGAAGGACTCATCCTGTTGAGACCAAAGATGGATGCGAAATAAGATGACCTAGTTGACGTGGGATGTTGCCGAGGGACAAGATCTTGTAACACAAGGGAATTTCGTTTGTTAAGAACCGGTTAGATGTGGGCATAACTTGATAGCGAAGCTCAAAAGACCAACATAACCTACAGACCTAGGGGCTCGGGGGCCAATCATAGATTAGCCTTGCCTACGTGAAAGCACAGAGCCCTCGTAGTTCTAGAAAAGACCATGGATAAAGCAGAAAGAAGACCGATGGTGACCGATGATGATGGACAGATGCCCCGAGGGTGAATCAAATGATCAACCTTGCCTACGTGACAGTGCAGGGGCAACGTAGTTCGACAAATGGACGCGACAGAATGGGACCTAGGTGGAGACTGACATGTTGGATGATCCTACCTGATGACACGAGTGTGAATGACGTAAGCTCAGAGTGGGATACCGGAAAAAGCTCAGGAATGGGGGATAGACTCGATGGATCGTCCAATGCTCAATCAATATTTACCAAGCAGCCCGAGACAATGGTGCGGATGAAGGCATAAAATAACTAGGATGTCAGGTAGATAATGATTAAGCCCTCTATGGATGACGCCTGTTACCAGGTTTTCACCATCCATACTTATCCAAGGCGCCACCAAGAGGTGGTTTTCACCATAGGATGAATTTATTTCTCTTGACTATTTTTGACTATTTTTGATTTTATTTTACTTTTTTGACTTTTTTGATTTTATGATAAGGTAGGGTAACCGAGAAGACTTAGGCGTAGAACTTTTTCAGATGCATGACATTGATAGGCTCGTCAAGGGGGTCTCCTTCAAGAGTAGTCAACCTATATGCCCCAGATCCATATTTAGCAGCTATGATATAGGGCCCCAACCAATTGGCCTCAAATTTTCCTTTCTTGTCTCGGTCTTGCTGAGTACGTTGGTTCTCTTTAAGGACAAGCTCGCCCACCTGGAATTGGCAAGGACGAACCTTCTTGTTGTAACTATGCTTGAGGCGATTCTGATATGCTTGCAGATGATCGTAGGCCTTTATTCTGCGTTCGTCGAGTAACTCTAGTTGTGCAAGCCGCGCAACACGAGCATCCTCTTCGCTGATAAGGTTCTTAAGAGAGATTCTCAATGATAGAAGTTCAACCTCGATTGGCAAGACGGCTTCAGCACCAAACACCAAAGAGTAGGGGGTGGTGCCTGTGGGGGTGTGAATGGATGTGCGATATACCCAGAGGGCAGGGTGAATGTGGAGGTGCCAATCTCGGCCAGTGTTATTGACAACCTTTTTGAGAATACAGATGAGGGTTTTATTGGTCGCTTCGGCCTGACCATTACCCTGGGGGTAATATGGCGTTGACCAACGGTGTTGAATATGGAAGGTTTCATATAGGTGTTTCATGGCTTGGTTCTTGAATGGTTTTCCGTTGTCGGAAATGATGGTGGACGGGATACCATATCTACAGAGAATATGGTAAAGGATGAATTTGGAGACCTGAATGCCGGTGATCTGTGAGAGGGGCATTGCCTCTACCCACTTGGTGAAATATTCAGTGGCAGTGATTATGAAGGTATGGCCGTTAGATGATGGTGGGTGAATCTTGCCAATCAAGTCAAAACCCCATTGAGAAAATGGCCATGGTGCCAGGAGGGGCTGAAGATCTTGTGCTAGAGCATGGATTAAATCTGCGTGTTGCTGGCATGGAAGACACTTTTTCACAAACTCACAAACATCATGTTCCAACGTAGGCCAATAATATCCAGCCTGCAGGATCCTCTTGGCCAGAGCCATACCATTTGAATGTGCCCCACAAACACCGCTATGTACCTCCGTTTGTGTCGCATGGGCTTCAGTCTCATTTAGACATCTGAGGAGGATTCCATCATACTTGCGACGATAAAGCGTATCACCGACAATGACGTATCGAGAAGAGCGATGAATGAAGGATTTGCGTTGGTTATGTGAAAGGTTTGGGGGTATAATGTTATCACGGAGGTAGGTATAGATGTCTTGGTACCATGGGGAGGTGGGACCTACAATTTTGCACACCATTTCAGTCTCAGGGATATTGTATGCTGGGATTAACAGTTGTTCTACAAGGAACTCACACTCTGTTCGATCCTTGGGCATGTCCAGGAGGGAGCCGATAGTAGCCATCACATCAGCTGCTTTGTTTTGTACCCTGGGAATCTGTTCAAATTGTATGGAGGTGAAGTATTTCTTGAAATCATCCACCATGCTCTTGTAGGGTAACAACTTATCATCCTTGGTCAGAAACTCATCATTAACTTGCCTAATGACTAGCAAGGAATCACCGAAGACTTTCAACTGAGTTATGTGCCACTGTTTGGCAATTTTGAGGCCGGCGAGGAGAGCTTCGTATTCGGCCATGTTATTGGTACATGGGAACGCTATCCTGAATGACTTGGGAATGTAGTCACCCTGAGGGGTAACTAATAAAATACCTGCCCCCGATCCATTATGTGTATATGATCCATCAAAATATAGTGTCCACATGGGGATTTCCTCAACTGAAAAGACTTCCTCATCAGGGAATTCCATGATCAATGGGTGAGTGTCAACTAGAGGAGCTTCTGCTAACTAATCTACGATTATTTGTCCTTTGATAGCCTTGCGGTCCACATATTCTATATCAAATTCACTGAGGAGCATGACCCACTTAGCCATGCGGCCTGTCAGAGTGGTTCTAGATAACAGGTACTTCAATGGATCGATCTTGGCAATTAATTTTACTGGATGGCTAAGCATGTAATGTCGAAGCTTCTGTGTGCTAAAGACGAGTGCTAGGAAGGCTTTTTCCATGGGAGAGTAGTTTAGCTCGTAGCCAACCAATGTCTGACTGATGTAGTAGTCTGCCCTTTCTTTTGATGACTCATCATGTTGCACCAACAATGCCCCCAGTGCGACTGAAGTGGCGGAGATGTAGAGCAAGAGGGGCTTGCCGGGAATAGGTGGCATCAATATTGGTGGATGGGCTAAATATTCCTTAATCTTATCGAATCCCATCTGACACTGTTGGTTCCATCGGAAGGTGGAATCTTTTTTCAGAAGATGAGTGAATGGTTGACACTTGTCTGCCAGCTGGGCAATGAAGCGACAGATGGACTGCATTTTTCCCTAAAGGCTTCTTAGCTGTTTGAGATTGCGTGGGGGGGCATATCTAGGATAGCCTTCACCTTAGCGGGATCAACCTCAATGCCTCTGTGAGAGACTATGAAACCCAACAACTTTCTGGAAGTGACCCCAAAGACACACTTTTTTGGATTCAGCCGCAACTTATAATGCTCTAACCGCTCAAATATCTTCTTCATGATGGCAGGATGTTCTGCTCGTGTTCTGGATTTCCCTAATAGGTCATCAACATAGTCTTCCATGATAATATGTATGAGGTCATGGAAGATGACCATCATTGCCCTCTGATATGTCGCCCCCGCATTTTTGAGACCAAAGGGCATGACATTGTAGCAGAAAGTGCCCCAAGGAGTGGTGAAGGCGGTTTTGTGTTGGTCTTCTGGTGCAATTCGAATCTGGTTATACCCGGAGAAGCCATCCATAAGGGACAACATCTCATGTCCTGCTATTAGGTCGACCAACATGTCAATATTGGGTAGGGGGAAGTCGTCTTTGGGGCAAGCTTTATTGAGATCCCTGAAGTCCGTACATATCTGAATGTCACCATTTGGTTTAGCAACTGGCACTATGTTGGAGATCCATTCGGAGTAGTCAATTGGCCTGATAAATCCTTCCTCCAATAAATTTTCTAATTCCTTCTTGACTAATAACGCGACTTGCGGATGCATCTTGCAGAGTTTTTGCTTGATAGGTTTGGCGTCTGGGCGGATGTTTAGGTGATGAACCACCAAGGCGGGATCTAAGCCTGGCATGTCTGAATATGACCAAGCGAAGTTAACAATTCCCTCCTGGAGTAGCTGTGCAAAGACCGGATACTCTTGTTTGGAGAGTGACTTGGCTACATAGGTGATCTTAGGATTTTCAGCAGTTCCCAAATTAATCTCTTGCGTCTCTTCAATCAGAACAGATGATCTGGCAGATAGCTGAGTTCCCATAAGGGGAAGATGAACATCTCCATCTTCTAGCGCCTCTTCGAGGTTTTCGCCATCAGATGCGTCCTTTATTTTTACTTTTTCAAGGTCATGAAGTGCCTCAGGGAGGTTTTCACTAGATGACCGTTTGTTATTTTTCTCATTCTTACTTTTGCGACTGGAGTGTTCATCCTCCCCCAATCCCATGAGGTTAACATAGGTATCCGCAGACATACTGATAGGTGTGCTAGTTCGTAGGTCCCAATCAATGAGTTTAGGATGGCGGAGGGATAGGCTAATAGTGCAAACGGATAGGCATTCGAACATGGAAGATAGGTCGGCATGATCGACGTCATCGTACGCACGTATGATGGATTCCTCCTCGGGTATGTCTTCCAATAAGCCGTTGTCCACAACTACACTATTGGAAGCATTAGACGATGTTTCGGGGCCTTTTTGCTTTCTGTCATACCCAATGCCCATATTTCTTGGTAGCGAAAATGTATCAATGGGTTGTAACCGCCCTTGTTCTTGCTTTCCTAGGCCTCTGCCTTGATAGTTATGCTTTTCCACAAACTTTGTCGGCCAGGGGTACTTTTCTTGGAAGTATTCTTTGAGAGGAGTTTCCGGCTAAGGCTCTTCTCGGTAAACCCATTGGCTTATGTCTTCTTCGGGCGCATCTGTCTTGATACTTGGGGATACAAAAGTGGTAGTAGGGATGTTTTTGCCACGGAAGGTGACAGTCTTGTCCTCTTTTGGGGTAGCATGGGAAGGTTGACCATACTCGTGTGGCGATGGTGGCATGGTCGCTATATTGAGAGCAGTGTGCATTTCGTACTCGCCACACCCTTTGTCAATGATCTGGACTTTTGTGAATGTAGGCTCAGTGGAAGATGGAGCGGTTATTACGGTGGATGGTGGATTAACGGGTGATGGTCGAGATGCCCCCATTTCAACCCCAGGACAATAATGCAAATGGGGAAATGATGTCTCTAGGGCGCGGCAATATTCGAACGGTTGGGGATCGGCATAGATGGTGACCTCTTGTCCATTGACTGGGAATTTGAGGCACTGATGGTAGGTGGAAGGCACGGCTTGCATGGCATGGAGCCATGGACGGTCGAGGAGGAGATTATATGGTAAGTCCAGATCAAGGACATGGCAGGTGATGTACTGAACTACCGGTCCCACTTGGACAGGAAGATTGATGATCCCTTCTGAATTTCTTTCTGCATTGTCATAAGCCTTGATTGTAATAACCTGGTTGCTTAGGTCCGCTTGGGTATACCCCACCTACTTTATGAATTTTAAAGTGCACAAGTTGAGGGCAGAGCCATTATCTACCAAGACCCTTTTTATTTTATGCCGAGCGACTACGACTTCAATATGTAAGGGGCGATTGTGATTAGCATCAATGTTGGGCATATCATCGTGGCTGAAGTGTAGTTGGTGAGATGAAGCTAGGTGTCCTACCAAGGCTTGAAACTATGTAGGATCCATATTATTAGGCACATGGGTTTCCTGTAGGGCTCTATTAAGGATTTCTTGATACACGGGGGAAGACTTGAGTAAATCCAAGATGGAGATATGTGCAGGGGTCTTTCCCAAGTGATCAAGGATATTGTACTGGGAAGTTACAGGAGTCGGTTGGGCAGGTGCAGAGGCTGCAGGAATGGTGATGCGGGCTCGTCGTGTGGTAACAGCACATTGAGAGTCTTTAGCTTTGACATGTATCATGGATACACGAGGTTCTACCTGCTCAATGTAATGAATAATACCCTCATAATTGAGGGGTACATTCTTGTAACTCACGTTATTTGTGCTGTTGTTTTGAGGATTACTGTTGGAAGTGCTCGGGCCTTGGTTATGGTTTGGGAAAGCGTTTTGATAAATTTGCAACTGAGCATTGGACGACGGAGCTTGGTTAGGATCAACCTTGATGTCACCTCGATCGATGAGATCCTGGACGTAGTTTTTCAGACCCTGACACTTATTCAAAGAGTGCCCTTTAATTTTGTGGAACTCACAATATTCATTTTCCCTAAACCATGCGGGCTTAGGTTTGGATTCGTCTAGTGGCTTGGTGACGGGGTACGTGATTGGATAGCTGATCTGCAACAGTTTATTGAAGATGACACTCAAGGGTTCTCCTAGTTGAGCATATTGGCGTTTAGGGTTCCCTTGGTTATTTTGATTGGACTGTTGGGGAGGACGGGGTGTCCCTTGCGGTACGGATATGGCATTAGGTATAGATTGCTGTTGTTTCTGGGATGCGTTGGCCACTTGGACATGTTTAGTATCAGTGACACCATCATTGACTGCATTCTTGTTCTTGTTCCAGAAACGTGGCTTGTCGTTGAATGTCCTTTCCCTATCTTGGTTATATATTTTGATGTGCCCCTTGGCAACAAGGGCACGCTCAAGGATGGGTCCTTTCTCCACCACCTCCGCAAAAGTGGTGACACAGTGTAATCGGAAGTTGTGAGCCATGTCAGGATGGGAATTCTCCACGAAGAGGGTGACCATGTCCTTTTCTTTCAAAGGAGTTTTCATTCGGCTTGCCAGGGCACGCCACCTCTGGAGGTAGCTAGTAAAAGTTTCCCCTTCACGTTGTTTCTCCTTGAGAAGATCTAGGGTATCAGTATCCTTCTCCAAGTTGAAGGAGAAGTAGGAGACAAACCTTTCTGACAAGTCCGCAAAAGATTTTATAGATCCCTTGTCGAGGGTCATGAACCACCCTAGTGCGTCACTTCCCAGACTTCGGGGGAACAGACGTAAGAGATAGTTGTCATTGTGGATCACTTCTTGACACTGGGAGTAAAACTCCCATAGGTGGGACTTAGGATCTTTGTTCCCCTTATACTTGTCAAATTTTGGCATCTCAAAATGTTTGGGGAAGGGAATTAGTGAGATGGAGGGATCATACGGATATGGGCATATATCTTCGAACTTGAATGATTGTTTGCTAGTCCCTGTCTGGAGATCCTTTAGTGCGGCTTTGATTTCGAGGATGTCCACATTAGCTGGTGTGTTGGATGGGTATTGATGATAGGATGATTGTGGATCTTGGGATGGCGCTTGGGGATGGGCGTATGAATAAGGAGGTGGCAGCCCTTGTTGATACGCCAATGGACCTTGCTGATAAAGAGGTTGCTGTTGCGAGGCGAAATATGGATGGGTCTGGTAGTTATGGGTGGCATACTATTGGGAAGTAGGGAGAAGGTGTTGTTGATTGGCTTGCAGATATTGGGGGTGTTGATATGACTGTTGCGATGCCCCATTAGGGGGTTGTTGATATTGGGGCTGGTTGTAATAGTTGTAATGGTGGGGTGGTTGTTGATATTGTTGTTGATGCATAGTTGGTGGCTGTGATGGGCGAGATGGGATGTTCTGTGGTGGTTGCGCTTGCGGGCGTAAAATGGATGCAAGGAATGGAGATATGGTTGAGGCTGAAGGCCGAGGTTGATTTCCTTGCGGTTGGTGTTGTGATGGTTGTGCTGAGAATAGGGGATTGACCAATGGTTGTTGTTGAGGTGGAGGTGCGATTGAGATGTTGTGTGAGGGAGGTTGTTGAGCACTAGTGGGAGAATAGGATTGGGGAGGTTGTTGGGATACGAATGACGATGGTGGAGGAATGTTGGATTGGGGTGGCTGTTGAGGTATGAACGACGAGGGTGGAGGAATGTTGGATTGGGATGATGGGGGAGGATTGAATGACGACGGAGGAGGGATGTTGGATTGGGATGATGGTGGAGGGTTGGATGACGATGGAGGAGGGATGTTGGATTGGGGCGGCTGTTGAGATAGGAATGACGACGGTGGAGGATTTGTTGCCCCGGGAGGTGGGGGCAAGGTGGCGAAAGGGTTGTCCCCAGCGTTGACGGGAAGCGAGTTCGAGGGGGGCGGTGCTAGTAGCATTAATGGTTGTGGTTGCGGGATGTTTTGCGGCATGCCATAGGCATAAGGATCATTGGGATCAATGGTTTGAGGTGCTCTCGTGACCGAGATGGTGGGATGTGTGGGATTTCCAACGTGATATAGGACAACGTTGCCGAATTCAGGTTGATGCCAGCCTCCTACGGAAGGAACGTTGGGGACATACAGCTACTGGGGATGTCATGTGCACCTTGGGGTACATTGGATGTGGAGGTGCCATACTTGGATAAGTCGACACCTGACGGCAACTTGACACCTTTGTCAATCAAGTGAGCCAAGATTTGGTCACCATGTCTTTCGAGAAGGCGCTCCGTCATTTGTGCATTAACTGGGTTGCTAAAGTGCTCCTCAAATGTGAGCTCGGGTTGCTCAGCCATGTTTTCCTCCCTAGGTGGTGACGTGTTTTGACCATCCACATTGGATTGTGATGAGGTGCCGTTGTGGGGATTGTGAGGGATATTAGCACCATAGTTGGGATCTGATGAGATGTTGACCATGTTGGTGGGATTTTGAGGGTTGTTCGATTGGGCATTTAGGGCTTGTTGGTCAGCCATTTTCTTTGCCTGTGATCAAGTCTGAATGGGCATGCAAGATGATGATAGGGATCAAGGTATTAGAAAGACCTTGATGATGAAGGATCGATTTGATTTTGATGAAAGATTAGTTGACGACGATTGATTAGGTTGACGTGGATTGGCTTGATGGGATTGGATTGGATTGATGGGTAGATACTGGATTAACCTAGATTGCGGGTATTGGTTCGAATAGGTTTGATGATTTGGGGATCAGATCGATCTGATGATTAGGATTGACGTGATGATAGATACGATGAAGACCGAGATCCACAATCGAGTTTAAGAAGGATCCTTGGTAACACTAGGTATTGATTGAAAGGTGGATGTGTGATAACGACATCGAATCCAACTTGAGATAGAAGCGGATTGATTGGGTCGAAAAGGATAACTGACCTAAGACGGATAGTGATCCTAAGCCAGCTATGATGATTGTGATTAAGGATAAATACCTAGGTCAACTTGGATGACAACTCCAATGGGGTTTATATGGAATAACAGAGATCGGTGATAAAAGCGTGTTTAGGATGGATGGGGAGTGTCTCAAGATAGATGAATGGCTCTTGAAACAAGCAAAAGACTGTTTAGGACAAATGACCCTTAGAACGAAGGAATGGGGGCTCGAAACGGACATTCAGATGTTTGTTTTGGATGCTAAATGGTCGCTTCGACGTTCAAGACAAAGGGACAATGAATGCCAAGTGATGATATAGGCTGGTCAAAGGGACAGGTCCACCACTGCACAAGGACCAGTCCGCCACAGCACAGGGACAAGTCCGCCACAGGGTTAGGACAGATCCGCCACAGGATTAGGACAGGTCTGCCACTGAAATTGGACAGGTCTGCCACAGGGTTAGGACAGGTCCGCCACAGGATTAGGACAGGTCTGCCATAGGGTTAGGACAGGTCCACCACTAAAATTGGACAGGTCTGCCACTGCACTTGGACAGGTCCGCCACAGGGTTAGGACAGGTTTGCCAAAGGGGAAGTTTTTAAGTTGGATGTTTGGATGGATGGGTAAGGTAAAGGACCCAAAATATAGCAATCATAAAAGACTTGACCAAACTGACAATCACTGGTTTATGTACAAAAAAGACAATTCAAACAGCACAACCCTAATATTAGTAAAAATGGGTATGGTCAACGAAGTCTTCTACTCTAGGATGCACATGGTTGCTAAGGAGTCCTTGATATACACCCGGTACGTGAGGCCCAAACCGTGAACACCAACCCGTTACAAGCGTGAGTCGGGAACCTTAGCGATACTAAAGGCTCGGACCAACTCTTCACGTCATCCTGATGCTTTCCAATTACAACGTGGTTGGATTGAGGTACAACTTTCGCTCTCCCCCCTTTATATACCCCGCCGGTACGCGTGGTTGGAATCGTCCCTTTGGGGTGATGAAATCCCCAAGCAGGTCCCACTAGGAAAATGAAAAGGGGTGACTCAAAAGGACTTGGAAAGCTACGATTTCTCTTCACCCAGGATCGCCAAATGGCGCAAGGGGATTGGATACGTCAAATAGCCTTCCCAAACACGCCAAACAAGGTTTATTGACACCCTTTAATTAAACTATGTTCCTATTTTACCAAAAGACAATCGGAAAAAACTTGAACTTTTTACCTTCTAGAGGACAGGTCTGCTCTGCAGGGATAGATCCGCTCACTCTGTTAGGACCAGTCCGCCACTCTATTAGGCCCAGTCCGCCACTGCACAGACAGGTCCGCCATAGGACAAAGGAAAAATCCGCCCCCTGTCAGGACAGGTCCACCACTGGAGGATAGGTCCGCCACTGCCGGACAGGTCTGCCACTCTGTTAGGCCCAGTCTGCCACCTCTGGACAGATCCGCCACTCTGTCAGGACCAGTCCGCCACTCTGCAACCTGGACCTTGAAAAATGCAAAAAATAGCAAATGTGAAGAAAATAGACCCATTTGTGGGTCCCACCGGCGTGCCAGAAATGTGATAGGTCGAAATAAAGCGTTAGAAATCAACAACAAGTTAAAAGAGTGCAAATAAACAACTTAAAACAACCTACACCTCAAGATTAGCCTAAGTTGGAAACAATGCAAGACAAAGCAACGAAATGGAACTTTATACCTTGTGTTGAGTCGATCCTTTGGTTGGCCCTTTGATCTTTGACGTGTATGCTCCTTGGATGGCACAAGATATGAGATGTGAGATGCAAATGATGCTTGGAAATATGAAAATAGCTAAGTGTTGGTTGAGAAACAAAACTGCAAGAGTTTGGCTAGCACAAATGATCTCCCAAAATGAGAGAAAAGAGGGGTATTTATAGGATTTTTGGGAAATCCTAGGGGAAATGGACGGTTGAGATTGATCCACCAAATATCAAGATGTAGGGCTAAGGTGAGTTGAGAACTCACAAGCCCTCACATCTTGACATGTGGCATGTGATGAAGCCCTAAAAGGTGAAGTGGACATGAGGTGGAAGGAGAAGGACATGACATGGAGAGGGGTACAAAGTACCTTGGGATTGGACAAGATCTCCTCATAAAGGAGGTCCTTGTCCCCATGTGGGTGAGAGGACATGTGGGAATTAAAAATTCCTCAAATATTCTCATGGGGATGAGAGAAAGAATAAATAATGAATAGAGGACATGTGGGGAGAAGTGAAGGAATTAAAAATTCCTTTTAGGTGCCTTGGGGATTAAAAGGTGAATTAAAAATTCACATGGGGAAGGGGGATGCCTTGTCCAAAAGGAGAAAAACTTTAATAAGGTTGACTCAAGGACATGTGCCATAAATAGGATGAGGATTAGGTTAGGCTAATCAAATGATTAAGGTTGTGCAAGTACTCAGTTAGATGGACTAATAACTAATTAGAGGCAAGTGGGAAATTATGGAGGATGTGACCTTAATGATGATTAAGGGTGTGCACATGCTAACCCTGGTTAATTAGAAGAAGATGAAAATAATTAAAATGGATTAGGGACCAACTTGCAAAAGTTGGAGGATGTGACCATGAGAGAGAAAAGATGAATTAAAAAATGAATTTTAATTCAAAAGGGGAATATGACTAAATTAAATAAAAGGGCATATTTATTCAATTTAGAGGAGAAAGAGGGGAAAAGTATTAAATTAAATACTTTAGGACCTTTGTGCAAGATGCAAGGTATTAATTAAACAATTGGCTTAATTAATATTGACGGAGGGGATGAGCAACTAGATGAATAAGGAGACGCGTTTGATCATATGGAAGTGATCAAAATTGTACGTCTACACACATAAATCATTATGAATGAGTTGCAGCAGATGATTAGCTCTCCATGCTTTACCTGAATCAAAAGGATCTCGATGATGTTTCCTTAACACACAGCGTTCACGCACACCTTCACAAGCTGAAATTTTTGTTAATCCTCTAACCATATCTTGTAATTTTCTATAATTTATATGTCCAAGTCTAGCATGCCAAATTTTTGACATATAATCAATTTGAGCAATAAAAACATGAGAGTGTATTTATCATCAATAAACCCAACAAATTTAAATAGATTTTCTTCATGGTCAACTCTACCAATAGCAATTATATTGCTTGGGTTTTTTCTATCTCTAACAATAACTTGGTCAATAGTGACAACAAACTCATATCCAGCTTGAACTATTTTATAAACTAAAATAAGATT
Organism: Sequoia sempervirens; assembly: GCA_007258455.2. NCBI lineage: Eukaryota > Viridiplantae > Streptophyta > Pinopsida > Cupressales > Cupressaceae > Sequoia > Sequoia sempervirens. Next base: position 166,796,406 of record VDFB02353493.1, on the reverse strand, counting down.
CATCCCTAACCCTTTTACCAATAAAACATTTTTCAAAGTCCCATTTGTCCCATTAACAGTTCATGTTCCTAAAACTGGAAGCTTCATTTTATTTCCAATAGTTATTTCTTGATCTGCATTCATTTCTTCACTAAAATCAACAAATAAAGATCTATCTCCAGTCATGTGATAAGATGCTCATGAATCTAGAATCCATTCTTTATTAAAATTTGAAGCAAAATAACCCCCTTTAACAGTGGATTTACCTTTTCCTTGCTTTTGAAAGGACACAACCAGAAAGCTATTTTTATCCATCTTGTCATCATTAAACCTTTCTTGGTTAGGCTTATATTGTTTCCTTTCATTGTCCCTCTTCTTCAAACAAAATTTCTCAATGTGATTCTCACCTCCACAATACCTGCAAATAATGGGTTTTCTTCCAACTTGCTTTTCTGCACCGTCATTTCTAGAAAAGTGGTTAGAGCCATCATCATTTCTAGACTTATTTTTTCAATTCTTGTTTTCAACAAAATTTCTAGAAAATTTACTTTTAGTTGTATATGCATGATTCTTCTTAATATATCCTTCTTTAATAAGTTGAACTTTTTCATCTAAAACTGACTTAAAAAATTGATCAAAAGTCTGCTGGGGGTTATTGGGATTTAGTTGAAGAACCCTTTTCTTTGATTCCTTAAATACCTTATATGGCTGGGGAAGCTTACTTTCAACCATTGCAATCAAATGATTTTTTTTTTTTGCATATTCAACACCTATTTTTTTTAGATAAGCATTTAAAAAAGTAACTTCATTGAAGTAATCAGATATTTTTTCAAAATCAGATGGATCTAAATTCACCAATTTTTCTTCTATACTAAATATGCTAGCAATATCTGCATCTTTATAATCTTTTTCTAATTTTTCCCACAACTCTATTGGATTATCAACATCAACAAATCTTCTATTTAGATTGTAGCTCAAAACTTTACCAATAATACCTCTTCCTTGCTCCAATTTGCATTTCCACAACTCCTTTTCTTTGTCAATTTGGAGTTCTCCAATTTCCTTATTCACTATCCTCTATAAAGCCTTCTCTCTTAGAGCATTCTTGACTGCAATTTTCCAATCTGCAGAACCACTTCCATCAAATACAGGAAAAACTTCATTTGAAGAGCCCATGTTAGCAAAAAAATTAATATTTAAACAAATATTACTCCAGCAATATAACAACCCTACAACCAAATATCTCTCCAACAATATATCATCCCTATAAACAAACCACTTCCAACAACATATCTACCCTACAAACAAATTACTCTAGAAAAATATTTCTAACTAAATCTCTAGCTGAACCTCTAGATGAATCTCCAATTGAATCCAACTTTGATACCATGTAAAAACCGTCCCAAAAACATAACAACAATAATAAAAAGATAAAAAAAAGGGCAAAACGGGGCATAAAAATAAAGAGAACAGCTAAAGATATAACAGTCTAACTTGTATTCCAAACAATCCAACAATTTACAACTACAATGTTGTTTGCAATGAACAACTTCATAATTATAGTGGATCTTGGAAACTTCTAATAATCTTGAGACTTCTATAGCTGGAATGTTCTTTTTATGAATAGTGTCTAGTTATTTCAATATTCTAGAATTTTTTTACATTCTAGAAACTTCTTTACATTCTAGACAATCTTACTTCCTAACAAGTTGAAACCAACAGTTGATATATTAATAATGAGAAAAAAGGATGACAAAGCAGAGTTAGAAAGCTCAAACTCTTGCCCAGTCAAAAATTAATACCGACCAGCCTTTTGTAATAATTCGGCACAGGTCTATTCAGGAGAATAGATAGCTGGTCCACCCCTCGTGTTGAATTATTACAGCTGAGTCGTTGCATCCAATCAAGTAGTGCCACACCTTATAAACACAGGTGACCATACAGAAGTGTTTACACCTTATAAACTTAGGTGAATATACAAAAGTGGTCTTACTTTATAAAAACTAAGATTACAAAAAGGATCACACCATATACATGGGAAAAATTGCAAACCAGTTGTAAATTATAAACGATGCATTTGGTGTGAGTAGACACAAAGTTTGTCATGCAGAAAAGTTGTTATGTACAAAATTTAGCAGTTGTAATACAAGCTGCATAGACATTGCTGCACCAAAAGTTATGCCGCTCGTACTCAACTATACACTGTTACACGAAATAGGTCTATATATATATATACATTCCTTGGCAGAAGATATTCAAAAAGTTGTAGAAGATATACGAAATTGTTTTCCTGTACTATACGAAATTATTAGCCTTCTCGGGCTTTTCTATGTATTTTGATAGCTAAATACATTGAACTTGAGTTTGAACCGCTGTAACAAATAGGGAATCCTGTATCCATAATGACATTCTTGAATTTATTCCAACACTTGTAGTCCCAGTCTATAGACAATAAGTATTTCATACTCTCAAAAGCTTTTCTTTCTTGTACACTCATGAAACGACTAAGAATAATGAACCGTCGTATTTTAGTAGGTATATGTGGACTGTTTACCACGGAATCATCTTTTATTGGAAAACATTCTATATGGAAAAAATTCAAATTCTCTGTATAAGTGAGTGGATGGAAAGTATGGAAAGTATATCAGATGCTTAGAACGATAAATAATGTTTTCTTTTTAATTATTAGATTTTTTATTTTGGATATAAAAGTTAGAGATAACAAAATTTATGATTAATAAAAGAAATTGAAATTATTTATAATTTAAATAAGAATATGATATTATTCTAACAACAAACTGATGTTTTAATTGAATTTTCAAAACTCATCTTAATAACACTTATGCTTTGTCATGTTGATGTGGTGAGCTACATGATAAGTCACACCTCCAAACCTTAGTTGTAATTAGATAAAATAGCACTTGCACCAGAGGGGGTGCAAGGGTTACGCCGATAGAAAAGTATAGTGAAGTATTCATGGGATTGGAGTGTAAATGAATACTTGTACAATATTGTTTGTATAATATCACAACAAGCAAAGATTAAATTTGACAGCAGTAAATAGACATTACGAAAAGATAATGGTTGTATAACCATTTGTTTGTCAAAGTAAATGAGTAAACATACAATTTGTTCAATATTTGGGTTGAATGTTGAAATTAACTTAGGACATAGATAACAAAACATATTGTAAAATATATACAGTAAGCATGGAGAATAACTATAGTGTCAAATCTATATAATTTTGTATGAATTATATAGAAAATGTTAGTAAAATATAGAGAACACCTTAGGAATGTTTTTCATACTGCCAAATATATACAATCTTGTTTAAATATTTGTATGTGTAAACTAAGATGGGATAATCCGCTAAATATACAATTATAACTCTATATCATGAGCTGGTGGATATAGGTCCTGCTATTTTCGTGAAGCAAGAATGTATGCAATGTAATGGGTGGATGCATGGATAAATGAATGGATGAATGGATATTTTAGGAATGCAAAGGAGGGTAGGGATTATGCTGTGGTAAGATAACTAATTTGGATTGAGGATGGTCATTTGAATAATAGTTGATGGCTAAGATAATGGTGGGTAGGATTAGTGATAATGACCCATGTCAAGAAATTTACCAAAAGCAAGTGTAATGTGTAAACTAAAATTTGACCAAGATCAAGATGATTTGGAATATGGATGGCGATGGGTGAGCATGGATTTGATAGATGGTTCATGGATGTATGGATTTTTTATGGATTAGTTGGATGGAGTGTTAGATTTATTTTGGATGGGATGAGATGCTTCTACTTGATTTGGCACATGTAGATGTTTGATTACACACATGACTCTTGTTTGTTGGATTTTTATTATGGTACTTGCCTAAAGTGACACCATTAGTGGTTTTCAATAGAGTACGATGTTTTTTTTTTTCTGATCATTTTTTTCCCTTTAATTGTATTTTTCCCTTACAACTATGGGAGTTAACCTCATCTAGATGCATACATCGCAATAGGGAGCCAGTAGAGTCCTTATTATAAAGAGTTGTTGTCATTTTGATAGAAGGCTTCTCCTTAGCACTTGATGGAAAAAGCAAGCCACCAATGGTCTTTTCCTCAACCTCTTGGACCTGCCACATACAATCATTAATTATTTTTAAAATTACCACTCCTTAAGCTCCACATAGCAATATTTTGTAGAATCGATGCACAACTACTAGATACAAACCAACCTTTATTAAAACAATCATTCATTGGTTTGAATTCTTTTATGTCATCAGTCTCAAGAAGACCAAAAATGTCATCTTCTTTAAGAAGAAGGTGATCCAAACCAGTGAATTCAATCTTTGTACCTACATACTTAGAATAAACAGCGTTGGCTCCAACCCGCAAGGAAGGTGTTTCAAATCACAAACTAACAGTATCATATGCCAAATCTTTTTCTTGTGCAATCTCCAAGACAGTATACTTGGTCCAAAGAAAAAATAATTAGTGGAAGTGTTGTGACCTATTTCACACATCGCCCCATTGCAAATGGGGACCCTTGCTAGTTTTCTCTTAGGGTTTAGCTTTGAGTAGCAATTTCATAATCTTTGTTGCTCTGGGAATTTCATGTCAAAATCTAGGGTCATCACCCAAGCCAAGTTGAGAGTTTGAGCCTGAAACTGAACATGAATGTCATAGAAGTGCTTAGAAGACCCGGTAGACGAGGATCGCCTGTGCTTTCGCTCAATTCTAACACTTCCTATTTTTTAGGGATTCTACTTTTTTGCTTTTTGCTTTTTTCATTTTTGGCATTTTTGGACCAATCTGGAATTTACTATTTTTAGAAAGTTACTTTTTGCTTTTTTCTATTTTTTAGTAAGTTTCTATTTTTAGAAAGTGCTAGGTCTCACAGGCAGTGGAGTCGAAAGTTTCCACTTTTAGAATTGAAAAGCAAGCAAAAATCAAGTAAAAATCTTAAAAATTAGAAAAAATCATGAGAAAAGCAAGGGAAAGTGCATGCAAAGATGAGAAAAGCAAGGGAAAGCGCATGAAAAGATGAGAAAAGAAAGGAAAATTGCATGCAAAAGCTAGAAAATCAATTGAAAAATCATAGCTTCAAGGAAAAAAAATAAACGAAAAATCAAGTAAAAAGCAAGAAAATTATGGTGAAATTTGCCTAAGTCTAGAGAGGTGTGCCCCATGAGAAAATCCAGTTAAATCTTGTAAAAATCCAATTAAAATTTTTCCATTTGAAAATTCTTGCTAAAATTCACCCAGTACAAAGAAATCTAGTTGGATGATTCGAAATTCTAGTTGGAAAATGATGAAAATTGACTAAGGCAAGTAAAAATTCGAATTGGACTTTAAGAATTCCAAGATGAAGTTAAAATCCAGTTGAAAAGATGAAAATTCAAATTTCCAAGGAGAGAATCGAAATATTTTCTAAGGCAAAGAGTTACCTTGGTAAAAGGAAAAAATCTAGTGACAAAGTGGATAAGTCCACTTAGAGGTTGAATTTTCTAATGGTAAAAAGAGAAGAAAATAACTTAAGTTTTTATTTAAGAATAAAAACTTAGCAAGAAAGCAAGAGAGGATGCCTTGAAAAATCAAAGAAAAGAAGATAAGATTGCTTTTTGTGTTTTAAAACAAAGCACCCAATCAGAGAAGAGGTCGACCCAGGCTAATAAGGAAACTTTTTATTATAAAAGAAGTGCTTGTGAGTTTATTTTTCATTACTCACAGGTTAAGTTTTTTTTTCACAGGGAAACTTCTCTCAGTCAAAGGCATCCTTCTTCTTCTTATTTTCTTCTCGAGCTGCAAGTTACATTGATTCTAGAATATAAGGTTGGACAGTTTTCTTCTATTTTCAGATTTCTCAATCAACTGCAGAGTCATAACTGGAAAATTTGAAGGAGAGAATTTTTATCTTGGATTTGCACAAAAACTTCAGTTTTCAACTTTAAAAGTCCAGTAAATTGTTTAAAAAATTCTTTGAATGGTCTTAGAAAATGATAAATGCTAGGAAAATTTTATTTTATTAAAATTTATTCTCCAACCAGCCTAAGCAGTCTAGTTCTAGAATTTTTTAATTAATTTATTTAAATATTCTCCAGCCATAAAATCTCCTTCTTTGCAAATTGTGAAAATTTTCCAACTTCGAGCTTCATACAGGCACAATGTCTACTTCAAAAAACCTAGGAGGTGGAGTTAGAAAAACTTAGAAAAACCCAAGTGAAAGAAGTTCTCAGGGAATTCTATCTAGAATCCCAACTGTCCTCAAAATGGAAGAAAATAGGGTGATCCCATAATAGTGGTTTACAATTTTTGGCCAAACTAGACACTGAAATAATTTCTTTTAACTAAATCTTCACTTTTGGGCACCTATAGCAGCTAAACCGTGAGGAATTTGAAGATGATGCAAACTAGAGTTTCATGAAATTTTGTCTATAGATTCTAAATATAATTTTTTCAAAATTTTTGGAATCAAATTGCACTTCTTTTTCCATCTCCCTCGATAACTAGCTTTTTTTCAGAAAACAACATTTTTAGAAAGTGACGCTCACCATATAATGCATAACTTTTTTTCCATGACAGATAAAATTCTAATTCTTTCGAATTTAGATTCATAACTCTAATATGTAGTGCTTCCACTTGGTTAGATAGTTTTTTATTGAATATTTTTTCTTTAATCAAGTTTTGAATTCAAACAAATTATAATTCCGTATAACACGTAACTTTTTTTGTATGTATCGAAATTCAATTTTTTTTCTTTGTTGGATCAAGGACTTCAATATCTGGTGCACTAATATTTTTAATTTTTTTTTTTAATAATTTGCTATTTTTCCACATGTGCAGAATAAAGAGTTTGATTTTTGGTGAAAAACCTACATTCACAAGAAATAAAAAATAAATATAATAATAAAATTAAATTTATTTAAAATTATACTTTTTGGGAAGCTTATATAAGGACTACATACTTGAAAAAAATAAATTTTAAATGAATTCATTTGATCCCCCAAAAGGTAAATCAAAAGTGATTTTTTATTAGCATTTTGATAGGTGTAAATGAGACTCTATTATAGGTATGGTTTAAAACTAGTGGGGCTCTATCCAAGGGAGTTTGATTTAAGGTAGTTTGATCAAACTCTCTTCAATTGGAATTCTTTAAATGGAACCTTTTAAGGCTTAAATCATTATATTTTCTAAAAATATGTGATTTCAGCAAAAATTAGTTCCTCCCGAAAATTGTAAACCAGCTTTGTGGGATCACCCAATAGCAGTACTAACTTTGAGCAATTCAATGCAATTCAGCACAAGAAAAGGATGTTTGGTACTCAACATGAAATGCCCACACCTATTGCAACTAACATCGATGTTAAGTGCGGATTTCACCAGGTAGCAGGATTTCCACCTGTAGTTCAGTGCAGTGAGCTAATGGTTGAGTGTGCCAAAAGGTACAATCCACATACAAGATCCATTAAAGCATCTAATAGGATCACTTTGGGATACTTCACAGAAGATTCAATTAGAGAGGTGTTTGGTATTCCTCATCGTCACAAAATGTTGAACAGGACCTGAGAGGAATCACAAACCATGTTTGATCATGCCAAAGAATCTTGTATGGACATAGTTAATTCCAACTGGATTAAGGAACCAAAAAGGCATCGTTCTAAGCTGCCTAAGAGATTGATTTGCATGGATTTTAAAGAGGAATACAGTAACATGATTCACATGCTGAACAAGATTATGGGTGCTTCTCAAGGAGCTTTCTTCGAAGTATGGATGTTTTCATACGTAGAGGAGGTCGTATTAGGAATGGAAACAATAAATTGGGAAAAATTGATAAGTGATAACATTCATTTCCAGTTAAGAAACTTGGAGAAGACCGAGACCTTCTATATGAGTTCCTACATAGTTTATATCCTGGCACAGTTTACTAAGTATAGAGGATTAATTTGCAAAGGGGAAGTTGGACTTCGAAATAACTAGTTCAAAGCGTATGATTGTTACCCACAGCTATAGTTGCATTATAAGGACAATTATAAGATAACCAATGACGCCTTCCTCATGTATATCACTCGATTGCTTCAAGGAGGAATTCAAAAAAGGTTGTCTAAAGAGGCTATGGTGAACATTGCTTGATAAATTCGGATCTTGGTTCATCCAATTTCTGACCTTTACATACATAAGAGTCCATGGATTCCCAGATGCTCTGTATAAACTCCCTCGGTATCCAACGGACAAGATTATTATGATTGAAGTTGCAAGGTAGTTGGCAAATGCGGATTCTATTCAGGGAAAAAAGAACAAACAAGGAGTGGATTTTCCTATTACAATTGGAAAAATACAGTTTAAAATCCTCACCTCTTGAAGGATTAATAGGGCAGGAGCATCATGATGCAAATGGCTTGGATTTGGAAGGATTGAAGAAAAGTGTGATGAATATTTACTTCAAGGAAATGTAGATTATCACAGAAAATCAGCTTGATGACATGTCTTCTCTTTTGACCTTTATGGATAGCTTTCAGAAACAAGAAGGTAGATGGGAAAATGCTTTCACTCAATGCCTTGAAACATTGGACATAATGGGAGTGCAGTTGGATTCTATGCCAAACATATCAATGGAGGAGCTTGATTTCGTGTTGGCAAAATTTCTTGCATTTGCAGCTAGGGAGTAGGCCAAGGGGAATTGCATTTTGGATTCCCATTTGCTCGAGTAATTTGCAAGGTGTCATTAGTTTCCACACTCCAAGTGGCTCATCCTACTTGTGCCATGTGTTCATAGAGTTGGTTATGCTTTTAGGGTTAGTGTTTCTTGGAATAATCTTGGCCATTGATCTCAAATCAATATGGTTCACTGCTTTGTAATTGGGGTGCCTATATAAACCCCATTCATTCAGGGAGACTTGTGAAATTGTTGCTACTAGTGCTATTCAAATAATGATTTGATTCATAGTTGAGAATTTGTTATTTTGAGAGCTCGCATGGTTTCATATTTCTTCAATTATAAAGTAAATTAGTTTCAACATTTTTAGATGAATGAAAGATTGATAATGTTGAAAATAGTGAAATTAGTTCATACCTTTTTCAATTGTACATGATTTTTCAATTTGATGTGCAAGGATAGTCTGAACTTTGAAACTGTTTAACATGAATTCTCTTACCTATATGCATTGTTCGAATTGATGGTGGTATTGTGTAATAGGAAATCGTTTGTAAATCCCATTGAAGATTGCACCATCTTTGTCTAGTTGTAGTCATTGTGCTTGGCAAAGCAAAGATTGGTTTAAATTTCACTATCCAACATTTGTCTCTTAAGTTCATAGGAGTAGTTTAGCATAAGTCTAGTTTCTAAACCCTCATCCCTTTTCCTCTTTTTTCAAAATTGAAAATCCTAAAAAATACAAGAGCATTCAACGTCAAATCAATCTAAATCCCTACTTTTGAGTAATTTGTTGTCCAAGGTCCCTTTGTGAAACCAACATATCACATCATCCACTGAGCTTGTCCATCCCCCTAGGCAAACAAAACATTGGAATTACCGTATGACCTTTCTAGCAATCTTAGCATACTAGGTAGTTTTCAAGAGAGGATAGAGCATCTTTGGACTCTTTATTCTAGAGTGTTTGGTGTGTCATAAAACACGCATCAACAGGAAGGAGACTCTTTTACAATATAGGATGAGTACACAACATTCTCTCAACAAAAAAGCATTCTAGTTTAAAATAATCCCTTCTAGAAACAAGAGGATTTGCTTATGTGGGGAAAAATTTATAAAGAGAAAAATAATAGGAAATTTCTTTGCAATAAAACCTCATACTTCAACAGTACGTTCAACTTTAAGAGATATGTGTATCATCTGTACACAACCATTATAGTCCATCTGGACTTGTATTTTTGTTATTTGTGGTCTCTGCAATGAAAAAAGACAATCATTAGCTTAAATTCTACAATTCTCTCTTACTTTTCATTAGACTACTTTCAGAACCATTATCTTTTGTAATTATTTGTAAGGACATGGAAACAACAGACTCAAAGAAATCATATCAAAGAAAAAAGCTTCTGGAAAAAACTGTTCTAAACAAATCAGATGATGATGATGATAATGGGTCTCACAAATGTGGCCTAAAACTTCAATAATCTCATTCCATTCAAACCATCTCTTTCCATCTTCGTTCTTGTTGTTTATTGAGCATAAATTTAATAATCATATGAATTCATCATGGAAGGAAGGGTGTAACTACAAAATAACCAACGAGTCATCCCATGCATGTATCCATGGCTTATATATATTTCTAATTTCACCATAATGATACATAATTTGTAATTAGTAACAATCAATAAGAAGCTACCAATTACAGATGCCCTCTCCTCCATAGCATAAGTTCTCAAATTCAAATAAGAAATATAACCCTCAATTTGGAAATATTCACTGCCCCCTTGGATTTCACGTAGAACTGTTAAGTGGTATGGGGAAAGACTGGTATGGTATAGAAATTCATATCATTTCTATATCAAACAATGGGAAACAATTTCAATAACCAGAAACATATAGAAAAATGGTTACGTATCAAGTACATCCATATCCATTTTTCCTATGTTTTATTAGTGCATTGAACAAGCAAGGTCAACTCCAACTAGATGGAGAATAAAAAGTTCAGTCCTACTGTCAGACTGAAATTATATGATGGACTATTGAATTTGACCTTTATCTCTACCTCACTACTCATTATTGTGTGACTGTAACTTGTTAGGGCTTATTCCTTGATATCCTATCAGTATTATAGCTGAAGCAAGCCCTATCCCTATCTTGGCTAGCTGCTAAAGCAATGAGCAATAGGTATCTATAAAAGGAGCTTGGTGAATTAGATCTTTTACTATTAATTAATTTCATATTCCTTGTCTTTTCTCCTATTACAAAGTTCTGAATTTTCATCCATGTGCATTTCCAAATTGTGTTATTGTATTCTCCTTCAAATTTTTGTGCCAATGTAAATTGTTTCCTGCAAGACTAATACAATAATATGATATATTGCAAGGTATCAGCTATGTCAAGGTTGTGAGTCTGCCTCTGATCATTGGCTTATGTGGGTGCTTTATGTTGTGAGCTGTGAGCTAGTCCTTTATGATTTTTCCAAATATTTATTTTCATCATGGAATTATTTGAGGTTTTGGCAGATTCAAATTGTGTCAAACATCGATACAACTTCATTGTTTTATGTGGGTAATTTCTCAATATAATATTTGATATATTAAATCCGGTTTTCATATCTTTGCAGATCGGTCACTTGTAGAAAGGAAGGCAATGTGTAAGTGAGAAATTTAAATTCCTTAAGTCAATTGTGGTCACAGCTAAACATTGGTTTGGAGCTGCTTGTAAAATTGGTACTATGCAATGAGGATATACATTGTTCTTTTGTTTTAATGACATTGAGAGCAAAATTTCCATCCAAAACTTTCAATCTTGGGGTTTATTCATTTTATCAATTAAAGTCTATTTAATATTTCAATGACCAATATAATAAAATTCTCCCTTTTCATCTTGTGGTAGAAAAAAAATTATGTTCTTTTGTGATATGTTATTATAAGTTATCTGTTGATGAATTGAAATGTTTGGAATGAGATCTTTTTGTACTTGTATTGTTAATGATTTTTTAAGATCTCTCTGTAATCAAATATATATATTTAATTGATAACATACGTTGCTAAATTTTCTTAATGGAAAACAATCAAATATCCAAATTCAAAACATATTAACAAAATAGAATTGGCACTGCTTTAACTAAAACAATTGCATTGCAGTCAACTAGCACTTGCACTGAACTATTTAGGGGAGAGGGTCCCATAATGGAGCAGGGTCCAATAGTGGGGATATAAGTAGTCCTCAGTGGGTTCCATAGTGGAGCACTTTAATATCAAATTGCAAAACACTTTTTATCCATTAAGTACGTAAAGTGACAAATCATGTGATTCCACATTAGCGCACCAATAAAACATGACTTAGTGCACCACTATCGGTCTCACGTTTTTTTTGGGCCTTTTTGGATACCTCAACAAAAAGCATGTTGATGTGGCATCATATTTGATGATGTGGCCCTAAAATGAAATATAGAAGCACATGAGTTGCCATATAAACTATTGTATAGAATTGAGAGTGATTTAAAATTTCCACATAGGATTTTGAGGAATGCAAAGTTAGGGTGTTCCACTATAGACCCCTCTCCCCTATTCATAAACAAGTCTAACTCATTCAATATAGCAAATAAAGATAAATTAAATGATACATGGCTCTCAATAGAATTCCTTACAATGTGACTTAATGGACAATTATTTAATAATCTCAATCCTTTCCTTCAAACTTGTAGTTTGACTTCATAGTGGAATTTTCAATTTGTTAATTGTGTTCTAATATATAGATTAAGAATAAGAATAGAAGGTTATTTTCTTTATTTTAGTTCCTGCCGGGAACTATAGTGAAGCCTTCAATCGATAACCAGTGAATAAACTAGGGTTCTAATAGCCAATGACATCGTAGATTTCTCATATTTGTTATTTGCTTCTAAGTTTTGTAGGCAAAGATGCACAATTTTTTCAGCATTCTTGTCCACCTGCGGTTGGTTTTGCATAGTTTTTCAGGCGCTCTTGTAGCATTTCAAGGCAAGAGAGTGCACGATAAATGATTAGCAGCTGACAAGCTATGAAAGGTGGCGATCAACATGGTGTTAATGATTAGCATGCAGAGGAGACGCGGCTGGTCTACAGGATGAGGATAGGGAGGAAGATTAACATTTGAGAGAAGAAATATGCCTTAGACGATTTCAAGGCCCTTCGGTCACCTTCGCCTGTTAGTCACTCCAAGCAGGGCTCCTGCAACTGCATCAGACTACAGCGATAAAGCACATCTGCTGAAACCCCAACTACGATGAAATGATTTAGATCTCAATGCCTTGGACAGTGCATAGCTGCCTCCAAAGTCTTTCATCATAATTTTGACCCTGGTTGCTGGCATAAGCGGATTTCTCTTTGGATATGATACTGGTTAGTCTTTGGTTATTCACATCTTGTTAATTTAGTCTCATAGTCATTGTCATCTCTGTTGCAAGCCATACAAAATGTGCATTTGAATTAGGGAAATGTTTGTGCGATTTGAGGTGAAATATTGTAAAATCTCCATCGAGTTGGGTCTTGAGGATAATGTGTTGTGCTAATCTCAGATTTAACAGATTATTTCTTTGGCTTTTTTAATGACCCAAAAATATAAAGTTTCTTTTGTTTAATCAATGTGCTAGGGGAAACCCTATTTCATGGATTTTTTATCTTTAAACCTAAACACAATCCATCATAGTTATAACATTCGATGATATGCCTCTAACTCTAAGCAGTAACTTAACAGTAAACTGGTGTATATGATATAATATTTGTTGTACACTTTGGTCTTATTCCTAAGTGGAAGTTGCTATTGATCTACACTCTATTGAGTGTCCTGCAATCAATGACCAGCAAAATTGAAGATAACATTATGTTCTAAATTGAGTTTCCATTTCGCTGCCTAGTGAGTTCCATTTCGCCACCTATAGTTTAGTTTTCTCTGACTAGATTGATTGCAAGCTGCTATGGCAAGAACTACTCAACAAATTTTCAAGTCAGAAAACTAGAAAGGAAAATTTCTTAGGTTTGTTTAGTTTATTAGTTTTTGGAGTCAATCTTCCAAGCCTTTCAACCCTTTGAGCTCCCCAATCTATTCTCAAACAAGTGAACCATATTACAAGGGTGCTTGTGTGGCAAGGGGCAAGCAAGGATACAATATATCCTTTTATGAAGGGAGATAAGGTATACATGCTAAAGTGGTCAAGTTGGTCTGATCTCTAAGACCTAGGTCTCTTAAATCAGGCTATAGCAGCACAATCACTTGGCACGTGTATATGAATGTTCTCTACTATGAAGTCAATTGTTACAAGCCAAGTATCTCAATAATATGTTCAAGGGAAATATTTTACCTCATGTTGAGCCTTAATCATGAACCAGCTTAGTTGAAAGATTTGTAGTCGTCAGTTTGTACATTTATGGCTCAATTTGCAAGAAGAGAAAAGGCCTTAATTAGATGGCAGGATTTTCAACAATTCAATGTTGATGTGACTACAACATGAAAACAAGATTTGTGATTACTAGAAAGAAGAGACAAGTTTTGTTAAATGTTGAAATTGCATTGATTTCAAGTTCAGAGATAATTTGTCCTCAAAGACTGGGAACCTTTAGAGGATCTAGTTTGATCTAAAAGGATCTCATTCAAGGAAGAGATGGATCAATTTTAAAGTACTGCAAATCCAATTAGCCAATACAAACCAATGTCCAATTATGAGGTCTTGTGTGAGGATCTTCCTAGAATTGTAGTGCCGTTAGGAAGGATTTGGTTTAGTAAGGGTCTCCCAACAACAAACACTTTTGCCTAGCGGCAGGTGAAGAACACATTCTCACACATTTCAAGTTGTAGTGAAGGGATTGAACAAGTCATTCTAGGTGAGTTGTATTCAAACTTCAAACAAAGTTTGGAAACAACAGCCATATTCATATTTAGTTCCCCTCCTCTACTAAAGAGGTTTGGAAACACTTTATCCTTAGGTTCAACCATCGGGCTTCACCTAGCTTCTAGAAGATTTCTTCACCCTCTTGTCACTAGCGTTTAACAACCTTATTTTTGTGGAGATCAACCCTAGATATGATATTTATCATTAATAGAAGGAGAGGAACTGCATACTTTTCAAAAAGGCTTAGCACCAACTCAATTTGGAGTGTTTGGGCATGATAGGAACTATCTCAAAAGAGCTAGAGTCAAACTAATGGCAACCGTACAAGTCCTCTGTTCTTTCAACTCCTTGTTCTCTTTGCAGATAAGTGGTTGAAAGTCGCCTGCATTACCATTGAAACAAGAAGTTGTCGCATCCACTTCGTTGTCTCGACATCCTTCTTTACTCTCCCTACTTTGGGCATAAGCTTGCTGCAGATTGAATTTAAGAGTATTAATCAAAGTTTCACTGCATTTTCCCTGATATTTCCATGCATTTACTTCCAAACTCAATTTCTTCGTCTTCTCTTCTAGTTCTTCATTTTTCTTATTTATGTTTGCCACCTCTATATCCTTTTCCTTAAGCTTTTTAGATGCTGCTTCTTTAACACATGTCAAGATATGCATCTGAAGCCCCTGTCTCTTCTCCTCCACAACTTCCCTGAAACGCTCCCCCTGCGCAAAGAGCCAAAAATAAATAAATAAATAAAGCAACCTCAAGAACAACAAATTAGAAAAGGAAATGAGATAAATTAAGGAAATAATGAATTATGATTTCCACAGAACGGACATGAATAGAGACAATCTAAGCAAAACAGAATGTATGGAAACACAACTGGTAAACAAGAATGGTATAAACAAAAATAGAGAACCACAAAATCCTTTTATTTAATATGAAGGAAGAACCTAAAATTATATGAAGACAAATTTGCATGAAATAGCAAAACAGGCTTCTCCAGACAAACAAGCAAAGAACACGAATGAATGTTACGTTTCTTCTCACTTTGTTCTAAACTAAGGTATAGTTCATAAAAATTATCACAATTTTGGAAAGGCTTGCACAAAATTTTTGCCCATTTACGCAACTGTTGTTTTAGTGTTTAGTAAGCTTGAAAGACAACCAAAACTTTATGATGTCCTTAACTAATGGTGAAAGGAATTTGCAGCACATCTTTTTCTACAATTGACTTTGTGATAGCTCAATCTAAAAGAAAGCATCAATGCATGCAACAATCAATGAAGTCTCTTGAATTTCATACTTTCCAGTTTCCATGATCAGTAACTTATAAAGACAATACAAGTGGAATATGCAAGAAAACATGGTATAGAGTGCTATTAATATGTATTCGACAAGATCATACCATCTAACTCTCAAGGATGGGATTGTTAATCTATGGGCCAATTGTTATATTATATATATTGCAGGGGTTTTTGTATCTTCATTGTGTAACATAGCATAAGGGACTTGTAAATTGAATTTATGGTATTGCAAATTGTTTGTGTGTTGTAATCATTGATTTATCTTGATTTGGGGTCATTGCTCTGTTTTAATTTCTAGTGCTCTTAAAATTGCATTTTTTTCTAACTTTCAATGTTTTTTATTTATGTTTTTAGAACAACTTTGCTTAATAAGAGACTGTGTTGTAGTTCATTTTCACTCTGTTTTCAAATCCCCCAATCCTAAAGATGGATGGCATTACATAGAGAACAGAAACAAAACAAAGTTATCATCTGCTCAGTGCATCTTCACTGCAAGCATTGCAGACATCTACTTTAAGGGATTGTTCATAGAAAATAGGGTGCAAAACTCTATTAAACCTATTCTTTCATGATGGAAACATGGTATATTTACCATTGGAGTCATTCAGGGGTACACTTCATCTTGCATTATGGAACAATGGGATCTTCACCACCAGGCCTACTTAGGTGTACAATCTATCTTACCTTAAAATGTAAACATGGGATCTTCATCATTTGGTCCATTCATGCCCACACACATTGACATTTTTCTGTGTTCATTCTACCAATTATTGGTATTGTTCCATACATCTAGCCTATACCCATACCTGCGAAACAAATCCTTGGTAGCAGGCAACCAAATAATAATTAGGAAGACATTACTCATGCAATAGTTGTAATAATTTACTGCAAAGCAGTGTTCCATGGGGTTTCGGGGACGGCGGCGGGGGGATGGTAGGGGACATGTTTCGGGGATGTGGCGACAGGGGCTCTAAGTTTGGGGTGGTAGGGGGTGGCAGGGTGCTAAAATACATATAGTACTTGAAAAAATAGTCATAAGAAGATGTTTAAGTATAAGAATTATACATCTTGGAGACAACTAGGAGTCCCCTAGACGTCTTGAGGACACCCCAGCATCCTCAAAGTCCCAGCAGCATCTTGGAGACAATGACATTGGTGGTGGGCTGGTGGGGGGACGTCCCCCCCAATTCCCCAAGTCTCCGAGACGTCCCCCTCTAGGAAACGCGAGGATTTTTGGGGGGGATGTGTCCCCGTGGAACACTACTGCAAAGAGAAATTACTCAAATTTTGCTACACATAAAGAAAATCCTCTTTCTTAATGTTTTTTTTTTTGTTGGTTAAACCACAATTTGTTCCATTGCAGGATGAGTAATATGGGCGACATTAGACTGACCTTCCTCATGTTGAATCCATGCCATGTGGAGGAATGCCCTTTCATTTCATGAACTCTCAACCTTACCATCACAGCTTTCACACTGTCTGGACTGACTGTACTAATTGCTTTCATCTGAATTTTATACATGGATAAACGAGAATATTTGGTAGTTTTGTATTACATGAAATCTGCTAACCACTTTCATCATGGTATAAATTCTGAAAACCTATCTTGATTTTTTGTTTTCTGTTTCCCAATTGTTTAAGGACACTATGGCCTACACCCAAGCCCCATCTCAGCACCTTATCTCTCAAGAGCCTTTAATGCCAGAGCTGGAAACAACTGATGTATCAACCTCCACAGGCAGTTGAGGTTGTATAGGTTCATTTATATAAATTTTTCCATAAATGACATTTGATTCATATCAAAGAATATATGTACAGCTGCAGAATTATATAATTGTTCTACAATATTGATGTACTCTCCAAGTGTCAAATTCATTAATTTCTTAGCATGTTTAAGAAATATTATTACAATTATTTTTTCTAACATAGTGACTTTTGCAACATTGATCAGATTGGGTCCTCAAAATTAGCATTCCTTCTGAAAAATGCAGTTGACAAAAATAGTTCCATTAGTTAAAAACAAATTAAAATAAAATGTAACAATTTTTGTTAGCACTCATATTATTACACCTCAATCTTTTTTGTCATTGTAAAATAACTCTTAACATTAATTATATATTTTAATTTTTTTTTTTCAAAATGATTATTTTTATTATTTTATCTTATATTTTATTTAATTGCATTTTAAAATTTGACATTTTTTTAATTATATCTAAATTTAATTGATAGGGTCATTTTTGTGAATGTAAGTCTCTTATGAATTTTGTTGACATCAAGAGATAATTTAGATTGTTGTTGCAATGTTTTTCTAAGCCGCAAAGTTTTGTCCTGAGTTTTTGGTTAAGGGTACATGTGTTTGTTGGTTCATAACTAGCAACTTCTAGAAACTATTAAAGAGTGCATGCTTTTGCTAGCTTTCTATCTCTTTTCCTTGAAATTGATTTAACGTGGATGCATCATAGTTTTTCTTACAATTCTATAATTTAAGTTTAGTTCTGCACATGAATGGAATGGTTCCATTTACAGGTAGCTCTACTTGACAACCATCAAGTTATTAGGGGGAGATTTTAAATGATAACTCCCAAGATAAAGCATTCCACCTAACCCTTGAAAGGGAAATATTACATTCTTGTATCATAGTTTACAATAAGCACATGATTTTGTTCTTGCACATTCTTATGCATAGTTATGTTAGAATATATCTCAAATTAATTGAAGCAGATTCAATGTTTTATTTTGCACAAGGAAAATGTTTCTATAAGAAATATTTTGGATATTATCTCTAGTCAAAACAATAGTTTGGGGAAGGTTTAAAAACTCATGGATGTTTGGTGTAGGCATGCTAGTATAGGAAGCATTGCATTCAATAGGTGCCCGCCCTTAATTTGTGACCACCCCCCAATTTTTACATAAATCAAGTTAGAGAACAACCAACAACATCAAATATTGGAACAAAAACTTGTCAACAAAGAAATGACCCCTCCTACATTATGTTCTTGAGCAAATACCTAACCCCTCTTCAAATGTAGTAGGTCAATCCATGGTTATGTCTCAAGGGATAGATCAAACAAACTTCACAAATCAATATGGTACATCAATACCTTGTATAATACTCAAAACCTAGGGAATCACAAAAAATTGGGCATACAAAACACCATCATTCCACCTACATTTAAAACCAACATTCCACTTACATCCAATGCTCAAAATGTTCACACAAATGTCCCTAGTATTCAAAATTATCAAAGTCAAAATAATAAAAAAAAAATCCTCAAACCTTGCATAGCATACTCTTGATCATAAGAACATTTACAGAGTGT
>VDFB02353493.1:166749461-166777205 GCA_007258455.2 Sequoia sempervirens | reverse complement strand
CCTACTTAGGTGTACAATCTATCTTACTGTAAAATGTAAACATAGGATCTTCATCCCATTTAGTCCATTCATGCATTTTGCATTGACATTTTCTGTATTCATTCTACCATATTGGTATTTGTTCCATGCATCCTTCTATACCCTTGCAGGCAAATCCTTAGTAGCTTAAGAGCAACCAAATGAGTAGGAGGCAATTGCTCATGCAATAGTTGTGACAATTTACTGCAAACAGTGTTCCATGGGAGTCTCAGGGGCCAGTGGCGGGGGATGGTGGGGACATGTTGAGATGTGAGACAGGGCTCTAAGTTTGGGGTGGTGGCCCAGGGGTGGCAGGGTGCTAAATACATATGGTACTTGAAATAGTCATGAAGATGTTTAGAAGTATAAAATTATTCCCCATCTGGGAACAACTAGGAGTCCCCTAGGCGTCTTGAGACACCCCAGCATCCTCAAAATCCCAGCAGCATCTTGGAACAATGACGTTGGTGGTGGGCTGGTGGGGGGCGTCCCCAATTCTAGTCAGGGAGGCGTCCCCTTAAGAAGCTTGAAGAGGATTTTTGGGGGGGATGTGTCCCCGTGGAACACTACTGCAAAGAGAAATTACTCAAATTATGC
The DNA here is from genome assembly GCA_007258455.2 of Sequoia sempervirens. Classification (NCBI taxonomy): domain Eukaryota; kingdom Viridiplantae; phylum Streptophyta; class Pinopsida; order Cupressales; family Cupressaceae; genus Sequoia; species Sequoia sempervirens. Next base: position 166,776,590 of record VDFB02353493.1, on the reverse strand, counting down.
TACACTGATAAAGCAGATCCTCTTTCTTAATGTTTTGTTTTGTTGTTGGTCAAACCACAATTTGTTCCATTGCAGGATGAGCAATATGGGCGACACTGGACTGACCTTCCTCATGTTGAATCCATGCCATGTGGAGGAATGCCCTTTCATTTCATGAACTCTCAACCTTACCATCACAGCTTTCACACTGTCTGGACTGACTGTACTAATATTTGGTAGTTTTGTATTACATGAAATCTGCTAACTACTTTCATCATGGTATAAATTCTAAAAACCTATCTTGATTTTTTGTTTTTCATTTCCCAATTTTTTAAGGACACTATGACCTACACCCAAGCCCCATCTCAACACCTTATCTCTCAAGAGCCTTTAATGCCAGAGCAACAATTGATGTATCAACCTCCATAGGCAATTGAGGTTGTATAGGTTCATTTATATAATTTTTTCCATAAATAACATTTGATTCACATCAAAGAATATCTGTATAGCTGCAGAATTATATAATTGTTCTACAATATTGATGTACTCTCCAAGTGTCAAATTCATTAATTTCTTAGCATGTTTAAGAAATATTATTACAATTATTTTTTCTAACATAGTGACTTTTGCAACATTGATCAGATTAGGTCCTCAAAATTAGCATTCCTTCTGAAAAATGCAGTTGACAGAAATAGTTCCATTAGTTAACAACAAATTAAAATAAAATGTAACAATTTTTGTTAACACACTCATATTATTACACCTCAATCTTTTTTTTCATTGTGAAATACCTCTTAACATTAATTATATATTTTAATTTTTTAATTAAAAAATGATTATTTTTATTATTTTATCTTATATTTTATTTAATTGCATTTTAAAATTTGGCATTTTTTTAATTATATCTAAATTTAATTGATAGGGTCATTTTTGTGAATTTAAGTCTCTTCTGAATTTTGTTGACATCAAGAGATAATTTAGATTGTTGTTGCATTGTTCTTCGAAGCCTCAAAGTTTTGTCTTGAGTTTTTGGCTAAGGGTACAGATGTTTGTTGGTTCATAACTAGCAACTGCTAGAAACTATTAAAGAGTGCATGCTTTTGCTAGCTTTCTATCTCTTTTCCTTGAAATTGATTTAACTCGGATGCATCATAGTTTTTCTTACGACTCTATAATTTAAGTTTAGTTCTACACATGAATGGAATGGTTCCATTTACAGGTAGCTCTACTTGAGAACCATCAAGTTATTAGGGGGATATTTTAAATGCTAACTCCCAAGATAAAGCATTCCACCTGACCCTTGAAAGGGAAATATTGTTCTTGTATCATAGTTTACAATTAGCACATGATTTTGTTCTTGCAGATTCTTATGCATAGTTATATCAAAATATCTCAATTTAATTGAAGCATATTTAATGTTTTATTTTGCACAAGGAAAATGTTTCTATAAGAAATATTTTGGATATTATCTCTAGTCAAAACAATAGTTTGTGGAAGGTTTAAAAACTCATGGATGTTTGATGTAGGCATGCTAGTATAGGAAGCATTGCATTCAATAGGTGCCCACCCTTAATTTGTGACCACCCCCCAATTTTTACATAAATCAAGTTAGAGAATAACCAACAACATCAAATGTTGGAACAAAAACTTGTCAACAAAGAAATGACCCCTACTAGATTATGTTATTGAGCAAATACCTAACCCCTCTTCAAATGTAGTAGGTCAATCCATGGTTACGTCTCAAGGAATAGATCAAACAAACTTCTCAAATCAATATGGTACATCGACACCTTGTATAATACTCAAAACCGAGGGAATCACAAAAATTTGGGCATACAAAACACCATCATTCCACCTACATTCAACACCAACATTCCACTTACATCCAATGCTCAAAATGTTCACACAAATGTCCCTAGTATTCAAAATTATCAAAGTCAAAATAAATAAAAATCCTCAAACTTTGCATAGCATACTCTTGATCATAAGAACATTTACAGAGTGTTAGACAAATGTCCCTAGTATTCAAAATTATCAAAGTCAAAATAAATAAAAATCCTCAAACTTTGCATAGCATACTCTTGATCATAAGAACATTTACAGAGTGTCAGCAACCTTAACAACCTGTAACTTGACCTTCGTGAGCTTTGTTTTGTTTGACACTACAACCATAATCCCTTCATCACCATCAAGTGCACAACTATTGATGGAAAGAGATTCAACAGTAGTTCATTCCAATCCTCAACAAAAATCATTTATAGCAACTAGCCTGGAAATCTTTAATGAAAACTAGAAGATCCTGTCTCTCATGAATGGACTCAAAAGCTTGGCTCCAACCTGTCATTTTCCCTACTTTTGTAGAAAACTTGTCAACTTAAAATCACTCTTACCAATTTCACCCAATTTGTCCTTTTGACCTTGATTATGTCTTTTTTCCAATCTCTCTAGCTCCAACTCTTTATTTACTTAGGTGGAAAAATTGTTGCTTAATGCAAGTGGTAGTTTTGCAATAGCCAGTTCAATTATGCAGCCACCTTGTTGGTTTTATTTGCTTCACTAGATGTTTTGAAAGCACCAACTGTGGAAAATGGTGGTTTGATCATGATCTATCTAAATAAAGGGCCAAGAACCAAAAGGAAGCATTTTCTTTTCCCTAAGCCCTTCATTTTAATCCCACTCCCCTCATATGCATCCAACAATCCCTAAAGCTCATGTGTGTCAGCATTCAATTTTATCTCTCCCTCAACCATGTTGTTCCATCATCATTTTAGTATTTTTCAGATTTGCATAGGCATCATTCATCTTTCTTGACCAATTGATAGTCATCTCTGGGCCATTTTGGCTTGCCCCATTACTGCTTTCCTCATTTCTTTGTTGATTTACAATTTTTGTAGATTGTCTAAAGTCTCCAAATAGCCTTACAAATTTTCACCCTTTTGTTTCTGCTTACTTTTTTGTTGTTTTCATTGATTTCTACAGTCACCTAAATCCATGTTATCACTGTTTTCAATCTTCCTAAGGTCATATCAATTATCTTTCATTACACTTGATGTGATTCAAGTGAGCATAGCCATTACTTTTTTGGCATGTTTTCAAGTTCTCGATGATGGCTTTTACAACTTTTCAGAATTGGAGCTTTGTTGTTTTCTAGTTTTGTTGAAAAGAGTGTTTTGGCATCTTGCATTGCTAGTTCACAATGAAGCTTGTCTATTTGCTTGCATGGTATAGAATCACTTGGATACTCTTGAACACTGAACTTTGTGTTTGCATCAATCATTTGTTGTTTAAAGTTACAAAGAAACATCACCCATTTTGCAAGCAATTAGAAAGAAAATATGACACATATAATATTTGAATCCTAACAAATTGATGATCAAAATAGAATTATGTGTTCTTTAAACAGATGTACTTACATTCCCTTGAGCTGGTAGTCAAGATTAATCTCACATTTTCCCTAGGCAATAACTGTTCTGCCAGTCTTAGGCAGGAACTTTATTGCCCTGCAGCTCTTGTTGATATAATAGACAGTACAAATTAATGGATATCACAGTGATATCCATTTTCTGTTAAGCATCTAATTTGTTGATTTCTATGTGGTAATTTAGGTCTTAAGTATTTTAATTTTTGTTAGTACAGTTGATTTTTCCTTGGTTTAAGGAAAAGTGAGACTAATTTCAAATATTCAGATGTTTGGTTGATTTTATTTAGGATTTCAATTCATTGTTTAGTCTTCTAAAATTTGAAATTTTTAATTAATTAATTATGTTTTAGTTTCTTATTATTATTATTTTTTATATGATTAGATCACAATTTCTTTGCCTCATTTTTTTAATGTGGGAATGGCATCAATATTTTCCTTCCCACTTGTTTAAGGTTGTTCTTGTTGGTGTATCAAGTGTTGCATCAAAAAGATGTTCATGTAGGCTCATATAGGGCTTTTCAAAAGCCAACTATCTCTATGGTTTGGATTTAGTGGCTTCATTATTATTTCTCATTGTATTTTGATTTGTGGTGGTTAGTTTTTATCATACTTGATTTTTTTTATTTATGTTTATTTATGGGCTATAGGGCTATTTTACAATTTTATGGGCTAAGGGATTATTTTACTATTTTGATCAACCATGGAAAAAGAGTCACAAGTGTTGAGATCAATGCTTGTATCTTATCAAGTCTACAATATTGATCAATAATTTTGAAAAGAAATCAAATGCAAAAGAAGAATTGGCTTCCCATGAGTAACGATCCATGCTTAGAACTCATATTTTTTTCATGTCTTGGTTGTGTTCTATTTTACCCAAACACTTAAGGTCATTGAAAATATCAAAAGGCAAAAGCTAGTGGTCTTAGTAGATAGTGATAGCACTTATAATTTTATCAACTAAAAATTGGACAACTACCTAAATTGCTATGTACATGCTTACAATTATTTTTAAATTGCAATGACCAACCTGCAATAGTATCATATGGAGGAACACATCATATCATTAGAATTACCCTAGGGATTATCAATGACCATTAATATACTTTATATTTCCTTTGGTGGTGTAGATGTGGTATTGGGTGTCTAGTGATTACAAACCTTAGGTCCAATCACTTGTGATTATTCCCATATTTCGCTCAAATTTCTCTATGATGCCAATAATTCATATTACATGTATTGAAGGTAGGATAAGTCTAGATGGTCAAATCCCATCATATGAAAAAATTATTAAATAAAGGGAGTTTTGGTATTATATCCCAATTTCATTCTCTCAAGGTTCAACCTCCTTTTCCTTCCTCTACTTTGACAAATTTTTTATACCTCCTTGATAAGTATCAACTAGTTTTAAAGGAACCCAAAGGCTTGGCTCATTTAAGGTCCCATGATCATTCCAATCTCCTCATTCTAAGAATTCATTCTCTTGATATTCATCCTTATTGGTACCCTTTTGAGAAAAATAATGAAATATAGAAAATAGTCAAGGAGGACCAAGAGGAAGGTATCATTCACCCTAGTAATAATCCTTAATCCTCTTTTGTAATTATGGTTCCTAAGAAATATGTGGATTTATAGACGTGTCTAATTTTTTTTAGCTCAATAAATTAACCATCAAAGATAATTTCCCTATCCCTTATATTAATGATTTGCTAAATGACCTCTTAGCGGGCTTGATTTTTCACTAAGTTAGGATTTTTGTTTAGGTGATCACCAAATTTAGATCAAAGAAGATGATATTCCTCAAGCTGGCTTTTGGACTCATAAAGAGTAATGAATTTTTGGTCATGTTCTCCATCTTATCCAATACCCTCTCTAATTTTAGAGCCTCATAAATATAATGTTTCATTACTAATTTTATAAATTCATTTTGGTCTTCTTTGATAATATTTGAGCATTTATGCCAATAGTGGCATGGTGTGATGGTTAAGTCGTTGTGTTGTTATTCTTGTATCAAGGTTCAAAACCCATTGGGGTGTAATTGTTGAGAATTTATATTGGGGATGAGGTCTCACATTTGTGACCTCACTGGTGTATAGCTCTAGGTCAAAAGCATTTACCCCTCTTAATAAATAACATTCTCATTTATAATAGAAAATAGACTAATTTTCTTTGTCATGTGGTGATAACTCTCATGATCTTATGGGATCATCTCTCTTTTCAAAGAACTCGAAGTGTGCCTTTTAAGTTCAATAGATAGAGTATTCATGCTATATTATTTCATAATTGGGTGCCTAGGCTTATCCCAAGAATATTACAATAATGTGAGAGTATCCATGTCTTAAATCCCTTAGAATATTGAATGGTTTTATGGGCTCAACATGATACTATTAAAAAATTATGCATAATTATCATAACATTTTTGGGCTATTAACCAATTTCCTCAAAAAGAAATTCTTGAATTGGTTTCAATTAGTAGAGGTGGCCCTTAATAAACTCAATTTTTTTATGAATTATACTCTACTTTTGGTCCTATTATATTTTAAGAATCCCTTCACTTTGGAGTGTGATTATTTGGCATGGGCATATGTGCAATATTGATGCAAGATAATTGGCCCTTAACATTTACTAATAACTTAATTTAATTTGGTTGAATCAACATGTAAAAATAAATGTTAGTTATCATCCATGCTAACATCTAATAATGGCATCCTTACCTATTGGGATATAAATTTTAGATAAATTTTTTTATCATAGATTTATATATGTTTCATAGCAAAGAGTCTCCTCCTTGGAACAATAAAAATCAGTGGCAAAGATGCAAGAATATGACTGATATTTCCTACAAGAATTGTAAGTAAAATGTGGAAGTAAATGGCATCTCATATCAAAAAGAAGAGGAAGGGTCCATCTATTATCTTTTCATAAAGTATTAATAGCCTTTCTTATTTGGTTTTATTTTATATTGAATTTTATTAGTTTAGTTGGTGGGTTTATTTAAATATTTTTTTAATTAGACTCACTAGATTCTATACTTTCCTTTCTTTGTACCCTCTCTCTCTCCTTTCCCTACCACCTCTCCTTTTTAACTATCCAAGTACATGCTTCTATTATTTCACTCTCTTACTCTCTTGCTCAACAACCTGATGATGGATCATGGAGTATGATTTGAAACATTGATGCAAAAAAGATTACACATAGTTGCAATCCAGAAATCTCTGCACTTATTGATCATGGACTATGAAAACTTCCTACAACTAACCTTTGTTTCACTCATGTGTAGGAATATACATAGTTTAACATAACTAGGCAAAATTATAAGGCGGAAATTATTTCAATATTTCATAATGTTTATTCTTGAAAAAATATGCACAAAAATATAATTCTATTGTAACATAAAATAAAGGCCCACAATTAAAGTTATCTTACTCATGGTAAGTCATTTCCATTATTTTTTATCTTGAATCCAAGGAATAATGCATCTTTAGAACTCTCTCCTCACTTTATTCAACTCCCAACTCTTCATTCTTACAAAGAAGAATGTTGTGGTTGGTAGTTTAAATATCTTAAATGTTCGAATAAATGCAAGGATGCATGTTGAAGAAAAAATAAAGTGTTAAATGAACATTGCTTATTCAATATTTAACCAAACATTTTAAATAGTGAAATGTAACATTTGCAAAGGGATAAATATAATATAATCCACAAAATTAGATTGCTTTCAATCTATGAAATACATAGCTCCAAATTCAAAGGGATAAGTTCAATATAATCTACACTATTAGATCAGTTTCAATCTATGGACTACATAACTCCAAATATGTTCTTCTCTATTGCTAGTTATGTGATGCACTATTATTTTAGAAATGAACTATTAAGAAGAAGGTGATCCCTAAAAATGGATGTAAGGCTTAAAACACATTTTAAATTAGGTCTAAATTTTGATTTATGAAATATTTTTTTCAATTATACACTACATTTTATAGTTCAATTAGATCATATAGTTTTAATTGCTATATTTTTATATAACCATCTATACGACACTTTAAATTATTAGTAAAGCATAAAAAATTATGTATTATTCAAATTTAGAATATAAGACTCTTTAAAAGAATTTTTAAAAAAAAAATTATATTATTTCTTATATAAATAAATATTAATTAAAAAAATGAAAGATAAAATATCAATGATTTTTTTTCTTGAAATGTATATAACTCTTAAAAAAAAATATCTTCATTATTTTCTAATTTTAAATATATCAATTCAAAAACTTTCTTTTAAGTTAAATAGTAAATTGAAGATATTTGTTTTATTGTAAGTTATAAAGATAAATCATTTTTGTTACTATTTTATCAAATTTTATTTGCAACAATACAAAATTAAAAAATCAAGTTTCGTTGCATAAATGCATATTGGTTCATTTATTTATAAATTATTGTTCAAGGTTGAGAAATTTATACTTAAGTGATTATTTTTCTTCTAAATCAGATATAGAGAAATATTTATGTATACAAATATATTTATTAAAAAAAGTGTTCTCTAATAAAGATATACATTTTATTGAGGATTGTTAACTAGACAGTTCAAATAAATTCAAAGTTAGGTTGAGAAATATTGGGTGCATCAATAAGAGTATCTTGAAATGAACTTAAAGCAAATTATATAAATTGAAACATATTGCATAGATAGGAAGATACAATTTCAAGATGAATTGTTGATCTATACATTATTTATTTGTCTTATGTTTAATGTATTATTGTTTATATATTTCAATGGAAAAAAAAAACATCTTTTATTTTTTTGAAGTTAGAGTAGAGGAGTTGATAGTCATGTAGGCTAACTTTATTAGCATGTAACAATTACATGAAATTTCTAAGGATCTCCATTTTTCTTAGAAATTTGAAATGGTCTCTTATCTAATTACAACTAAGGTTTGGAGGTGTGAGTTGTGAATCATCATGCAACTCACCACATCAACATGATGAATGAGAAGTGTTATTAAGATGATTTTTTGAATATTTAATTAAAACATCACTAAATTGTTGTTGGAATAATAGCATATTTTTATTTAAATTATAACTTATTTTAAAGTAAATGATCTCAATTTCTTTTGTTAATTATAATTTTTGTTATCTCTAACTTTTATATCCAAAATAAAAATAACACAATAATTAAACACAAAATATTTATCCTCTCACTTATAGAACGTTTTCCAATAAAAGATATTAGGTAAGATATTTGGGATGTGAGATGATTCTGTGGTAAACAGTCCATATATGCTAAGATACTACGACTCATTTTTCTTAGTCATTTTGTGCAAGTACAAGAAAGAAAATCTTTTGAGAGTACGCCACTCTTGTTGAAATAATTACTATCTATAGACTAGGACTACAATTGTTCAAAAATTAAAGAATTTCATTATGGACACATGATTCCCTATTTGTTACAGTGGTTCAAACTCAGAGATCTATTCAATTTCAATGCATTTATCAAAATGCATATAGAAAAACCCGAGAAGGTTGACAATTTCATATAGTACAAGAAAGCAATTTCGTATATTTGCATATTTTTGAATATTTTTTTTTTGTATTGAAGAAAGCAAAAGAATTACAAGAATAGAGCTACCAGAAATAGTTGAAAAATGTGGCCAATCAAAAAGCCAGTCAAAATATACAATAACTCTACATCAAGAAAAATCCTACAAGAATTACACAAAATATTATCCATAACAAATAATAGATATATTACAAGAGCTATATAGCATTTTTATAGTGATCAACTTTATTGTGTAACTTTACATATTTAGCACTTTTACAGTGATAGAATTTTTGAGTATCTTCTGCTAGTATATATGAGTTGGAGCGCACTTTATTTTTACAGCAAGACAAGGTTTTGGTTTTTATTGTACGTGGAGTTCTAGCAATAAGAGTGTAGAGTTGAGTATGAGAGGCGTCATTAAATAGTTGTATTCCATAACTTTTGGTGCAGTTTCAAGGCTATTTATAATGGAGCGTCTTGAATGTTGACCTCTCATCATCAACTAATCAATTAAATTCCAAATAGAACATCTTTTTAGTCCATTCTTCAAACGAGTGAGAGGTGGAGAGGGAGTGGGACTATTTGGTGGGAGGGTATATTTATTGGAATACCTAGTATTTAATTGCCATGGTAATTTTGCATACCAATGCTTTTTTTAAAGATAAAATATTTTAATAACTAGAAAAAAAAATTATTGAACAAAGATAGATTACAAAGATAAATAATGAGCAATCTAAAAGAGAACTGCAAGAGAAAGAAAAAGTAAAATAACAGGACAACGTATAAGATAGAACTATAGCAGATTACTATTGAATAAACTAAATACTGAGAGGAGGTGAATCAATATTCTACTTAGAAAATTAATTATTAACCATCAAATTAACAATCCACATCTAGTTGCAATAGTGAACCAAAACAAAAAAGAGATCATAACACATTGACACCAGGATTTTTACATAGAAAACCCAAAGTGGGAAAAACCACAGTGAGGATTAGCTCATAGTATAGTATAACTGGTCATAAGATATTACAGGGCTCACTGCCAAGATGCATTGTCCTTGAAAGACTCACAACCTGAATACAAAATATGGCTTATAGCCAAGATACAAAAAGGTGTGGCTCACTGCCAAAAGTGAACTGTGAAGTGCACCTACATTGTGCATAAATTAGTTTTGGTTAAGCTCTAAAAATACCAAAAAATTTCTTTGGTTGTAGAGATATAATCATTATTAGTAACTTCACACTACTTCATTTGTGACATCGTGCACATACACATTATAATCACACTCTCTCTCTTTTGTCCATCATACACACACACATATATACATAGTCATGTCTTCCAACATTAATTAGGTCGACCTAATGCAAAATTCCTTTTGGCACACAAAATAAAATGTGTCATCCAAAAATTAGGTCGACTCAAACCTAATAAGCAACATATAAAGTACAAACAATTCTCAACCATGTCAGCAAAAAGAATACCAAACTTTTGTCACTTGGATTACATAACCAGATCAATGAAGATAGTTGAAAGCTTGTTTATACCTATAACTAACACTCGTGAGTAACATATCAAAAACTCATAGAGTTTCCTTTTCATGGGAGGATTTCTAGACCAAAATACCAAATCAACATAGACACGTAGTTTACTTAGCCAATTATCAAACAATGTTGGCTGAATCAATGAAAATAGACCCAGAGGTCACCTTCTTCATTCTTTCAACAATCTCCCCCTTTGTCATTGATGGCAACATGTGCCAGAAAAAATGAGATATACTTCAAAACAAAATATTGTGCTCAACTCCCTCTAACATATGTACAAACACATAACAAAACATTCTTTATACATATTCTTCTCCTCTTCTCCTCTTCTCTTCTCCCCCTTTGACATCAAGAACAAAGAATTGAGAAAAGATAAAAAGTTTAGATCAAGAACTGGGAGCACCCTGTAACTCCTTGAGAATCGCTTCCCAAGCTAGCTTTCCATCATCCCAGACTCCTTTTACCCTAGAAATTTTTTTATACAAAGATTCTAATTCCGCTAGGTATTATTCCTTCTAGTGTGGATGGAGCAATGTTCATCTTCTCAAGTTTTTTTGCTTTCATCAATGCACTTGATATAGAGACATTTATGGACATAACCAGGTCTCCAAGCTAGGAATAACGTCTCATAGCATCTTCCTTTTTCCTTTGCAGAATGAAAAATTTACTTTGAAGATCTACAATAGAAACCCACCTAACATAGTTTATATCATCTGTAATCTTATAATCTCTAGAACCATCTGTAAGTTGTGACTCAATTGAGTCCATTAAGTCCTTGATACTTCGAGTGGATTCTAGCCACTTCATGCAATAATCAAACAATAGTTGGGCTTCCTCATCACATTCTCTTACCTCTTTCAAAATTTGTAAAGCCTTTTCACGTACAATTGTACACTTGTCTTGCAAAAACAATAGTCTTTTCTCTAGAAAACTCAACTCCACTTCTTTTGTAGTATGTTCCTTGAGGTTAGATGTGTACTCTTTAACTAAATCAACTATACGCCTCAAATTTTCAATTAGAGCTAATATTTATTTGATGTAACACCAGGGGTTATCTCCTGTAAAACTTTGATGGCTTCATTTATCAACTCATTTCCCTTTTGATAAGACTTTGTAGCTTCTTATGACAAAGCTAAGAAAGTGCCACTTAGTTTTATTCTGTAACTAGCAATAATTTTGTCAAGTCCATATACCTTGGGTGTTACAGAAGTTTGACTAACTGTGGTGGAAGCATAGGTTAAAATACAATTTTCCTTGAAAGAAGACCTTTCATGGTACTTCCGAATGATTCTTTGGATGAATTTGATGGTTCATGGCCTTTGGACATTTCTCCTTCGCTCTTCTTAGCTGGAATGGGTTCCTTGTCTTCCTCTTCCTTCTTTTCTTCTCCATTTTCTTCTTCTTCTTTTTCTTCTTCTTGGATGAGTTTTAGAGGACTTATCTCTATTTTATTTCTCCCTTCTATCATCATCATCCTTTCCATTATTCTTCCTTTTTTCCTTACTCCCTTCACTCTCATCTTTGTTTTTCTCTTCCTTGTTTCTAGTAGATTCTTGATGTTCTTCTCTCTTATCATCAAAATTATCTTATGATGATCATTGAACCTTTTGCTAGTGGTTTCTTTTGTGTCCACCAAAGGGGCAAGGGTCTTTGAAGCACCAAGTGTTTCATCAATAGTCTCCAAGACTAGATTATCCATTACTTTTACAACAATAGCATGTTCCTATGCCTGAGTAGTGTGGGACAAAGAGCTGGTGCTTGTGTTGGAATTGTGTGTCTCAATCTCACAGGTTGAAACCTCTGAAAGAGCAAAGTCGATGTGACATTCTTGTTGTCTGGCCGACTAGTAGTTGTGTAATCTTGTGAAATGCTCAGGTCGCTGAGACCTTGTAACTGTCTTACTAACTGGAGCTATCACTATGGCATTTCTATTGCTGTGAGTTTTCTATCTCTCTTCGCTCGGGGAGATCTCTGGCTGACGGTTTGGTTCCTAGTGGTTGTCGGGGAGACTCATGGTGACTGATATTATCGAGGAGACTCTTGGCCAAAAGGTTTGCTTCGATATGAAGTCTTCGTGATATGGTATGTCTTGCCGATAGCTTTACACTCGGAGTCTTTGGGGTAACATGAAGGCTTCCGTAAGAAATTTTGGTGACGGATGATTGTCTCGCCGATGGTATGGTCTATTGTCGGTATGACTCTTGGTGAAAGGTGGACTCGGGGTGACTTGGAACCTGTAGAGTGACTCTTAGCGATAGCCTAAGTCTTGCCGACAAATGTTCATATCAATATGACTTGAGGGCTCATTATGACTCTTACCAAATAGCAATAGTCTCGCCGATGGGAATGTTGATGTCGATGTGACTTTTGAACACCGGTATGACCTCTCATCGAATAGCGATAGTCCTGCCAAATAGTGCTACATGTGATGGTCATCGATATGACATCTCGGCGATATGGTTTGTCTCACCGACTGATTTTGAACTCAGTGTAACCTCTTGCCGAAGGTGATGACTCTAGGCGATATTGGCAGTTGGGCTTTGTGGCATCGGGGAGACATGGCTAGTGTCTCACCAACATGCGAACATAATTTGAATGCCTTGACTGATTGACTATCCTATGTGGTTTGTCTTCGACCAATCAGAGAAGCAGAATGGGAACTATTGGCAGTTAGACTGTTGTGACCATTCCTGTGAGGAAGATCAACAAACTGTGAACGACATGGATATACTTTGTGATTGAAGATTGTGATTGGTTTGGTGAATAGTTGGATGAATATTTTGATGGGTGATTAGTGTGTATGAATCTAATTTAGAGAGAATTGTAACTGGAATGTGTTGTACAAGGTTGATCAAGAAATTATGCTGTTGTAAATTGACATCAGAAAGGTAAGTCTAATCTCTATATGTAATTTCCATTACTGTAATACAAAGAGGATTTTCTTGGTGTGGTGGGTTTTTCTCCCGTAAGGGTTTTCCCACGTAAATCTGGTGTTCATCTGTGTATGTTTATTTCTTTGTTTCTGTTATTTCTTTCTAGTGTATCTTAATTGGACTGTAATTGAAATTTTAAAGTCACCTCTACATTCTTCCCTGAGGTTTTGACGTTAGGAGAGTTAGTTACGCACCTTAGATTTCCTTACAAGCAGTATTAGAGCCTAGCCAGTTGTGTTATCCTTGTGGGTACGTTGAGTTTTTTGTGTCAATTTTGTTCAGTGGGAGTCTTGTAGAAGTTTGGTAATTTGAATTATAGATTAAGATGGCAAGCACGTCAGGAAATATTGAAATTGAGAAATTCAGTGGCAGCAATTTTGACTTGTGGAAACTCAAAATGGAAGATTTGTTGGTTGATCGTGATCTTTGGATTATTGTGTCTGGAGTGAAGCCTACATGCATGAAGCAAGAGGATTGGGACTTTGTAGATAGAAAATCAAAGGGGCTGATAAGGCTCTATTTAGCAGACTATGTTCTTTTGAATGTTCATGAAGAAAAGACTATATCTTCCTTGTGGAAAAGACTGCAGCTATTTATCAAGGCAAGTTCTTGGTGAATAAATTGTTCTTGTGGAAGAAGTTGTACACTTTGAGAATGCAGGAGGGAGGATCTGTTGCTGATCATTTGAACACATTCAACATGTTGATTGCTTAGTTAGCATCTGTGGGTGTAAAGATTGATGAAGAAGATCGATGTATGTTATTATCTTCTTTGCCAGATTCTTGGGATCACCTAGTGATGGCTATTGGGAGTACATCATCCAATTTTAAGATGGAAGATGTTGTTGCTTCTTTGTTATTAGAAGAGATGAGAAATAAATCTTCTGAGATGGTGAAGGAGGCCTTGTTAGAGGCAAGATCGAAAAGAAAAAGGAAAGAAGAAGGACAAGAAGTCCAAATCCAAATCGTAAGGGAGATAAAAAGTCTCCTAGAAAGAAGTCCAAGGTGAAGTGCTAGAATTGTGGGCAACCTAGTCATGTCCTAAAGGATCAGAAGAGGAGAGAAGAAGAAGAAGAAGAAGAATTCTTCTAATAATGATTCTTCCTCGTGAGTGATGCGTGACATCTCTACTGTTCTCTTGGCTAGGCATTAGATGATGTATGGTCAGATTGATTCCTGGAGCATCTTTCCACATGACATCCTCAGGAGACCAGTTCTAAGTATGAAAAAATATGATGGTGGAAAGGTGTATTTGGCAAGTGATTCATCTCTTGGATATAGTTGGTCGGAAGAGTTAGAATTCACTCTAATGGAAGAGTGAAGGGAATCAATGATGTAATGCATATACCATGTCTAGCTTGAAATTTACTTTCTGTTAGTAAGCTGAATGATATTGAGTGCAAGTCACATTCTCTGGAAATGGCTGCAAGATGACTAGAGGCTCAATGGTGCTAGCTAGGGGTGCTCGTATTGGTACTTTGTATAAGCTAGATGCACTTGTTGTGCAATGCAATAGTGTCTCTGTAAAATAACAGAAGGCTACTCATGGAGAAAAGGAGAAAAATGTTCTAATAGAGTAAACCCTATGGAAGCAAACTCTAGTAGAAAATTCTATGCTCTAACATCATAGGCTAGGCCACATTCGAGAGAAAGGTTTAAAAACCTTGAAGAATAAAAACATGGTTGAGGGGCTTGAAGATTGTAACCTGGAATTCGAGTTTTGTGAACATTGTATATATGGTAAACAACACCGTGTTTCATTTTACTTCAGTCCTCACAAGTCTTTTGGTTTACTTGATTACATTCATTCCGATGTTTTTGGTCCTGTGAATGTTCCTTCTTTGTCTAAGTCAAGGTATTATGTATCGTTATTGATGATTATTCGAGAAGAGCATTTGTTTATTTTTTGAAAAGTAAATCAAAAGTGTTCACCGGTTTAAGGAATTTAAAACCCAGAAAATCGACCGAAGAAAAATAAAATGTTTAAGGACCTGAGCAATGGTGGTGAGTTTTTTCTAATGATTCTAATAAGTAATCAGAAGATCAAGTGGGATTAAAAGACATAAAACTACACTCGCGAGCAAAAATGGAGTTGCGTGAAAGGTTCAGGGACAAAGTTGGATGGAAAGAGAGCACGGAAGTATGCTGGAATGAAGGTTGGCTTGGAGGAGAAGTTTTGGGCTGAGGTAGTTGCTACAACATGTTACTTGATAAACTGTTCTCCTAATTCTGCTCTTGTTGAGAAAACACCTTTAGAAGCATGGTCTGGAAAGTAGCCATCTTTGAGACACATTCAAGTCTTTGGTTGTGAGGCATATGCATATGTGTCAAATGAAAAATATTTTCCAAATTGGAAAACAAGGTTGTCAAACAGGTTTTGTATATTAAAAGATTGGGGAGAAGGGCTTTAGGGACTTGATATGTGAGCGCGGTTCTGGCACAGAGTATTCCTTTCTATTGAAGTTCTCTACCTTGGATCTATAGTCAAAGACAAAATCATAAAACAAAAAGGATGTAGTTGAAATTCCTCTGACACCAGATAAAGAGGAATTGAAAATTCAAAATATACCTAAAATTGAGGAGAGCTCAAGTAGTTTGAGAGTTCTCAAGAAGAAGAACAACCCTCTCAACAAGTGAGGAGGTCAACTCATGAAAAGAAAGCAACCTTAATAGGTATGGTTTTTCTCTTTGATAGATTCTACTTGTGCCTATGCTTTAATTTCTAGCATTGATGATCCTAGGGACTGAAAGAGGCATTTAGAATTTGATTCAAATTTTGGTTGGAAGCCATGAATGAAGAAATGACATCATTAGAAAAGAATGATACTTGAGTTTGGCACCCCTTTCCCCGAAGCGTAAAAGTTGTTATTGCAAATGGGTATTTAAAAAGAAAATAGGTCTAGATGGCAAAGCAGGAAAAAGTATAAGGCAAGGTTGGTTGTGAAGGGTTATTCCGTAGAGGGAATTGGATTATGGAGAATTTTTTTTCTTGTAGCTAAGCTGATGTCCATTAGATTTCTTTTGTCACTTGCAGCAGCGTATGACTTCGAGGTTGAATAGATGGATGTGAAGACAACATTTTTCATGGTGATCTTGAAGAAGAAATTTATATGTCCCAGCCTGAGCACTTTGTGGAAAAAGGTAAAGAAAAATTAGTTTGCAAGTTGAAAAAATCTCTGTATGGATTAAAGTAGTCTCCTAGAATGTAGTACCATAAGTTTGACACTTTTGTTTTGTCATTGGGATTTGTAAGATCAAAATCTCATCATTGTGTGTATTAAGCAAAGTTGAAAGGATCGGTTCTTGGCTATTGCCTTCTATGTTGATGATATGTTGTTCATTGGCAATAGTAAGTTAATGATTTCTAATCTTAAGTCTTAGTTGTCTGCAAAGTTTGAAATGAAAGATCTTGGTGCAACAAGGTATATTCTAGGAATGGAAATAACCAAGGACAAGAATAGTAGAAACTTTGGCTCAATCGTAGTAAGTATATTAAGACCTGCTCTAAAGAGATTTTGTATGACCGAATCGCAAGTAAGCAAATCTGAAGTTTCGTTCCAGCTTTGTGGGGATGAAGCTATCGGGCTGAAGACCGGCCCAAAATATCCTATTGAGATGGAGGACATGGCTAGTGTGCCTTATGCTAGTGTGGTTGGAAATATAATGTATGCAATGGTCTGTACAAGGCTAGACATTGCCCAAGTAGTGGGAGTACTTAGTCGGTTTATGGCTAATCCTAGAAGATCACATTGGGATGCTATGAAAAGAGTATTTAGATATTTGAAGGGAACTTCTGAATATGCATTGTGTTACAATGGGAACTTGGTTGAATCACAGAGGACTCTCAGCATTCGAGGCTATGTGGATTTTGATCGCTGGGGACATTGGATAACAAAAGATCCACCAAAGGGATAGTATTTTCATGATGATTGGTGGTGGAAGTTAGTTGGATGAGGCGGTGTGCTATAGTCGCTTGTCCAATTACGTGGTGGCAAAATACATGGCAGCAACACATGCCTGTAAAGAAGCAATTTGGTAAAAAAATTTATGTTCTAACATTGGTTTTGATGTAGGGAAAATAACAATCTACTGTGACAGCCAGAGTGCTATTTGTTTGGAAAAGAATCCTACTTTCCATGCTAGGAAAAAACATATAGATGTACAATATCATTTTGTACGAGATATGATGGAGGATGGAAAGGTCTCTTTAGAAAAAGTGGATACTCTGGAGAATGTTGTAGATGCATTGACGAAGCCAGTGAGCACAAACAAGTTCAGGTGGTGTGCCAGTTCAATGGGCCTTAGTGCCCATGAATTTCAGTAGTTGTGTTATGCTTTGGAGGTGCATGTGTGATCTTCGTCAAGTGGGAGATTGTTGGAATTGTGTGTCTCAATATCACAGGTTGAAACCTCTAAAAGAGCAAAGTCGGTGTGACATTCTTATTGTTTGGCCGACTAGTAGTTGTGTAACCTTGTGAAATACTTAGGTCGTCAAGACCTTCTTACATTCTTACCGACTGGAGCTATCGCTGTGACATTTCTATCACTGTGAGTTTTCAATCTCTCTTCGCTCAGGGAGATCTATGGCTGATAGTTTGGTTCCTAGTGGTTGTCAGGGAGACTCTTGGCCAAAAGGTTTGCTTCGGTATGAAGTCTTAGCGATATGGTATGTCTTGCTGAAAACTTTACACTCGGAGTCTTCGGGGTAACATGAAGGCTTCGGTAAGAACTCTTGGTGACGGATGATTGTCTTGCCGATGGTATGGTCTGTTGTTGGTATGACTCTTGACGAAAGGTGGACTCGGGGTGACTTGGAACCTACGGAGTGACTCTTAGTGACAGCCTAAGTCTTGCCGAAAAATGTTCATATTGGTATGACTTGAGGGCTCGTTATGACTCTTACCAAATAGCGATAGTCTTGCTAATGGGAATGCTGATGTCGATGTGAATTTTGAACATCGGTATGACCTCTCACCGAATAGCAATAGTCCTGCCAAATAGCGCTACATGTGATGGTCATCGGTATGACGTCTCAGCGATATGGTTTGTCTTGCCGATTGCTTTTGAACTTAGTGTAACCTCTTGCCGAAGGTGATGAATTTTTTCGATATAGATAGTTGGGCTTTGTGGCATCGGGGAGACATGGCTAGTGTCTCACCAACATGTGAACACAGTTTGAACACCTTGACCAATTGATTATCCTATGTGGTTTTTCTTTGACTAATCAGAGAATCAGAATGGGAAGCATTGGCAGTTAGACTGTTATGATCGTTCTTGTGAGGAAGATCAACAGACTATGAGCGACATGGATATACTCTGTGATTGAAGATTGTGATCGGTTTGGTGAATAGTTGGATGTATAGTTTGATGGGTGATTAGTGTGTATGAATCTAATTTAGAGAGCATTGTAACTGGAATGTGTTGTACAAGGTTGATCAAAGAATTATGCTATTATAAATTGACATCAAAAAGATAAGTCTAATCTTTGTATGTAATTTCCATTACTATAATACAAAGAGGATTTTCTTGGTGTGGTGGTTTTTTCTCCCATAAGGGTTTTCCCACGTAAATTTGGTGTTCATCTGTGTATGTTTATTTCTCTATTTCTGTTATTTCTTTCTAGTGTATCTTAATTGGGCTATAATTGAAAATTTAAAGTCATCTCTGCATTCTTCCATGAGGTTTTGACGTTAGGAGAGTTAGTTCCGAACCTTATCTTTCCTTACAGCTTGCCCCATAGCTCCTTGCTAATTGTCTAATTACATATTGAGTATCTTTCCTTACTTTTTCCATATAATCATCTTCCTTGGTAATTAACACGTTAACTCTCTGCTTGAATCTAAACAAATTAAAACTTTATTTCTATAGATTTACAACTTCCATCTCTAAAAAAAGTGAAACTAATAGATTTTAAGGCTTCATTTCT
The DNA here is from genome assembly GCA_007258455.2 of Sequoia sempervirens. Taxonomy (NCBI): domain Eukaryota; kingdom Viridiplantae; phylum Streptophyta; class Pinopsida; order Cupressales; family Cupressaceae; genus Sequoia; species Sequoia sempervirens. Next base: position 166,757,258 of record VDFB02353493.1, on the reverse strand, counting down.
CATCTTTCCTTCAACATTTAAAGCCTCTTTCCTTCTAAGTACTAATTATTTCCACACCTTTTCAATAACTTTGGACTGTATGGTATCCATGTTTATATTACAAATGACTATGTACTGAAAAAATGTATTTTTGATAGTTTCTTTTCCTTCATCATTGACCTTATCATATAGCTCAGTAGTTGGTATAAGACCATTATCAATCATATTGCTAACCACACCTCCTAGATCTAAGGGTGTATGATCACTTACCAAAGGAGATCCAAGCATTTCCTCCATAGGATCTGATGAGCCTTCTTCATTCTTCTTTGTATGTACATGGATTTGGTAAGTATCCTCCTCTTCCTCTAACTCCTCATCTATAGATAGAACAACTATGGCTCAGACTTCTTCACCAGAGGTACTACCCCTTTTGTTTCTTTTCAGTTGTTGCTCTCCTTCTAAGACAAGTTCAATTTCTTCCTCAATAGCATCACTCAAACTTCTTTTCTTGTCAACCTTTTGTTTCACTCTTCTTCTTCTTGGAGTAGTAGGTGGTTCAACAAGAGGTATATCCTTCTTCTTAGATGCCCTGGTACTGGGACTGGTAGGGGAAGCAATATCAATAAATGCAAGAACACTTTGTTCCTAATTTCCTTTCTCAATATTAGCAACACTGGAGGTGACAGTGTTGGAGATAGGTGCTAGTGTAGCATTGGAAGATAGTCTTTCTAATTTTTTTGGGTCTAGAGGGTTGTTCAACAGATTTGGATTTCCTTTCATCAAGTGGCTCCTTCAACTATTCTATATCATCCTTGGAGTACATTTAACCTTGGACGAAGGCTTCAACCTTCTTTCTTCTTTTAGATGCAGTAGCCTCTAGATGTATTTTAGTAGATTTCTCCTAATATGTACCATGCCAAGGAAGAGAGGGATCCTTAGGACTTGTAGTGTAGAAAAATGGATCTTTCAACATTTTCATGCTCATTTGGGTCTTTCTTGTGGATTTTGGTCTAGGTTTGCCTTGATTTAATGTTGTAATGTGAATACCACATTCACATTAGGTCTTGGGCCCTTGTGAATTAATAAGAAATTTATGATCCCTTGCAAAAGTGTTATGAAGTGTTGTAACACACTTTCACACTTTTCTAGGATCTTATTAATATATTGAACACCTAAATAACCTCTTTTTATCATTTACCAAGCATTATTTTGAGTGTTGTAAAGTGTTGTAACAAACTTTCAAACTTTTCTAGGATTTCCATTAATAATTTTACATTTCTTATGCTTTAATTGGCCCCATTTTATGTCTATAGGCCTTACTTAAGTGTATTTTTGAGAATAAACTTGATAAACATAATTTAAAATATCTAAATTCTGAAACTCACTTTAAATGCCTTAAGTGGGACCCATTCGCCGTTAGCGGCGAATGAGTCCCCTTTGGCTCAAAAATCAAAATGAATTCAAAATTCTAGTGGGTTTTTATTTTCTAAGATGTAAGGTCGGCCTGTGATGTTGTATTTTCGAGAATTAGGGCATAATTGTGTATAAATACAAGGTTTTTCTATTCATTTCACCCCCAATCATCTAAGAAAATAATCAATCAATCATTCAAGCATTCTAGGCATTTCAAGCATTTTCAAGTCTACATCTATTGGAGCTATTACTTGCATGTTTGTAGCATTCTACTTCATGGGTTTGGTGAGTTGTACATTGTCTTTGTTCATTCATCATTCTCTTTCCATAGACACCAAAAGAGTAACTCTTCTACTTTTCTTCTTGTTTAGGCCCTCCTTGTGAATTTGGCTTAATTTTTCCTTGATTTAATGTTGTAATGTGAATAACACATCCACATTAGGTCTTGGACCATTGTGAATTAATAATAATCTTATGATGCCTTGCAAAAGTGTTGTAACACACTTCACATTTTTCTAGGATTTTATTATTATATTTCACTTAAATAACTTCTTTTTATCATTTACCAAGCCTTCTTTCAAAGCATTGTAAAGTCTTGTAACAAACTTTCATGATTTTCTAGGCTTGTCATCAATAATTATACCTTTCTTATGCTTTAATTGGCCCCATTTTATGACTACACGCCTTAAGTGTATTTTTTAGAATAAACCTGATAAACATCATTTAAAATAATTTATTTTCGACAACCACTTAAAATGTCTTAAGTGGGACCCATTCACCATTAGGGGTGAATGAGTTACCTTTGACACAAGAATCAAAATAAATTCAAAATATTGGTAGGTTTTTATTTTCTAAGACCTAAAGTCGGCTTGTGATGTGGTATTTTCAGGAATTAGGGCATAATTGAGTATAAATACAAGGTTTTTCTACTCATTTCACCCCAATCATTCAGTAATCATTCAATCAAGTATCTAAGCAATTAATCAATCAAGCATTTTAGGAATTTCAAGCATATTGGAGCTATTACTTAAACATATCTTCAAATTTTCACTTCAAGGGTTTGGTGAGTTGTAGCATTGCATATTGTTCATTCATCATTCTCTTTACATATTTCATTTCATTTTCAAAGGTTTAATTACCAACAAGGGGTTTGACCAAGGCAAACTTCTATATTCTCTAAACCTTGAACCATTTTTCCTTCTCTTTACATGTGATTTACAAGTCTTATTTGCAAATTTATCAAAGAGAAAAAGTGGAAAAGTTGTTATCAATTTGTCCAAGCCATTCAAAATTTTCAAAACCCTAAGAGAAGCTTGGAGAACACCTATAGGTCAAATTCTACAGTTTTGGACCGGAATTTGTATCGGAAGTGGAGGAGCAGACTGAGGGCTACAGTTTCCTATTTTGAGTTTTTAGAGATTCAGAGGTGGAATGATTCACCATTAGTGGTGAATTAGTTCCACTATTCATGCTTGAAATGGGTTTTCTATGGATCTAAGCACCAAATTTCCCTAAACATGTTCTAGCATATTCCTCCCGAAACTAGATTAATTTGCCTAGCTTGGCGTATGAGTCCCTGTTGGTAGAAACACTGAATTTTCCAAGATTCTAGAGCTCCATTTCATCCTTATCCAGTCTCCAGGTGCACAATTCAAATCTCATAATTTTTTGTTATAGTTTAATTACATTTTCAAGTATTTTTGCATACTACACTATGTTTTCAAACATTTGCATTTTTCCAAGTTGACACTTGGTGGTGAACCCCTTTCTTGCTTCTATTCATCTCCAATGATACCTTATAGTTAGACCTTATATCATTCATCGGGTTGAGCTCTCTAAGGTACTCTTGAGTGTGGATATTGTGAAATTGGATCCCTTCCTCCCTAATTCCCTTTTATGTGGATAAGGAAGTGAAACACCCATTTCCATTGTCCACATTTTGGTGAACATGACGTTTGAATATCATATTATGATTTGGAGTGCATTTACATTCTAGGATTAGCTTGCATTAACATTGCATATTGCATTGTTTAACTTACATTCTAGGATTTGAAAATTTGCATTAGTAAATAGATCATTTAGCTTGTATTATAGCTCTTAATTTTGTTAAAAACAACATTGAAGTTCTGCATTTTCATATTATATTTGCATTATAAAATATTAAAAATCATAAAATTCATTTTAAAAATTCTAAAATTTTTCAAAAAAATCACTACCTGGACTCATTTTCTAGTCCAGTTGCATATTTTACACTAAATTTTCTATCATTTGTAGTGAATTTTCTAAGTTTCTACTTGTTACTTATGCATTTCTATGTTGCTTTCCATAATTTTAGTTATCAGGATTTTATTCCTCTTAGTTTACATTTCCTTTGTATTCACCCTACATTTAGTAGCCTTTACATGAGTGTTTGGTGCCCTATTGTTCATACCTTAGTGAGACGATGTTCAAGACTCATGGAATCCTGTGATAACACACTCATGGATCATGGCTTATCTAGAGCTACCACTCCTAGTATTGATAATAGTGCACTAGGCATGGATAATGCCCTCATCAACTCTTTGCATTCAGGTAGCATGCATGTTGAACATATGACTAATGATATCCCTCAAGAAAAGATAATTCAAATTCATGAGGACTTTGTACACTTGCAACACCAAGTCAACCTTGAAAATATTTTCGCTACAACAGTTCCTACCATAGAAAACATTCACCGCATGCTTGAAAGTGACGAAGGCCTTGACCTTGTGAAAAACATAGTTTAGATCTTTGGAAAACATATTCCTTCAACATCTAGTGCTCCTATTCCAACAAACAATGTGGCCAACCAAGGAGGAAATCAAATTCCTCCTCCCTCAATGATAGCCTCAATACCTACCTATACCACTCCTCCGATCACCACAACAATGCAACATGTTAGTAATGTAATTCCTTCCTTAGGTATTCCTGTTACCATCCCTATTTCCTATGTGACATCACATGTTCCATCTTCTACCACATTACAACCTATAAGCATTCCATTCACTTTCCCTACTACTACATACACTCCATCACCACTTTCACTTCCACCTCATAACAATTATACTAATTCTCTCATAACACAACTTTTCCAAAAAATTTCATCCATGCAAAAGCAATCTCCACCATAAACCAAAATCAGAATGGTCCACCCACATACTATGTTAAAATCAGTCCACTTTCCTTGGAGATATTTTGAACAGCGATGCCACAAGGTGTAGAGGTGCCTAGATTTGAGAAATATGGAGGGAAGGGAGATCCTTCTAAATGTCAATGCCTATACTGCTTTATGTAGTGACTTTTTCCTTGATGATAAACTGTTGGAAAAAATCTTCCCTAGGTCCTTAAAAGACAATGCCTTGGAATGGTTCTCATGTTTACCGAACAATTCAATTCATTCATTTAATGAATTTTTTGATGCATTTGTAAAAAATTTCCAAGTGCATATGGCTCCTAAGAAAACCTTGGCTAATTTGATGATATGCAAGCAAAACGAGGAAGAAAAGATAACTGACTTTATCCCACACTATCAATTGCTTTATTCCCAAATCAATGTCAAGGTCCCTGACCCACACCTTCAAAAGATGTTCATAGAAAGCTTGCAAAGTAAGATTCAAGACAAGTTGACCATGATGAAATTCTCCTCCTTCATGCACTTGTGTACTGTCCTTTGTGATTATTAAAATTCAATTAGTATTCGAGATACCAGGTCCACTTCTAGGGTGAAGCCACATAAGTGGTTTACACTTTTGAAGAGGAAGGAAATTTCAAAATTTTCCCACTCTTCATATCAAATGGGTTCGGCCGAACCATATGGCTCGGCCGAACCAATCACGAGCCTAATAAAAAACAATATTTAAGGGGGTTCGGCCGAACCCCCTGAATATGACAAAACCAAAAAAAATGCTTTCACTTTCACATTTTTACTGTGAATTTACCAGTCAGTCACTGTCCCTGCGCGCGGCGAACATAATCCGAACGGCGACCCAACAAAATTTCTCACCGGCGAAAGCAAATTTCGGGTCCTCTCTTCAAACTTCATCATTGCAATTCGCGTATCGACCACTATTGAGCATGAGGTATTTAAAATTCCATTTTTTTAGAGTTCAAAATGCATGTATTTGTTTAATTTCGAAACCCTATATGCAATTTTTTTAAAATTTGTTGAATTCAAATTGCACTTGTTTGAAAGTTTTTAAAGCATTTTCAATATAGTATTTTGCTTCCCCATTTTGCATAATCCAAGGGTTTGAGTAAGGAAAAACGAGTTTCCTCTGAAAGTTAGTAAAAAAACATTATAATGGCTCTCAACATAGTCTAAAAAATGGAGATAAATAAATTCCTAAAGACTAGAAGTGTAGGGGTCAAGGTCACAAAATAATTTTAAAACTACAAATTTAGGGTTAAACTTGTAGATGAAAATGCAAATTTCATACATGTAGGAGTGAACCATGAAAGTCATAGCTTGATTTGTTAAGGTGTTATAATATTAAATCTTATAAAAAATCAAGAATCATATCATTGATTACGTACATTACAATAAAACATCTCCATATAACAAATGAAGCTAAAAACCCTAACCTTCTTTGTGAATTCTATAGTGTGTTTGCTACATGAGTAATTTTTTTTATGAAAACCATGTTTAGGAATGAAAATATCCAATCCCTTATGCTTCTAAACTAAAGTTTGCAATGCTTATGGTTCTTTTGGCCTTATAGATTCTTGAATCATTTTATAATATAAAACCTACATATAACCTACTTTGGCTCTAATAATTGTAAACCCTTTAGAATTCTAAATTGTTGCATCTGTCTTGATTTTCCAACCATTTATTCCTTTTGAAATTTTTACAAATTAGGCAAAGAATCCTTGCACTTATATAGAGGATCATTATGTATGTTCTTAAAATTATTTAAGGTTAAATGACTTAATCTAAAATAAAGGCATATACAGATCTCTTGCAATTGTAACCTCTTTACTAGTGTTCAAACATATTTGATACCTTGATGGCATGACATAGATGATGTTGCTTGATATTGCTTTATCCATGGATACCCAAATAAAATATGAGATACATCTAAAGAAGAAAGAATATGACATAGAATAAGAACTTCCCTCATCTTTTAGACCAAAAAATTAAGGTAAAATAATGTATCCTATAGTTTCAATCAACATATCATTAGTCAATTTTAAATAAACCTTCAAATATGCATATGCTTGTTGATAAAATGATGATAAAACAAAAATTATTCAATGCATACATTTTATTGGTGAGTAAGATCAATAAACACACCCTTACATGGTTCATGATCCACACAAAACCAAGTGACCATTATAATTATTTGGTAATATCTCACAATGTGAAAAAGGTGTCAAAAAATTAGCATACCTAAATCGTAAATTGACTTGTCATAAAGTGGGTGGGTAGCTTAGTGGTGGAGATTTGCATCCTAACTAGTTCATGGAAATTTCAACATGAGGAGAATTAATAGTAAAATAATAATATCTTTTGACAACATAGGCATCCAAGTACTCATTCCAAGATTGTTGAAGATACAACATTAATACATTAGGATTTCAATTAAATATCACACTTTCCTATAAAAAAATCCCAATTGATCTATCTTTTGGTAGTGCATTTAGTTTGATATATTTTTCTTCCCCATACTTACAAGATTCCTTTATTATCGAAGCTTATTTACTCTAGTATGTTATCCTTGGTTCTCATATGAACTATATATATATAATTCAATCAAGATCATCTTATCATTACAAATTTAAACTTAGCTTATTTTTTCTCCCAATTTCTTCTTAATGAACATATGGTCTTTCTTCCTCTATTAGCCTACTCATGCACCATCACCAACCATGAATGAATCTCCATGAAGCTAAATACCCATTTGTACTTGGTTGGTGTAAGTTGGGATTAGTGTTCCATTCACTTAAAATATTATCTTTAATGTTGCTTTTTTCTAAATTCTTTCTAAAGGGCATAAATTACAGTCTAGAGCTTTGATTTTAATATTTTCTTAAAATTAAAAATATTAATGAGCTTGATGCATTAAGCTAAAAACGTTCACTCTTGGGATTGTGCTTTTTCAGTTTTTTTAAACCTCAAGCGTTCCAACTAATGTTAGGTTTCTGAATTACAAGCCATATATAATGTCTCTGACAAAAAGATAGGGTTATTTATGGAATTTATTTTTAATGTTATATAAGTTATATAATGGGAACTTAATTAGGATTATGATTCTATTAGCATTAAATTAGGTTTGGAGTTAGGGTAAAGATTAAGATTTAATTATAGTTAGGGTTCAATTAAGATTAGCTATAGGATTAAATTAATATTACTATTAGGGTTAGGGTTCAAATAAGGTTAGGGTTAAA
>VDFB02353493.1:166719384-166749361 GCA_007258455.2 Sequoia sempervirens | reverse complement strand
AATGGACCAAATGATGAAGATCCCATGTTTACATTTTATGTAAGATAGATTGTACACCTAAGTAGGCCTGGTGGTGAAGATCCTATTGTTCCATAATGCAAGATGAAGTAAAATTTTGAATGGTTCCAATGGTAAATATACCATGTTTCCATCATGAAAGAATAGGTTTACTAGAGTTTTGCACCCTATTTTCATGAATAATCCTCTAAAAGTAGATGTGTCTGCAATGCTTGCAGGAAGATGCACTGAGTAGATGCATAACTGCTTTTGTTTCTGTCTCTATGTAATAGCATCCATCTTTAGGATTGGGAGGATCTAAAAACAGAGTGACTATGAACTACAACACAGTCTCTTATTAAGCAAACTTATTCTAAAAAATAAAATTAAAAATTAAAAGTTGGACAAAAATGCAATTTTAAGAGCACTAGAGCACTAGAAATTAAAACAGATCAATGACCCCAAAATCAAGATAAATCAATGATTACAGCATACAAACAATTTGCAATAGCATAAATTCAACTTACAAGTCCCTTATGGTATGTTACACAATGAAGATACAAAGACCCCTGCGATAAATATAATAAACAATTTGCCCATAGATTAGCAATCCCATCCTTGAGAGTTAGATGGTATGATCTTGTCGAATACATATTATATAGCACTCTATACCATGTTTTCTTGCATATTCCACTTGTATTGTCTTTATAAGTTACTAATCATGGAAAGTAAGAAATTCAAGATACTTCATTGATTGTTGCCTTCATTGATACTTTCTTTTAGATTGAGCTATCACAAATTCAGTTGTAGAAAAAGATGTGCTGCAAATTCCTTTCACCATTAGTTATGGACATCACAAAGTTTTGGTTGTCTTCAAGGCTTACTAAACATTAAGCAACATCTGTGCAAATGGGGAAAAATTCTGTGCAAGCCTTGCCAAAATTGTGATAATTTTTATGGACTATACCATTAGTTTAGAACAGAGTAAGAAGAAACATGTGTAACATTCATTCCTGTTCTTTGCTTGTCTGTCTAGAGAAGCCTGTTTTATTGTTTCATGCAAATTTTTCTTCATACAATTTTAGGTTCTTCCTTCATATTAAATAAAAGGATTCTGTGGTTCTCTATTTTGTTTATACCATTCTTGTTTATTAGTTGTGTTTCCATACATTTTTTTTTTCTTAGACTATCACTTTGCATGTCTATTATGTGGAAATTATAATTCATTAGTTCCTTAATTTATCTCCTTTCCTTTTCTAATTGTTGTTCTTGAGGTTGCTTTATTTATTTATTTATTTATTGTTCTGTGTGCAGGGGGAGCGATTCAGGGAAGCTATGGAGGAGAAGAGACAGAGGCTTCAAATGCATATCTTGACATGTGTTCAGGAAGTAACACCTAAAAAGCTTGAGGGAAAGGATATAGAGGTGGCAAACATAAATAAAAAAAATTAAGAACTAGAAGAGAAGATGAAGCAATTGAGTTTGGAAGTAAATGCATGGCAATATCGGGCAAAATGCAATGAAACTTTGATTATTACTCTTAAATTCAATCTGCAGCAAGCTTATGCCCAAAGCAGAGAGAGTAAAGAAGGATGTGGAGACAACAAAGTGGATGATACAACTTCTTGTTTCAATGGTAATGCAGGTGATTTTCAACCACTTATCTGCAAAGAGAACAAGGAGTTGAAAGAACAGAGGACTTGTACGGTTGCCATTAGTTTGACTCTCTAGCTCTTTGAGATAGTTCCTATCATGCCCAAACACACCAAATTGAGTTGGTGCTAAACCTTTTTGAAAAGTCTGCAGTTCCTCTCCTTTATTAATACTAAATAATCATATCTAGGGTTGATCTCCACAAAAACAATGTTGTTAAACGCTAGTGACAAGAGGGTGAAGAGATCTTCTAGAAGCTAGGTGAAGCCCGATGGCTGAACCTAAGGATAAAGTGATTCCAAACCTCTTTAGTAGAGTGGAACTAAATATGAATATGGTTTGTTGTTTCCAAACTTTGTTTCAACTTTGAACACAACTCACCTAGAATGGCCTGTTCAATCCCTTCACTACAACTTGAAATGTGTGAGAATGTGTTCTTCACATGCCGCTAGGAAAAAGTGTTTGCTGTTGGGAGGTCCTCACTAAACCAAATCCTTCCTAACAGCACTACAATTCTAGGAAGATTCTCACACAAAACCTCATAATTGGACATTGGTTTGTATTGGCTAATTGGATTTGCAGTACTTTAAAATTGATCCTTCCCTTGAATGAGATCCTTTTAGATCAAACTAGGTCCTCTAAAGGTTCCCAGTCTTTGAAGAAAAATTATCTCTGCACTTGAAATCAATGCAATTTCAACATTTAACAATACTTGACTCTTCTTTCTAGTAATCACAAATCTTGTTTTCATGTTGTAGTCACATCAACATTGAATTGTTGAAGATCCTGCCATCTGATTAAGGCCTTTTCTCTTCTTGCAAATTGAACCATAAATGTACAAACTGACGACTACAAATCTTTCAACTAAGCTGGTTCATGATTAAGGCTCAACATGAGGTAAAATATTTCCCTTGAACATATTATTGAGATACTTGGCTTGTAACATAATGACTCATAGTAGAGAACATTCATATACACGTGCCAAATGATTGTGCTGCTATAGCCTGATTTAAGAGACCTAGGTCTTAGAGATCAGACCAACTTGACCACTTTAGCATGTATACCTTATCTCCCTTCATAAAAGGATATATTGTATCCTTGCTTGCCCCTTGCCACACAAGCACCCTTGTAATATGGTTCACTTGTTTGAGAATAGATTGGGGAGCTCAAAGGGTTGAAAGGCTTGGAAGATTGACTCCAAAAACTAATAAACTAAACAAACCTAAGAAATTTTCCTTTCTAGTTTTCTGACTTCCTTGAAAATTTGTTGGAGAAGTTCTTGCCATAGCAGCTTGCAAATCAATCTAGTCAGAGAAAATTCAAACTATAGGTGGCGAAATGGAACTCACTAGGCAGCGAAATGGAAACTCAATTCTAGGAACATAATGTTATCTTCGATTTTGCTGGTCATTAATTGCAGGACACTCAATAGAGTGTAGATCAATAGCAACTTCCACTTAGGAATAAGACCAAAGTGTACAACAAATATTATATCATATACACCAGTTTACTGTTAAGTTACTGCTTAGAGTTAGAAGCATATCATCTAATGTTATAACTATGATGGATTGTGTTTAGGTTTAAAGGAAAAAAATCCATGAAATAGGGTTTCCCCTAGCACATTGATTAAACAAAAAAAAGCTTATATATTTGGGTCATTAAAAAAGCCAAAGAAATAATCTGTTAAATCTGAGATTAGCACAAGTAGTCATCCTCAAGACCCAACTCATTGGAGATTTTACAATATTTCACCTCAAATCGCACAAACATTTCCCTAATTCAAATGCACATTTTGTATGGCTTGCAACAGAGATGACAATGACTATGAGACTAAATTAACAAGATGTGAATAACCAAAGACTAACCAGTATCATATCCAAAGAGAAATCCGCTTATGCCAGCAACCAGGGTCAAAATTATGATGAAAGACTTTGGAGGCGGTTGTGCACTGTCCAAGGCATTGAGATCTAAATCATTTCATCGCAGCTGGGGTTTCAACAAATGCGCTTCATCACTGTAGTCTGATAGGAGCCCTGCTTGGAGTGACTAATAGGCGATGGTGACCGAAGGACCTTGAAATTGTCTGGGTCATATTTCTTCTCTCAAATGTTAATCTTCCTCCCTATCCTCATCCTGTAGACCAGCCGCGTCTCCTCTGCATGCTAATCATTAACACCATGTTGATCGCCACCTTTCATAGCTTGTCAGCTGCTAATCATTTATCGTGCACTCTCTTGCCTTGAAATGCTACAAGAGCGCCTGAAAAACTATGCAAAACCAACCGCAGGTGGACAAGAATGCTGAAAAAATTGTGCATCTTTGCCTACAAAACTTAGAAGCAAATAACAAATATGAGAAATCTACGATGTCATTGGCTATTAGAACCCTAGTTTATTCACTGGTTATCGATTGAAGGCTTCACTATAGTTCCCGGCAGGAACTAAAATAAAGAAAATAACCTTCTATTCTTATTCTTAATCTATATATTAGAACACAATTAACAAATTGAAAATTCCACTATGAAGTCAAACTACAAGTTTGAAGGAAAGGATTGAGATTATTAAATAATTGTCCATTAAGTCACATTGTAAGGAATTCTATTGAGAGCCCTGTATCATTTAATTTATCTTTATTTGCTATATTGAATGAGTTAGACTTGTTTATGAATAGGGGAGAGGGGCTCATAGTGGAACACCCTAACTTCGCGTTTCTCAAAATCCTATGTGGAAATTTTAAATCACTCCCAATTCTGTACAACAGTTTATATGGCAACTCATGTGCTTCTATATTTCGTTTTAGGGCCACATCATCAAATATGATGCCACATCAACATGCTTTTTGTTGAGGTATCCAAAAGGCCCAAAAACGTGAGACCGATAGTGGTGTATTGAGTCATGTTTTATTGGTGTACTGATGTGGAATCACATGATTTGTCACTTTGCATACTTTATGGATAAAAAGTGTTTTGCAATTGGATATTAAAGTGCTCGACTATGGGGCCCACTAAGGACTACTTATATCCCCACTATTGGACCTCGCCCATTATGGGACCCTCTCCCCTAAATAGTTCGCAAGCAAGTGGTAGTTGGCTGCAATGCAATTGTTTTAGTTAAAGCAATGCTAATTCTATTTTGTTAATTTGTTTCGTATTTGTATATTTCATTATTTTTTGTTAAGAAAATTTAGCAACACATGTTATCAGTTAAATAAAAATAAATAAATTATGAATACAGAGAGATCTTATAGAATCATAAACAACACAAATACAAAAAGATCTCATTTCAAACATTTCAATTCATCAACAGATAACTCATAAAATATATTACGAAAGAGCATGGAATTCTTTTCTGCCACAAGACAAAAAGGGAGAATTTTATTAATTTGGTAAATAAAATATTAAATAGACTTTACATGATAAAATGAATAAAACCTAAGATTGAAATTTTTGCATTGAACTTTTTCTCTCAATGTCATTAAAACAAAAAAAAATGTATATCCTCATTGTATACTACCAATTTTACAAGGAAACTCCAGACCAATGTTTAGCTGTCACCACAATTGACTTAAGGAATTTAAATTTCTCACTTACACATTGCCTTCCTTTCTACAAGTGACCGATCTGCAAAGATATGAAAACCGGATTTAATATATCAAATATTATATTGAGAAATTACCCACATAAAACAATGAAGTTGTATCGATGTTTGACACAATTTGAATCTGCCAAAACCTCAAATAATTCCATGATGAAAATAAATATTTGGAAAAATCATAAAGGACTAGCTCACAGCTCACAACATAAAGCACCCACATAAGCCAATGATCAGAGGCAGACTCACAACCTTGACATAGCTGATACCTTGCAATATATCATATTATTGTATTAGTCTTGCAGGAAACAATTTACATTGGCACAAAAATTTGAAGGAGAATACAATAACACAATTTGGAAATGCACATGGATGAAAATTCAGAACTTTGTAATAGGAGAAAAGACAAGGAATATGAAATTAATTAATAGTAAAAGATCTAATTCACCAAGCTCCTTTTATAGATACCTATTGCTCATTGCTTTAGCAGCTAGCCAAGATAGGGATAGGGCTTGCTTCAGCTATAATACTGATAGGATATCAAGGAATAAGCCCTAACAAGTTACAGTCACACAATAATGAGTAGTGAGGTAGAGATAAAGGTCAAATTCAATAGTCCATCATATAATTTCAGTCTGACAGTAGGACTGAACTTTTTATTCTCCATCTAGTTGGAGTTGACCTTGCTTGTTCAATGCACTAATAAAACATAGGAAAAATGGATATGGATGTACTTGATACGTAACCATTTTTCTATATGTTTCTGGTTATTGAAATTGTTTCCCATTGTTTGATATAGAAATGATATGAATTTCTATACCATACCAGTCTTTCCCCATACCACTTAACAGTTCTACGTGAAATCCAAGGGGGCAGTGAATATTTCCAAATTGAGGGTTATATTTCTTATTTGAATTTGAGAACTTATGCTATGGAGGAGAGGGCATCTGTAATTGGTAGCTTCTTATTGATTGTTACTAATTACAAATTATGTATCATTATGGTGAAATTAGAAATATATATAAGCCATGGATACATGCATGGGATGACTCGTTGGTTATTTTGTAGTTACACCCTTCCTTCCATGATGAATTCATATGATTATTAAATTTATGCTCAATAAACAACAAGAACGAAGATGGAAAGAGATGGTTTGAATGGAATGAGATTATTGAAGTTTTAGGCCACATTTGTGAGACCCATTATCATCATCATCATCTGATTTGTTTAGAACAGTTTTTTCCAGAAGCTTTTTTCTTTGATATGATTTCTTTGAGTCTGTTGTTTCCATGTCCTTACAAATAATTACAAAAGATAATGGTTCTGAAAGTAGTCTAATGAAAAGTAAGAGAGAATTGTAGAATTTAAGCTAATGATTGTCTTTTTTCATTGCAGAGACCACAAATAACAAAAATACAAGTCCAGATGGACTATAATGGTTGTGTACAGATGATACACATATCTCTTAAAGTTGAACGTACTGTTGAAGTATGAGGTTTTATTGCAAAGAAATTTCCTATTATTTTTCTCTTTATAAATTTTTCCCCACATAAGCAAATCCTCTTGTTTCTAGAAGGGATTATTTTAAACTAGAATGCTTTTTTGTTGAGAGAATGTTGTGTACTCATCCTATATTGTAAAAGAGTCTCCTTCCTGTTGATGCGTGTTTTATGACACACCAAACACTCTAGAATAAAGAGTCCAAAGATGCTCTATCCTCTCTTGAAAACTACCTAGTATGCTAAGATTGCTAGAAAGGTCATACGGTAATTCCAATGTTTTGTTTGCCTAGGGGGATGGACAAGCTCAGTGGATGATGTGATATGTTGGTTTCACAAAGGGACCTTGGACAACAAATTACTCAAAAGTAGGGATTTAGATTGATTTGACGTTGAATGCTCTTGTATTTTTTAGGATTTTCAATTTTGAAAAAAGAGGAAAAGGGATGAGGGTTTAGAAACTAGACTTATGCTAAACTACTCCTATGAACTTAAGAGACAAATGTTGGATAGTGAAATTTAAACCAATCTTTGCTTTGCCAAGCACAATGACTACAACTAGACAAAGATGGTGCAATCTTCAATGGGATTTACAAACGATTTCCTATTACACAATACCACCATCAATTCGAACAATGCATATAGGTAAGAGAATTCATGTTAAACAGTTTCAAAGTTCAGACTATCCTTGCACATCAAATTGAAAAATCATGTACAATTGAAAAAGGTATGAACTAATTTCACTATTTTCAACATTATCAATCTTTCATTCATCTAAAAATGTTGAAACTAATTTACTTTATAATTGAAGAAATATGAAACCATGCGAGCTCTCAAAATAACAAATTCTCAACTATGAATCAAATCATTATTTGAATAGCACTAGTAGCAACAATTTCACAAGTCTCCCTGAATGAATGGGGTTTATATAGGCACCCCAATTACAAAGCAGTGAACCATATTGATTTGAGATCAATGGCCAAGATTATTCCAAGAAACACTAACCCTAAAAGCATAACCAACTCTATGAACACATGGCACAAGTAGGATGAGCCACTTGGAGTGTGGAAACTAATGACACCTTGCAAATTACTCGAGCAAATGGGAATCCAAAATGCAATTCCCCTTGGCCTACTCCCTAGCTGCAAATGCAAGAAATTTTGCCAACACGAAATCAAGCTCCTCCATTGATATGTTTGGCATAGAATCCAACTGCACTCCCATTATGTCCAATGTTTCAAGGCATTGAGTGAAAGCATTTTCCCATCTACCTTCTTGTTTCTGAAAGCTATCCATAAAGGTCAAAAGAGAAGACATGTCATCAAGCTGATTTTCTGTGATAATCTACATTTCCTTGAAGTAAATATTCATCACACTTTTCTTCAATCCTTCCAAATCCAAGCCATTTGCATCATGATGCTCCTGCCCTATTAATCCTTCAAGAGGTGAGGATTTTAAACTGTATTTTTCCAATTGTAATAGGAAAATCCACTCCTTGTTTGTTCTTTTTTCCCTGAATAGAATCCGCATTTGCCAACTACCTTGCAACTTCAATCATAATAATCTTGTCCGTTGGATACCGAGGGAGTTTATACAGAGCATCTGGGAATCCATGGACTCTTATGTATGTAAAGGTCAGAAATTGGATGAACCAAGATCCGAATTTATCAAGCAATGTTCACCATAGCCTCTTTAGACAACCTTTTTTGAATTCCTCCTTGAAGCAATCGAGTGATATACATGAGGAAGGCGTCATTGGTTATCTTATAATTGTCCTTATAATGCAACTATAGCTGTGGGTAACAATCATACGCTTTGAACTAGTTATTTCGAAGTCCAACTTCCCCTTTGCAAATTAATCCTCTATACTTAGTAAACTGTGCCAGGATATAAACTATGTAGGAACTCATATAGAAGGTCTCGGTCTTCTCCAAGTTTCTTAACTGGAAATGAATGTTATCACTTATCAATTTTTCCCAATTTATTGTTTCCATTCCTAATACGACCTCCTCTACGTATGAAAACATCCATACTTCGAAGAAAGCTCCTTGAGAAGCACCCATAATCTTGTTCAGCATGTGAATCATGTTACTGTATTCCTCTTTAAAATCCATGCAAATCAATCTCTTAGGCAGCTTAGAACGATGCCTTTTTGGTTCCTTAATCCAGTTGGAATTAACTATGTCCATACAAGATTCTTTGGCATGATCAAACATGGTTTGTGATTCCTCTCAGGTCCTGTTCAACATTTTGTGACGATGAGGAATACCAAACACCTCTCTAATTGAATCTTCTGTGAAGTATCCCAAAGTGATCCTATTAGATGCTTTAATGGATCTTGTATGTGGATTGTACCTTTTGGCACACTCAACCATTAGCTCACTGCACTGAACTACAGGTGGAAATCCTGCTACCTGGTGAAATCCGCACTTAACATCGATGTTAGTTGCAATAGGTGTGGGCATTTCATGTTGAGTACCAAACATCCTTTTCTTGTGCTGAATTGCATTGAATTGCTCAAAGTTAGTACTGCTATTGGGTGATCCCACAAAGCTGGTTTACAATTTTCGGGAGGAACTAATTTTTGCTGAAATCACATATTTTTAGAAAATATAATGATTTAAGCCTTAAAAGGTTCCATTTAAAGAATTCCAATTGAAGAGAGTTTGATCAAACTACCTTAAATCAAACTCCCTTGGATAGAGCCCCACTAGTTTTAAACCATACCTATAATAGAGTCTCATTTACACCTATCAAAATGCTAATAAAAAATCACTTTTGATTTACCTTTTGGGGGATCAAATGAATTCATTTAAAATTTATTTTTTTCAAGTATGTAGTCCTTATATAAGCTTCCCAAAAAGTATAATTTTAAATAAATTTAATTTTATTATTATATTTATTTTTTATTTCTTGTGAATGTAGGTTTTTCACCAAAAATCAAACTCTTTATTCTGCACATGTGGAAAAATAGCAAATTATTAAAAAAAAAAATTAAAAATATTAGTGCACCAGATATTGAAGTCCTTGATCCAACAAAGAAAAAAAATTGAATTTCGATACATACAAAAAAAGTTACGTGTTATACGGAATTATAATTTGTTTGAATTCAAAACTTGATTAAAGAAAAAATATTCAATAAAAAACTATCTAACCAAGTGGAAGCACTACATATTAGAGTTATGAATCTAAATTCGAAAGAATTAGAATTTTATCTGTCATGGAAAAAAAGTTATGCATTATATGGTGAGCGTCACTTTCTAAAAATGTTGTTTTCTGAAAAAAAGCTAGTTATCGAGGGAGATGGAAAAAGAAGTGCAATTTGATTCCAAAAATTTTGAAAAAATTATATTTAGAATCTATAGACAAAATTTCATGAAACTCTAGTTTGCATCATCTTCAAATTCCTCACGGTTTAGCTGCTATAGGTGCCCAAAAGTGAAGATTTAGTTAAAAGAAATTATTTCAGTGTCTAGTTTGGCCAAAAATTGTAAACCACTATTATGGGATCACCCTATTTTCTTCCATTTTGAGGACAGTTGGGATTCTAGATAGAATTCCCTGAGAACTTCTTTCACTTGGGTTTTTCTAAGTTTTTCTAACTCCACCTCCTAGGTTTTTTGAAGTAGACATTGTGCCTGTATGAAGCTCGAAGTTGGAAAATTTTCACAATTTGCAAAGAAGGAGATTTTATGGCTGGAGAATATTTAAATAAATTAATTAAAAAATTCTAGAACTAGACTGCTTAGGCTGGTTGGAGAATAAATTTTAATAAAATAAAATTTTCCTAGCATTTATCATTTTCTAAGACCATTCAAAGAATTTTTTAAACAATTTACTGGACTTTTAAAGTTGAAAACTGAAGTTTTTGTGCAAATCCAAGATAAAAATTCTCTCCTTCAAATTTTCCAGTTATGACTCTGCAGTTGATTGAGAAATCTGAAAATAGAAGAAAACTGTCCAACCTTATATTCTAGAATCAATGTAACTTGCAGCTCGAGAAGAAAATAAGAAGAAGAAGGATGCCTTTGACTGAGAGAAGTTTCCCTGTGAAAAAAAAACTTAACCTGTGAGTAATGAAAAATAAACTCACAAGCACTTCTTTTATAATAAAAAGTTTCCTTATTAGCCTGGGTCGACCTCTTCTCTGATTGGGTGCTTTGTTTTAAAACACAAAAAGCAATCTTATCTTCTTTTCTTTGATTTTTCAAGGCATCCTCTCTTGCTTTCTTGCTAAGTTTTTATTCTTAAATAAAAACTTAAGTTATTTTCTTCTCTTTTTACCATTAGAAAATTCAACCTCTAAGTGGACTTATCCACTTTGTCACTAGATTTTTTCCTTTTACCAAGGTAACTCTTTGCCTTAGAAAATATTTCGATTCTCTCCTTGGAAATTTGAATTTTCATCTTTTCAACTGGATTTTAACTTCATCTTGGAATTCTTAAAGTCCAATTCGAATTTTTACTTGCCTTAGTCAATTTTCATCATTTTCCAACTAGAATTTCGAATCATCCAACTAGATTTCTTTGTACTGGGTGAATTTTAGCAAGAATTTTCAAATGGAAAAATTTTAATTGGATTTTTACAAGATTTAACTGGATTTTCTCATGGGGCACACCTCTCTAGACTTAGGCAAATTTCACCATAATTTTCTTGCTTTTTACTTGATTTTTCGTTTATTTTTTTTCCTTGAAGCTATGATTTTTCAATTGATTTTCTAGCTTTTGCATGCAATTTTCCTTTCTTTTCTCATCTTTTCATGCGCTTTCCCTTGCTTTTCTCATCTTTGCATGCACTTTCCCTTGCTTTTCTCATGATTTTTTCTAATTTTTAAGATTTTTACTTGATTTTTGCTTGCTTTTCAATTCTAAAAGTGGAAACTTTCGACTCCACTGCCTGTGAGACCTAGCACTTTCTAAAAATAGAAACTTACTAAAAAATAGAAAAAAGCAAAAAGTAACTTTCTAAAAATAGTAAATTCCAGATTGGTCCAAAAATGCCAAAAATGAAAAAAGCAAAAAGCAAAAAAGTAGAATCCCTAAAAAATAGGAAGTGTTAGAATTGAGCGAAAGCACAGGCGATCCTCGTCTACCGGGTCTTCTAAGCACTTCTATGACATTCATGTTCAGTTTCAGGCTCAAACTCTCAACTTGGCTTGGGTGATGACCCTAGATTTTGACATGAAATTCCCAGAGCAACAAAGATTATGAAATTGCTACTCAAAGCTAAACCCTAAGAGAAAACTAGCAAGGGTCCCCATTTGCAATGGGGCGATGTGTGAAATAGGTCACAACACTTCCACTAATTATTTTTTCTTTGGACCAAGTATACTGTCTTGGAGATTGCACAAGAAAAAGATTTGGCATATGATACTGTTAGTTTGTGATTTGAAACACCTTCCTTGCGGGTTGGAGCCAACGCTGTTTATTCTAAGTATGTAGGTACAAAGATTGAATTCACTGGTTTGGATCACCTTCTTCTTAAAGAAGATGACATTTTTGGTCTTCTTGAGACTGATGACATAAAAGAATTCAAACCAATGAATGATTGTTTTAATAAAGGTTGGTTTGTATCTAGTAGTTGTGCATCGATTCTACAAAATATTGCTATGTGGAGCTTAAGGAGTGGTAATTTTAAAAATAATTAATGATTGTATGTGGCAGGTCCAAGAGGTTGAGGAAAAGACCATTGGTGGCTTGCTTTTTCCATCAAGTGCTAAGGAGAAGCCTTCTATCAAAATGACAACAACTCTTTATAATAAGGACTCTACTGGCTCCCTATTGCGATGTATGCATCTAGATGAGGTTAACTCCCATAGTTGTAAGGGAAAAATACAATTAAAGGGAAAAAAATGATCAGAAAAAAAAAAACATCGTACTCTATTGAAAACCACTAATGGTGTCACTTTAGGCAAGTACCATAATAAAAATCCAACAAACAAGAGTCATGTGTGTAATCAAACATCTACATGTGCCAAATCAAGTAGAAGCATCTCATCCCATCCAAAATAAATCTAACACTCCATCCAACTAATCCATAAAAAATCCATACATCCATGAACCATCTATCAAATCCATGCTCACCCATCGCCATCCATATTCCAAATCATCTTGATCTTGGTCAAATTTTAGTTTACACATTACACTTGCTTTTGGTAAATTTCTTGACATGGGTCATTATCACTAATCCTACCCACCATTATCTTAGCCATCAACTATTATTCAAATGACCATCCTCAATCCAAATTAGTTATCTTACCACAGCATAATCCCTACCCTCCTTTGCATTCCTAAAATATCCATTCATCCATTCATTTATCCATGCATCCACCCATTACATTGCATACATTCTTGCTTCACGAAAATAGCAGGACCTATATCCACCAGCTCATGATATAGAGTTATAATTGTATATTTAGCGGATTATCCCATCTTAGTTTACACATACAAATATTTAAACAAGATTGTATATATTTGGCAGTATGAAAAACATTCCTAAGGTGTTCTCTATATTTTACTAACATTTTCTATATAATTCATACAAAATTATATAGATTTGACACTATAGTTATTCTCCATGCTTACTGTATATATTTTACAATATGTTTTGTTATCTATGTCCTAAGTTAATTTCAACATTCAACCCAAATATTGAACAAATTGTATGTTTACTCATTTACTTTGACAAACAAATGGTTATACAACCATTATCTTTTCGTAATGTCTATTTACTGCTGTCAAATTTAATCTTTGCTTGTTGTGATATTATACAAACAATATTGTACAAGTATTCATTTACACTCCAATCCCATGAATACTTCACTATACTTTTCTATCGGCGTAACCCTTGCACCCCCTCTGGTGCAAGTGCTATTTTATCTAATTACAACTAAGGTTTGGAGGTGTGACTTATCATGTAGCTCACCACATCAACATGACAAAGCATAAGTGTTATTAAGATGAGTTTTGAAAATTCAATTAAAACATCAGTTTGTTGTTAGAATAATATCATATTCTTATTTAAATTATAAATAATTTCAATTTCTTTTATTAATCATAAATTTTGTTATCTCTAACTTTTATATCCAAAATAAAAAATCTAATAATTAAAAAGAAAACATTATTTATCGTTCTAAGCATCTGATATACTTTCCATACTTTCCATCCACTCACTTATACAGAGAATTTGAATTTTTTCCATATAGAATGTTTTCCAATAAAAGATGATTCCGTGGTAAACAGTCCACATATACCTACTAAAATACGACGGTTCATTATTCTTAGTCGTTTCATGAGTGTACAAGAAAGAAAAGCTTTTGAGAGTATGAAATACTTATTGTCTATAGACTGGGACTACAAGTGTTGGAATAAATTCAAGAATGTCATTATGGATACAGGATTCCCTATTTGTTACAGCGGTTCAAACTCAAGTTCAATGTATTTAGCTATCAAAATACATAGAAAAGCCCGAGAAGGCTAATAATTTCGTATAGTACAGGAAAACAATTTCGTATATCTTCTACAACTTTTTGAATATCTTCTGCCAAGGAATGTATATATATATATAGACCTATTTCGTGTAACAGTGTATAGTTGAGTACGAGCGGCATAACTTTTGGTGCAGCAATGTCTATGCAGCTTGTATTACAACTGCTAAATTTTGTACATAACAACTTTTCTGCATGACAAACTTTGTGTCTACTCACACCAAATGCATCGTTTATAATTTACAACTGGTTTGCAATTTTTCCCATGTATATGGTGTGATCCTTTTTGTAATCTTAGTTTTTATAAAGTAAGACCACTTTTGTATATTCACCTAAGTTTATAAGGTGTAAACACTTCTGTATGGTCACCTGTGTTTATAAGGTGTGGCACTACTTGATTGGATGCAACGACTCAGCTGTAATAATTCAACACGAGGGGTGGACCAGCTATCTATTCTCCTGAATAGACCTGTGCCGAATTATTACAAAAGGCTGGTCGGTATTAATTTTTGACTGGGCAAGAGTTTGAGCTTTCTAACTCTGCTTTGTCATCCTTTTTTCTCATTATTAATATATCAACTGTTGGTTTCAACTTGTTAGGAAGTAAGATTGTCTAGAATGTAAAGAAGTTTCTAGAATGTAAAAAAATTCTAGAATATTGAAATAACTAGACACTATTCATAAAAAGAACATTCCAGCTATAGAAGTCTCAAGATTATTAGAAGTTTCCAAGATCCACTATAATTATGAAGTTGTTCATTGCAAACAACATTGTAGTTGTAAATTGTTGGATTGTTTGGAATACAAGTTAGACTGTTATATCTTTAGCTGTTCTCTTTATTTTTATGCCCCGTTTTGCCCTTTTTTTTATCTTTTTATTATTGTTGTTATGTTTTTGGGACGGTTTTTACATGGTATCAAAGTTGGATTCAATTGGAGATTCATCTAGAGGTTCAGCTAGAGATTTAGTTAGAAATATTTTTCTAGAGTAATTTGTTTGTAGGGTAGATATGTTGTTGGAAGTGGTTTGTTTATAGGGATGATATATTGTTGGAGAGATATTTGGTTGTAGGGTTGTTATATTGCTGGAGTAATATTTGTTTAAATATTAATTTTTTTGCTAACATGGGCTCTTCAAATGAAGTTTTTCCTGTATTTGATGGAAGTGGTTCTGCAGATTGGAAAATTGCAGTCAAGAATGCTCTAAGAGAGAAGGCTTTATAGAGGATAGTGAATAAGGAAATTGGAGAACTCCAAATTGACAAAGAAAAGGAGTTGTGGAAATGCAAATTGGAGCAAGGAAGAGGTATTATTGGTAAAGTTTTGAGCTACAATCTAAATAGAAGATTTGTTGATGTTGATAATCCAATAGAGTTGTGGGAAAAATTAGAAAAAGATTATAAAGATGCAGATATTGCTAGCATATTTAGTATAGAAGAAAAATTGGTGAATTTAGATCCATCTGATTTTGAAAAAATATCTGATTACTTCAATGAAGTTACTTTTTTAAATGCTTATCTAAAAAAAATAGGTGTTGAATATGCAAAAAAAAAAAATCATTTGATTGCAATGGTTGAAAGTAAGCTTCCCCAGCCATATAAGGTATTTAAGGAATCAAAGAAAAGGGTTCTTCAACTAAATCCCAATAACCCCCAGCAGACTTTTGATCAATTTTTTAAGTCAGTTTTAGATGAAAAAGTTCAACTTATTAAAGAAGGATATATTAAGAAGAATCATGCATATACAACTAAAAGTAAATTTTCTAGAAATTTTGTTGAAAACAAGAATTGAAAAAATAAGTCTAGAAATGATGATGGCTCTAACCACTTTTCTAGAAATGACGGTGCAGAAAAGCAAGTTGGAAGAAAACCCATTATTTGCAGGTATTGTGGAGGTGAGAATCACATTGAGAAATTTTGTTTGAAGAAGAGGGACAATGAAAGGAAACAATATAAGCCTAACCAAGAAAGGTTTAATGATGACAAGATGGATAAAAATAGCTTTCTGGTTGTGTCCTTTCAAAAGCAAGGAAAAGGTAAATCCACTGTTAAAGGGGGTTATTTTGCTTCAAATTTTAATAAAGAATGGATTCTAGATTCATGAGCATCTTATCACATGACTGGAGATAGATCTTTATTTGTTGATTTTAGTGAAGAAATGAATGCAGATCAAGAAATAACTATTGGAAATAAAATGAAGCTTCCAGTTTTAGGAACATGAACTGTTAATGGGACAAATGGGACTTTGAAAAATGTTTTATTGGTAAAAGGGTTAGGGATGAATCTTATTTTAGTTTATAAAATAGTTCAAGCTGGATATGAGTTTGTTGTCACTATTGACCAAGTTATTGTTAGAGATAGAAAAAACCCAAGCAATATAATTGCTATTGGTAGAGTTGACCATGAAGAAAATCTATTTAAATTTGTTGGGTTTATTGATGATAAATACACTCTCATGTTTTTATTGCTCAAATTGATTATATGTCAAAAATTTGGCATGCTAGACTTGGACATATAAATTATAGAAAATTACAAGATATGGTTAGAGGATTAACAAAAATTTCAGCTTGTGAAGGTGTGCGTGAACGCTGTGTGTTAAGGAAACATCATCGAGATCCTTTTGATTCAGGTAAAGCATGGAGAGCTAATCATCTGCTGCAACTCATTCATAATGATTTATGTGTGTAGACGTACAATTTTGATCACTTCCATATGATCAAACGCGTCTCCTTATTCATCTAGTTGCTCATCCCCTCCGTCAATATTAATTAAGCCAATTGTTTAATTAATACCTTGCATCTTGCACAAAGGTCCTAAAGTATTTAATTTAATACTTTTCCCCTCTTTCTCCTCTAAATTGAATAAATATGCCCTTTTATTTAATTTAGTCATATTCCCCTTTTGAATTAAAATTCATTTTTTAATTCATCTTTTCTCTCTCATGGTCACATCCTCCAACTTTTGCAAGTTGGTCCCTAATCCATTTTAATTATTTTCATCTTCTTCTAATTAACCGAGGGGTTAGCATGTGCACACCTTAATCATCATTAATTAGTCACATCCCATAATTTCCCACTTGCCTCTAATTAGTTATTAGTCCATCTAACTGAGTACTTGCACAACCTTAATCATTTGATTAGCCTAACCTAATCCTCATCCTATTTATGGCACATGTCCTTGAGTCAACCTTATTAAAGGCTTTCTCCTTTTGGACAAGGCATCCCCTTCCCCATGTGAATTTTTAATTCACCTTTTAATCCCCCAAGGCACCTAAAAGGAATTTTTAATTCCTTCACTTCTCCCCACATGTCCTCTATTCATTCTTTATTCTTTCTCTCATCCCCATGAGGAATATTTGAGGAATTTTTAATTCCTCACATGTCCTCCTCACCCACATGGGGACAAGGACCTCCTTTATGAGGAGATCTTGTCCAATCCCAAGGTACTTTGTACCCCTCTCCATGTCATGTCCTTCTCCTTCCACCTCATGTCCACTTCACCTTTTAGGGCTTCATCACATGCCACATGTCAAGATGTGAGGGCTTGTGAGTTCTCAACTCACCTTAGCCCTACATCTTGATATTTTGTGGACCAATCTCAATCGTCCATTTCCCCTAGGATTTCCCAAAAATCCTATAAATACCCTCTCTTTTCTCTCATTTTGGGAGATCATTTGTGCTAGCCAAACTCTTGCAGTTTTGTTTCTCAACCAATACTTAGCTATTTTCATATTTACAAGCATCATTTGTATCTCGCATCTCATATCTTGTGCCATCCAAGGAGCATACACGTCAAAGATCGAAGGGCCAACCAAAGGATCGACTCAACGCAAGGTATAAAGTTCCATTTTGTTGCTTTGTCTTGCATTGTTTCCAACTTAGGCTAATCTTGAGGTGTAGGTTGTTTTAAGTATTTTATTTGCACTCTTTTAACTTGTTGTTTAATTTCTAACGCTTTATTTCGACCTATCACATTTCTGGCACGCCCGGTGGGACCCACAAACGGGTCTATTTTCTTCACATTTGCTATTTTTTGCATTTTTCAAGGTCCAGGTTGCAGAGTGGCGGACTGGTCCTGACAGAGTGGCGGATCTGTCCAGAGGTGGCAGACTGGGCCTAACAGAGTGGCAGACCTGTCCGGCAGTGGCGGACCTATCCTGCAGTGGTGGACCTGTCCTGACAGGGTGGCGGATTTTTCCTCCGGTGGTGGACCTATCCTGCTATGGCGGACCTGTCCTGCAGTGGCGGACTGGGCCTAATAGAGTGGCGGACTGGTCCTAACAGAGTGGCGGATCTATCCTTGCAGAGTGGCAGACCTGTCCTCTAGAAGGTAAAAAGTTCAAGTTTTTTCCGATTGTCTTTTGGTAAAATAGGAACATAGTTTAATTAAAGGGTGTCAATAAACCTTGTTTGGCGTGTTTGGGAAGGCTATTTGACGTATCCAATCCCCTTGCGCCATTTGGCGATCCTGGGTGAAGAGAAATCGTAGCTTTCCAAGTCCTTTTGAGTCACCCCTTTTCATTTTCCTAGTGGGACCTGCTTGGGGATTTCATCACCCCAAGGGACGATTCCAACCACGCGTACCGACAGGGTATATAAAGGGGGGAGAGCGAAAGTTGTACCTCAATCCAACCACGTTGTAATTGATGAAGCATCAGGATGACGTGAAGAGTTGGTCCGGGCCTTTAGTATCTCGCTAAGGTTCCGACTCCGCTTATAGCAGGTTTGGTGTTCCGCGGTTTGGGCCTCACGTACCGGGTGTATATCAAGGACTCCTTAGCAACCATGTGCATCCTAGAGTAGAAGACTTCGTTGACCATACCCATTTTTACTAATATTAGGGTTGTGCTGTTTGAATTGTCTTTTTTGTACATAAACCAGTGATTGTCAGTTTGGTCAAGTCTTTTATGATTGCTATATTTTGGGTCCTTTACCTTACCCATCCATCCAAACATCCAACTTAAAAACTTCCCCTTTGGCAAACCTGTCCTAACCCTGTGGCGGACCTGTCCAAGTGCAGTGGCAGACCTGTCCAATTTTAGTGGTGGACCTGTCCTAACCCTATGGCAGACCTGTCCTAATCCTGTGGCGGACCTGTCCTAACCCTGTGGCAGACCTGTCCAATTTCAGTGGCAGACCTGTCCTAATCCTGTGGCGGATCTGTCCTAACCCTGTGGCGGACTTGTCCCTGTGCTGTGGCGGACTGGTCCTTGTGCAGTGGTGGACCTGTCCCTTTGACCAGCCTATATCATCACTTGGCATTCATTGTCCCTTTGTCTTGAACGTCGAAGCGACCATTTAGCATCCAAAACAAACATCTGAATGTCCGTTTCGAGCCCCCATTCCTTCGTTCTAAGGGTCATTTGTCCTAAACAGTCTTTTGCTTGTTTCAAGAGCCATTCATCTATCTTGAGACACTCCCCATCCATCCTAAACACGCTTTTATCACCGATCTCTGTTATTCCATATAAACCCCATTGGAGTTGTCATCCAAGTTGACCTAGGTATTTATCCTTAATCACAATCATCATAGCTGGCTTAGGATCACTATCCGTCTTAGGTCAGTTATCCTTTTCGACCCAATCAATCCGCTTCTATCTCAAGTTGGATTCGATGTCGTTATCACACATCCACCTTTCAATCAATACCTAGTGTTACCAAGGATCCTTCTTAAACTCGATTGTGGATCTCGGTCTTCATCGTATCTATCATCACGTCAATCCTAATCATCAGATCGATCTGATCCCCAAATCATCAAACCTATTCGAACCAATACCCGCAATCTAGGTTAATCCAGTATCTACCCATCAATCCAATCCAATCCCATCAAGCCAATCCACGTCAACCTAATCAATCGTCGTCAACTAATCTTTCATCAAAATCAAATCGATCCTTCATCATCAAGGTCTTTCTAATACCTTGATCCCTATCATCATCTTGCATGCCCATTCAGACTTGATCACAGGCAAAGAAAATGGCTGACCAACAAGCCCTAAATGCCCAATCGAACAACCCTCAAAATCCCACCAACATGGTCAACATCTCATCAGATCCCAACTATGGTGCTAATATCCCTCACAATCCCCACAACGGCACCTCATCACAATCCAATGTGGATGGTCAAAACACGTCACCACCTAGGGAGGAAAACATGGCTGAGCAACCCGAGCTCACATTTGAGGAGCACTTTAGCAACCCAGTTAATGCACAAATGACGGAGCGCCTTCTCGAAAGACATGGTGACCAAATCTTGGCTCACTTGATTGACAAAGGTGTCAAGTTGCCGTCAGGTGTCGACTTATCCAAGTATGGCACCTCCACATCCAATGTACCCCAAGGTGCACATGACATCCCCAGTAGCTGTATGTCCCCAACGTTCCTTCCGTAGGAGGCTGGCATCAACCTGAATTCGGCAACGTTGTCCTATATCACGTTGGAAATCCCACACATCCCACCATCTCGGTCACGAGAGCACCTCAAACCATTGATCCCAATGATCCTTATGCCTATGGCATGCCGCAAAACATCCCGCAACCACAACCATTAATGCTACTAGCACCGCCCCCCTCGAACTCGCTTCCCGTCAACGCTGGGGACAACCCTTTCGCCACCTTGCCCCCACCTCCCGGGGCAACAAATCCTCCACCGTCGTCATTCCTATCTCAACAGCCGCCCCAATCCAACATCCCTCCTCCATCGTCATCCAACCCTCCACCATCATCCCAATCCAACATCCCTCCTCCGTCGTCATTCAATCCTCCCCCATCATCCCAATCCAACATTCCTCCACCCTCGTCGTTCATACCTCAACAGCCACCCCAATCCAACATTCCTCCACCATCGTCATTCGTATCCCAACAACCTCCCCAATCCTATTCTCCCACTAGTGCTCAACAACCTCCCTCACACAACATCTCAATCGCACCTCCACCTCAACAACAACCATTGGTCAATCCCCTATTCTCAGCACAACCATCACAACACCAACCGCAAGGAAATCAACCTCGGCCTTCAGCCTCAACCATATCTCCATTCCTTGCATCCATTTTACGCCCGCAAGCGCAACCACCACAGAACATCCCATCTCGCCCATCACAGCCACCAACTATGCATCAACAACAATATCAACAACCACCCCACCATTACAACTATTACAACCAGCCCCAATATCAACAACCCCCTAATGGGGCATCGCAACAGTCATATCAACACCCCCAATATCTGCAAGCCAATCAACAACACCTTCTCCCTACTTCCCAATAGTATGCCACCCATAACTACCAGACCCATCCATATTTCGCCTCGCAACAGCAACCTCTTTATCAGCAAGGTCCATTGGCGTATCAACAAGGGCTGCCACCTCCTTATTCATACGCCCATCCCCAAGCGCCATCCCAAGATCCACAATCATCCTATCATCAATACCCATCCAACACACCAGCTAATGTGGACATCCTCGAAATCAAAGCCGCACTAAAGGATCTCCAGACAGGGACTAGCAAACAATCATTCAAGTTCGAAGATATATGCCCATATCCGTATGATCCCTCCATCTCACTAATTCCCTTCCCCAAACATTTTGAGATGCCAAAATTTGACAAGTATAAGGGGAACAAAGATCCTAAGTCCCACCTATGGGAGTTTTACTCCCAGTGTCAAGAAGTGATCCACAATGACAACTATCTCTTACGGCTGTTCCCCCAAGTCTGGGAAGCGACGCACTAGGGTGGTTCATGACCCTCGACAAGGGATCTATAAAATCTTTCGCGGACTTGTCAGAAAGGTTTGTCTCCTACTTCTCCTTCAACTTGGAGAAGGATACTGATACCCTGGATCTCCTCAAAGAGAAACAATGTGAAGGGGAAACTTTTACTAGCTACCTCCAGAGGTGGCGTGCCCTGGCAAGCCGAATGAAAACTCCTTTGAAAGAAAAGGACATGGTAACCCTCTTCATGGAGAATTCCCATCCTGACATGGCTCACAACTTCTGATTACACTGTGTCACCACTTTTGTAGAGGTGGTGGAGAAAGGACCCATCCTCAAGCGTGGTCTTGTTGCCAAGGGGCACATCAAAATATATAACCAAGATAGGGAAAGGACATTCAATGACAAGCCACGTTTCTGGAACAAGAACAAGAATGCAGTCAATGATGGTGTCACTAATACTAAACATGTCCAAGTGGCCAACGCATCCCAGAAACAACAACAATCTGTACCTAATGCCATATTCATACCGCAAGGGACACCCCGTCCTCCCCAACAGTCCAATCAAAATAACCAAGGGAACCCTAAACGCCAATATGCTCAACTAGGAGAACCCTTGAGTGTCATCTTCAATAAACTGTTGCAGATCAGCTATCCAATCACGTACCCCGTCACCAAGCCACTAGACGAATCCAAACCTAAGCCCGCATGGTTTAGGGAAAATGAATATTGTGAGTTCCACAAAATTAAAGGGCACTCTTTGAATAAGTGTCAGGGTCTTAAAAACTACGTACAGGATCTCATCGATCGAGGTGACATCAAGGTTGATCCTAACCAAGCTCCGTCATCCAATGCTCAGTTGCAGATTTACCAAAACGCTTTTCCAAACCATAATCAAGGCCCGAGCACTTCCAACAGTAATCCTCAAAACAACAGCACAAATAACGTGAGTTACAAGAATGTACCCCTCAATTACGAGGGTATTATTCATTACATTGAGCAGGTAGAACCTCGTGTATCCATGATACATGTCAAAGCTAAAGACTCTCAATGTGTTGTTACCACACGACGAGCCCGCATCACCGTTCTTGCAGCCTCTGCACCTGCCCAACTGACTCCTGTAACTTCCCAGTACAATATCCTTGATCACTTGGGAAAGACCCCTGCACATATCTCCATCTTGGATTTACTCAAGTCTTCCCCTGTGTATCAAGAAATCCTTAATAAAGCCCTACAGGAAACCCATGTGCCTAATAATATGGATCCTACACAGTTTCAAGCCTTGGTAGGACACCTAGCTTCATCTCACCAACTACATTTCATCCACGATGATATGCCCAACATTGATGCTAATCACAATCGCCCCTTACATATTGAAGTCGTAGTCGCTCGGCATAAAATAAAAAGGGTCCTAGTAGATAATGGCTCTGCCCTCAACTTGTGCACTTTAAAATTCATAAAGCAGGTGGGGTATACCCAAGCAGACCTAAGCAGCCAGATTATTACAATCAAGGCTTATGACAATGCAGAAAGCAATTCAGAAGGGATCATCAATCTTCCTGTCCAAGTGGGACCGGTAGTTCAGTACATCACCTGCCATGTCCTTGATCTGGACTTACCATATAATCTCCTCCTCGGCCGTCCATGGCTCCATGCTATGCAAGCTGTGCCTTCCACCTACCATCAGTGCCTCAAATTCCCAGTCAACAGACAAGAGGTCACCATCTATGCCGATCCCCAACCATTCGAATATTGCCGCACTCTAGAGACATCATTTCCCCATTTGCATTATTGTCCTGGGGTTGAAATGGGGGAATCTCGGCCATCACCCGTTAATCCACCATCCACCGTAATAACCACTCCATCTTCCACTGAGCCTACATTCACAAAAGTCCAGATCATTGACAAAGGGTGTGGTGAGTACGAAATGCACACTGCTCTCAATATAGCGACCATGCCACCATTGCCACATGAGTATGGTCAACCTTCCCATGCTACCCCAAAAGGGGACAAGACTGTCACCTTCCGTGGCAAAAACATCCCTACTACCACTTTTGTATCCCCAAGTATCAAGACAGATGCGCCTGAAGAAGACATAAGCCAATGGGTTTACCGAGAAGAGCTCCAGCCGGAAACTCCTCTCAAAGAATACTTCCAAGAAAAGTACCCCTGGCTGACAAAGTTTGTGGAAAAGCTAACTATCAAGGCAGAGGCCTAGGAAAGCAAGAACAAGGGTGGTTACAACCCATTGATACATTTCCGCTACCAAGAAATATGGGCATTGGGTATGACAGAAAGCAAAAAGGCCTCGAAATATCGTCTAATGCTTCCAATAGTGTAGTTGTGGACAACGGCTTATTGGAAGACATACCCAAGGAGGAATCCATCATACGTGCGTACGATGACGTCGATCATGCCGACCTATCTTCCATGTTCGAATGCCTATCCGTTTGCACTATTAGCCTATCCCTCCGCCATCCTGAACTCATTGATTGGGACCTACGAACTAGCACACCTGTCAGTATGTCTGCAGATACCTATGTTAACCTCATGGGATTGGGGGAGGATGAACACTCCAGTCGCAAAAGTAAGAATGAGAAAAATAACAAACGGTCATCTAGTGAAAACCTCCCTGAGGCACTTCGTGACCTTGAAAAAGTAAAAATAAAGGACGCATCTGATGGTGAAAACCTCGAAGAGGCGCTAGAAGATGGAGATGTTCATCTTCCCCTTATGGGAACTCAGCTATCTGCCAGATCATCTGTTCTGATTGAAGAGACGCAAGAGATTAATTTGGGAACTGCTGAAAATCCTAAGATCACCTATGTAGCCAAGTCACTCTCCAAACAAGAGTATCCGATCTTTGCACAACTACTCCAGGAGGGAATTGTTAACTTCGCTTGGTCATATTCAGACATGCCAGGCTTAGATCCCGCCTTGGTGGTTCATCACCTAGACATCCGCCCAGACGCTAAACTGTCAAGCAAAAACTCCGCAAGATGCATCCGCAAGTCGCGTTATTAGTCAAGAAGGAATTAGAAAAGTTACTGGAGGCAGGATTTATCAGGCCAATTGACTACTCCGAATGGATCTCCAACATAGTGCCAGTTGCTAAACCAAATGGTGACATTCAGATATGTATGGACTTTAGGGATCTCAACAAAGCTTGCCCCAAAGACGACTTCCCCCTACCCAATATTGACATGTTGGTCAACCTAACAGCAGGACATGAGATGTTGTCCCTTATGGATGGCTTCTCCGGGTATAACCAGATTCGAATTGCACCAGAAGACCAACACAAAACCACCTTCACCACTCCTTGGGGCACTTTCTGCTACAATGTCATGCCCTTTGGTCTCAAAAATGCGGGGGCGACATATCAGAGGGCAATGACAGTCATCTTCCATGACCTCATACATATTATCATGGAAGACTATGTTGATGACCTATTAGGGAAATCCAAAACACGAGTAGAACATCCTGCCATCCTGAAGAAGATATTTGAGCGGTTAGAGCATTATAAGTTGCGGCTGAATCCAAAAAAGTGCGTCTTTGGGGTCACTTCCGAAAAGTTGTTGGGTTTCATAGTCTCTCGCAGAGGCATTGAGGTTGATCCCGCTAAGGTGAAGGCTATCCTGGATATGCCCCCCCCATGCAATCTCAAACAGCTAAGAAGCCTTCAGGGAAAAATGCAGTCCATCCGTCGCTTCATTGCCCAGCTGGCAGACAAGTGTCAACCATTCACTCATCTTCTGAAAAAAGATTCCACCTTCCGATGGAACCAGCAGTGTCAGATGGGATTCGATAAGATTAAGGAATATTTAGCCCATCCACCAATATTGATGCCACCTATTCCCAGCAAGCCCCTCTTGCTCTACATCTTCGCCACTTCAGTCGC
The DNA here is from genome assembly GCA_007258455.2 of Sequoia sempervirens. Lineage (NCBI taxonomy): Eukaryota > Viridiplantae > Streptophyta > Pinopsida > Cupressales > Cupressaceae > Sequoia > Sequoia sempervirens. The sequence continues at coordinate 166,723,534 of VDFB02353493.1, read as the reverse complement.
ACTGGGGGCATTGTTGGCGCAACATGATGAGTCGTCAAAAGAAATGGCAATCTACTACATCAGTCAGACATTGGTTGGCTACGAGCTAAACTACTCTCCCATGGAAAAAGCCTGCCTAGCACTCGTCTTCAGCACATAGAAGCTTTGACATTACATGCTTAGCCATCCAGTAAAATTAATTGCCAAGATCAATCCGTTGAAGTACCTGTTATCTAGAACCACTCTGACTGGCCGCATGGCTAAGTGGGTCATGCTCCTCAGTGAATTCGACATAGAATACATGGATCGCAAGGCTATCAAGGGGTAGATAATTGCAGATCAGTTGACAGAAGCTCCTCTAGTTGACACTCACCCATTGATCATGGAATTCCCTGATGAGGAAGTCTTTTCAGTTGAGGAAACTCCCATGTGGACACTATATTTTGATGGATCATATACACATAATGGATCGGGGGCAGGAATTTTATTAGTTACCCCTCAAGGTGACTACATTCCCAAGTCATTCAGGATAGTGTTCCCATGTACCAACAACATGGCCGAATATGAAGCTCTCCTCACCGATCTCAAAATTGCCAAACAGTGGCACATAACTCAGTTGAAAGTCTTTGGTGATTCCTTGCTAGTCATTAGGCAAGTTAATGATGAGTTTCTGACCAAGGATGATAAGTTGTTACCCTACAAGTGCATGGTGGATGATTTCAAGAAATACTTCACCTCCATACAATTTGAACAGATTCCCAGGGTACGAAACAAAGCAGCTGATGTGATGGCCACTATCGGCTCCCTCCTGGACATGCCCAAGGATCAAACAGAGTGTGAGTTCCTTGTAGAACAAGTATTAATCCCAGCATACGATATCCCTGAGATTGAAATGGTGTGCGAAATTGTAGGTCCCACCTCCCCATGGTACCAAGACATCTATACCTACCTCCGTGATAACATTATACCCCCAAACCTTTCACGTAACCAAAGTAAATCCTTCATTCATCGCTCTTCTCGATACGTCATCGTCGGTGATACGCTTTATCATCGCGGGTATGATGGAATCCTCCTCAAATGTCTAAATGAGACCGAATCCCATGCGACACTAATGGAGGTATATAGCGGTGTTTGTGGGGCACATTCAAATTCTATGGCTCTGGCCAAGAGGATCCTACGGGCTAGATATTATTGGCCTACATTGGAATATGATGCTTGTGAGTTTGTGAAAAAGTGTCTTCCATGCCAGCAACATGCAGATTTAATCCATGCTCCAGCACAAGATCTTCAGCCCCTCCTGGCACCATGGCCGTTTTCTCAATGGGGTTTTGACTTGATTGGCAAGATTCACCCACCATCATCCGACGGCCATACCTTCATAATCACCGCCATTGAGTATTTTACCAAGTGGGTAGAGGCAATGCCCCTCACACAAATCACCGGCATTCAAATCTCCAAATTCATCCTTTACCATATTCTTTGCAGATATGGTATCCCATCCACCATCATTTCCGACAACGGCAAACCATTCAAGAACCAAGCCATGAAACACCTATGCGAAACCTTCCATATTCAGCACCATTGGTCAACACCATATTACCCCTAGGGTAATGGTTAGGCCAAAGCGACCAACAAAACCCTCATCCGTATTCTCAAAAAGGTTGTCAATAACACTGGCCGAGATTGGCACCTCTGCATTCACCCTGCCCTCTGGGCATATCGCACATCCATTCGCACCCCCACAGGTGCCACCCCCTACTCTTTGGTGTTTGGTGCTAAAGTCGTCTTGCCAATCGAGGTTGAACTTCCATCATTGAGAATCTCTCTTAAGAACCTTATCAGCGAAGAGGATGCTCATGTTGCACGGCTTGCACAACTAGAGTTACTGGACGAACACAGAATAAAGGCCTACGATCATCTGCAAGCATATCAGAATCGCCTCAAGCGTAGTTACAACAAGAAGGTTCGTCCTCGCCAATTCCAGGTGGGCGAGCTTGTCCTTAAAGAGAACCAACGTACTCAGCAAGACCGAGACAAGAAAGGAAAATTTGAGGCCAATTGGTTGGGGCCCTATATCATAGCTGCTAAATATGGATCTGGGGCATACAGGTTGACTACTCTTGAAGGAGACCCCCTTAACGAGCCTATCAATGTCATGCATCTGAAAAAGTTCTACGCCTAAGTCTTCTCGGTTACCCTACCTTATCAAAAAATCAAAAAAGTCAAAAAAGTAAAATAAAATTAAAAAATAGTCAAAAATAGTCAAGAGAAATAAATTTGTCCTATGGCGAAAACCACCTCTTGGTGGCGCCTTGGATAAGTATGGATGGTGAAAACCTGGTAACAGGTGTCATCCATAGAGGGCTTAATCATTATCTACCTGACATCCTAGTTATTTTACGCCTTCATCCGCACCATTGTCCTTACCCATCTCATCCTAGGCTGCTTGGTAAATATTGAATTGAGCATTGGACGACCCATCTAGCCTATCCCCCATTCCTGAGCTTTTCAGTATCCCACTCTAAGCTTACATCATTCACATTTGTGTCATCAGGTAGGGTCATCCATCGCATCGGTCCTCACCTAGGTCCCATCCTGTCATGTCCGCCGGTCGAACTACGTTGCCCTTGCGCTGTCACGTAGGCAAGGTTGATCGTTTGATTCACCCCCGGGGCATTTTTCCATCATCATCGGTCACCATTAGTCTTCTTTCCGCTTTATCCATGTTCTTTTCTGGAACTACGAGGGCTCTGCGCTTTCACGTAGGCAAGGCTAATCTATGATCGGACCTCGAGCCCCTAGGTCTGTAGGTTATGTTGGTCTTTTGAGCTTCGTTATCAAGTTATTCCCACATCTACCGGTTCTTAACAAACGAAATTCCCTTGTGTTACAAGATCTTGTCCCTCGGCAACATCCCACGTCAACTGGGTCATCTTATTTCGCATCCATCTTTGGCCTCAACAGGATGAGTCCTTCCTAGCAGACCTCACCAATCCCATCCACCACCTTGATCCTATGGAAAAGGACTTGTTGTCTTGATTATGATCTCTTGATGTTTTCGAATTTTGTTTATCATTTTAGGTTCCTTCCCATCACTTGTCGAGGTCACCTTGGTCCACCATACCATGGCGTGCTTTGACCTGCTGAAATGGGGGCATACCTTGATATTTTGTTTTGTCTATCTTCTCGAGTTATCCCTCATAGGACCCACCAAGATTTCTAGGATCTTGTGTTACGCTGGGATAACTTTGTGTGTTTGTGGTTATTACAGCACCAGGTCCGACCAAGGTCATCGTGACCTCGGGGTGCTGCGATAACCTTATTGTTTGCTGTGTTTGTTTCATGCGTAGAGTACTTACTTGCCTTGGTCTTCTATATCAAGGTGCTTAGTACCTTACGCTATAGTAAAAATCAATGCTCCAAAGATGGCAAGATCTCATTTTCACTGCATTTCCACCACTTTGCATGCATCCTTCATTTCCATCATAATCACCACTTATGATGTTCATTGTGCAAGTACTCTCGTTCTTTGTTCCTCGTGTCGGTCCTCTTCCTCTCAGGATATTAATGGTTGTTTTTGGAAAATGCAATCTTCCATCCGCCTATCGCCTACCCGCATCCCCATTACGGTTGTTATTGACATGTAATTGCATCATGAATCATATAAACATGCATAAATCATCCATCCACATGTGCATCCATAAATCATACATCATAAATCATATAAATATGCATAAATCATCCATCCATCAAAAATCATATAAACATGTGCATCCATACATCATAAATCATAAACACGTTTGCACCAATCATAAATCATCCATCCATAAAAACATAAAGCATAAAACATAAGTCATCCATATAAACATGTGTATATATATATGCATGCAAAATCACATCATGAATCATCTCATATAGCTGCATAAAGGAAACATCCTGCATGATGTCAATAAAGGCCATCATATCATCAAAATAATAAAATGTCACAATACAATACATCTCCATCATATATCGTATAATAAGATACAAGATCCAGAGAAATGGATCACCTCTGCTCTCTGGCCACATGTACACACCATCCATCCTGTATATGCCAAAAATAACCAATGTCCTGCATCTGCCTGCTCTACTGTGAGCTGCCCACATCTGACCTCTGCGGAGAATCGGGTGC
>VDFB02353493.1:166511681-166714948 GCA_007258455.2 Sequoia sempervirens | reverse complement strand
CCGTCCATTTCCCCTAGGATTTCCCAAAAATCCTATAAATACCCCTTCTTTTCTCTCATTTTGGGAGATCATTTGTGCTAGCCAAACTCTTGCAGTTTTGTTTCTCAACCAACACTTAGCTATTTTCATATTTCCAAGCATCATTTGCATCTCACATCTCATATCTTGTGCCATCCAAGGAGCATACACGTCAAAGATCAAAGGGCCAACCAAAGGATCGACTCAACACAAGGTATAAAGTTCCATTTCGTTGCTTTGTCTTGCATTGTTTCCAACTTAGGCTAATCTTGAGGTGTAGGTTGTTTTAAGTTGTTTATTTGCACTCTTTTAACTTGTTGCTTGATTTCTAACGCTCTATTTCGACCTATCACAATGTGAACCAGGCCATCCTTCACTTTCAAGTGCTAAGTACCTTCTCACTTTTATTGATGATTACAGCAGGAGAGTATGGGTTTATTTTCTTGAAAGGAAAAATGAAGTATTTGAAGTGTTTCAAAAGTTTAAGGCATTAGTTGAAAATCAAAGTGGGAAAAGAATTAAATGCTTAAGGATAGATAATGGGGGTGAATATTGCAATTATGCATTTGAGTCATTTTGTGAAAATTATGGTATTAAGGTGCAAATAACATTTCCTTATACTCCTCAACAAAACAGGGTGGCTGAACGAATGAATAGAACTCTTATAGAAATGGCTTGTTGTATGTTGCATTTTAAAAGCTTGCATAATAAATTTTGGGGTTTGGTTGTCTCTTGTGCCGCACATATTGTGAATAAAATTCCTACTAAAGCCCTCAAATATGTTACTCCTGAAGAAGTATGGAGTGGTAGGAAACCTCACATTGGGTATTTTAAAGTATTTGGGTGTATTGCTTGGGCACACATTCTTGATGAAAAGAGAGAAAAGTTAGAACCAAAAAGTCATAAATGTTTGTTTATGGGTTATAGTGAAGAATCAAAGGCTTACATATTATATGATTTGACAACAAACAAGGTCTTTGTTAGTAGGGATGTAAAGTTTGATGAAGAATCACAACTTATACCCACTTCTCATTCTACAACAACAAATGCTTCCAACCTTTCAAATATTTTACAAGGAAATATTGATGAGGATGAGTTGTGGAGTTCTACAATTGATGGCAATACCATTGAAAATGAAACAACTAATGTTTTTGACTAGCCATTTTCTGTAGGTAGTGATGATGAAGAAGAATAAGACTTTTCAACTAGATGAAAGACAAGGAGCATTGAAGATATATATGGGAAAGGATCAAAACTTCAAGGAAGGAATGGTAGTGCTTTTATGGCCAAAGTGTTATAGATTAATGATCCAATTTTATATGAGCAAGCTAGAGGAAAGAAATAATGGGAACAAGCTATGATAGAAGAATATGATTTAGACTGGGGTGCTGATATAGATGATCAAAAATCTATTAGAGGCTATGATTTTCATCTTGGATCAAGTCCTATTATATGGAGTGGAAAAAAGAAAACAACTACATCATTGTCTTCTTGTGGAGCAGAATATAGAGCAGCAAAAGACACAAGAAAGGAAGTAATTTGGATTCGAAAGTTGAACATTAAGGCGGGGTAGTGTTATAATGTTCTCCTCTCCTTTGTATCTTTTTTGTAATATTATATCCAATCTTAAGGGGGGATGTTAGGAAGTAAGATTGTTTAGAATGTAAAGAATTTTCTAGAATGTAAAATTTTTCTAGAATATTGAAATAGCTAGACATTGTTCATAAAAAGAACATTCCAACTATAGAAGTTTCTAGATTATTATAAGATTCCAAGCTCCACTATAAATATGAAACTATTCATTGCAAATAGCACTGTAGTTGTAAATTGTTGGATTGTTTGGAATACAAGTTAGACTGTTATATCTTCAGGTGTTCTCTTTGTTTTTATGCCCCGTTTTTCCCTATTTTTTATCTATTTATTATTGTTGTTATGTTTTTGGGACTGTTTTTACACAACTTAACCATGATTGCTTCACCTGCTACCGCCTGTGGTTACTTTAAAATTGTGAATAATTTTCAAGTAAATATCTGTCTTCCCGCTCAATCAATGCAATGTCATGGGCTTTGTTTCGTGGCTTTTTTTTTTTGCAAGGCGTATGGAATGCAATCACTACAGGATATGCATAGAATGGATTTGTTAAAGGGTTTAGAAATATTCAAGTAAATGCAACTGGCAGGTGTAAAGCCAGACTCAACAACTTTTGTCGGCATCCTCCCTGCCTATGCCAAAATGGGAGCTTTGGAATAGTGTATGGACATCGATCAGAGGAAGGGGATTTTTATAAGAATTTATTTTTATAAGAAGTTATAGTTGCAAGTTCTCTGGTAGACATGTATGCAAGATATAGATGGTTTTTTGCAAGGATTTTTTTATAGTTTTCTGTCTGTTATTTTTAATTTTTATCACTTTATGTAAACAACTGGCCCTTTGCTTTTTAGTTCCTGTCGGGAATTATAGTGAAGACTTCAATTGATAACCAATGAATAAACTAGCATTCTAACAGCCAATGACATTGCATATTTCTCAGATTTGTTATTTGCTTCTAATTTTTGTAGGAAAAGATGCACAATTTTCATGTCAAAATATTTACTGAGCATTTTTGTCCACCTGTGGTTGGTTTTGCATAGCTTTTCAAGTGCTATTGTAGCATTTCAAGGTAAGAGAGTCAACGATAAACTATTAGCAGCTGACAAGATGTGATAGGTGGCGATTAAAATGGTGTTAATGTTTGCATGCAGAGGAGACGTGGCTGGTCTGCAGGATGAGGATAGGGAGGAAGATTAACATTTGAGAGAAGAAATATGACCCAGACAATTTCAAGGTCCTTCGGTCACCATCGCCTATTAGTCACTCCAAGCAGGGCTCCTATCAGACTACAGTGATGAAGCGCATTTGTTGAAACCCCAGCTGCGATGAAATGATTTAGATCTCAATGCCTTGGACAGTGCACAACCGCCTCCAAAGTCTTTCATCATAATTTTGACCCTGGTTGTTGGCATAAGCGGATTTCTCTTTGGATATGATACTTGTTAGTCTTTGGCTATTCACATCTTGTTAATTTAGTCTCAAAGTCATTGTCATCTCTGTTGCAAGCCATACAAAATGTGTGTCTGAATTAGGGAAATGTTTGTGTGATTTGAGGTTAAATATTGTAAAATATCCAATGAGTTAGGTCTTGAGGATGACGTGTTGTGCTAATCTTAGATTTAACAAATTATTTCTTTGGATTTTTTAATGACTCAAAAATATAAGTTGTTTTTTTGTTTAATCAAGGTGCTAGGGGAAACCCTATTTCATGGATTTTTTCCTTTAAACCTAAACACAATCCATCAGTTATAACATTAGATGATATGCTTCTAACTCTAAGCAGTAACTTAACAGTAAACTTGTGTATATGATATAATATTTGTTGTACACTTTAGTCTTATTCCTAAGTAGAAGTTGCTATTAATCTACACTCTATTGAGTGTCCTGCAATCAATGACCAATAAAATTGAAGATAACATTATGTTCTGAATTGAGTTTCCCTTTTTCTGCCTAGTGAGTTCCATTTCGCTGCCTATAGTTTAGTTTTCTCTAAGCAGATTGATAGCAAGTTGCTATGGCAAGAACTAGTCATCAAATTTTCAAGGACGTCAGAAAACTAGAAAGGAAAATTTCTTAGGTTTGTTTAGTTTATTAGTTTTTGGAGTCAATCTTCCAAGCCTTTCAACCCTTTGAGCTCCCCAATCTATTCTCAAACAAGTGAACCATATTACAAGGGTGGTTGTGTGGCAAGGGGCAAGCAAGGATACAATATATCTTTTTATGAAAGGAGATGAGGAGGTGATCCCACAATAGTGGTTTATAATTTTTGGCCAAAGTGAACACTGAAATATATATTTTTTAACTAAATCTTCACTTTCAAGCACCTATAGCAGCTAAACCATGAGGAATTTGAAGATGATGCAAACTAGAGTTTCGCGAAATTTTGTCTATAGATTTTAAAGATATTTTTTTCATTTTTTTTGAAATCAGATTGCACTTCTTTTTCCATCTCCCTCAAAAACTAGTTTTTTTCAAAAAACAACATTTTTAAAAAGTGACGCTCACCGTATAACGCATAACTTTTTTCCATGAAGGATAAAATTCTAATTCTTTCAAATTTAGATTTACAACTCTGATATCTAGTGCTTCCACTTGGTTAGATAGTTTTTTATTGAATATTTTTTCTTTAATCAAGTTTCAATTTTTTTTTATTCAAGGGGTAAACGCTTTTGACCAGAGCTATGAACCGGATACAACCATTCAATAATACCACCCCAACGGGGTTTGAACCTTGGTGGGAAGAACAACAATTCCACCTATAAACCATCACACCATGCCAATACCGACAATCAAGGTTCGAATTCAAACCAATTATAATTCAGGCATAGCATGATCGTATAATGCATAACTTTTTTTGTATGTATCGAAATTCAATTTTTTTTCTTTGTTGGATCAAGGACTTCAATATCTGGTGCACTAATATTTTTATTTTTATTTTTTTAATTATCTACTATTTTTCCACATGTGCAGAATAGAGAGCTTGATTTTTGGTGAAAAACTTACATTCACAAGAAATAAAAAATAAATATAATAATCAAATTAAATTTATTTAAAATTAAACTTTTTGGAAAGCTTATAATAAGGACTACATACTTGAAAAAAATAAATTTTAAATGAATTCATTTGATCCCCAAAAGGTAAATCAAAAGTGGTTTTTTATCAACATTTTGATAGGTGTAAAGGAGACTCTGTTATATGTATGGTTTAAAACTAGCTGGGTTCTATCCAAGGGTGTTTGATTTAAGGTAGTTTGATAAACCCTTTTCAATTGGAATTATTTAAATGGAACTTTTCAAGGCTTAAATCATTATATTTTCTAAAAATATGTGATTTCAACAAAAATCAGTTCCTCCCAAAAATTGTAAACCACTATTGTGGCAGCACCCGCGGTATACATGCCAAAGTGGTCAAGTTAGTCTGATCTCTAAGACCTAGGTCTCTTAAATCAGGCTTTAGTAGCACAATCATTTGGCACGTGTATATGAATGTTCTCTACTATGAATTAAAATGTTACAAGCCAAGTATCTCAATAATATGTTCAAGGGATATGTTCAATGGAAATATTTTACCTCATGTTGAGCCTTAATCATGAACCAGCTTAGTTGAAAGATTTGTAGTCATCAGTTTGTACATTTATGGCTCAATTTGCAAGAAGAGAAAAGGCCTTAATTAGATGGTAGAATTTTCAACAATTCAATGTTAATGTGACTACAACATGAAAACAAGATTTGTGATTGCTAGAAAGAAGAGACAAGTTTTGTTAAATATTGAAATTGTATTGATTTCAAGTTCAGAGATAATTTGTCCTCAAAGATTGGGAACCTTTAGAGGACTTAGTTTGATCTAAAAGGATCTCATTCAAGGATGGGAGGGATCAATTTTAAAGTATTGCAAATCCAATTAGCCAATACAATCCAATGTCCAATTATGAGGTCTTGTGTGAGGATCTTCCTATAATTTTAGTTCTATCCATCATAAAACATTAAGAATAGAAAATAAAGATAAATTAAATGATACATGGCTCTCAATAGAATTCCTTACAATGTGAAGCACTAAACGATACATGGATCTCAATTTGTTAATTGTAGTTTGAGCCATGTATCGATTAAAGGTTGGAAATGACAATGGAAATTCAACTTGAAAACCACCCTAAGAGACACATTCAACCGTATTAAGACATCACAACAATCACATCAGACACCCTCAATATGATATACTGAGAATCATCTTTACTTTTGAATTCATTTACTACATATTTTGAGTACAAAACAATATTTCCAGGGGATGTACTAAATCCCTTCCTATTGCCTTCCTCGTCATATGAGCTTGGTCCTACTGCAATTACCTGATTGTATGCACATGCACATGCATTGAAATATTAATAATTGTGAATCGACATGAATACAATAACAGAAAAAATGACTGATAAACATTCACATTAAAAGTTAACCATGCATACTGATTGGTTCACAGTTTGGAATCTTTTCTTTTCCAAACTTGGGAGGATTTGCAATGGTGGGTGGATATGGAGATTTGATTGGGACAATATTTTTCATATATCTTGTAGGCTGCTCTTGAAGCTTTATTGTGTACTTGTGGAATTTTTTTGATGGATGATATTCCCCTCTTGCTTTTCCACCATAATTTCTTTGACAAATGGTGGTTGATAGGGATGATTTTCTTATTTTTTTTGGGTATCCTTTTGCATTTTATTTGTCCACCTCAATCATTTGTTCATTTCTTTGATATACATTATGCTCATGTGCTTGGGCACAATTTGTGGGTGGGATGATGTGTGGATGATGATTAATGATATGTATAGTTGTAGCATTGATAGCGGGTTTATCATAAGGACCCTTCATTCTCCCTATGTGGGTGTTGCACTAGAAAAAGTTCCTGCTAGTGTTGTAGAGTTATCACTTTAATGGTTGGGTTCCTTAATTGGTATAGAATGATTTTCTATGAAATTCTATCGGATCCTCTTTGCTTTGAGCTATCACTAGGAATTTAAGAGTAGAGGACTCTTGCTCATCAATAATGATGTTAAGGGTAGGAGACTTTTTTGTTTCGTAAGAACATCTACATGTGCAGTGGGAGTAAGCATCTCATGGGTAGAGGGAGGAGTATGTGATATATGGATATGGTCATCATTTGTGACATATTGTATGCATTGGATACTTGATCTTGTTTTTGGATGTTGTTGTCTTCAATATGCTTTGGTTCATGTTCTTGACATGGATCAATTGTAAGGATGGATTTTTTTGAAGTGGATTTGGAAATGATCATTGGTAGACTTTGGTGAAATATGTTCATCATACTTTGGAATAAATTATTCATATTTGTCCTACAAATTTTGGTGAAGAAGTGACTGTTGGTGTTGGATCTTCGTTGCTGCTAGTTGTTTTAGAAGTATACGAATTTTAAGCATCCACTTGGATGTGATGAATTTTACATGTAAATATAGAAATACTTATTTGTATTATGTGAAGATGGTAATAAAAATAAAACAATGTAATTCTATGCAAAGCAATATTTGCAGTAACTTTAATTGTGATATGGGAATTTAGAGTGTGTTTGTATTACTTATGTGGATATTGAAAAGTGAATGTAAGTTCTGCAACAATTTCATCTATGTTGGTTCTCTATATTTGATGGGTCCATGTGTTGGCATTGGATGAGTTGGCATATCTTTTTTGTGTTTTTCTTTTGTCATAATAGCCTACACAATCTAAGAACGGGTTAGGCAACCCAATTTGTTAGTGCAATGACAGTTTTATGCAAATTGCAAAACTTGAAGAAAAGGGAAAGATTATGTTTTGGGTGGAAGTAAATACTAGTAGCTAGACTAAAGCAACCATTGCAAGAGTATATGAATGTGGAACATCAACCTTCATGTGATTGCAAGTGTGGTGTAAGTATTGAAATAGTAATGTATTATATTAATACGGTAAGGAGTAAGTTAATCAAATACAATGTATTGAGAGAGTGGTATGTTTATGTATGTGTACTTGTACTCATTATAATGAGAGGAGATGTAGTCAAAGCTCTTCTTTTTTCCTGATAATTGTGTATGGATTATTCTTCATTCTTGAGTATTGATCCAAGGAAAACAGTGGTTCTATCCTAAGTCCTTGTATTGATTTAACTCTAGATATAGTTGTAAAAGTCAATCCTTGTCTTTCCTTTTTACCTATATTGATAGTTGTTCTTTCAATTGTTAATCCTTGGGATTTGTGTATTGTAATTTCCCATGCCATGCATAGTGGTAACTGTCTGTGATTACCTAGATATATTGATGCTATTGGAATAGTTGTTGGAGTGTCTATGATCCAAGGTGGGCCATTTTAAGTATCAAATTTTACTACTACATATAATGGTAAATTAGGTGGTTTAGAGCTTTCTATATATACAATATCTAAGACCTCTCCAAGAGAACCATTTGCAAGGCCTGCCTGAATCCATAGGTTTGTAGTTAGCATGATGCATTGGCCTCTACATAGGAGGAGTTCATGGGGAAGTTGGTCAACATCAATGTTGATGCTTGATTTTGTGTTTGTTTGTATTGAAATACTAAGTGCCATAGGATGACTTAATAAATGAAGCTTTTTTTTGTTGTGTGTTCCAACTAAATCATTTGTAGGAAATAGGTGCATTGCTAGGTCAAAAGACTTTTTTTCATTGTTTGATAGCTTTGTGTTTGTGCGGTTCATTAGTAGCTCCCAATCTTGTTCATTTAGTTTTACATTACAGATGTTCTATAGAGTTCTTCATAAGTCAGTTTGAGCCTGGGTGTCCCCATGTTGTCAGAATATTGTTTCTAGTGTGACAATAGTAGTGAATTTTTCCCATAGGGCTTTCACATTTTTGTGGGAGGTGTAGATAGGTGTGTCCATAACAGGGGGTAGTTGTGCAAAGTCACCTACAAGAATGATAGATGTTCCACCGAATCCCAAGTTTTGTTGGTGGGGGAAAGCCTCACGTAGCCTAGAATCAATCTTCAAGAGTAATTTTGGGCCTATAAAGCTCATCTCATCAAGTAGGAGGTATTTTATGTGTCTCATGTTTTGTTGAAACACTGCAAGTGATTGAACCTTTAATGGTTACATTTCTTTGATAGGAATCTTGAGGGTTGAATGTATAGTCGAGGTATGTATGTTGAATGTTGCAATTCTTGTAGGAGCAACTACAAGGAGTGGCTATGTTGTTAGGGTGCTAAACTGGAAAGGGAGTGTTTAATGCAATGAATAAGATAAGATTTCCCTATTCCTGATGTGCCTTGTATGATCATGTGCAAGGGTTTATCAAATGCACAAGCACTGCAATGGTCCAATACAAGTGTAAGAGCGAGTTGTTGTTTGGGGGAGAGCGGATATGGGAGGTTGTTAAACTCAAATGGTGTTTGGCCAGAATTATGGTACACCTTGTTTGTGCTTACGAATTGCTCTACGGTTTCATGTAAAGCTTGAGGCACTGTATGCTCATTCCACTTGTTGCAATTGTCAAAGTTGTGTCTTCAAAGCATATCAAGGGAATTAAGATTTCCATGAGTACCAAGACCCAGTTGTGATAGGAATTCCCACTCATTCAACTGTACTGTATCTCCTATATTGCTTTCAAGCTCTACTTCCTCTGCCTCTTCTTGATTGACCTCTTTATTAGGTTTATGTTCAATATGACACACATAATATTTAAGTATATTCATATCCTTCCAATTTGCAATAATATCCTCTTTAACAATACCGATTTTGTGACCAAGTTTTGAAATTGCTTGTAAAGAAGTAGTTCGCTCCAAAAAAATGTCTCAAAATGTTATGAATCCTCCTCTGGAATAGCACTAAATTAGGGGAAGAAACTGATAATTGCCTTTTGTTTCCTTTCTTTCCACTTACCTCCTTTTCGATTTGATGAAAATGAGAATGATCATGTAGATTCAAGTTGTGTTAATTTATCCATTTGAGGAGGACATTGTGTGTACAATTGGAGATAAGTAGACTACAATATGTTTTCACTTGGGTTTGTCCTAATTCGATTGAAAACTTTTTGCTGAACATTAAGTGTCATAAATGTGCGATTGCAAACAATGAGGGGCAACTTGTGCAACATGTGGCACATTTCTTGTGCACCTATATCACGATCAACAATAATCTCATACATGAATTTTTTTTATGCTGCGAGAGCTTTGTCTTTTGGTGCTTGATTTCTATGAATGCGTGTTAAAATATTGATACAACTTTCATATTTTCATTTTGCTTTCGCAACATATTTTGCAATGTACTTTAAGACAAGTGTTTTTGGAAGCATAGGTTGACAATTCATATTGGCTCTCCATATGGAAAGCATTTTTGGACTATGTATATTCAACCTATCATCATTACGTGCAAGGGAGAATGTTCTCTTCCCATTTGCATCATTGCACAAGGAAGTGGTGGCACATTCTAGCCAAGGCGCATTATACCGACACTCCATGTTGGTGCCTTTCTTGCAAAGACAGGTAGATTCTAAACATTTGGTGTGTCTCTAGATACAGTTGAGTAACTCTTCATAGTCAGTAAGTGTATTTTTAGTGAATATTTTGGCCGTTGTTAGTAAGCATGGATCGTCTTGCATAGATCAGTGTCATGTGTTGTTCCTATCTACTAGATTACAAGGATTCTAGGCATTAACATATTTATCAAAGAATGATTTAGCTATGTTTACATTAGTATGATTGCTCCAGTCCAGTTTGTCCATGTTTGGTGCCCCTCGGAGCCAAATGAACCCATGTACATGTGAAAACCCTCGATGTTGCCACTTGTATCTATACGAATAGTCTGTCACACAAAAGAGCTTCTTTAAGACCTCTTCGCAAAATATTGTGAATTGTTGATGCATGTATAAGGACGTGGTATGTGGGTTAGTAACAATGTTATCTATGCGATCCTTAGTGTTTTCTATTTTTGGTGTTGCTCCCTTTGAAAATAGTTGGTGTAAATCAAGTCATTTTGTATCTACAACACTTAAGGTGACGAATAGCGTAGGGGAGCCTATTTGGTTGATCATGTTTGATAGCTCACCACGACACTTATTCCAATATTCTCATGTGCCTCTAAGGGAGGATCCATAATGCATCAACTATTCTGCTAATTTAGTGTCTGGTAACTGTTGTATGTGGTGACGAAGAATGTCAATGGTGGTTGGTATGCAGTCCTTAGCATTTTTCTTAACAAAAATAGAGGCAACACCTTGGCTTTGGTGTCACATCAACAAGTTCAAGACAAAATATCTAAACCTTGGATGGCTTCCAAATCTATTATCATGAAACCTCATTAGGTGTAACATATATTTGTGCATATCAACTTGTCTATAGCGAGGTTGAAAATGTAGTGCACTACCCTTTGGAAAGAGTGAAGGAAAAACCATGTCTAAAAGGCCCGTTGTATTATATTCATTAACTGGTGAAGACTCAAGTGTTGGCCAATCAATAATGGTGTCATTTTGATCTCTAACTTGAAATGCTTCTTTTATTTGGTAATCTAGTCATAAATGATGAGGAAGAAGTGAAATCATTGTCTGTTGGGTTCACATCAAATGCTGATGCATTGTTTGGTGCAACCATATGTTCATTGGTATCAATAATGTTATGAAGCATACTAGAAATGTTTGTCTTTGTATCAGGGAGTTCTTTGAGGGATGCAAAATCCACCTCGACGTCTTTGTAGTAAGGGTCATATGTGAGTTTATATTTTAGTGAGGACCAAACACAATGCCTACTTACATAGCAATCGTAATGGTAACCTTTTGTATTGGTTGTTCGAACCACCAACACATCCAAGGTTGTAATTTGATGTGGTAGGTATTTTGCTATGGTTTTGATACCTTGTGGGAAACAAATTGTGTGCCCACTATATTTGTATTGGCCTCCACGAGCATGAGTAACTTGTATTATTGGATTGACTCATGCTATAAGAATTTCTTCAACTTGTGTGAGTTTTTGTAACTCGTAAGGTTGTATTCCTGGGTCCATAGAGTTGGACGATAAGAAACGATGTCTACCTTTCTCACAAAAGCATCTAACACAAACTGGACTACTTTATGTTGAGTTGGTCTATATTCCTGGGTAACATTCATGGAAAATTTTTCAAGTTGGCATGTTTGATAGTTTATCTATTCTCAAGCGAAATCGTTTAGACGCTTCCATAAAGTTTGTGTTCCAGTTTGTGGTAGGCTTGTGGCGTGATTTTGGAGATTATGCATTGTTTGTTGTGCATACTTCGACAAATCTTGGTCAGAAGGGTGTTCATTTTGGGATGTTGTACCTTCATATGATGTGATGTTGGGTTCGTTCAATTGAATGGAGGTTGGTGCACTAGCTTGTATTGTTTGTTTTCCTATGCGTTGCATATGATGATAAATTCTTATTTATTCTTTATATTAATATAATAGTCATGACTTCTTTTATGAGATTGTATGCTTTTAGGGTTAAAGCTCGCCATCTGTAAAGGAAATAGGAGCTACCATCATCAAATGTACAATTACAAAAACATATAAAAGTAAAGAATATAAACTTGTGTGGGGAAGAATTATCCATTATATGGAAAGAGTATCTCAATCATTCTAATTTTGATAATTATTTTGAGATATTATTAGTATGCTATATACATAAGATTAAAAATATATTCAATACACATGTGACTTTGGAATTCCATGTATGAAATAATAAGTAATCAAAGTGTATTACATGTAAGATGTTACAAAATTGTATTTACATTACATTGTCGATTGTATTGAATGAGTTCTTCAATCATTGTAATTCAATGGAAGAGATCAATCACATTATTTTCATAATAACAATATACTCAATACACATGTGACTTTAAAATTCCATGTATGTAATAAAAAGTATACAAAGTATACTATATAAGATGCTAGAAAACTATATATACATTACTGTAATGTCCCCTTCTCAAACCTGATCTTTCTAGTGACCGTTGGCCTTTTCTTTGGGAACCCGAAGGCTAGTCGAAAGATAAATTAGGGTTTCCTATTTTTGAGGAGGTCCTTTTTCAGGGATGATGGATTCAATGGCGGATTCCTTCTGGGTTTTCAGAGGGCTTCGCAGTGGTATGTTCATCTCAGCTTTCAGAACACTTTTTGGAATTTACTATTTTTAGTAAATTCTATTTTTGGCAGCTTTCCAGATGAGTTCAGCTCGGTTGACTTCCTGCTTCAGTTTGGTCAGATGTCTAGTTCAATATTGGCTTCAGGGCATCTTCGGAGGGATAAGTTAAGTCATTTAATTAAAAAGTCACGTTTAAATATTATAATTTAACGTTGACCATGGGCCTAGATTAATGACTTAAAGATGTTTTTAAAAAAGGGGTTTTGAGGGTGGCGCCTCATTAAAAGATTATTTTAATTATTGTCAAAGTCAAGCAAGCTTATGTTGGGCGCACTTTTCAAAGCATGGCATTTAATTAAAATATCAATTATTAAACCTTGAAGGAGAAGGTACGCCCTTTTGAGGAGATTAGGGTTTTTGACTTGAAAGTGACTTTAGGGTTACGAGAAGTTGAATGGAAAATTATATAAGGAAGGAGTTGAGCATCATTTGATTATCTTTGGATGACTATACTGTTATGCTGCCGGATTGGCTCTGGAATCGCTTCGAGGAATGAAGGCCTCCTAGCTCGGGCATCGCTTCGTGTTTGCAAGACAACATCTAGTGATGATTTATTGTATTGTGAGTTGCATTTAAGTTCGTGCATTGTATTTCAGCTTATTGCATATTTAGATTAGATTTGGCATGTTAGAGGTTTCAGCATATTGCATTATTTAGCACAGCAGATTTGTGTTTTTGCTCATAACTTGAAAAATACAAAAAAAGATCTTCTGGGTATTGCATCAATATTTGAGTTTGTAAAGGGCGCCCATATTCTCCAGATTATAGCATTTTAAACGGAGTATTGAATTTTTAAGAAGTCGAACTTCTTGCTGGGCCGTACCTCTTAGTCTTGCATTGTTTTCCGTGCAATATTAAATATAGGCATTTTGGATCTGTCCTTTGCATCCATTTTAGGCGCCTTATCATTAGCTGTTAATTGCATCCAAGAATAGGTTAATCGGGCAAGGTTTGAGTGATTTACGAATCATTTAGGGAATCTTTAGGTTGCTGTTCAAAGGGTTTTAAAGTACAGATCTGTCAATAACAGTATACAGAAATCTGCATTTATGATTTGGGGTTTGGCATGGAGATTTACTTAAAGCTTGTAGCAAATTCTTAATTGAATGTACTCTTTGCAAAGCGTTTGATATCCTGACATTGCAGGCAATAATTGTCAATTTGTAAACTGGCAGTAGTACTGACCAGTGTTCATTAATATTGCTCTGTTATGAATTGTAAACTCATTCTTACTATCAGCATTAGTTTGTAATAGTTTTAGCTCCGCCCTATGGTAGCTACTTTCCCGTCTTGGGTCAGCAAGCACATTCTGGGTGTCGAGTAATTCATGTTTCAACATTATTTACTACAAGCTTTTTGTTGTTGTAATCACTCCGTCATATGGTCCCCCTCACTCCGCATTGGATTGGGTAGCACATACTTGACGTTGAGTTCCTTTCTGTACTTAGCGTAGAAGACCCTCTGACCAATGCTCACCATCATCGGTGCCATTCTGGTTAGAGTTTCAGCATAAGCAGTTTGTTTCAGATCCTCTGACCAATGCTCGCCATCATCGGCGCCATTCTAGTTAGGGTTTCTTTCTTGCACGTTTTGGTTTATCCATCTAATCTTAACAGGTGCACTGTCTGTAATTGCTTTGTAATCTGTTAATTAAAAAAACGAAAAAAAAATTGGCTCGGAATATTTCAATTACATAAGTAATGACCTATACCTAAACACTAGCAATATGACACATATCATTGATGCCACCAAACATGAGAAATTTTTTTGCAACAAGATCTAGCTCATCAAACTTTGTGATTGTTGATTTTACCTGTCCTTCAACACCACTTGAATCATAGGAATTAATGATTGTGAAGATAAATTGCTTGAATAATACTCCCTTCATTATGGTCTCATATTCAATTTGTTTTCCACAATTGAATTGCAACATGTATAAATCATTTGTAGACATTCCAAGGAGTGTGGTGGCTAGTTCTTCAAAAGAAACAACCCATAATATTCCTATATGATTTGCTAGCTTTACTTGAAGTATGTATCTGTAGTCACATTTAGTAGTTAGCTTTGCACTTTGAACAATACCATGTTTGATCATCATTTTGGACAACTTTTTTTTACATTGTTTTCCATCTAACTCAAGGGGACAAGATGGATAGAAAAAAAAAAAATTTAATGAATTGTACTGTTTCTTTTAGAGTGCATTGGAAAATTTGTTTCACATTGGTAGTTTTCTCTTCAATATTAGCAATTGTTTTTCTCGTAAGCATGAGAGGTGCATCCAAAGGTTGTATATTTGATGGAGTAATATCAGTACCATTTTTTTCAAACCATGATTTGAGTTATTTTGCCTCCTCTAGGCTTGGGTTTATAAATAGGTGGGTGCTTGCCAAAGTGCTTATGACCTTACCATTATACTCAGTGACATGATCATTTTTTATTGCAAGTACATTAACATGATTTGAGTGATACATATCTTGAAGTTGTTTTCCTTCTTTTTCTGTAGTTGGACCCCATAAAGTAATATTAATGGTAGATTAAGAGATATCTATCAACTTGATGCTCCTTCGAAGAACTTCAATCCTATCCCTCCTCATGGTTGAACTCGAAACGAAACATATGAATATTCCAATAATATCAACAAGGACATTATTGTTCAATTCTGTAATGTCCTTGAAAGGTGTGATAGAGAACTGATGTTTGGGAATTGCAAGGTCATCTTCAGAGAGAGAAATTTTGGAATCTTCCACTAAACAAATCTCAAGCTGGTTATTCAATTTGTTGTATAACCTATTAGTTGAATTAATAGTTCCACCAGATATTGTATATACTTCTCCAACAAGAAATTTCATGTAGTGAAGGCTCGCAACTTCATTAAAGCAAGTTACATGTATTTCAATGCACTCACAATCAATAATATCAAATGAAAAGACCTACCCTTGTCCCTTCTATGTTTTGAAGCTGTGCATTTGTCTTTTCATTGTCACACAACCCTTTATAAGCCACATTGTTTGGAATAGATTCAAGTTTCTAATAGGTGTAATATTGGAGGGAATGTCTTTCTTTTGTAGAGATGAGCATAATCCAAAAAGTGCCTTGCGGGAGGTGGCTTTGTTACCCTAACATAGTCATTCATGCTTGTAGATGGAGTAGTTGAGCTTGTAGCATTTACTTGTTGGGATTCTTTTTCAAGTAGGTAGATGGGTTGACCAATGATATTTTGCTTCAAACATGTGATATCTATTTCAGAGATGACAATCCACCTATAAAGGTGCAATGAGTAAGTATTTTGAGTAGGAAAAAATGTGACATAATGGGTTAAAAAAGCTAAGCTATAAGATGTGATTTGGAATTTTGTAGAAGAGCATGTAAATATTGTTGCTCACCTTGAATTACAAATAACATGGAAACTGTAGCCTATGAGTTTAATAATAGATCCTTTCTGGAGTTATTTAGAAGCTATGTAGTGGTTGTACTTTTTTGGAAGTGTAGCCTTTTACTTATGTACCCCATCTGATAGCTCCACTCTATATCGAGCAGCTTGTTCAAGGCCATGTCCAAATAGTGAAATGTCTAATGCTTGTAGATGGGGTTGCAAGTTTGGGTTTCCATCATTGATCATCTTGATTGTATTTTCAGTCAAAGAATACATTCTCATTAGAGGTGGTTGTGTCACTATAACACTATCATCTAGGCTTGTAGATGTGGCCTTTACTTGCTGGGATTGTTCTTCAAATAGGTAGGTGGGTTTCCCAATGATATCCAGATGCAAACATGTTATTTCAACTTCAGATATGACAATCCACCTATAATGTTACAATGAATAAGTATTATGAATAGGAAAAAATGTTACACAATGGGATCAAGAATGCTAATTTGTAAGTTTTGATTTGGAATTTGGTAGAAAAGCATTCAAATATGGTGGCTCAAATTGAACTAAAAATAATAGGGAAACTGTATTTCATGATTTTAAGTACAGATCCCTTCTAGAGTTCTTCAGAATCTATGTAGTGGTTGTATTGTTTTAGAAGTGTAGCCTTCTGCTTATGTACCCCATCAGATAGTTGTACTATATATCAGTTGGTTGGTTCAGGGCCATGGCCAAACATTGAAATATCTAATACTTGTAGATGGGGTTGCAGGTCTAGGTTTCCATTAGTGATCATCTTAATTGCATTCTCAGTCAAAGAAATCATTGTAACGAGAGACCGAGCTAGTCCTTGCAAAAATGTAAATTGCAAGTGGTAGCTATTACTTACTACAATTGACATATTAAATCATACTTTGTGAAGTAGAAAATGAATATGTTGTATAGACAACAAAATGAAGCTTACTAAGTTGATAGTAAATGGACACAATCTAGTTGAAATAAAGGTGCTTAGAAAATTTACATAGTGTACAACAAATTTGGAAGAATACCTATAAATGTGATTGCGAATAGTTTTGTTTATCAAAATAGCGGCCTTTTTAAGTTAACTTGCTGCATTTATAAGAGAAAAAAAGAGAAAAGGTAGTGAGTTAAAAAATTAAAGAAACTACTAAATTAGGAAACCTAACTATAATTTAGGCTACTTGTATTAAGTAAATGAACTGTACAATTTTAACCTATATTGGCCAAAATAAAATTGCGTTGAGTCTAAATAATTAATGAACCCAACCTAAAGATTGAGATACTTTGAAATACATCTTTGTAGCTATAAGGAAGATATTGTTGGAATATGTGCCTCAATCCTTACTGACAAAAAACTCCTTGAAGGAAAAGTCGGTGTGACATCATGGATGTCTGGCCGACTAACTATTCTAAAGCTCTTAAAAAGTTCATATCGCCGTGACTTTTTGTGTTCGGTGTGACCTTTTGGCAAATTGAGATCTTTGGGCGACAGTTTGATCTTATCGGGCTAACTCACAGGTGTTGGGGAGAGGTCCCAGCAAATGGTGAAAGTCTCACTAACAACATTTGGTCATCGGGGAAACATAAGGCTCTTGGGATGAAGTCCTGGTGAATAGAATGTCTCGCCGAATGGGTGTTCACGTGGAGTCTTCGCGGTGACTTCAAATACTTCAAAATGAAGTCTTCGTGGCTAACGTAAGTCTCGCTGACGTCGGGCTAACATAAGGATCATCGGGGAGAGGTCTCAATGAAACTGGAAAGTCTCGTTGACGAGAGTATTCTCGTGGTGCCTTCGTGGTGATAAAAGACTTCGCTGAGAAGTCTTGGTGACTTAGATAAGTCACGCCAATAGTCTTCGGTAAGACATGATGGAACTCAATGAAAGGTCACAGCGAAGTTTGAAGGTCTTTCTGACAACAAATTCCCATCGATGTAACATGAAGGTTCAGTGAGAGGTCTTGGCGAAGATTAGTATGTCTTGCCACTGGAATGTCTGATCATTGTGACTTGTGTCTTCGATATGAGTCTCACCGAAGAGCGATAGTCACGCCAAATGGAAAACACATGACAACATGACTTGAAGATTTTGACATAAGGTCTTGGCGATATATGGAAGTCTTGCCGATGGTTTCTCTAAGTTTGATATGAGTCTCACTGGTAAGGGAAACTCTTGCAGATAGGAACGAAATGGACATCGATGGTTTCTATATGACATGTTACACTCATTATGTTGTCTTGCCGACTGTTGGAGACTCAAGCTGATATCAATATAGAAACTTTGTGGCATCGGGGAGACACTATTAGTGTCTCACTGATATGCCAACAAAGTTTGATCGTCGTTGACCGTGTGACCATCCTATGTGCCATCTTGCTGGACCAATTAGAGGAAGTGGTTTTCAAATGGATGACTATTGGTTTTTTGTATTAGTTGCAATGCTGGAGAAAAACTATATGCAAGGAAAAATCATCTGCTCAAAAGGAAACTATCTATGATTGGCAATGGCAAATAAGGATGCACAGAAGACAAAATTAGAATGTGAATAAAATAAAAGCAGATCGATTCTGATTTGAGGATGAGGATGAGTTTTTTGAGTTGTTGAGAGCATTGTCTATAACTGATGAATAGTGAATGAAGCTACTATGAAATACAAGAGAGTTGTA
Source organism: Sequoia sempervirens (assembly GCA_007258455.2). Lineage (NCBI taxonomy): Eukaryota > Viridiplantae > Streptophyta > Pinopsida > Cupressales > Cupressaceae > Sequoia > Sequoia sempervirens. Next base: position 166,696,133 of record VDFB02353493.1, on the reverse strand, counting down.
TTTTTGATTGTCTATAATTTTGTTACTGTAATACAAAGAGATTCAGCCTGGTGTGGTGGGTTTTTTTTCGAAAGGGTTTTCCTACTTAAATTTATTGTTCAGTTGTATTTGTGTATTTGCTCTATTTCTATAAATCTTCATGTGTGTCTTAATTAGATTGTAATTTGAAAATTAAAATCCCTACATTTCATTCTTCCCTGTGGATTTGACATTAGGAAAGTGTTTCCACACCTCTGCTTTCCTTACAAGTGGTATCAAATCCTAGCCAGTTGTGTTGTCCTTGTGAGTGGGTTGGGTTTTTTGTGTCAATCCTTTTCCAGTGGGAGTTTGGTAGAGGTCTATTAATTTAATTATAGATTACGATGGCAAGCACATCCAGAAAGATGGAGATAGAGAAATTCAATGGTAGCAATTTTGAGCTGTCGAAACTCAAGATGGAAGGTCTGTTAGTGGATCGTGATCTTTGGACTGTTGTGTCTGGAACAATGCCTCAAGGCATGAAGCAAGAGGATTGGGACCTATCAGATAGAAAATAAAAAAGGGCTAATAAGGCTCTGTTTAGCAGATTCTGTTCTTCTGAATGTACATGAAGAAAAGATTGCATCTTCCTTGTGGAAAAGATTAGCATCTATTTATCAAGGTAGGTCCTTGGTGAACAAGTTGTTCTTGAGGAAGAATTTGTACTCTTTGAGAATGTAGGAAGGAGGGTTTGTTGCTGATCACTTAAATGCTTTTAACATGTTGATTGCTCAGTTGACATTTGTTGGTGTGAAGATTGAAGATGAAGATTGTTGCATATTGTTACTATGTTCTTTGCCTGATTCTTGGGATCATTTGGTGATGGCTATAGGGAGTACAACATCCACATTCAAGATGGAAGATGTTTCTTTTCTGTTATCAGAAGAAATGAGAAGAAAATCTTCTGAGATGGCAAAGGAGGCTCTAGCTATCAGAGGTAGACCAAAGGAGAAAGGAAAGAAGAAGGACAAGAAGTCCAGATCAAAATCAGAAGGGAGATCAAAGTCTCCTGGTAAGAATTCCAAGGTGAAGTGCTAGAATTGTGGGCAACCTGGTCATGTCTGAAAGGATTACAAGGAGGAGAAAAAGAAGAATAATTCTTCTAGAAATGATTCTTCTCATAGTGATGCAGACACCTTCATTGTAACTTTGGCTACACGGGCATCAGATGATGTCTGGCTGATTGATTCCGGAGCATCTCTCCACATGACATCTCATAGAGAATGGTTCATGAAGTATGAAGAATACAATGGTGGAAAGGTGTACTTGGAAAGTGATTCATCTTTGGAAATTGTTGGTCGTGGAAGAGTCAGAATTCAATTCCCTGATGGAAGAGTAAAGGGACTCAACGATGTAATGCACATACTAGGTCTGGCTCGTAATTTACTTTCTGTAAGTAAGCTGAATGATATCAAAGTGCAGGCCACGTTCTCTGGAAATGGATGCAAGATTCCTAGAGGCTCTATGGTGCTGGCTAGGGGTGCTCGAATTGGTACTCTGTACAAGCTGGATGCACTAGCTATTCAATGCAATAGTGTCTCTACAAAGTCACTTCAGGCTACTCATGGAGAAAAGAAGGAAAACGTTCCTGATGGTGTAAAATCCATGAAGATTAAACTTCCAATAGAGAAGACTATGCTCTGGCATCATAGGCTAGGCCACATTGGTGAGAAACGTTTAAAAACCTTAAAAAACAAAAACCTGGTAGAAGGGCTTGAAGATTGTAACTTTGAGTTTGATTTTTGTGAACATTGCATATATGGAAAGTAGCACCGTGTTTCATTTTATTCCAGTCCTCACAAAACTTCTAGTTTGCTTGATTATATACATTCTAATGTGTTTGGTCTAGTGAATGTTCCTTCTTTGTCTAAATCAAGATACTATGTGTCATTTATTGATGATTATTCAAGAAGAGCATTTGTATATTTTCTGAAAAGTAAATCAGAAGTGTTCAGTCAGTTTAAGGAATTTAAAAACCTTGTTGAAAATCAGACTAGTAGAAAAATAAAATGTTTAAGGACTGACAATGGCGGTGAGTTTTTTTTAGATGAATTTGAAAGGTACTGTAAAGATCATGGGATCAAAAGACACAAGACTACACCTTACACTCCACAATAAAATGGAGTTGCTGAAAGGTTCAACATGACAATAATGAAGAGAGCACGAAGTATGCTGAGTAGTGCTGGATTGGAGGAGAAGTTCTGGGCTGAAGCAGTCTCTACAACATGTTACTTGGTAAATCATTCTCCTAACTCTGCTCTTGTTGAGAAGACGCATTTGGAAGCATGGTCCGGAAAGAAGCCCTCTCTTAGACATATTCGTGTCTTTGGTTGTGAGGCATATGCATATGTGCCATTTGAAAAAAGATCTAAATTGGAAAACAAAGCTATAAAGTGTATTTTTATTAGCTATAGTGCTAGTATAAAAGGATACAAGATTTGGAATCCTGAAACTGAGAAGGTTTTGCACAACAGAAGCATTATCTTTCATGAGCTGAAACCTTCTACTTTGGATCTGTAGTTAGAGAAGAAATCAAAAAATGTAAAGGATGTAGTAGCAATTCCTCCGACACCAGATAAAGAGGAATTGAAAAATCAAAATGTACCTGATACTGAGGAGAGCTCAAGTAGTTCTGAAAGTTTTGATGAAGATGAAGAATCACCTCAGCCTTAGCCTCTGATGAGGTCAACTCATGAAAGAAAGCAACTTGATAGGTATAGGTTTTCTTTAATTGAGTCTACTTGTGCCTATGCTTTAATTTCTAGCACTAATGAACCTAGGACTGTGAAAGAGGCATTCAAAATGTCTGATGCAAACTCTTGGTTGGAAGCATGGATGAATGAATAAATGGCATCATTAGACAAGAATGATACCTGGAGTTTGGTACCATTGCCTAAAGGCAGAAAAGTTGTGGGCTGCAAATGGGTGTTTAAAAAGAAAATAGGTATGGATGGTAGTGTGGAGAAATATAAAGCAAGGCAAGTTGCAAAAGGTTATTCCCAAGTAGAGGGAATTGACTATGGATAATATTTTCTCCTGTAGCTAAGTTGGCATCCATTAGATTTATTTTGTCCCTTGCAATAGCATATGACTTAGAGATTGAATAGATGGATGTGAAGACAACTTTTTTCATGGTGATCTTGAAGAAGAAATTTATATGTCCCAGCTAGAGCACTTTGTGGAGAAAGGTAAAGAAAGACTAGTTTGCAAGTTAAAGAAATCTCTGTATGGTTTAAAAAAATCTCCTAGAATGTGGTACCATAAATTTGACACTTTTGTTTTGTCATTGGGATTTGTAAGATCAAAATGTGATCATTGTATATATTACAAAGCTGAAAGTGATCAAGTCCTTATTATTGCACTCTATGTTGATGATATGTTGTTCATAGGCAATAGTAAGCTGATTATTTCTAATCTTAAGTCTCAGTTGTTTGCAAAGTTTGAAATGAAAGATCTTGGTGCAGCAGACTACATTCTGGGAATGGAAATAACTAGGTACATAAAGAATAGAAAGCTTTGGCTCAGTCAGAGTAATTATAGCATGACTATTCTGGAGAGATTTTGTATGACAGATTGCAAATAACTAGTTGTTCTAGTTATGCAGGGAATGAAGCTATCTATTGAGGATTGTCCAAAATCTTCTTCTGAGATGGAGGACATGACCAGTGTGCCTTATGCAAGTGCAGTTGGCATTCTCATGTATGCTATGGTCTGTACAAGGCCAGACATTTCCCAAGTAGTGGGAGTTCTTAGTCATTTTATGGCAAATCCTGGAAGGACACATTGGGATGCTATGAAGAGAGTGTTTAGATATCTGAAGGGCACTTCAGACTATGATTTATGTTACCATGGAAACTTGGTTGAATCACAGAGGACTCTCAGTATTCAAGGTTATGTGGACTCTGATTGGGCAAGGGACATTGATAGTAGAAGATCCACCAATGGATATATTTTCATGAAGAATGGTCATGTAGTGAGTTGGATGAGCAAGCAGCAAGCTATAGTCGCTTTGTCCACTACAGAGGTAGAATACATGGCAGTAACACATGCCTGTAAAGAAGCAATCTAGTTAAAACATTTGTGTTCTAACATTGGTTTTGATGTAGGAAATATTACTATTTACTGTGACAGTCAGAGTGCTATATGTTTGGCAAAGAATCCTACTTTCCATGCCAAAACAAAACATATAGATGTACAATATCACTTTGTATGAGATATGGTGGAGGATGGGAATGTATCTTTGGAGAAAGTGGATACTCTGGAGAATGTTGCAGATGCATTGACAAAGCCTATGAGCACAAACAAGTTCAGGTGGTGTTCCAGTTCAATGGGCCTCTTGGCCCATGAATTTTAGTAGTTTTATTATGTTTTGGAGGTGTCAGTAAGATATTCGTCAAGTGGGAGCTTGTTGGAATATGTTCCTCAATCCTTACTAACATAAAAATCCTTGAAGGAAAAGTCATTGTGACATCATGGATGTCTGGCCGACTAACTATTTTGAAGCTCTTAAATAGTTCATATTGTTGTGACAGGGTTGATGTCTTGCTGACAAGTCTATCGCTGTGACTTTCTGTGTTCAACATGACCTTTTGGTGAATGGAGATCTTTGGGCGACAGTTTGATCTTATCAGGATAACTCATAGGTGTCAGGGAGAGGTCCTAGCAAATGGTGAAAGTCTCATCGACAACATCTGGTCATCGGGGAAACACAAGGCTCTCAGGATGAAGTCCTGGTGAATAGAATGTCTCACCGAATGGATGTTCATGTGGAGTCTTCGCGATGACTTCAAAGAATTCAAAATGAAGTCTTGGAAATTGATGTAAAGTCTTACCAATGTTGGGCTAACATAAGGATCATCAGGGAGAGGTCTCAACAAAACTAAAAAGTCTCGCCGATGGGAGTATTCTCATGGTGCCTTTGCGGTGACAAAAGACTTCGCTAAGAAGTCTTGGCGACTTAGATAAGTCATGCCGATAGTCTTCAGTAAGACATGATGGAACTCGATGAAAGGTCACAGTGAAGTTTGAAGGTCTTGCCAACAACAAATTCTCATCAATGTAACATGAATGTTCGGTGAGAGGTTTTGGCAAAGATCGACATGTCTTTCCAATGGAATGTCTGATCATTGTGACTGGTGTCTTCGATATGAGTCTCACCGAAGAGCGATAGTCACTCCAAATGGAAAACACATGACGACATGACTTGAAGATTTTGACATAAGGTCTTGGCGATATATGGAAGTCTTGCCGATGGTTTCTCTGAGTTCGAAATGACTTGGGTGCATTCGATATGAGTGTCATCAGTAAGGGAAACTCTTGTCGATAGGAACGAAATGGACATCGATGGTTTTAGTATGACATGTGACACTTGCTATGTTGTCTTGCTGATTGTTGGAGACTTAAGCCGATATCGATAGAGAAACTTTGTGGCATTGGGGAGACACTGTTAGTGTCTCACCAATATGCCAACAAAGTTTGATCGTTGTTGACCATGTGACCATCCCATGTGGCATCCTGCTAGACCAATCAGAGGAAGCGGTTTTCAAATGGATGACTGTTGGTTTTTTGCATCAGTTGCAACGCTAGAGAAAAACTACATGCAAGGAAAAATCATCCGCTCAAAAGGAAACTGTCTATGATTGGAAATGGTGGATAAGGATGCACAGAAGACAAAATCAGAATGTGAATAAAATAAAAGCAGATCGATTTTTATTTGAGGATGAGGATGAGCTTTTCAAGTTGTTGAGAGCATTGTCTATAACTGATGAATAGTGAATGAAGCTACTGTGAAATACCAGAGAGTTGTATTTCTGATTGTATGTAATTTTTTTGTTACTATAATACAAAGAGATTTAGCTTGGTGTGGTGGGTTTTTTCCCAAAATGGTTTTCCCATGTAAATTTGTTGTTCAGTTGTCTTTGTGTATTTGCTCTATTTCTATAAATCTTTCATGTGTGTCTTAATTAGATTGTAATTTGAAAATTAAAAGCCCTGCATTTCATTCTTCCCTGTGGATTTGACATTAGGAAAGTGTTTCCGCACCTCTGCTTTCCTTACAAATATATGGTGTTTTTTTTTTTTGTGAACCTTCATTATGAGAAAATGTGTTGTATGTTGTACATGTTTCTTTTGTATGGTAATTTAATATAGTATAGTGTGGTATATTTTAAAACAATGAATTTGGTTTAAGATAATACCGTTGGTGGAGAGGGTTTGGGTTTGAGGAAAAGATTCAAATATTATCATTCTTCTAAGTTAATAAATTATATGAAATGTAGGTAGATCAAAGGAACAATGTTTGAAGGAGACATATAATATTATGTAACTGAATGAACAAATCTGCAATATTATGATAATAGTACATATTATATCTCTATATTTATGAAGAAAAAGCATATCACATGGTGTTGTAGTAGGTTACATCTAACCTTACATTTCTTGTCGGGATTTAAAAAATAACCAAAAGTGTATTACATGGTAATGTATTGGGTGACGTAATGTATTTTCCATGCGAGGCCAAATGCCTTGTTCATAGTATATCTGACCTTACATTTCTTGTACACATTTACAAAATAGCCAACTATGCATAAGTTGGTAGAAGTCGTAAATACATGGTTAAATCAAACACTATATACATATTTATAAATTGAAAGTGTATTGGACATCATTTAGGTAATTCTGGAATGCTTATTTTATGTAGATAGAGCCGCCTTGTGCGTAGAACTCATACACTTTCATTTTGTGAAGGAACATAGAGAAGGAACCCAACTTTGCACAAGTTTTGTGGAATTCTCGTACTGTTGTTTCCATTGACTGAATCCCACTTTCTTTTACACTTTGCATGTTTTGAATAGTGGCCTTCACTTGTTGTAGCAAGTCAAGGAAACTAGCTATAGTGTCATTCACAAAATCTTGTATGAGGCTTGTAGAAGAGCTATTCCAATTGACTGATGGTGTTGAGTTGGTTGACATAATGGGAAAACTTGAGCTACTCGAGATTTCAATAATATCATTGCATTGATGCAGATTTTCCATACCTGAGTGAACTATAATATTTTGAATTATTTTACTTTAAAAATGAATACCTCTAACCTTCAAATATAAACTTTACTCTAATGAAATATAATACTACTTCAAAAAGAAATTAAATGAATAGATATATTGCTAATTTAACAACTCTTAATAGATATATTGCTAATTTTCCTATTAAATTCCAACAATATGACAAAATTTAAATCTAAACATTTTAAATTATACAATTCGTAAATAAAAACTAACTTTACTAACTAATTACTAAAGTGGATATCTTTTACAGCTCCTTCCTTAAAATATATTATTATAACTTTACTAATTAATAACTAAAGTGGATTTTATGACAATAGTTTATTAAAAAATGTAATCTATAATCCATGTCATACAAAACTAATATATTTAAATATACACATATGTAAAATTGACCTAAAATCTTAAAAAATATATATATTTAAATATACAAATATACAAATATTACATTTAATAGTAACTATAATTATTATATATGATTTAATGTTCACAATTTTAAAAAATATTGTGAATTAATCATATATCATACTATATTTATATTTCATAATTTATATTACAAAATCAAAATACCGAAAGCCACATGTATAAGCAGTTTAAAGTGTAATTAGGGCATCAAATGGCTCTACATATTATTGAACACCCTTGCAGATGTGTTGCACTAATAGGTTCAAAAGAATAGAGAATGTGGCTTTAAAAGAAGTTCTTTTGATATAAATTGATAGAGAAGAGTGATGAAATAACAAAGGATGGGTGCTAGAATGGGAAGGAGACTCTATTGCAAAGAGAGACATGTGATAGATTTGAAGAGAGAGAGACCACCATAAACAACATTGAACATCACACAAAAAGTGTCGAATATAAACAATATAAGCATTAGGTGAAATTCACTGTTCATAGGGCCAGATGCCAAAATAAACTATAGCCAATGATATAGATTTAAAACATTCAAATATGGATATAACATACAAGAAATAACAATGCATCACATAGAGTCCAAGAAAATGTCGACCATCCCCAAGCGCTAGTTTTGATATAAATCAATAAAGATCATAAAGGCTCATATCAATGGTAACAATTATGCTATCAAACTCAAACAATATCACTTGTCTAAGAAGACACAATGCAAGGGAGCGCCTAGACAAATATTGAAGAGGATTTAAGCACTATATCCATAGCTATATATATATAGTTGTGTGTGTGTATATATATATGGCTATAGATATTAGTGTATATATATAGTTGTATGTAAACTGTCAAGTATAGTTGTAGAGCTTTTAAGAACTACACAATGGTGGGAAATTAAAATTACATATAAAATACCCTCAGACCATTTGATGAACAAAACTAAATTGAACAATGGCTAAATTGAAGTATTCATATAGTTATTTTGGTTTAGAGAAATTTTCCAAGGAGAAAAAACCACCAACATGAGATCCCTATGCCATGTATTTTTCCATGACTCTTTTGGCACCACCATCAAGGACATTGGCCTTAGATATTGACTTCTTGAAAATAAGCCACCTGTTTATATGTGTTAAAATCAATTTTCTAATTACTCAACACATACATGGCAGGATAATCATCTAGCCAAAGAAAAATAATATTTGTTTTGAATAATGTTAAAACATCTCAGTGAGGAGCACCGTAAAAAAACTTTATCACTCTATTTCTTAAAGTAGAAAAACAAAACAACATGGCAATTGAGAAGGCGGAGGGAGGCTATGAATGGAGATAAAACCTATTTTGTAGGATATAGGTGGCGCCATCAGTAGAAATTTATCCTGCCCTAATTTATAGGCAATACACCTGTTAAATCAATTTCATGCCATTTTCTCTTCATCTGTGTAGGAAAGAGGAAGAAACGGGGGAGGAAGAAGTATTTTTCAGATTTTTGGTAGTTAATCAAACCTTCACTATACTGGCCAACAAATATGGCCCCTTGATGCATCTCCACCCATGAGCCTCCAACATTCTTGTTGTATCTAGTTGCTAACTAGCCATGGAAGTGTTGGTATGTGGCGACTGATCATGCTATACTGTACATCCCAACATGTATCCTTAGCAAGTATTTGAGTCATCCTGGGGCTGAGTATTGGAATGTGGTAAAATGGATTCTCCAGTACTTGAGAGGTACATCCAATAAATTTTTATGTTTTGGGGGCTCTAATACTAATTTAAAAGGCTATGTTGACTCAGATTTGGTAGGGGATATCAATACCAGGTGAAGTACCATGGGTTATGTATTTATAGTTGGTGGGACAATAGTGAGTTGGATTTCTTGATTGCAAAAGGTGGTTGCTTTATCCACCACAGATGCAAAGTATGTTGCTGCAAAAGAGGTGACAATGGAGATGATATGGCTACAACTTTTCATGGATGAGTTAGGAAAACAACAAGCTGGAAATTACTCATTTACAAATAGCAAGAGTGATATACATATTGCAAAGAATTATTCCTTGCATTCTAGAAGAAAACACATACAGTTGAGATACCATTTCATTCGGTCGGTGTTGATCGAGGATGGATAAGTCAAGCTAGACAAGATACATACAAATTCCAATCGAACGGATATGTTTACAAAGTTGGTGACAAGGGAAAAGCTAAGCTCCTCTTCAACTTCAGTTGGCCTTCAAGGTTGAATTCAAGTATAACAGAGCAGCATGGTCCAAGGTACTTATTTCTAGTGGGAGCTATAAGTGCAGCAGTGTTGTCTAGGATTAGTCTCCAAGTGGGAGATTGTTGGTATGTGGAGACTGATCATGCTATATTGTACACCCTGACATGTATCCTTGTTGGGATTTGGGGTTGGGCCAGGACCCAGGTGAGGGTTCGTGGGCGGCAGCCCCCGAGAGAAAAAATTTCCTCCTACTTTTTCGCATCATCACTAAAAGAGGAAAAATAAATGAAAAAGGGAAAAAACCGATTTTGTAGAACCCTAATCTAGAAGCTTCTAAGCTTGTTAAAAAGGGGTTCAGATGGGGGTTACAAGATGATGAAAAATGTGATTATTCGCAAGATTGTAATGGGTTTTTGCACTGGATAATAAAATCATTGGATGGCTACAATTTGGTGGATGTAGCCCGGATTGGGTGAACCACGTTAAATTATTTGTGTTATAATTTATTCTACGTGTTTTTTAGTTTTTTTGTTTATTAATTAAATTTGCATTTAATTGTTAGATATCTTCCTTTCTAACCCTAATAGGAAATGCTTAAACACAAAGACTTGGAATGGCCCTCTAGGTGATGTATATGACTTTTTCGATTACTCCAAGGCCAGTGATTGGTATTGGAATCTTGCAAAGAGGGTTCTCCCTTATTTTTAAGAGAAAATTATTGATTTGGCCATGGGGGAAATTGCACTATTTTTGTATAGATGTGTTAGGGGTAAATTCAAGGAGTGAAAATTTTAGGTTTACAATCATTTTTTTATTGGTTTTAATATCAAGACTAAAGAGACCATTGAGTGGCCCTAGAAGGAACACTGCAGATGGAAAACAATGGGATGGATCTTAAAGTAATAGCTCAAAGTTTGCCAATGGATGAAATAGCTAGTTTGAGAGATGGGTTGAAGCCCCTATCTATTGTATTTGATCTATTTTGATTTAATTATTTTATATAATTTTGTAACTATTGGGAACATGAAGTAAGCCCTTGTTATTGGTAGGAAATTTGATCAATGAATGGTGCTTGGAGTGGAATTATTGGAATTGACTCCACAATTCAAGATTTGTGTATGTAGAAATAAAGATTTGTTTTTTTTTTTTATCAAATTCTAAACTCTTGGGAATACATTGTGGGAATTTAATATACAGATTGAAAAGTAGTGTAGTAATTGCTAGTAAACAATTAGAAGCGTGTGCAAAAGAGTATCGTGGGTTGTAAGAGTTCCTATTGCTGCTATGCTCTATGCCTTTCTCGCCTTATAATGCTTCTAGTAGTCATTGTCAGTAATATTCTCTGTAGAAGCTATTTTTTTATTAATATTTACCTGCTTCTTTCTTTTTGTAGGGGCACAAGGTAGTGGCATTCATTTATCTCTATGAATGCATTTAACAACAACAATAAATGGGGTAGAAGAAATTTTTATGAGTAGAAGAGACATCCAAACACAGGTGGAGTTAGATATTTCATTTGAGTAAGTCCATTTCAATAGCTTTAGATTTGTTTTCTTACCAGAGTAAATGGATGGGACATTCCGATGCAAGTGATTCATTTGAGTAAATCCATTTCAACAGGTGCAGATTTGATTATATACCAAAATAAATGGATGTGACATGTTCATCGAAGGCATATGCTGATAGAAAGTTCTAGAGATAGTTCTGGAGACATTCGCTACCAATACATTTAATGCACCAATTGTTTGCTATTTAAATTTACATTTCCCTGAAACCGTTAGTTGTTTCATCTAAACTTTAGCAGTATGATTGCATGAGATAGTTTTTGTGTGAAAGCTCACACCATATATAGCCTATGGGCTAAAGACTATTTCAAATTTCTAAAAAGAGTGGAGATCCTTAAAATTTTCATGTAATTGTTACATGCTAATAAAGTTAGCCTACACGACTATTGGCCCCTCTCCTCTAACTTCAAAAAAAACTAAAAGGTTTTTTTTTCCATTGAAATAATAAAACAATAAAGCATTAAACATAAGACAAATAAACAATGTATAGATCAACAATTCTTCTTGAGATTATATCTTCCTATCTGTGCAATATATTTCAATTTATATAATTTGCTTTAAGTTCATTTCAAGATCTACTCTTATTGATGCACCCAATATTTCTAAACCTAAATTTGAATTTATTTGAAATGTCTAGTTAACAATGCTCAATAAATGTATATATTTATTAGAGAACACTTTTTTTTTTTAAATAATCTATTTGTATACATAAATATTTCTCTATATCTAATAGAAGAAAAAAAATCAATTAAGTAAAAATTTCTCAACCTTCAACAATAATTTATAAATAAATGAACCAATGTGAAAATGCAATGAAACTTGAATTACCTCGATATTTTATACGATAAGAAAAGACATATTTAGCAAAAATATTATTGTGTTCTCTATAATTGTTAATTATCTCTTTGTAATTGTAAATTTGTATTGTTGCAAATAAAATTGATAAAATAGTAACAAAAATGATTTATCCTTAAAACTTGCAATAAAGCAAATATCTTTAATTTACTATTTAACTTAAAAGATTTTTTTTGAATTGATATATTTAAAATTAGAAAATATTGAAGATATTCTTATTTTAAGAGTTATATACATTCCAAGAGAAAAAATCATTGACATTTTATCTTTCATTTTTTTTGATTAATATATATTTATATAAGAAATGTTATAAGTTTTTCTTTTAAGTTTTTTTCTTTTAAAATTTTTATATTCTAAATTTGAATAATACATAAATTTTTATGCTTTACTAATAATTTAAAGTGTCATACAGATGGTTATATAAAAATATAGCAATTCAAACTATATGATCTAATTGAACTGTAAAATATAGTCTATAATTGAAAAAAATATTTCATAAATCAAAATTTAGACCTAATTTTAAATGTGTTTTAAGCCTTATATCCATTTTGAGGGCTCACCGTGTTCTTAATAGTTCATTTCTAAAATAATAGTGCATCACATAATTGGAAATAGAGAATAACATATTTGGAGTTATGTAGTCCATAGATTGAAACTGATCTAATAGTGCAAATTATATTGTATTTATCCCTTTGAATTTGGAGCTATGTATTCCATAGATTGAAACCAATCTAATTTTGTGGATTATATCACATTTCTCCCTTTGCATTACATTTCACTATTCAACATGTTTGAATAAATATTAAATAGGCAATTTGTTCATTTAGCACTTTATTTTTTCTTTAGCATGCATCCTTGAATTTATTTGAGCATTTAAGATATTTAAACTATCAGCCACAACATTCTTATTTGTAACAATGAAGAGTTGGGAGTTGAAGAAAGTGAGGAGAGAGTTCTAAAGATGCATTATTCCTTGGATTCAAGATAAAAAATAATGGAGATGGTTTACCATGAGTATGATAATTTTAATTGTGGGCCTTTCTTTTATGTTACAATAGAATTATATTTCCATGCAGATTTTTTTAAGAATAAACATTATGAAATATTGAAAGAATTTCCACCTTATCTTTTTCCTAGTTATGTTAAACTATGAATATTCCTACACATGAGTGAAACAAAGGTTATTTGTAGGAAGTTTCCATAGTCCATGATCAATAAGTGCAAATATTTTGGATTACAACTATGTGTAATATTTTTTGCATCAACATTTCAGATCATATTCCATGATCCATCATGAGGATGTTGAGAAAGAGAGTAAGAGAGTGAAATAATAGAAGTAGACTTGGATAGTTAAAAATGAGAGGGGTTAGGAAAAGGAGAGAGAGAGAGGGTAAACAGAAAGGAAAGCATAGAAATTAGAAACTAGTGAGTCTAATAAAAAAATAAAATAAAATAAAAATAAAACCCATCAACTAAACTAATAAAATTCAATATAAAATAAAACAAAATAAGAAAGGCTATTAATACTTTATATCATTGTATAATAGCCTTATTTGGTTTTATTTTATATTAAATTAAATATTAATTTAGTTGATGGGATTTAGTCTTATTTAAATAATTTTTTAATTAGAATCACTGGGTTTTGTATTTACCTTTCTATTTTCTCTCTCCTTTTCCTAACCCCTCTCCTTTTTAACTATCCAAGTCTACTTCTATTATTTCATTCTCTTATTCTCTTTCTTAGCATCCTGATGATGGATCATGGAGTATGATCCAAAATGTTGATGTGAAAAATATTACACAGTTGCAACCAAAAATCTCTGCACTTATTGAAACAAAGGTTTCAAATTGGAGTGAATAAAAAAACCACTACAACTTGCTTACAATTACAATGTCTAACTAGTCAATATGTCTTAGCAATTGTTTTCCAATAGTAATAATGTCTTGTGAGAAGCATATAATATGGAAAATATATTGTAGATATCCACCTCATGCACACAACAATTATAGAATTGAATTAACCTATGCTATTAATATTTCCTTCACTTCTATGAAGAATTTTAAATTTAATGACTAGCCTTTGAGATCAATGTTATTTCATTTGTAGAAAAATTACCATTTTTATTATCAAGAAACTAGTAGCAAATATTTGTACTAGGTAGCTACCTTATCCTAATTATTGAATAGCATTCCACGCGTACCAAACATGAAGGCATAAAATTGAAAGAAAATTGAAAAATGGAGATTTAGTCTTGGATCATGAGTTAGATCCATGAAATGTGAATGTGAAAAGGAGAGGTGACAATCAATTTAAAAATATATGGAAATGATTAGGTAACTTATTTGGTTGGTGTTAATAACTATTTGATTTTTTTTATATTTTTTATTTTGAGTTAGCAAATTGATTAGCTTGTCAATGGACTTGATTAAGAAGTTAACTAAATTATGGTTTAGTTAAATATTTTGATTGGATGGTTGAATCATGAGGTCTAATTTAGGATTTTGATTAATTTAGTTGTGGATAATTTAGATTTAAACTCAAATTAGATCAACTAAATAAATAATTAAATTTAATTGAGAGAATGTAAAGACAAGATAATATTAATTATTTTGATGGATTATGAGGTGATAATTTTGTTAATAGTTAACATAATATGATATTACAATGATTAATATTAACATGATTTCAAAGTCTAAACTTAGTATTCGTGTGGTTTCATTCTCTTTTGACTTTTTAAAAATTAACCATCATGATTATCAACTTGTAAATTGAATGTGAACATCCTCTTCTAAGATTTGTTAAAATTAATGTTGATAGAGCTTTAAAATATTATTTATGAAATATTGATATGGAAGGTGTTTGTCATGATCATAATAGCACAATCAAGTTCTAGTTTTCCAATAGTGCTTGTGTTGATTCTAATAATTTTTTGAAGGCTATGGCCATTCACCAAGCTCTTTTACATAAGCACATATATTTTAATGATATAATTGTTAAATTTGACTCTAAAATATTGGTTGACATTTCAAATGAAAGTTTTCCTCTCACTTACAATAGTGGTAACTATATGGACATAAGAGAGATTAAACATCCTCATTCATGGTTTCAATGTTGTTAAGTGGAATAATATTATTATCAAAGGAAATTAATTTTCTAGTTTGTTTCGCTAAATTAGATTCTAATTAGAATAACAATAAGGTTGATATTAAAAATCACTAGGATTGTCATATCTATGAAAAATATTTTAGTGATTTTTTAAATGCTCCCTTCAATGCTTCTTTGGATTTATGAATATTGCTATATGTTTCTTTCTAGTGTGAAAATTATTTTTATGTTCTTGTTTATTCCACTATAGTTAACTTTCTAAATTTCTATTTTAAAATAGTTTTTCTTTTGGTCTATTTTTAAACATAGGGGAAAACACTAATTGTAATACCCAAAGCATATATGATTTTTCAAGGGAACAAATGATCGTTCCCTATTTATGGGGTAATCCCACAATAATGGTTTACAATTTTTGGCCAAACTGGACATTGAAATTATTATTTTTAACTAAATCTTCACATTCGGGCAGCTATAGCAGCTAAACCATGAAGAATTTGAAGATAATGCAAACTAGAGTCTCATCAAACTTTTTCTTTAGATTCTAAAAATATTTTTTTCAAAATTTTTGGAATTAGTTTACAATTCTTATTCCATCTCCCACAAAAATTGGTTTTTTTCAAAAAACAACATTTTTAAAAAGTGATGTAGACCATATAATGCATAACTCTTTTTCCATGAAGGATAAAATTCTAATTCTTTTGAATTTATATTTGTAACTCTGATATCTAGTGCTTCCACTTGGTTAGACAGTTTTTTATTGAATATTTTTTCTTTACTCAAGTTTCAAAGTCAAACGAATTACATTTCAGACATAAATCGACCATATAACGCATAACTTTTTTTTGTATATATCGAAATTCAAATTTTTTTTGGTTGGATCAAGGACTTTAATATTTGGTAGACTCATATTTTTCAATTTTATTTTTTTTGATAATCTGCTATTTTCCCACATGTGCAGAACATAGACCTTCATTTTTGATGAAAAACCTATGTTTCATAAAACTAAAAAAACAAATACATAATAAAACCAAAACATATTAAGATTATATTTGTTGGATAGCTTGTTCTGAGAAATACCTGATTCCAATTGGGTTTGTGAAGATTCATTCATTTTCATTATCAACTCAAGCTCCGAAGTGCCAAAATTCAGGGTTTTTTTGTGTCTCAGAGGAGGGATGAGGAATAAGGGGGGTTTGAGCGAACCCCTAGGGGTTCGCTTGAACTAGGGTTCATTTGAACCCCCATTTTAGAAGGGTTTTTGTTGGCATTTTTGGTGGGAAAGCATTAAAAGGGTTCACCCGAGCCTAGGTTCTAGTGAACCCCTAATGGGTTCGATCAAACCAGTATGTTCGTACGAACCCCTAAAATCAATATTTTTTCCATGCATTCGTTTTCTATGAGTTTTCCTTCCTCACTTCAATTGTAAACCACTATTGTGGCTTCACCCTATGAGGTTTTAATTCCTTATCTCTTGTTAATTTTTATGAGGTTCAAACCTTTTTTTGGCTATTCTTTAAGCCACCATGCAGGTGCTTCATAATGAGACTCAAAGATGAAGCAAGAAATTATGGAGGGTATCTTAGTAATGAAAAAGGAATGAAGCACAATAGTGAGGCAACATCTACTCAAAATGGCGTAGAAAATTGAGGGCTAGTTGTTAAATCCTTCAACCCAACTAAATAATATGGTGGCAAGGATGACAATTTAATGGAAGAATATAATGGCAAGGAAACTTTGTAGATCACATTATCGAATATCAACATAGATTTATTATTTTGTTATTTTTGAGAGGCATTATTTGCAAATCATTTTTTTAAATGGAAAAAATTAAACTAGGAAAACAAGGGTTAGAAAATTAAAATAATGAGGGGGTTCGAAAAAGGGTATGTGTCATGTAAATTTAAATATATTGAGCATGCTCAAGTATTTGTAATATGGTACTTGGGTTATGTGGCTAGGATTTTTATTTACAATATTGGACCTTAGATTTTCATCCTAAGGGACCTTCTAGATCTCATTATCCAATGTGAGTGGAGCTTCCATTTTTTAACTTAGCTTTCAAGTCTTTCCTACTATAAATTGTCTCATAGGTTGGAAAGGTTATTTGAAGCAATAATAACTCAAAAAAAAAATTCTAGTATAAAAGTGTATACTAGGTCGTATGGAAATTGATTTAAAACATCAATTTCATATAAATATTAATCTTATTAGGTATAGGTTTGAATTTTATTGGCTTGTTCTTTACTTGAATAAAATTAATGCTTGTTTTTACTACTGACAAGAACACCACTTGATTAGAGATGGTCTTGCCATAAGGAATAGATCAACATAGTCTCTTGTTGTAACACCATCTAGCCAACACTAAACTAATAGAAAACTACCTTACTTTCCATTGCTAAAGAGTTCAACTCATTAAAAGGTGTTGGAAACAATTTATAAAACTCAAAAGAATAATAACCCTCCAACCACAACCAACTTTGATCTCAAACATGCTATGATGATAGATGGATGGAAAATTATAAGAATGAGAAGCAAAACTTTAGGATTTGTTATAGGTCAGAATGGTTGTAATTTTTCTAAAGGCTTTCACCATTCCTCCCCCCCCCTCCATAACTATAAATATAGAAGTGAGGATTCTAATTCAATTCTCCTTTTGTAAGGTAAAGATCTAGGTTTGCTTCTCATACTACAAAATAATTGGTTACCTCTAATCCATCTATCACACAGGTTAATCAATTTGAAGCTTTTCCACAAGAAGAAGATCATTCTATCTCTTATTTACCATGAATTATAATATTCTAACATGGAATGTAAGAGGGATGTCTCTCCCTCATCGTAAATATGGTATAAAGGATGCTATTGTTAAGTGAAAATAGGATATATTGTATTTCTTCAAGAGGCTAGAAATTAATGGTCCTTGTCTTGCTTTGTATTTATTTTATTTATGGAGAAATAATTATTTTGTTTATACATCCGATAGAGAAGACAAAGGGGTAGTCATTGGTTTTTCTACTCAGGTCTATAGGTTTTTCATTGATAAAGGTTAGGACCTTTTGCATTGCTATGTGTGGGGCCTTTTCTTTATTAATTGTAAACCTATGGGTTTTTTCTTAGTTTATGTTGTAAACTATTTTAAAGATAGATGTGGTTTTTGGGATTAGATTACTAAAATCCTATTTGTTAGATTTTACGAGAAGGGAGAATTAAGCTAGGATCTGATGTCATTCATAAATCACATGCAACTTCACTCAATAGATGATCGAATATCAGTATAGTGGAATGAAGAGAAATTTGAAATGAAAGAAAAATAGAGACAAGGTAAGAGAAAATGGAAAATACTCTCAATGCTCTCACCAATTGATCACCAAACTAGCCAAACTAGCCGAACTAATGGAGCTGGTGAAGGTGAGAGGAGAGTGCTCAATATTTAGAAGAATAAGGGAAAATACATCCAAGGGGTGCATTAACCCCTACTACTCATAAAAGGTTGGAGGTTATCACCTACTCAAGGTAAATGACAAGACATGTGGCATAACTTCCTCAAGTGAAGACAGGAGAGAGGTGTTACATAAAGCCAAAAGAGGGTGAGAAACCCAATTACCCCATAAACTACTCAGGTAAAAACAAACTAGTGGTTATGAAAGGTGGCACAACAAGCCAAAAGAGGATGTGTAACTCAACTACCCATGTATGGGGAGAGAGTGACACATGTAGCTATTGTATTTTTCCATGTGTCCTCATATTGCCACTCCTAATAAACCTAAGAAAGCTTAAAAAAATATGTTTTGGAAAAAATAAATACCTAGGCTAACTTAAGAAAAATAAAAAAACCTACACTAACACCCCCCCTTAAGCATAACTTAGGTGGGTGAAAAGATGGGTCTTGAAAAGTGAAGCCATGTTAGGTATCCATGTACATAGAAAATTCTCCGCAAAGAAGAAGAAACCCCATCCCATAGAAAGGAAGTATGCCCCCCATAATAGAGAGAGAAATGAAGTGGAAGAATAAAGAATCCCCCCCAAAGAGATCCAATGGTAGATGCTTGAAACTGGATGTAGAAGATGGTCCATGATCGTTGAACAACATTCCTCCCTTTAGGAAGAAACACAACCAAAGGTGTATGCACACTTTCTCCCAAGTCCTAAAATGAATATGTAGGAAGAAAGTGCAGAATGAATGAGGTCTTTGAAGTCGGATCAAGTATCCCAATATCGATGTTGAAAGATGTCAAAATCAAATCAGGTGTTCTAGGCCACATTGCCAAAGATGAAAAATCAAAATCTCCTAGAGACTGATGTAGAGAATAAGCCAAAGAATCAAGTATCTCCTCTGAAGATGTCTTCTCCAAATGATGATCCAAAGTATTCACACTCTTGTCAAACTGCAAGGAATGATCATGTAGAGAATTAAAAAGAGGGTCAAAGTGATCCCTCACAACATCTAAATAAAAATAAACTTCATCAAAGAGAAGATGAATATCATCAATAATGTCTCCCAAATCTGAAATATGTGTCTCCATAAACAAGTCTAAAATACCTATCAAGAGATCATCCCAAGTTGAATCTGAAAGACAATGTATGTTCTACTACAAAAAGTGATTGGAAGCTTTCAAAGAAGCAACTTTAAACTCTGAAGTAGCAACAATAGATGCAAGGACAAAAGAGTGGTCCTAAAAGAGAAGATGTATGTCCTCAATAACACCATCTAGATCCGAGATGAGGGAATCTACAAACAAACAAGATATGTCTGGTGGAAATTGGTCCCAATGAACTGAATCCCAAAGACATAATTGATCCTACTGCAATGAATCACTGGAAGCTCTCAAAGAAGCATCTCTAGAATATGAAGCCACAACAGGTGTGTTTGTGTGTGATGGGGTATCAATGAACTGATCATCCACAATAGCTTAGTTATCCAAGGAAACATCACTTTCCTAAGAAGTTATAATTTCTCCATACAACTGCTAAATGATCGTCCAGGCAGTGAAAGGGAACTCAATGTGCTCTATATGATGTAGAATATCCTCATAAATGGTAAGATATATTAGTCCATAGACCATGTAATTTTTGTTAAACCATACATTCTTTTGATCATACTCACTTGGCTCAGGAATGAGTCCAAGGAGATAGGGGAGTATATTCTACTCAAGGCAAGGATTCTTTATCCCTTATTTCTAGGACAAATACTTCTTTGAAGTTAACTTTACAATAGAAGGATATAAATTATTTTTAAGAGACATGCTTAACCCCCCCCCCACATAAATGGAACTTTATCTTAGTTTGTGATTACAAATTTCCTATATAATCCCCCTAAGATTGATACAAATAGCAAATTTAAGTGAGTGGAAAAGAAAATACATCAAGAGACACCCCCCTTTCCACTAGTCTTAAAAATCACCCCCCGGATATTACAATGTTGGCACTTTATGATTAGTGCTTTTATAAGGCTTTTCTAGATTACAAGGCTTACAAGGCTCTTAATAGAAAAAATTACAATATTTGATACAAATTAATTTTCAAATAAAATCTAGAAAATAACCTTGCAGCTGTGTTTTACTCTTCAATATCTTTCCAACACTTTTTTTGTTTTTGAAAAAAATGGATTACAAAAGTGAAAGATATGACATATTGAAGATAAAAAACCAACAAATTCCACCTAAAATATCTTATTGAAGAGGGCATAAATTTTTACTCCAACCTTCGTGGATGGAAAGTTCTCATTTCTAGCTTTCTGACAAGTACTCGTTTGCAAAAATTCTAACACCCAAGGAAAAAGTTATACAATTTTGAAAAAATTGCAAAATTTTCTTGTGAAAAATGACACACCTTTTTCTAGTATGATTTCTGCAAAATTTATCAACTTTTTGCAAAATGTAATGACTACCCAGAAATCATTTTTCTTGAAAACGAGTCGAAGCTAGATTTTTGAAGCCAAAATGAAAACGACTCTAGTAAAAATTCAAGTTTTTTAATTATGATTTTTTTACTGTATCCTCCAATCTTTGATTTTGGTGACATAAAAGTCAAATTTGACTTTCTCAAACCTTCTAAACTCTCTGGAAATGTTGAAAAAGCCTCCAATATTACCAAAAAGTTGTAAATCACCCAAATCTCACATGAATAGATATATGTAAACCAAATTAAATATATGCTTATTTTTCATTTAAACTATTTTGATTCTCCAGGTCATATGAGGATGTCAGAGAAGAGCATACTTGGTTTTTAAGGAAAAATATTAGCTTTCTATTAGTGTCAAATCTCTCAAAAAATTAGAAAAACAATGAGCTATACTAGACAACACAACTTTGATACCATATTAGATTCTGTAAGAAGAGAGAATCGAGTTAGGATCTAATGTCGATTATAAATCACATGCAACTTCACTCAACAGATGATCGAAGATCAAAATAGTAGAATGAAGAGAAATCTTAAATGAGAAAAATAGAGATAAGGTAAGATAAAAATGCATAATACTCTCACCAATCAATCACCGAACTAGCCAAACTAGCTAAACTAATGGAGTTGGTGATGGTGAGAGGATAGTGCTCAATATATAGAAGAATAAGGGAAAATATATCCAATAGATGCATTAACTCCTACTACCCATAAAAGGTGGGAGGTTATCACCTACTTGGTAAATGATAAGACATGTGGCATAACCTACTCAGGTGAAGATAGGAGAGAGGTGGCACATAAATCCAAAATAGGGTGAGAAACCCAACTACCCCATAAACTACTTAGGTAAAAATAGAATAGTGGTTATGAAAGGTGGCACAACAAGCCAAAAGAGGATGTGTAACTCAACTATGCATGTGTGGGGAGAGAGTGACACATGTAGTTTTATTTTACCATGTGTCCTCATATTACCACTCCTAATAAACCTAATCAAGCTTAAATAATATGTGTAGGAAAAAATAAATATCCCTAATATAATGAAAATTAAAAAACTTACACTAACACTATTCAATGTAGATTGGGTTATAGGAGGTGATTTTAATATGGTGGAACACCATAATGATCATAAATGGATCAACCATATCAAGTTGAATAATGAATAATTTTATAAGTGGATGTTATGCCTTAATACAGTTGGTGTTGTCAACCCAATCTATAACAAAAGGGTTAGCCATGATAATAGTTGGTTCACTTGGTCTAACTATAGATTTTGGGATGAAAGGAAGCTTAGTAGACTTGACCGATTTTATATATCCCCCAATCTCTTTGTCGTTAAATATTCCTTAGGATTTTTTTTCAAGGTTTATTACTCCTTGTCTCTTTCATATCATTTCCCTATCGTTTTCACTATTTCAAGAGCTAATTTAAACAATAGAGAGGACTTGAAGTTACCGTATGAACTTAATGAAACTTCTCGTTTAAAAAATCCTTCTTGTATAGGAGAATCGGTTGGCCTTTGGGATTATTTCCCCAAGCCAAATAAAGGGGAGTCCTATAGATAATGGTGGCATAATGCTATTTCTAAATGTGTTGATTTCCTACATTCCTTTGGTAAAATATTGACATGGAAGCATAAACATAAACAAAAATACCTTTAAGGGAAGTTAGAACACTTGAAGAAATTACTTGATTCCAACTCAATCTTAATTTTAATTTTCAAACTTTAACTTGGCTGCCTTTGAAGCTCAAATTCATGCAAAATAGATAATTATAAGCGAAAAATAGCAAAATTCAAGCCAAAGTTACACTAGGTTAACAAGGGAAATAGAGGCTCCAATTATTTCTTTTAGTATCTTGACTATAAGAATAAGAAATGATTGATCGGTCCATCTATTCAACATGATGTTGGATGGGTTCATAAAAATCAATAAGAGATTAAAGGTTTGCTTCAGAAATACTATGAGTAGCTATTTAGAGAATATCCTCATTGGCAAGATGCTCAATCAGCTTAGGAAGATATGATTAAAGATATATTATATCTAAGAAGGTTGATTCAGAGTATAACCAATTTAAAAATCGTAATCATTGTTAAAGCAATAGCTACAAGAATTAAACCAATTGCAAAAGGGATTGACCAAAATAAGCCAGGTTTCTTAGAAAAAGGTTTATCTTGGATAACCTTATCCTTGCGTGGGAAACATTAGAATGGGTACAACAATCAAGCCAAAAGTCCCTTTTGGTCAAGGTATATTTTGATAAAGCTTATGATAGAATACATAGAAGCTTTATACTCAATATGTTACAATGGATGGGTTTTGTCCCTAAACTATGTAGGCATGTTCAAATGTTTTTTAGAGATACCAGTTCTTAATTGATGATTAATAAAGAGCTACCTAATGGCTTTCTCTCACAACGTTCAATTAGACAAGGTTTCCCCTTGTCCCCTTTCCTATATGTTCTTACTACTAATTATTTTTTATATCTACTACAAAATATAATTATTTGAACTTAATTAAGGGTATTCCTATTGCTCATAATGATTTTATGATTAACTCTTATTTCGTTGATGACAATATTCTTTTTATTCAAAATTTTGAGTTAGAGATTAACAATGTATGGGAGTCCTTAATATTTATTGTGAAGTGTCAAGCTCAAAGTTAGCTCACAATAAAAATGAATTCTTGATGGTACAATTAGATACACCTCCTTGGTGGATTCCTAGATATTTGAAAATAATTAAACATGGACAAATTACTTAGTATCTTAGCATTGCCTTTGTGATAGTTTTTTTCCCTCTCTAATATGTGGAACTAGTATTTAAATAAATTAAAAAATAAAATATGTACATGGGGAAATTAATTTTTGTCTCTAGCTAGAAAAATTCAAGTTTGGAACCAGATTCTTTTGGCATCTCATGTGTATTATTCCTCTTTCTGGATATTGTCAAAAAAGTGACACGAAGACCTTAATACAATTGTATGTGGCTTCTTATGGGCTAATTGGAGTGGTAAGGTAGGTTTTAAATTCACTTCTTGGTTGCACTACATCCATCCCAAGCCAAAGGTGGGGTGGGTCTATTGGAACCTAGAATGCAAGGGGATTTACTGATGGAAAAATGGATTGTTAGAATAATCAATGGAGATGAACCATGGAAAAACTTGGTTCATTTTCTAATTTTCCAAGCTAATATTAAATGAAAATGGTAATATTTAGCTAGGAAGATAAAAAATTATTCATTAATTTCATCCATGTCATAAAGCTTCTTTTCCTTTACTTTCAATTTGGAAGGCATGGCAACAAGTTTGCAAATTCTTAGATTAGAAAAATTCTTTACAACACAGGTTCAAATTTGGATCCTATTCAATATAGTGGAATAAAATGTTTTAATATCATGCTCAACCTCTTGTTCTTGCTTTTCCAAGTTAGGAATACTAGATATTTAGAAAATGAGTCCAAAAATTTGGAGACTTGTGGGATTTTCAATCTCAAGATTTGGTTAATTGAAAAAGTATTAAAAATAACATTGATCTAAGTTAAAAATACAAAGGGTTTATTATCTTTGTTAAGTCATCGGTTCTCTTTGATATGGTTATGAAGATTTGTACTCCTCTACAATGATGTCCTTTTAAGGATTGGTGGTGGTTTTCCAAGTGCTAATTTGCATTATTTCCTCTTAAAAAGGTCTACTTAAATATGCTTCCACACTTGCTCTTAAGTCATAGATTGAATTAGAAATGGAGAAAATTGAGTGCTTAAGTCTGACATTATAAAATTGAAGCTAACATTCAAATGTTGCCTTGGAAAATCTTACATTGTGAGCTAAAAATTGGTGAAATGTTGAGATATGTAAACCTAATAAATCAAATGTCCATTTTGTAGGCACATTGAATGTTTGACATATATATTTTGGGGTTTCTCTTTGAAAAAAAGAAAATATAAGGATGTCTTTTCTTATCTTTCAGCTATTTTTGAACATGTTTTAGGTCAAGGAAAAAAACCATTTTGGGCTTAGGCCTACAAAATAGTATTGTTGCTAATTCTATGAAGGAGATTTTTTTTTTTTCTAATATATGGAAAATTAGATGTATGATTATTTTTAAAACCACATCTGGAAACATAAATGTTAAGTTTTTACTTTGACATCATTTTTCAAATTATTTTTCTATGTTCACAACTACAAGGAGTTCCCAAAGAAAACATAAAAACAATAAATCACTTGGACAAGATTAAATGGAAAATCTTATAGCTACACAAGCAAAATGTAATATGTTCGAAACAAATACAACATATGTTAAAATTTAGAGTATAAAGTTAGCTAGTACTATAGTTTTTCATGATTGATGTAATATGTTCTAAATAGCTATATCTTATGTTCAAGTTTCTATTCTATTTTTTTATATTCCCTCATGTTAGTTAGTTCAATTTGTTTTAGTTTTTTGGGATGTTAGTATGTAATCTCTCCCTCTTGGAAGCCTTTTGGTTTCCTTATTTATTTTTATTTTTATTTGCTTTGATTCAAAATAATAAAAAAACAACATGGATATTTTTATAGTATGAAATTGTTTCTTCAAGATTTTTCATTTGAGAATGTTTTCATAATTAAGTTGTCTTAGTCGTATTGTCAATTCTTATGATAAACCTTTGATGCTATTCTAATCAAACAAAAAATGGAAGAATAGAAGAAGAATGAAGAAAATCTCAAAGATACCATCAAACAAAAATCAAAAGAAAATGAGAAGTTAGATCAAGAGTTAAGAAGGCTAAAAACAAAATCAAGAGTATGTAAAAGTAGCATAACTCTAGATCAACTCTTGTCCCTACAAAACTGTCACAAGGATAAGGGAGGAGTTGGCTTCACCAATGAAAAATCAAATCAGAACACTAAGGGTGAAGACAAAGCAGTTGAAGCTAAAGTGAGATCTGGTGTGAAAAGAAAGGTTCAAAACTCTAAAATACCTAAAAAACCATCAGTCAGGCAACCAAATGCTCAAAGGTACTTATCATTTAATGGCTATTGTTTTCTATGCAAGAACTTTGGACATAAGGTTGTAGAGCGTAGAAGCAAGAAGGAACCAAGTACTCAATGCTTTAATTGTCACAAGTTTGGACACAAAGCAAGTCATTGTAGAAGTCAATTATCTAATCTGGTTAAAATGAATGAAATGAATAATCTCTTTCATGGTAATTGTTATTTATGTCATGATTATGGTCACAAAGCTAATCAATGTAGACCTAGGGTTCACTCAGCTAAGTCAGGACAAAGATGTTACAAGTGCAGTCAACCTGAACATTATGCTAACACATGCAGATATGTTGCTCTGGAAAAGAATAAAAACAAAAAGAAGGTTGTCAAATCAGATGAATCTAAGAAGAAGACTGTCATGGTTTGGAAGAAAAAGGAAATGAGTGTAGAAAAATATTCTGTGGTACCAAATCCTAGTACAAGCTCTTTCAGAAACTAAGCCAACTACCTTGGCTTATGGGGAGTTATTGCAATGCATATCCTAATGGAGTTCCCCCTCTCCGAAGTAATATTGATGTGTTTTCGACATGACTAAGTTTGATTCGGTTGTTGATATATGATGAAGCTTAATATGGCTAATTAAAAAGTGAAGTATAATTGATGGTGTCATCAATGTAAGTTTTTTCCAGCTAGTTCATCATGAGAAATTAAGGTTAAAAGGTGGATTTTTCAAAACATTTATCACAGTTTACAAAGAAGTTTCATGAAGCGATAAAATATTTAAAAAGATAAGTACGATGATGGAATCCGTTGATAGAGAATCAAGTGGCGATATTCTGCTAAGGCTGAAGGGAGTAGAATTGGATGAATTTGATCATTGGAAGATGAAGGAAATAGAACTAGGCTTGAATACTAATGAATCACAGAATGTAAGTGCTTTGGGTATGGATTTATGGGGAGAATTTCACTAGTTTTTTAACAGAGAGTCTATCTTGTTCTTGTTGATTGGATTCAAGGATGGCAACATCAGGTTGGAAAAACCCCATTTGATCACTAAGGAAGCTATTGAAGCTATTACTAGATTATGTAGTGTCGGTGACCTCCTTGGGAAGAAAATGGTGAAATATAGAGATGTGGAGGAACTTACTGGCATTGACAAAGACCCCCGAGCTCTACTGATAAACACAATTTTTGATCTTGTAGTGAGGTATGTAGCTTATGGTATCACTTAAAAAATCTATTTTAGAAATCATGAAGGTTCTACTCTGGCTATTGCTATATATCTTGCACATAAGATGGTGAAGGAAAATAAGCAATTTGACTTGTGTACCCTCATAATGGAAAATCTAATTGAGAATGTCAAAATGTCTTTTGTCAAGAGATTTATCCTTTCTGGTTTGGGTCTCTGCTCATATGTTTAGTATTTTACTTTATGAGTTCACTACCATCAAAGGAGAATGTTAAGTGGAAGTCTGACATCCCTGTCAGAAAGCAAGTCTACAAGTATCTCAAATGTATGGAAGATAAAGCAATTGCATGCAAAGTTTATTTCTCATCCTTGCAAATGAATCTGTGCTTTGGTGTGATAGTGTCTAGTCAGTTTGAGGAGGGTTCCTCCTCTAGTAAGAAGATGTTAAATATTTTCATTGGAAGTTCCCCTCCAGAACCTAAAAGGAGGAAAATTAACACAAAGTATGTCATTGCTGTCTCAAAAGAGAAGAAGGAAGAAAATTCTTTTCCTAGATTTGACTCTTTCAATCTAAATGAAGTTCGTTCAGTGTTGGATGAAGGTGATATAAAAAATATTGGTGAAATGTGGTATGCCTACTCTCCAGATAGAAGGCTTAGAATTGATGATGCCTTGGTTGATTATGTGCTCAAAGAGGGTATTACCGTTTCAGATGTTTTTGACTCATTACTACATGATCTGGTAGAAGTTGTTGAAGAAAGGATGTAGCTAGAAGGATATGAAGGACATAAGCTCGAAGCTATGATTGAGAGAAGGTGTGTCAAATCCAAACATAAGTTATCTAAAAACATTGGTGCTCGACAAGAGAATGCATTAAGGAGATGTCTGACATCTACAAGCATGGTCTCTGATGGACTCTGCAGTTGATAATTTTAGAAGTAGAATTGAAGCTATTGAATCTGAATTGAATGATATCAAGAGGTGTTTTGAATTCTTCTTGAAGATAAATATGGAAAGCAAATAATAAGAGTTTGATAGTTGCAAGCTGAGTTATTGTCTGTTCAAAGACAAAGGGAAGATTTGGTTGGACCTTTCTGGTTGGTCAAAGATATAGTTGGTTCATCTCTTTAGGATACTGTATGATGCATAGGATTGTGAAAAAAATTGCCTGTCTTCAAACTTGTCATCTTCATTTATGTTTTTGACTTTACTAGATATTATGTGTGCTTGAATGGTTTCTATAGTGCTCGCTTGGAAGATGATTCTTCTAATTGTGAGAGAAAGGTACAAGAATATTTTTCATGTGAAAAGTGCCATTTTTACTTGATCTCCTGAATTCTCTTATTTTTCCCTTTGCCATTGATGGAAAAAAGGGGGAGAAAATGAAGAGAAATCAAAAATAAGAAGAGGTATTGAATTGTGTGACAAAGGGGGAGTGCTTGGAATTTTGGAGTTAGAATTTTAAAGTTTTATGTTTTTGGGTTTTTGATGTTTTTCCATCAATGCCAAAGGGGGATATTGTTGAGAAGTTTTTGAGATGATTTAGCATTGTTCTCATTGATTTCAAAACCTAGATCTAAAGGTTGTGCTTCAGATGATATACAAAAATGATCTATCCTATCGAGTGCTATGATGTTACGTAGTATGGATTTCATCTAGATATGACAATACTTCTTTTTGGGACATCTATGGAAGATAGTTAATGTAGGATAATGAAGTATAATCTCTTGATGTTGGCTACTGTGCTCAAAGCTTACTCTAGGTAACCTTATTATCTAGACATTCATGTAGCATGTTACAAGTTTTGGTATGTCAAATTTTGTTTCTCTGGTTAATACTGAAGTTGATCATAATCAATATTTGGTCTTGGTTGTGGCATTCCCATTGGCTTCAAAATATATTTCATGTAATTCAAAATTTTCTATCTTTTGATAATTATGTTATGTAATGAACCTATCTTATGTATGACATATTTATGGATCCCTTGGTAACATGATAAGATCTTTATGTGTGACCTATCCTTTGGGTTTGGTGCTAGTGTTCAAGGCCTTATTGAATATGTCAAGGTTTTTTTTCATGTCGACATGTTTTATGGTGATCTAAAATTGAATTGTGTTTGGTCGACTTAGAATACTATGAAGACATTGTGTCTATTTGACCTAGGAGATTATGATGGCATGGAATGGTATGAGTAAAAGTTGTTTTTGTTCGATGAAATAGAGAAGTGTGGAGTATGATCTGTGCGAATAGATAAAAGGGTGTGAATCAAGAAGTAATCTATGTTGTAGAGGTTGTACGAGGAAGGTGTGTTGAAGATTCTTGACTAAATCTATTGCAGATAGATATTGTACTCTTAGCCAGAACTAAATTCATGCATATGTAGATGCAACTTCATCAATTCACTATTTTTAGTGAGGCTATTTTGTAATCAAATTTATTAATTGGTAGTGAGCCCACTGGAAATGAGCCTTACCTACAGTGAGCATTTTGGTAGTGAGCCTTTGTAAAAATAACCTTAACTGGTGTCACCTTAACCGGCATTCTATAATTGAGAATTAACATTCTCTATGGTTTTTCCCTTCTTCAGTTTCCACATAAATTTTGGTGTTCATTGCGCTTGTTGTTCTTGTGTGCATTCATGTTCATATATATTTAATTATTTTCTAATTGATATAAGCCTACTCCAGATTAATTAAAGGAAAGGAATTTTTTTTATGATAACCAATTCACCCCCCTCTCAATTATCCAAAATGTTCACAAATTGGTACACCAAAAAGGTGTGGAAGGTCAATTAGAGAAAATTTTGGTCTATTTTTTCATACATTTATGTGGTACATGAGGAAAATTGGTAGGCCATTTATAAAATGATGTTTAATTTGTGCAAAAAAGATCTCAATGGAGAAGTGATAGCTTCAAATACTACTTATAGAGATCTAAACAAGACTAAAACAAACCTCTAAATTAGAGAGATAATCAAGCTTCATCACCAAAAAACCCATGTTACTTGTTTACAAATGAGAGAGAGGGAGAGATAGGGATAGAAATATGGAAAGATAGTGATTTTGTTCAAGAAAGGTGGGCCTTACCAGGATAATTGATCTTGCAACAATTAATCCAAAACAAGAGTAAATTTTAAAATGGCAACAAGTATCACAAAATAGGATTATTATTGCATTCACGGTTTTTGGTTACAATTTATCAACACATTACATTTACATGTCAATATGCCCCCTTATCATAATTTGCTACACAACCCGTACCTTACCCAATTCAATCTTGAAAATTTTTCCCCCAACCTCTGCTCTACATGAACCCTCTATTTTGTATTTTCCCATTCTCCTCCAACCTTTGAACTTCCCACTTTTTTTTGGCCTCTCCCCTGTAATGCGCGTTGAATTCAAATTTATTTTCAACTATTTCCCTTCGAGTATCTAGTTTGAATTTTCACCCTCGATCTGATCGTAGATCTATGGTTTCCAAGCATCCTATAGACTTGCCATACCCTTTCCATAATGGTTGCAGGGTAGTGGTTTCAACTAGCCACAACCATCCCGTAATACCATAGCCATTCATAGCAATGATCATGGGTCGCAATTTATGAAATCCCTATGCTATTGTGAGCCTCAAGATGTTCCATCATGGTGTAATAGTAAGAGCTTAAATGAATAGAATGTTCACCTGTGGGAGTGCAGTAAAGACACTTCTCGAGCCAAAATGCAACTTCCTAGAAAAGAAAATAAAAAGGAATTATTTTTTGGGTGATGAGGATTTCCCATATACCCGAGATGCCCCTGCATCAAAAACTCCAAGCAAATGAAGTGTTCAATGAGCAAACAACTCAGGAAAATTTTGGTGCATTTAGGATAGGAATCCCAAACTTCACTAGGTCTGCTACACTGATCTATGAAGCTTCATCAGCTAAATAGTCCTTCCATCTAACCAAATATTCCCAATACTCCTTCCTCCTGGTCTTCTTTGCAATGCATGAATCAACTATTTGATCCACCTCTTCTATTTTCTTCTTAGGAAACTAAAATGACCAGTTTGGTGCATCCTATGAATATGAGGAACCAACACCTTCCTCTTCATGATACTCATACAAATTTGCAACATTGAATTTATTGGGGAAATATCAACTCCGATCTAGAAGTTCAATCTCATATGAATTTGATGAAAACTTCCTTAAGATCATGCAGGGACCTATCTTCTTCCACTTCAATTTATCGTATGTTTCCTATGGGAACCTTTCCTTTCTCAAATGTTCCATTACCAAATCACCAACTTGGAATTCCTATACTCTTCAGTGCACATCAACATTTTCCTTATACTTCTTGGCACTTTTCTCCAAAATCTCTCTCACATCCTTATGCAACTCTTGAATATACACAACAAAATATTTTGCAATAGCACTCCTTCTCCTCAAGTCTGTATTGTCTCTCAATTCATCTACTCCCCTTGGGCTATATCCATAAATAATCTAAAATAGACTCTTTCCTGCACTTTTGTTAATGGAATTGTTGTAGGAAAAATCTACTTGTGGCAACACCAAATCTCATTGACTAGGCTTATCACACACCATACATCTCAATAGATTACCTAAATTCTTGTTCACCACTCTCTCTAACCATCAATCTATGGATGGTAGACTAAACTGAACCCCAACTGTGTTCCTATTTTCTTCCACAAAGTACACCAGAGATGACCAACAAACTTAGTATCCCTATTTGAGACAATACTCTTTGGAAAACCATGCAATTGAACTACCTCATTGAAAAAAAAAATAGCTATATGTGAAGCATCACTAGACTTCAAAAAAGGAATAAAATGAACCATTTTTTAAAACCTATCCACCATAACATAAATAGAATAATTACCCCTCTCTGTTGTAGTAATGGAAAAAGTAGCCTTTTTCCTTGGTTTAATAATTGACATTAAAATTGAACTAATGATGTTTTGGAGTGGTGTTGTAATGTGTTGCACACATTCATACTATTCTAGGACCTTTATTTGACTAAAACATTCCTTAATTGATACTGTGTAAAGGTGTTGTAAAGTGTTGTAACACACTTTCACACTTTTCTAGGATGTATTTGCATAATTAAACCTAATGGGCCCTTTCTAATAAAATCTATATAATGTGTACCCTATTTAAGTATTATAAAGTATTATAAGGCACTTTCACATTTATCTAGGGTGGTATTTATTAATTGTGGGTAATTGGAGTAATAAACCCTTTTTAATTCAAATTGAAGCCTTAATTTTGACACCTCCCAAAGATCCATTCTGACACCCATAATTTAATTAATGAAATATTTCATTGGGAAAAGTTAGGTCCTAGAAAATAGTACCAAGACCCATTCACCCTAGGTGTTGAATGGGTCCTCCCTTAATAGGACCCCCCTTTTTCAGTTGATTTGAAATGGGTTTTTAATCCTCTTTTAATCCCCCGGGGTTAGGTCCTAGTAAACTGACCTAGGACCTATTTGCCCTAGATGGCGAATGGTTTCTCCCTTAATGAGACCCCCCTTTTTGAATTTCATTTTTGTAGGAATTTAATAATATTTGTTTCCAGATCCGGTGTCAACCTTAATTGTTTGAATTTTTGGGTTAATCTCCTAATTTAGTATAAATAAGGGGTTAATTCTTATTTTTTCTCTTAGAAATTTTATGAGACATCCTAGCAACTTCAAGAGAGAATTATAGAGCATTACAGGAGCATTCATAAGACACTTTAATGCAAATTTCAAGAGTTTATTGCAACAATTCAAGATCATATCATTATTTCAAGGGTGTGATGCATGCATTCATTTTGTTGAACTAAAGAGGTGGATGTAGCATTGAGGATCTACTTGCAACCATTGTTCAAATCACATTCAAGGATCCAATATCTACATTCTTCATGGCCACTACATGTTAGTTCTCAGATTTGTTTCACAAGACATCATCCAAGGTGATATCAATTGCATATTTCATGTTTCAAGCTTCATTCATTTATTTCATCATTTGGTTTGATTACCTACAAGGGGTTTAAATGAGGCAAACCCTTGTTCACTAACAATCAAATTTTTTTCCCTCCCTTAAATGTGTGATTGCAGGTTTATAGGCTAAAGATCAAGTGGAGCAAGTTTGGAGCAAAATTGTCAAAGTTGTCAAGTTGCAAAAGTTGTCATTCAAAGTGCAAAATCAAAGATTTGAAGCTATAGAATTATTTATAGACTTCCAAAAGTTGAAAATTGGGATTTTGAGAGTGCAGACATCAAGGAACATAACCCTAATAGGGACCCATTTTCTACTAAAGGAGAATGAGTCCTCTATAGCTCAAAACCAACAACCTTTTGACCAAGTACACAACCTTTTATGCTCTAAAAACTTCCCCCATAGTTTCTATAATAGTTAGGTAGTATTTCTGATTGTTATTTGCATATTTTTCCCCTCATAATTGATTTTTTTAATAAGAAAAATAAATTAGTGGTTTATCATATTAATCATTCATGGTGGTAAACCCTACCCTTTTCCACTAAACATTTTGGTGAAACCAACATATTGAACATTGCAATTTTTTGATTTTTGGAGTCTCATTGCATCTTAAGTTAGATCTTGTATTTATTTGCATTGAATTAAGATCTCATTTAGGGTTACTTTTTTCGCATTGAAATATTGCATATCATATAGGGTTTATATTTGCATTATTTTGCATCTCTTTAAATCTAAAAAATTACTAAAAAAAAATTAGTCTTTTTGCATCTCAATAGATCTCATACAATTGCATTTGAAAATAAAAACAAATTTTCATTTCAAATTAGGCCTTGCATTTCATCCTTTCATTACATTTTTACATTAAATTTATGGAAAATATGAAGTTGAAGTTGCCTGTCTCAAACCTAGAACATGAAGATATAACTAAGAACTTGCAAATCATTAAAAAATAGTTTTAAAATACCGAACCAAGACCCATTCACCCTTACTTGCGAATGAGTCCCTGATCAGGTTTGATTTGAACCTTCTAGCAATTGAAAAGCATCAAAATTCACAAAAAAATTCACAAAAAAATCTTAGAAACATCTAACCAGGACCAATTCACCCTTATTGGTGAATGAGTCCCTATTAGATACTACTCTACATTTTCAGGACATTAAAATGTTATTTTTTAGCTTTTGATTGGTGTTGTTACCTTTCTTTTTTAGTTTCCTGATTTGTTGTTTCATTAATTTCATTGCATTTAGCTTAAATTGCTTCATTTTATTGCATTGTTAAAAGTTCAAAATTGTATCAAA
Source organism: Sequoia sempervirens (assembly GCA_007258455.2). Taxonomy (NCBI): domain Eukaryota; kingdom Viridiplantae; phylum Streptophyta; class Pinopsida; order Cupressales; family Cupressaceae; genus Sequoia; species Sequoia sempervirens. Next base: position 166,661,589 of record VDFB02353493.1, on the reverse strand, counting down.
AAATTTCATTTTTCAGCTTATTGCATTGTGTAATCAATAAATTTAATTTCTTAGACTCTAAAAAATTGCATTTCATTCTACGTTATTACATTGCCCCTTTTCTATTCTAGGGTTTGCACACTGGGGTTGTAAAACTTGTATGGGCTTTACAACTTGGTTTTCTATTCAAAATACTATTATAAGATGTAGTTTGAGGCTCATACCATCCCACAATATCTCATTCACCATGGATCTTTTGTTTCCTAACTCTCTTTCTGATAGTGTTGAGAGTCAACCCTCCATGGCTCATAGTTTGCATACTTCATTTCCCATGACATCACCTCTTACAACCAATGTCCCAAACGTTACTAACACTGTCCCTACCATTACCACTTGCACTCAAGATTTGGGGTCTACTCAAAGCCAAGGTGGAATTCTAATCCCATCCTCCATGATACCATTATCCATTCCCACATACATCATTACACAACAGGTACAACAACCTTCCAACCTACAACAACATTCCAACCTACAACAACCTTTCAACCCACAACTACCATTCAACCAACCACAATAGTCATACCTACTAGCACCGTATACACTTCCATAGGTATTCCTATAGAAATTCCTTCTATCTTTGTGCTTTCGAATACAATAACCCCTCAACAATCCACCTTCAATAACCTACAATTCACTAGCCCTACACATATATACACTACGCCACCTTATTCCCCTCAAACTTATAACCAAAATGACCCTCTCATTAATTCACTTTTGGAAACCGTGAAATCCCTTCAGCAACAATTGACAACATTACAATAGAACAATAATGGTCAACCTTTACAATACATCAAGTCCACCCTATTTCCCTCAACATATTAAGAGCATAAATGCCATAAGGTATGTCGGTCTCTTGATTTGAAAAATATGGTAGGAGAGGAGATCCTGTTAGCCATGTGTTTTCCTTTGCAACCTTGTGTAGTGATTTCATCTTTGAGGATAAACTTTTGGCTAAGTTATTCCCTAGATCTTTGAAGGATACTACTCTAGAGAGATTTTCCTCTTTACTAAAAAATTCAATTGGTTCATTCAATGAACTCCTTGATGCCTTTTTACAAACACTTCCATATTCACATGGGTCTCAAGATGACCTTTGTTGATTAATGACATGCAAGAAAAAAGAGGAAGAGAAAGTGACCGATTTCATAGCAAGATATCAAACACTTTATTCACAAGTGAACATTAAGATTCCTAATGCTAACCTTCAATGAATGTTCATTGTCAACTTACAAGATAAACTCCAAAGAAAACTTGAAATGTTGAGGCTTCCATCCTCCACACAATTAAGTATAGCCCTTCATGACCATCAAAACTCGATTGGTGACCGTGATGTGAAAAATCCCCCTAGTCATCCTGAAAAATTCCAAATCCACGACTCAAAATAATTATCAACCTTTCAAGAAAAAAAATAAGGGATTTTAAAATTAAATACCCTTAGAAAAGTTAACAAAACAATAATCAAGTGGTTGTTATAAAAACAACTCCTTTTGGGGATAGGGAGAGTGAATTCATTCCTTTACCTGATACCCTTCACAATATCATGTTGCAGCTTATTGACAAAAACATGCTTACCTTACCTCCTCTTAGAGAATGTGATCCTACTATACCATTGCATAAAGGCTTTCAAAAAAATGAACATAGTATAAAATATTGTATGTGACTTAAACATCTTGTAAAAGACCTTATTGACAATAACCAACTTCAAATCAGAGGTGTTAATGATCAAGGTAATAAGTTTGTAGCTCATCCTAATAATTTTTTTCAAATCTTTACAAATCCCATGCCTAAGCATAATATTTCATTTGTCAAAGCTAGTGAAACAAAGAATGAAGTGATGAATGTTGACACAAATGATGACAATATGAATACCATTGAACAACATCCCTCAAATGAAGTGATAGTTGTATACACCTAAAAATGGTCATTGCCTTTAATTAATTAAATACTAGTTATTTGATTAATATTCCAACTACATATAAATAAATGCTCAATTTAATTATATTGTTTATTTTCTAAATTCTCCAAATCCAAAACATATTCTTCTAAATTAATTAAATAAATAAGGTTCCCTAATTTTTATTTATTTAATTAATCTTCACTAAGTCCAATTAGGAATTAGAGCAATTTCTACAATTTTTTGTGCCACCTCACCAAGGTCACATGAAAATAAATAACTCTAATTCTTAATTAGATTTATCTTCAACTCATTTCAAAAAGCACATGGCTCATTTCCTCCCACACTTCCAACAATTTTGGATCACATGACTTATTCTTCCCACACTTACATGCACTTTTGGAGCACATGATTTATTCCTCCCACACTTCCACCAATTTTGGAAGTACATGGTCTTCTATTTGCACACTTTAATCTTCCATCCAAATCGTATGTTTCCCATTGGTCAAGAGATTCTCCCATCCAAATGGCATTTTTTCTTTGGTCAAGGGGACAACATCTTGATTCTCTTCATCTTCAGTATCCATTTTTCTTATTCGATCTAGACCATTGATTATTGCCACTTCACAATATGCTTGGAAAAGGCTATAAATACAACCCTTGGGCCTTGTATTTTATATCCACATTTGAAGTAGAGTTATTATGCAGGTCTATCATATGATCTTGGAGCATTCTTGGAGTCTTATAGCTAGTTTTTACATCATGTTTTTCTTTGCATTTACATCTTAGTTTTAAATCTTGCATCATAGTTGTATTTCATGTCCTCCATTGCATCATAGTTGTATTTTAGATTAGTTCATTTTAAGTTTGCATTCGAGCATATGGAGTATCATGCATGGATCATTCTAGTTCAACACCTTAGCATTCATCTCCACTTGTTCATTTATCATCAACATCATCCTTCACTCATCATAGCCTTCATCATCATTATTTGCACATAGTTTCATGTAGGCATTAGATTAGCTTACATGTTGAATAATAATCTCATTTCTTAAGTGTCATTCTAATAGCTTTTGTGCACATAGAAATTTGAGGGCCAAAGGGTTAAAAATAATCATTAAGAATAGAGGATAATGAGACGTTCTTGAAAGATTTAGTTTGTTGCAAATTATAATAGTTTCTTTGTTTTGAATCTTTGAATATATAATAATTTCATTAAGGTTTGTGTTGATACTAACTTTACACATTTCACACACACAAAAAATGGCACCCACTGTGGGGCCTTGTGTCGTTTATTACACTAACATGCTTGAAAATTTATATTCATAGGTTCGAATGTGAGCCTCTTGGAACCTATTGCACCTATTTTGGAGCCTCTTGGAAGCCTTTTGCACCCATTTTGGAGCCTCTTAGAGCCTCTTGGAGCCACTTACACATGTTATACCACCTTTGGTCTTTGTTTTGGCACCTTTTACACCATTTTGGGCTGCTCTATCTCTGTTTTGGCACCTTTTTGTCTCTGTTCTAGCACCTTTGGTCTCTATTTTGGTGCCTTTTGTACAATTTCGGGTTCCTCTATCTCTATTTTTGTGCCTTTTTTCTCTATTTTGGTGCCTTTTGTAGTTTCCAAGGGTAATACTTTGTGTTGTTGATTTGCAGGTTTCCCAAAAATTCTTGTCAAAGACACTCTTATCAAACTATTGATATATTGTAGGGGTTGGAAGTGATTTACATGTTTCCTTTTGGTTAAGTTAGGAACATAGCTTGAATAAAAGGTTAATGAACACCATGTTTTTTGGCTAAGTTAGGAACATAGCTTAATTAATAGGTTAATGAACACCATTTTTTTCATGTATGATGGATGGTAGGCATATGCTCTCCCCTTAATTGGGTGATAAAAAAGCTATACCCATTCACTTTTCATATGCAAGTGTGAGTGGAGTATATGGCATGTGTTCTCTCTTTATTTGTGTGGAATAAATATTGATTGAACTATGGGTATACTCGCTCACTTTTGTTTATATTAGAGGGTCTTCCTTGTGGGTAAAATTACTCACCCAAGGGAATGACCCAATCAGTAACACACTAAATCCAAGCATATTTCTAGAGCTGGTATATAAGTGTGGATACTAGAACAAAGGCTAGTATCATGCAGTTGGTCCCAAAGAGAAGGGTAGAAATGGTCTCTCGCCACATGGGTCAATCCCTATGAATGAAAAATCCTTACTAAAACCCTTGTTGTAGTTTGGCCAAATCCTTTATCTATTATTTGGTGCAGCAACGATCATTGCGAAGGCATTCACATTCTCACAATTCTTAGTAGAGATAAAAAGTATGCCATTGGAGATTCATGGGTATTGGTGTTTGGCTACCCCGAGAATTGAGTGTCATGGAGGGGAGCTAGTGGGTTCAAGCATCTAGTCATCCACTAAGAAAAAGTGTGGTTGCTGCAAAACCTATGTGGAATCCAAAAGAATAGTCTTGCACAACCTTAGGAGTGTACATTGCTTGATGTGTCTTTATCAAAGTGTTTTCAAAAATTTAACTCCACAATTTTTGAGAAACACCTACACCGTTGCATAACTTATGAAATTCTACCCCCTTTTTTAAAAAAAATTTGAAAAAGACCTTTGTATGACCAAGATACGACTATTTTCAGGAAACTTTCAAAAAACCCAAGTTTGAACCTATTTTGGTGCCTTTGGTCTTTGTTTTGGTACCTTTTTCCTTTTTTTTGGTGCCTTGTCTCTATTTTGGTGCCTTTTGTCTCTATTTTGGCACCTTTTGCAAAACACAAAACAATGACCTAGGTTCATCTTTTGTCCGAAAGTTAGTCTTATCTTGGGAATCCTCAGAAGTATTCAACAAATCCTTAGGTAAAACAAAGTCTAAACATGCATGTTACCAAATGATTTCATGAAAGATTAAGATTCAAAAACCAAAGTCCATACCTCTTAGTCCAAAAGAACATCAAAGATAGTTATCAACTCTTTATGAATTTAGAGAGTGGTTGACCTTTAATTTCTACAAAAGAGCTTGCAAGAACAATCCCGAACTATACATGTTTTACTATTGTCAAAATTCACAACTTTTCCAAAGATTTGAGTACATCGTTTAGGGAGAAAATTTATCTCTAGTTTCATAGTTTGAACCAAAACTTCAAAATTGTTTCATGTCCAAGATCCTTCCTTAGGTACCTTAGAAGTCTAAAAAAATTCAAATTGACCTCTACAAGAGGAATTTTCCAACCTAAACCAAGATCTAACATCACAAAGTACCAACATCATCAAATTTATCACGCCTTTGTTTATTAGGCCTAGTTTCATCATCAGGATTTGTCATGCTCTCATCACAAAATGAAGCTACATAGTCAAATCAAACTTAGACTCATTAGAATTTTTCATTCTAATTAGTTTAGTTGTAATCCTTGGTACTTTCCCAAAACCTAGATCAAAGTTTAGTCTAAACTCTAACAATTGTATGCCTGTTTAAACAAGGTTACAAAGATAAAAGATGAAAAAATAACTTGAAAATCACAACATTGAAGAGTCAAATCTTGAAAATCCAACCATTGAACTCCAACCATTGAAACTCCAATCATTAAGACTCAAAATGTTGAAACTCAAAAAAGTGAAACTCAAACTACAATAGCTAAAATAAATGAGGATTAATTGAATGCTTTAGCTCATCAAATAAAGAACCTTCAACAACAAATCTGGGATATGCAAAGGGAAACAACCAGAGAATAATATTTGTTGTCAGACATCTATTCTTGTCCATCTGATAAAAATACAAACATGACACCTTATTCACCACCAACTACATCTTCCAAATTCATTTTCTTTGAATTTTTGCAAAAATTCAATAAGCCCAAATCAAATTCTTCAAACACAAAGGATATTGAACAATCTTACCATGTCATGCATCTATCTTCATCTCCCATAAGCCAAAATAAATCTCAGGATTCTTTCACCCAAGTTGATGATTCCATCCAACTAGCTTCTACTATCATATCTTCTATATCCAATGATTCATTTTAATCTCTTTGTCCAAACCATGTTGTCATAGACTCCTCTACACCTCAAGATCAAAACATTCTTTCCACTTCATCCAATGATACAAAAATTCCACAAGTTCTTTCAATCTTTGACTAAGACCAAATCTCTCAAGAATTATCTAATGATCCCCTCCTTTCACTTTTCATCCACAAGGATTCCCTTCCATCTCAAGAGAAAAGTATCCTTCCAAGTCCTCCTTCCATCACATCTAATAAATCCATACCATCTCAAGATTTCATTGCATCCTAGGAGCATGATAATTCTTCCATCCTATCCAATGATGTCCTACCATCTGATGATCAAGATATGCTTTCTACAAAATTTCATGATTCCCTTCCTCATCAAGATCAAGAAATGCTTTCATGCAAGGATACCCTTTCATTCCATGAAGATGTTTATCCTTCTCAAGATCAAGATATATCTTTCATACCACTTCACGATATTTCATATCTAGTAAAGAGCAAGCTACTCCATCTCATACACCTCTTGATCCTTTTCCAAGTCAAGATAAAAACACCCCATCATCCCCATGTCAAGATCCTATCACACATATTCAAGCTATTCATGAACCACACACCTACAAATTGGGATCCTCCATCTTCATCCACTTTGGTTTACTTCCAACACCTATCCTTTCATCCATATCATATCCTCCCCAAAATGGACTCACATCTTGTTTAAAAAAAAAACCTATCCCATTGGTAAACGAATGTGTCAAAGTATGAATTACAAAGGCAAAGGATTAGGCCTTCATGAACAAGGTATCCTAGAGCCCCTTTTTGCTCAAGAAAACCCATATTTACCATGGCCTTGCTTATACACCTAAGTTTCCTAGTCCATAAATCCTACCATCTATCTTAGGTCCTCATCCTAATTCATCAAACCTTCCCTCTATCCTAGGTCCATATCCTCTTCCTCAATAACAACAAAGGCACACATCCTTGATTCCCTTTCAAAATTCTACCTACACTCACTCATCCATAATACCTCCATACCATTCATCTCAATCCACCCGTCCCATTGCTCTTGGAAGCAATTTGGGGGCCGAATGTCAAAAGGTTCCATATCAAAATCCACATGTGTCAAAGGATCAACACGTCTCCTCAAAGAGGCATGCAAAAATAAAATAAAATTTGATCCAAAATCAAAAAGGCCACAAAGGCCCATCAAAGCAAAAAGGAAATTTGAAAAGACCACAAAGGTCCATAAATCAAAATAAATTTTTAAAAAGCCACAAAGGCCCATCAAAGAAAAAATAAAAATTTTCAAGGCCACAAAGGCCCATAAAAGAAAAATATCAAAGGCCACAAAGTCCCACAAAGCAAAAATAAAATTCAAAAATCATGTGGATTCCTAAAAGTCTCATAGAAGCAATAAAGTCAAAATTGGCATCCAAATTTGCTAATCCAAAAGCTTCCTACAATCTTCCATCTAAAAGCCTATCGTCTTCCAAATCCATTTTTCCTCCATCACTCCACCACCCTTCAAGGTGTGTACCAATTTTGACCTTGCAATCATCTCCATCCATCCATCGGCAAGTCTTCCAACCTCCTATCCATTATCCAACATTTATCCCCCATCATTCTCCTTTATTCCAAACCTTTGGGTAAGTCCTTAGTTCTTCCATCATACCTTTAAAATAGGACAACATTTATGAGTCTAATCCCAATTACCATGGTTTACTAAAGGGATATTTGGTTGTGAAACTTGATGCTTAAGTCCTTCCTCCACCTCCCTATCATCCTTATCCTATTTTCTATATTCCTCTTACACTCTACAGTTGGGGGGCAAGTTTCATCCATCTTATCATTCCTTACATTTCCACCTTCGATCTTCACAAGGTTAAGGATCTCCTTGAACATCATATATATTATCCTATACACTTTATCCATATCTTTTGTATCATATCCTTTTCCTTATCCATATTCCATCATTCTTTCTAGATACATCCTTCTTCTCCTCCTTGGTCTTGATGAGGAATAGGGGGGAAATACTTGGGAAATGTGTCTATATCTTATCCATTTGATCTTGATCATCCCATTCATTATCCTTATCCTTTCATTCTTCCATTCCATATCTCTTAGCTTATCAAAATCTATGTCATCATGCCCCTTTGCAACCTTGGATCTTATCATGTAAATCATATTTGAGCCTAGCTGTAAAACATTATCCAATCATCAACAATCATAAATATTATTGTACTTAGAGGAAATTAGTGATCCTAAGTACTTATCATCATCATGCCTTATGGAATCAATCAACCATTATTATCTTTCGACAAGAGATATGTTGCTTGTGTGACATGTTTTGCAGTGAACCTTTCATTTTGATCTATCATTTATCTATGGTTGCATTACCTCTTTTGTGGGCCATCTTGTTTCTTCAATTAGTCATATCATATCATATAATCCATCATGCTTCCATATCTACATCCATCATGCATCCAAGTCCACATCATAGCTTGATCTAGTGTTTGTATCATGATCTCCCCTAAGTACTACTTAGCACATTCTAAAAATTAGTTTCTCCTATCACATCACACTAAGGGCATATTCTACATTGGATCAGATTCATGTGCATTCTTGAGGTCAGAAAATTGAAAATCCAAAAAAATTCATAAAATTGAAAATCCAAAAATATTCAAAACATATCAAAAACCAAAAACAGGTCAAAAAGTAAAAACAAATTCAAAAACATAGTCATCTTGTCGAACTACATTATCTCTAATGATGAGGGCAGAACCCGAGACACAAAAAATAACCCACAAACAAGAGAATAATTTTATTATTCAGAAAATGGAGCTTCTTACATCCAGAAGATCTGAAACCCCTAAGTTTTACAACACATGCAAGTTACAGAAAGCTACAGAATCACCCTTTCACAATATGCGAGCTTGTCCCCAAAAAGTTACCCAAAAATTAGAAACCCACCCATAAATAGAGCTCCTCATTAGTTTGGAGCCAAAAAAATATTCAAATTTTGAGTTTAGGCAGTTTGGCGCTGAAAAATTACAACTTGAAGTTCAAATTTCAAAAGAACATTTTCAATTGTATCTTCTAGAAAGTGCGCCAACATTCCGAGACTCTAATTCACGAATAATGCATTCCTTGAATAATGCCTCTTCAAAATTTTACAGGGACCAAACTTCTTCATCTTCAATTTATTATATGTTCCCACTAGAAACCTTTCTTTAATCAAGTGGACCATCACTCCATCACCAATTTGAAACTCCTTATACCTCCTCTTCTAATCTGCCTTAGCCTTATACTGCATATTCATTTTGTTAATATGTTCTCTTACCTTCTCATGTATATCCTTGATGTGTTCTACAAAATCTTCGACTTCAACACTTATTTTCTTCTCTTGGTCCATCTTCCTCAATTCTGGAGCTGTTCTGGGGCTACCTCCATACACAATCTAGAATGGTGATCTACCTGTGCTTTTGTTGATAGAATTTTTGTAAGAAAATTCTGCCTGGGGTAAGATCAAGTCCCATCCCTTGGGTTTATCTCCTACCAAACATCTTAGTAGGTTACCTAGACTCCTGTTAACAACCTCTGTCTGCCCATCTGTTTGTGGATGGTGTGCAGAACTGAACTTCAACTCTGTCTTCAGCTTCTTCCACAAGGTCCTCCACAAGTACCCCACAAATTTGGTGTCACGATCTGAAACAATACTCTTTGGCAGACCATGTAGCCTCACCACCTCTTTGAAGAACAAGTCAGCAATTTGGACTGCATCATGGGTCTTCTAACATGGAATGAAATGTGCCATCTTCGAAAACCTATCAACCACCACAAAAACTGAATCATTCCCTCGTTGTGTCCTTGGAAAACCAAGAACAGATTCCATACTTATGCCTCCCATGGCCTCTCTGGTACAGGTAAGGGCTGATATAGGCCTGTATTCTGGCTCACTCCTTTAGCCATCTGACATACCCTGTAGCTTTGTACAATCTTCTTCACATCTTGTGACAACTGAGGCCAATAATAATGATCACTGATAATGGCAATGGTCTTATCTCGGCCAAAATGTCCCACCATTCCTCCACTATGCTTCTCCTTTATTAGGTTCTCCCTCATGGAACTCCTCAAGATACACAATTGACTTCCCTTAAATAACATGCCATCGTGGATTATGAAATCTAGCCACCTTGTCCTGTCCACTGTAACAGGTTCCTTGCAAGCTTTCCAAGCCTTTGCGAAATCAGGATCTTCTGCGTACAATGTCTTAATTTCATTGAACCCAACCACTTCAATCTACATCTTTGTCATCAATGTATGCCTCCTACTTAAGGCATCTGCAATCCTATTTGACTTCCCACTCCTATGTTTCAAAACAAAGGTATAACTCTACAAAAACTCTACCCATTTCATATGCCTCTGATTTAATTTTCCCTGACTATTTAGGTACTACAAAGCTTGATGATCAGTATATAGAACAAATTCCTTCGGTAACAAATAATGTCTCCATTTCTTTAATGCTTGAACTATTGCATAAAATTCCTGATCATATATAGAATACTTTCTCTTGGCATCATTTAACTTTTCACTGAAATAGGCAATGGGCTTACCTTCTTGGCTCAACACTGCTCCAATGGCACAACCACTGGCATCACAATGCACCTAAAACACCTTGTTGAAATTTGGGATGGCTAGAATAGGTTGCTCTGTCACCTTCTGCTTCAATAGTTCAAAACTTTTTTCCGCTCCAGTGCTCCACTTGAATTCTCTTCTATCCCCTCATTGTTTCAGTCAGGGGTCCACAAATACTACTAAATTTTCTAATGAAATTTCTATAAAAAACTATCCAAACCATGAAAATATCTCACCTCAGTAGCAGTTCTTGGGGTAGGCCATTCCAAAATAGCCTTCACCTTCTGCTAAGACAACAAACCCCAAATACACTAACTCCCTCTTCACGAAACTACACTTCTTCACATTAATCAATAGTTTCTCTTCTCTTAACTTTTCAATGGCTCTCCGAATATGCATCAGATGCTCATCCAATGTCTTACTGAAAATTAAAATATCATCTAAATACACAATAATAAAACTTCCCAGAAATTCTTTTAGTACCTCATTCATGAGCCGCATGAATGTGTTCGGTGCATTGGTTAGTCCAAAAGGCATGACTAACCACTCGTATAGGCCATCTTTGGTCTTGAAGGTAGTCTTCCATTCATCTCCTTCTTGAATTCAGATCTGGTGATATCCACTCTTCAGATCAATCTTTGTGAAGTACTGAGCTCCACTCAAAAAGTCCATTAGGTCATCCATCCTTGGTAGGGGAAATCCATACTTGATTGTTATCTTGTTTATGGCTTGGGAATCTGTACACATCCTCCACTCCCCATCCTTCTTTGGTGCTAGTACTGTAGGTACCGCACATGGACTCAAACTCTCTCATATCAAACCCTTTCTCAACAACTCTTGAACTTGTTTGTTCAACTCCTCATTTTCTGCTACAGTCATTCTATGAGCTATCTTATTTGGCAAACTGGCTCCAAGAATAAAGTCAATCTGATGACTAATATTCCTTATTGGTGGTAAACCCTCATATACATTATCAGAAACAATATCCTGAAACTCATACAACATCCTAGAAACTTCTTCTAGAACCTTCTCACTATCCTCCTTACTCACTCTAGGAATCAATGCATAACACACATGCTCATGCTTCATACCTTCTAAAAAAATTCTTCCATCTACATAACAAATTCTAGCACTACTGTATACCTTTTCTTTGGTCTCCTTTAGGGGTTTCAACTTGTGACGAACCCCATCCTTTGTCAAGGAATAAGTGTTTGCATGGCCATCATGTATAGCTCGCCTATCGAACTGCCACGGCCTCCCCAACAACCTCCCCAACAACATGTGACATGCATCCATGGGGATGACATCACAGAGTACCTCATCATGGTAGCTCCTGATCTTGAACTTTACTAGGCACTGCTCATTGACAAAAACTTTGTGGTCTTTTTGCAACCAGGAAATCTGGTATGGATGCGGGTGCCTTTCCCTCTTCAGCTTCAACTTTGTGACTATTTCCTCTGACACCAAATTATCAGTGCTCCCACCGTCAATAATGACATCACAACATTTTCTTTCACACTTGCACCTTGTGCGAAATAGATTCTTCCTCTATTCTAATTCCTTTTCCTCATTCACCAGGGCTCTCCTAATCACTAGGGCTTCTCCCCTTTCAACATCATCTGAATGTTCAAATTGGGCCTCCTCATCTGCATGTGCAACCCTTCCACGACCTTCTAACCTTTTGTCTACCCTTCCTTAGTGTTGTGGACATTCATAGGCTCGATGCCCTTCTTCACCACACTGGAAACATGTTCCTTTGAAACCACCTCTTCTAGATCTTTGTCCATATCTCTGTCATCCTCTACCTCTTTGATCACCACTTTTTTGATCATGAGGGTGGTAGAAGTTGTCATTCCTTTAGCTTCAGCTAGTACCCACATCTTCACTTTTCTTTTTATATTCATTTTGGCTTCCTGAAGGTCTTCCACTGCCCCTTCCACTTTGACCTCCTCGTCCTTTTTGCTTGCCATCAAATCTTTTGTTTAGCTTCTCTTCCACCTTTAGAGCGAACTGATACACATCCTCAATGGTGGTCGTGCGACTAGGCTTAAGTCAACCGAGATGCTTGGTCATTAACCATTAAGATGTCAGTTTCACCTTCTCCTTATTGGCCTTTGTGTGTCCCGTTCGATGATTATCTTGTGAATTTCTTGATATATTCTTTCCCGGATCTTCTTCCTTGCTTTCTTCCTTGCTTCAACCCTTGCAATTTCTTCAACAGATCTAACTCGTAGTCCACTGGTATGAGCTGCTTCTTCAGTTTCTCTACCATGCGATCCCATCTGGTGATATTTCCTTTTCCTCTTCAATTTTTTTCCAACTGGACCTCTTTCTACCAAATATTGGCATGGCCCTTCAGCTTCATTTTTTCAAACTTAACCCGATCTGGGTCCTCTATTTCCTCATACTCAAAATATTCTTCTAGCTCATTGATCCAGTCGATCAACTCTTCCAGGTTCAGACTTCCAGAATAACTGGGGACTTCTGCTTTGGGTCTTTTACCGATCTTTGAATTGGCCCTTATTATTCACATTTGTTCTTGATCAATTGCTTCTTCTTCCTCTTCTAAATTTGAACCTTCTTCTTCTCCTTCAGCTTCACTTTCCTCCCTTAAGTTTAACCCTCTTCTCACTTGCTCTTGTAACGCATCAATCTATCTTTGGAGGGCTACTAGTGCATCTCTTCAACTAGCATTTCTTCCACCTCGACCACCTCTAGCACCACCATGCCTACCAGGCATCACTCTTAGAGGTATCTTTCTTGACCTCGACCCACAACCATGGTCCTGGTACGAACTACCTCACGATCAGCGATCTGTACACACGCTCAAGAAAACCTCGCTCTGATACCACTTGATGAGGGCACAACTCGAGACACATAAAATAACCCACAAATAAGAGAATAATTTTGTTATTCAAAAAATGGAGCTTCTTACATGTAGAGGATCTCAAATCCCCAAGTTTTACAACACATGCAAGTTACAGAAAGCTACAGAATCACCCTTTCCTAATATGTGAGCTTGTCCCCAAAAAGTTACCCAAAAATTAGAAACCCGCCCATAAATAGAGCTCCTCATTAGTTTGGAGCCAAAACAACATTCAAATTTTGAGTTTAGGTGGTTTAGCGCTGAAAAATTACAACTTGTAGTTCAAATTTAAAAGAACATTTACAATTGTATCTTCTAGAAAGTGCGTCAACTTCACGGGGCCATAACTTTTGATCCGGGACTCCGATTCGCAAACCGTTTGAACCGTTGGAAAGGTCTCGAAGTCGAGAACGTGCTCAAAATTTTCTACACTAATTTTGGCAAGTTTTGGGGCTGATCCAGGAACTCTAAGTGCCTCAAATCTAACTTAGAATATTTTCAGGTGCAAATCTGGGAAACTAAAACTGCAATATCTTTCAACCCAAGAATAGAAATTAAAAACCATAAATTGTGAATTTCATTATGACAAAAAGGGTATCCAAAATGTAAAAACATCTAAAAATTGAGAAACTTGAAATTTAACTATTTTTGGGTGATGCAAGATTTCCCTTACACCACTGGATGCTCCTGCATCAGACACCCAAGGTAATTTGAGAAGTGACCCCGTCACATCTCAGATGGTGGAGGAAAAACCAAAATGGTCGACCTCTGCCTTAGGCAACTAGGATGAATCTTCAACAGGCCTTCCTTTCCATTTCACCAGACATTCTTCATACTGCCTGTTCATAGTACTCCTTCCCACATGACTATCCAGGATTTCTTCAATCTCCTCCTTTTCTGAAGTAGGTGCTGGAATCCCATATGTTCAATCGTTGGTGCTTCCTCTGTGCAACCTTCATGATACTCTGTCAAATATGAAATGTTGAACACAGGGGAAATGTTAAATTCATCTGGCAACTCTACCTCATATGCATTCCCTGAATCATTCCTCTTCAAAATTTTATAGGGACTAAACTTCTTCATCTTCAATTTATTATATGTTCTCACTGGAAACCTTTCTTTCCTCAAGTGGACCATCACTTCATCATCAATTTGAAACTCCTTATACCTCCTCTTCTAATCTGCCTTAGTCTAATACTGCATATTCATCTTGTTAATATGTTCTCTTACCTTCTCATGTATATCCTTGATGTGTTCTGCAAAATCTTCGGCTTCAGCACTTATTTTCTTCTCTTGGTCCATCTTCCTCAATTCTAGAGCTGTTCTGGAGCTACCTCTATACACAATCTGGAATTGTGATCTACCAGTGCTTTTGTTGATAGAATTGTTGTAAGAAAATTCTACCTGGGGTAAGATCAAGTCCCATCCCTTGGATTTATCTCCTACCAAACATCTTAGTAGGTTACCCAGACTTCTGTTAACAACCTGCAATGCGCCCCATCGTTTGTGGATGGTGTGCAAAATTGAACTTCAACTCTGTCTTGACTTCTTCCACAAGGTCCTCCAAAAGTATCCCACAAATTTGGTGTCACGATCTGAAACAATACTCTTTGGCAGACCATGTAGCCTCACCACCTCTTTGAAGAACAAGTCAGCAATGTGGATTGCATCATGGTTCTTCTAACATGGAATGAAATGTGCCATCTTTGAAAACCTATCAACCACCACAAAAACTGAATCATTCCCTCGTTGTGTCCTTAGCAAAGCAAGAATAAATTCCATACTTATATCCTCGCATGGCCTCTCTGGTATAGGTAAGGGCTAATATAGGCATGTATTCTAGCTCACTCCTTTATCCATCTGACATACCCTGCAGCTTTGTACAAACTTCTTCACATCTTGTGACAACTGAGGCCAATAATAATGCTCACTGATAATGGCAATGGTCTTATTTTGGCCAAAATGTCCCGCCATTCCTCCACTATGCTTCGCCTTTATCAGGTTCTCCCTCATGGAACTGCTTAGGATACACAATTGACTTCCCTTAAATAACATGCCATCCTGGATTATGAAATCCAGCCACCTTGTCCTGTCCACTGTAACAGATTCCTTGCAAGCTTTCCAAGCCTCTACGAAATTAGGATCTTCTGCGTACAATGTCTTAAGTTCATTGAACCCAACCACTTCAATCTACATCTTTGTCATCAATGTATGCCTCCTACTTAAGGCATCTACAACCCTATTTGACTTCCCACTCCTATGTTTCAAAACAAGGTATAACTCTGCAAAAACTCTACCCATTTCATATGCCTCGATTTAATTTTCCCCTAACTATTTAGATGCGCAAAGCATTGATTAGTATATAGAAAAAATTCATTAGGTAACAAATAATGTCTCCATTTCTTTGTCTCTTGAACTATTGCATAAAATTTATGATCATATACATAATACTTTCTTGGCATCATTTGCTTCAATGAAATAGAAATGGGCTTACCTTCTTGGCTCAAGACTTCTCCAATGGCACAACCACTGGCATCACAATCCACTTGAAACACCTTGTTGAAATCTGGGAGGGCTAGAACAGGTTGCTCTGTCACCTTCTGCTTCAATAGTTCAAAACTTTTTATCCGCTCCAGTGCTCCACTTGAATTCTCTTCTATCCCCTCTCATTGTTTTAGTCAAGGGTCCACAAATACTACTAAAGTTTCTAATGAACTTTCTATAAAAACTAGCCAAACCATGAAAAGATCTCACCTTGGTAGTAGTTCTTGGGGTAGGCCATTCCAAAATAGCCTTCACTTTCTCTGGGTCCATCTTGAGACCTTTTGCTGAGACAACAAACCCCAAATACACTAACTCCCTCTTCACGAAACTACACTTCTTCAGATTAATCAACAGTTTCTCTTCTCTTAACTTCTCAAAGGCTCTTTGAATATGCATCAGATGCTCATCCAACATCTTACTGAAAATCAAAATATCATCTAAATACACAATATCAAAACTTCCCAGAAATTCTTTTAGTACCTCGTTCATGAGCTGCATGAATGTGCTCGGTGCATTGGTTAGTCTAAAAGGCATGACTAACCACTCGTATAGGCCCTCTTTGGTCTTGAAGGCATTCTTCCATTCATCTCCTTCTTGAATTTGGATCTGGTGATATCCACTCTTTAGATCAATCTTTGTGAAGTACTGAGCTCCACTCAAATAGTCCATTAGGTCATCCATCCTTGGCAGGGGAAATCTATACTTGATTGTTATCTTGTTTATGGCTCAGGAATCTGTACACATCCTCCACTCCCCATCCTTCTTTGGTGATAATGCTTGCGAATTTACTGCACATGGACTCAAGCTCTCTCTTGTATCAAACCCTTTCTCAACAACTCTTGAACTTGTTTGTTCAACTCCTCATTTTCTCACTACTTGATCATTCTATGAGCTACCTTATTTGGAAAACTAGCTCTAGGAATGAAGTCAATCTGATGACTGATCTTCCTTATTAGTGGTAAACCCTAAGGTACATTATCAGAAACAATATCCTGAAACTCATCCAACATCCTAGAAACTTCTTCTGGAACCTTCTCACTATCCTCCTTACTCACTCTAGGAATCAATGCATAACACACACGCTCATGCTTCATACCTTCTAAAAAAAAATTCCATCTACATAACAAATTCTAGCACTACTGCATACCTTTTCTTCAGTCTCCTTTAGGGGTTTCAACTTGTGACAAACCCCATCCTTTATCAAGGAATAATTATTTGCATGGCCATCATGTATAGCTCGCCTATCGAACTGCCACTGCCTCCCCAACAACATGTGACATGCATCCATGGGGATGATATCACAGAGTACCTCATCATGGTAGCTCTTGATCTTGAACTTTACTAGGCACTGCTCATTGACCAAAACTTTGTTGTCTTTCTGCAACCAGGCAATCTGATATGGATGTGGGTGCCTTTCCCTCTTCAGCTTCAACTTTGTGACCATTTCCTCTAACACCAGATTATTGGTGCTCCCACCGTCAATAATGACATCACAACATTTTCCTTCACACTTGCACCTTGTACGAAACATATTCTTCCTTTGTTCTAGTTCCTTTTCCTCAGTCACCAGGGCTCTCCTAATCACTAGGGCTCTCCTAATAACTAGGGCTTCTCCCCTTTCGGCAAGTTTCGGGGCTGATCCGGGAACTCTAATTGCCTCAAATCTAACTTGGAAGATTTTTTAGGTGCAAATCTGGGAAACTAAAACTGCAATATCTTTCAACCCGTGAATAGTAATTAAAAACCATAAATTGCAAATTTCATTATGACGAAAATGGTATCAAAAAATGTAAAAAATCTAAAAATCAAGAAAATTGAAATTTAACTATTTTTGGGTGATGCAAGATTGCCCTTACACCACTGGATGCTCCTGCATCATCTAAGCTTAAACTTAGGTAAGGCTAATCTTTGATTAGCCCTTGAGACACCCTAGGTCAAGTCCTTTAGCAGTCCATTGTAATTAGTTGTCATCTCTTGTCTATTCATATCTTGGTCCTATAAATCAATTGAGTTAGTCAAACTACATGGTCTATGTGTAAATAAATTAGGCAAGGCTAATCTTTGATCAGGCCATGAGGCCCCTAGGATAGGTCTTTAGGTTAGGTTCTTGGTCAAAATCTCATAAAACACCTAAAAATTGGAAAATAACAAAATCCCAAAAACATCAAAAAATTGAAAGGATGTTGCTCTTCTGAATCATGGGTTTATCACGTTAAACACACATGTTCAATTGTTGTACTTTTACTTTTGTTATCATATCTCTAGAGCCCCTCAATGATGTATTTAACTAGAGGAGCCAAGGAGTATGATTTTTCTTTGTCTACTATTTGTGAGTTGATCATTATTACTGTGCAAATTGTCATGAGACGTGCACTACAAAGTATCACTAATGACATTCCAAATTTGCATAGGAAAATGATTAACTCTTGTCTGTTTACACAAGAAATACTTAGCTCATCTCTATTTAATTATATTTAGATGCTTGTGTTAACTTGCACTATCAAACATCATGGAAGTAGTACTCAGGTCATCATGGTCTAAAATATACCATTGATGTTTGTATCCACTTTCAACATGTTAAAGGCCCAATGATGATAAAAATCACGTCAAATTGGCTGATATGAATGACAACTTTTTCATACGAGATCTGCATGGTTAAATTAGATTGCATCCATGTTAGTTTTCATTTTTATTTATGGAGTTTCCAAGCTACAACAATGATGTTATCTCTCTTATCAATGGATTGAGTACACTTGATATTAAGAAAAGACACATCATGCAATTGCATATTAGTTGCATCATCATTTGTATACATTGGAAAACATTATCACATCATTCATCCATCCATGCATCACATTAAAATGTTTGAATCAAAAAACACAAAAAGAAGTGCATTCCATCTCACTTGCATAATCATAATCATCTAATTCATTATTAATGGATTAAGAAATTGGTCCATTAAGAAGATTGAAAGACATATCTAGCAGAGTAACATTTCCATGAAGAAAAATCTAATGAAAGGAATGATTGATTAACAAGGATATAATGCCCTTGTTATGAACATCTAAAACTAGTAGTGAAGATGAATTTGTTATTACTCAAATCCAAGACTAATAAAGGACTAACTGGATATAAATATTAGGTGTCATTTGCATAATCACATCCATCTCACATAGCATAAAACATCATCCATAAAAGTAGGTCAAATCATCAACCATGCATTATCATATCATCATTGCATACATCCCACAAATAAAGCATCACATAAGAATCATCATTGCATAATAATCATAATTATCATGATCATCATCACAAATAAAACATCACATAAACATCAATAGAAACATGCATCATCATGTGATCATTTCATACTTCTTTTACTCATCCATTGCATCATATTTGCATTTGAAAAGAACAAAAACATAAACATCATAGGATCCATCATATGCATCACATAGGCATAAATCCATAAAACACCCTAGAATCATAACACATTTATTGCATCATCATTTGCATCCATAGCATAACATAACATCAAGATCATCATCACAAACATAGAAATTAAATGCATCATTGACATCTATCATCATATCAACACATAGATCACAGTCATCACTACATATCATATATACCTCAAAATAATGTCAAGTGCACAAGGATATCCAAATATCGAGAGGTACATCATAAAAAATGGTAGAAATCATAAGGGTATGTGCAGGATCATGATGGGCCAAAAAGTGGTGATATGATGGGAATGTGTAGGGTATACAGATGATGAATTTTTTTAACCCAAAATTGATGAAATGAAATGGGTTTTCAAAGGATATTCTGAGATTTCCACCAATATAAATTATGCTTTACTTTGAATTTAATAAATAATTATTATTCATTTTCTATTTGAATTATGAGTAAAGTATTGATTGATATGTTGATTAAAAAACATCTATAGCTTTCAAATGGTATCACATTTTTTGAATCCAAAACATGTGTCACATTCTATGCTTCGTATAATATAGGATTAAAAAAATAAAAATTGAATTTCATGAAGTTTTGACCAAGTTAAGGTGGTTAGACATATAAGTTTTATATTTTTTAAAAGTTGTAATAAAAATTTATAATTAATTATTTACTTGGAAAAAAATTAAAAATATGCATCACATCAAGACATGATTCTTCTACTTATATCAAAAATATCTTAAAAAAATTATTTCATTTTATTGTTGTTAGGGTGGACAGACACCTAATTCTTATTTTTTCCCTGAAATTTAAGTACTACTGCATTGAAATTTCAAATTTTCACCAAATAGATTTTTAAAAAAACCTAGTAGTTTAGAAACTACATTTAATTTGCTACAGATTTTATTTACATATTTTTGAAATAATATAGATAACTTATTCAAATTTTTACTTCAAGTTGCCTAGCTCTAATTTTTTTGCCACTTAAGGGCCTATTTTTTCCATGATGATCCTATGCATACCCATAATGTCTCAACTGAATTAGTGTATGCATCAAGTCCCAATACATCATCATGTCTCAGTACATTAATCATTCCTATACTAGGGCATATCAATCAATCAGAGAATTCAAACTACATCACCTAATCAAATCTGAATCCACCTGCACAAAATGCAAAAATCCTCCTATGATCATAACATATCATAAATAAGAAATCTTATCAATCAATTCAACCTCACCTATCATGAGGTTCATCAATCAATGCACCTTTCTTATCATGAGGTTCATCAGTCAATTCAACATTGCCTATCATGAGGTTCATCAATCAATGCACCTCGCCTATCATGAGGTTCATCAATTGATCCAACCTTGCCTATCATGAGGTTCAATCGATCCAACCTCACCTATCATGAGGTTCATCAATCAATTCAACCTCACCTATCATGATGTTCATCAATCAATTCAACCTCTCCTATCATGAGGTTCATTAGTCAATCCAACCTTGCCTATAATGAGGTTCATCAATTGATCCAACCTCACCTATTATGAGGTTGATCTACCATTGATCCTCGCACATCATGAGGTTCATCTATCATTGATCCTCACCTATCATGAGGTAAACCATCAATCTATCATTGATCCTTACCTATCATGAGGTCAATCATCAATCTATCATTGATCCTCACCTATCATGAGGTCAATCATCATTCTATCATTGATCCTCGAATATCATGAGGTCAATCATCATCCTATCATTTATCCTCACCTATCATGAGGTCAATCATCAATTATCACATCAACATCATCAAATGAACCGGTTGAACGTGATCATCAAAAATCAAACACAATGAGGAAACATAAGGCATCAATTAATCAATTAATCAATCTGGCAGGCTCAATCTTTGTTTTTGCGAGATAAATCATTTCTGGATCATAAGATTTTGAAATCATCATCAAATCATTGAAAAATCCTCAAATTCAAAAATTCACCAATTTATCTCCCAAGGGGGCATATATCTGTTAGTACCTAAAAATCAACGTCTAGGGCATCGTCTGGGGCATCAAAAACTTTTATAAGCATTGGTATCAAATTTTTCTTTGAAGCAACATGTAAACACATTACTTCAAAGAGGGGCAAAAATGTATACACCTAAAAATGGTCATCACCTTTAATTAATTAAATACTAGCTATTTGATTAGTATTCCAACTACATATAAATAAATGCTCAATTTATTTATATTGTTCATTTTCTAAATTCTCCAAATCTAAAAAATATTCTTCTAAATTAATTAAATAAACAAGGTTCCCTAAACATGTTTTATTTAATTAATCTTCACTAAGTCCAATTAGGAATTAGATCACATTTCTACAAATTTATGTGCCACCACACCAAGGCCACATGAAAACAAATAACACTAATTTTTAATTAGATTTATCTTCAACTCATTTCAAAAAGCACATGGCTCATTTCCTCCCACACTTCCAACAATTTTAGATCACATGACTTATTCTTCCCACAATTCCACCCACTTTTGGAGCGCATGATTTATTCCTCCCACACTTCCACCAATTTTGGAAGCACATGGTCTTCTCTTCACACACTTGAATCTTCCATCCAAATGGTGTTGCCCATTGGTCAAGATATTCTCCCATCCAAATGGCATGTTTTCTTTGGTCAAGGGGACAACATCTTTATTCTCTTCATCTTCACCATCCATTCTTCTTATTCGATCTGGACCATTGATTATTGCCACCTCACTATATGCTTGGAAAATGCTATAAATACAACCCTTGGGCCTTGTATTTTATATCCACATTTGAAGTAGATTTATTATGAAATTTTATCTTTGGAGCTTGGAGCATTCTTGGAGTCTTATAGCTAGTTTTTACATCATGTTTTTCTTTGCATTTACATCTTAGTTTTAAATCTTGCATCATAGTTGCATTTTATATTAGTTCATTTTAAGTTTGCATTTGAGCATATGGAGTATCATGCATAGATCATTCTAGTTCAATACCATAGCATCCACCTCCACTTGTTCATTTATCATCAACATCATCCTTCACTCATCATAGCCTTCATCATCATTGTTTGCACATAGTTTTATGTAGGCATTAGATTAGCTTGCATGTTGAATACTAATCTTGTTTCTTAAGTTTCATTCTAATAGCCTTTGTGCACATAGAAATATGAGGGCCAAAGGGTTAAAAATAATCATTAAGAATAGAGGACAATGGAATGTTCTTGAAATATTTAGTTTGTTGCAAATTAGAATAGTTTCTTTGCTTTGAATCTTTGAATATAAATCATTTGATTAAGGTTTGTTTTGATACTAAATTTACACATTTCACACACACACAATAGCATTTATCAAAACTAAATGTCATAAGGGCTCAACTAGAAAACCACTTGGCATTTATTTCTCACAAAATGACATACCTAAATGTGCACTTGATGGTCCTCTTTACATAGCTGGTTGAATCAATAATAATCCCACTAATGGGATATTGATTAATCTCGTCTATGTAGAGAATGTGATCACAGAAGAATTATTATATGTGCATGAACTATATCAAGAAACATATGATAACCTGAAAGAATGGATCAAGACACATAATAGATTTGCTTTCCCTATGATAGGCTCGATAGATCTCCCTTTAAAGGTGGGACCAAAAACATTAGCAGTCTCATTCTCCTTCATCCCACAATTGGACCAATTTCATGTGAGTCTAGGCTATCCATGGCTTTGCTCCATGAATTTCATCCCTTCAGTTTTGCATAAATTTCTAAAGTTTCCATTTGGCAATGAAATTTTCACTATGGATCATAGCAGATTTAATCCTGTCTCGAAAAAAGGGAAATTTTCACTAGATTATTTTGGCCCGAGCCTATGGAACCTATCAAGCCTCATGAATATTTCTTTTTCAAATCATATAAAAGATTCAAGGAAAAGAAAATAGCGAAACTATCCCTTCAAAACATGCCTCAACCTATGACCGAACCAACCATCCTTGACAAGACAATGATTGAACCAAAAAAAATTCCAACCATACAAGAACAATCTATAGAACAAACTCCTCCAATTTCCCACAAGAGACCACGAGATAATGCAAAAAATCCTGTTGTCCCTCCCAGAGTTAAACATGTTTACAAAGTCGAAGAGAAAGTGGTTGAGAAACCTCTTATTGTTTCTTCTAGTACTCCCAAGGAAGAGAAGGAACTTATGATTGAAAAACTATCTCTTACACAAATTTTTTTGACAATACACTTAAATGAAATTGAAGTGCTAGAGAGTGTAGACACAGAAATCATATTATTGCTTGTAGATTACAAACTCAAAAAAAAAACCATGATATAGAAAATTGAAATCCAAAGATCTACCTGAAGCAATGCATGATGACTTTGAACCCTCACCACAACATAAACAAGAACACTACATGGACATTGTTATTTGACCTACTATTGTGATTAACTTAGATGATGACATTGACATTGTAAAGATTGATGAAAAAGTGCATGATGAGTTGAATACATTATTTTCTTCTTCCATGAGCTTAAATGACAAATGTCCTAAAAAGAGAGTTGAACTTGGTATGTGTCCTAGTTTGGCACTTGATGTTGTCCCTTTGGAAAAAATTCCGCGTTCATTTATATTGACCAATATTGGGAGGCAAACAACCTAATTTGGGCTTTCCTTTCCTTACTAGTCTTTATATTTTTTCATTTTTCTTTACGTGATTGCATGTGTGTAATGTGATCCCCCGTGATGTTTCATTTGATGCATCCTCTATCTTTTTGTGCATTCTTCTATATGTACCTTCATTATTCTCTATGTTGTAATTGTTTTTCATTTGTCTTGTGTTTTCCTTTTGGGATGATGCAATGCATCAATACATTCAAGTCTCTTCCATGTTGACCCAAGATCTTTGTCTTTATCTTTTCTTTTTCTTGTGTTTTCCTTTTAAGGATGACTCAAGGTGTCAAGACATTCAAGTCTCTTCCATGTTGACCCAAAAGCTTTGTCTTTATCTTTTATGTGTCTTTTGTTTTCCTTTTGGGGATGATGTATGGTGTTGAGACATTCACGTTTCTTCCATGTTGAACCAAAAGGAATTTTCTTTTTTTTTCTCTTTTTGTGTCATTCTTCTTATTCTGTGTATTTGGCGAATGATGAAAATTCTATGCTCTATGAAAACATTGTAGCATAGACATACTGACCCCAAATCCATAGATCCCTTATGTATTTTTGGGGGAAACCCTTCCTTATTATTTAATGAAACAACTTATTTCATAAACATATGACTTGGCATAGGGTTTTCTGATGAAATCTCTCATGTATTAGGAAAATAACATTGGTTACTTTAAAGCAATTTCTCACAGTAATGGTGTAGCAGCCACTTTAAACTGGGGGAATACGTTGATGACATATTTTGAAAAAATTTCATGGCATGATTTTTATTTTTCATGTGATGTGTCCTCTTCTTGGTGATGTCATTGGGTTTTGATGTTGTCCAAGAGTGTATGATCTACTAACATGGAATGATGTGAATGAGGCATTCCATGGGTGATGATCTGACACTTTTGACTTGTCTTCTCTTGGAGACATTAGGCACAATGCTCCCTAAGAGAAAGACCATTACAATAACAAAAAAAATCCTCTTTAACAAAATTTTCACATGATATTCAAAATCATTTACATTGTGGTTCCTTACTGAAGTTATCAGGAGGATAACTTTGGTATGGTCAGTGTGATGAGAAGTCAATACATTGGCATGAATTTCTCATTATACGATGAGAAGTCAATATACTGGAATGACTTTCTCACTAAACCACTTCATTGGGAAAAATCACCTAGTGGATAGGCTGAGGTTCCACTACCTAGAGTGAGCAGCATATGTTATGGACAAACAACCCCGTTCTACACTACGTTGGAATCGTTGTGCTTGATCCTTTGTTTTTGTTTATTTTTCTTGGCCTTTGATAGGGTATGATAATGTATATTTTTTATTTCTACATACTTAAATGTCTTGGATGTCTACTTTAGTGTGATTTTTATATGGGGTCATCCTCTCACTAAAGTGGGGGAAAAATCTAGTAACAAAAAAAGTAGCCTTTTTTCTTACTTGGTTTGATAATTGACATTAAAACAAAACTAATGATGTCTTGGAGTGGTGTTGTAATGTGTTGTACATATTCACACTATTCTAGGACCTTTATTTGACTAAAAACATACCATAATTGATCCTTTGCAAAGGTGTTGTAAAGTGTTATAACACACTTTTACACTTTTCTAGGATGTATTTGCTTAATTAAGCCTAATGGGTCCCTTTCTAATAAAATGTACATAATGTGTACCCTATTAAGTGTTGTAAAGTATTATAAGGAACTTTCACATTTATCTAGGGTGGTATTAATTAATTGTGGGTAATTGGAGTAATTAACCCCTTTTAATTCAAATTTAAGCCTTAATTTTGACACCTCCCGAAGGTCTATCCCAACACCCATAATTTAATTAATGAAATATTTCTTTGGAAAAAGTTAGGTCCTAAAAAATGGTGCATGACCCATTTTCCCTAGGTGGCGAATGTGTCCGCCCTTAATAGAACCCCACTTTTTAAGTTGATTTGAAATGGGTTTTTAGTCCTCTTTCAATCCCCGAGGGTTAGGTCTTAGTAAATTGATCCATGACCCATTCGCCTGAGGTGGCAAATGGGTCCTCCCTTAATGATACCCCCCTTTTTTAATTTCATTTTGGTGGGAATTTAATAATGCTTGTTTCTAGATCTGGTGTCAACCTTAATTGTTTGAATTTCAGGGTTAATCTCCTAATCTAGTATAAATAAGGGGTTAATTCACATTGTTTCTCTTAGAAAGTTTATGAGACATCCTATCAACTTCAAGAGAGCATTAAAGAGCATTACAAGATCATTCATAAGGAATTTCAAGGAAAATTTTAAGATTTTATTGTAGCAATTCAAGATCATATCATCATGTCAAAGGTTTGATGTATGCATTCATGTTGTTGAGATAAAGAGGTGGATGTAACATTGAAGTTATACTTGCAACCATTGTTCAAATCACATTCAAGCCCATACAAGATCTACATTCTTCATGGCCCCTACATGTTAGTTTGCAAATTTGTTTCACAAGATATCACCCAAGGTGATATCAATTGCATATTTCATGTTTCATGCTTCATTATTTTATTTCATCATTTGGCTTGATTACCTACAAGGGGTTTGACTGAGGTAAACCCCTATTCACTAAAAATCAACAAGTTTTCCCTCCCTTGAATGTGTGATTGCAGGTTTATAGGTTAAAGATCAAGTGGAGTAAGTTTGGAGCAAAATTGTCAAAGTTGTCAAGTTGTTAAAGTTGTCATTCAAAGTGCAAAGTCAAAGTTTTAAAGCTATAGAATTATGTAAAGAATTCCAAAAGTTGACAACCAGGATTTTGAGAGTTCAAAAATCAAGGAACTAAACCTTGATCTCAGTTTCAAAAGTTCCCTAATAGGGACACATTTTTCACTGAAGGCGAATGAGTCCTCTATAGCTCAAAAACAACTTTTTGACTAGGTACACAACTTTTTATGCTCTAAAAACTTCCTCCATAGTTTCTATGATAGTTAGGTAGTATTTAAAATTTTTATTTACATATTTACCCAATTGAGTGTTTTAATAAGAAAAATAAATTAGTGTTTTATCATCTTGTCCATTCATGGTGGTAAACCCTACCCCTTTTTCTATTAAACATGTGTATGTGGCAATCCCAAAACAAAATCCATGCTATTGCATTCCCATGGCCTTTCTAGTATAGGTAATGGTTGATACAATATTGCATTATGCCTCACTCCTTTGGAATGTTGACAAATTCTACAACCCTACACTATCCTCTTCACATATGCTCTCATTCCTAACCAATAATAGCTCTCTATCAGTTTTCCAACATCATGTCCATGCTAAACTGTCCACTCATACCTCCACTATACTTTTCTCTCAAAAAATTCTCGCTCATGGAACCTCAAGGTATACACAACCTCTTCCCTTTGAACAACAAGTTCTCCTGAGTAAAATACTCCAACCATGGAGTTCTATCTACCTCCATTGGGTTCTTACAAACTTCCCAAGATTTCTTGAAATCAGCATCCTTTTCATACAATTCTCCAATAGAATCAAGCCCAAAAGCACTCACTCTTATTTCATTCAACAACAAACATCTCCTACTCAAGGCATCTGTAACCCTATTTGATTTCTGATTTCTATGCTTAAGACAAAATCAATAACTTTGAAGAAACTCAACCCATTTCACATGTCTTTGATTCAACTTACCTTGGCTATGGATGAACTACAAAGCCTAATGATTATTTTACAAGACAAACTACTTGTGTAGAAAATAATGCCTCCATCTTTTCAGCACCTGTACAGTTGCATAAAATTCCTGATCATACAAAAAATATTTCCTTTTATCCTCATTGAGCTTCTCACTTAAATACGCTATGGGTCTACCCTCCTGACTCAAAACACCTCCTATTGTTGTCCCACTTACATCACAATAAACCTAAAACACCTTTCCAAAATATGGAAGTGCTAATATAGCATGCTCCGTCACCTTTCCTTGAAAATATTAAAAATATTTTTTGTTGTTGTTGTCCACACAAACTCTCTTCTAGTACCCTTCATTATTTCTATTATTGGGGAAAAAATACCATTGAAATTCCTTATGAATTTCCTATAGAAGCTTTCCAAGCCATAGAAACTCCTAGCTTTAAACATACTCCTTGGTGAAGGCTAATCAATGATTGCTTTCACTTTCTCTAGGTTCATTTTCAAACAACTACTAGACATGAAAAAACCCAAATACGCTAGTTCTTCTTTCATAAAACTACACTTTTTCAGATTAACCAACTTTTCTTCTCTTAATCTTTACAAAACTAACTGAATATGTTACACGTGTTGTTCTTTTGTCTTACTAAAAATAAAAATATCATCCAAATACACAATTACAAACTTACCAAGATATGGTTTGAGAACTTCATTCATCAGCCTCATGAAAGTACTTGAAGCATTTTTTAGTCCAAAAGACATCACCAACCATTCATACAATCCATCTTTTTTCTTGAAGGTTGTCTTCCATTCATCTCCTTCCCTTATCTTTATCTGATGATAGAAACTCTTCAAATCAATTTTTGTGAAGTATTTAGCTCCACTCAAGCAATCCATCAGATCATCCATTCTTAGGAATGGAAACCTATATTTGATTTTTATCTTGTTTATAGATCTAGAGTCTATACACATGTGCAACTCTCCACCTTTCTTTGGTGTCAACACTGTTGGAACCACACAAGGGCGCAAAATTTCTCTAATCAATCCCTTATCCAATAACTCCTACATTTTCCTATTAATCTCCTCATTCTCCATATGTGTCATCTTATAAGGTGCTTTGTTAGGAAAGCTGCCCCTTGGAGTTATATCCATACAATGACTAATATCCCCTATATTGGTGGCAATCCATTGGGTAACTCATCCAACAAAATATCTTCATAATCTCCTATTATTTCCTGAATTTCACCTGCCAGCTCTTCTTTTGTTTCTTTGTCCTTATTTCCTACAGGTTTGGTAATGATGGAAAAACATGCCTTCTCATTTCTAAGATCTCTCAGAAATTTTTTCCCACTAGCCAAGCATACCATTGGTGTACTTTCACTCTCCTCTTCCTCATCCTTCAAAGGATTTAAAATATACTCTTTCCCATCCTTCTTGATGGTGTACTTATTTGATTTCCCATCATGGACAACTTGTCTATCATAATACCATGATATTCCCAAAAGAATATGACAAGCATCCATTGGCATAACATCACATATAATTTCATCTTTATATTTACCAAGTTGAAAACATACCAAACATTGTTCATTCACCAAAAGATGATGCTCTCTCTGCAACCATGAAACTCTATATGGATTAGTATTTTTTGTCCTCTTCATCTTCAACTTATCCACCATTTCTTTAGAGACTATTATATCTGTACTAACACTGTCCACTATCACCTTGCAAAATTTTCCATCCACTTTACACCTTGTCCTAAACAAATTTCTCCTTTGCACTAGTTTTGGTTTCTCTTTCTCAAGAGTCAAAAAAATTATATGTAGCATCAATGACTGCCCATCTTCAAGGTATTCTCCATGACTTGATGTATTCATCACATCATCTTTTGCTTGTGCTAGATGCACTCTAGCTTCTTTTCCTTTTTCTCCATTTCTATGGACTTGTGGACATTCAAAAACCCTATGTACCACTTCACATTGGAAAAATGTTCCACAAAAGCCTCTTCCTTGGCATCTTCCAAAGAATCCTCTCCCATGAGAATTTTCTCCTCTCCTTATGAAGGAGTCTCTTCCTCTATTACTTGGTGCACTTTCTTGAGATGTGCTAGCCTCCTCTTAATGGCTCTGGCCACCTTTGCCACTATTGAATTATCCTCTTCAATGAGATAATCTACCTCTACCCCTAGATCTATTTTTCTACCTCTTTGCAATCTTTTCCTCCACCTTTAAGGCATATTGATATGCCTCTTCAATGTTGGTTACTCTAACTAGACTCATCTTGTCTTGAATGGAATTATCCAACCCATTCATATACCTAGACACCTTTTTTAGGTCATCTTCCATGTGTCCTCCTCTTATGCTCAACTTATAGAATTATTTTGTGTACTATTGTACACTTTTCTCCCTTTTCTTCAAATATTACAACTTCTTGAATAGATTCATTTGATAATTTGTAGGAAAAAAATTTACCTTCAAGTTGGCTAACATCCTCTTCTAGGTTTTGGTTTTATCCTTGTCTCTTCTTTGTATTTCAATCTGCACATGATCCCACCATATGGAAGCATTTTCTCTCGGATTTGTACAATAAAATCTCACCCTTTGTGTGTCTTCTACAGATTTCAAGTCAAAAATAATTTTTCACCTCCAAGATCTAATCAATTAGATCTAAATTCAAACTTCCATTATAGGAAGGAGGTTCCATCTGGGGTTTTCTATTTATTTTGGCCATAGCTGTTAGAAATATCACATTCTCATCATCATCATCCACAACATTTTGGGGGGCTACTTCTCCTTCTTCTTCCTCATCTTCACTAACATCTTCTAAATGTGCTCCTCTTCTTTGTGCCAATTCCACAAAATCCATCCTTGTAGTAATTCCTCGCAACATCTCCATAACATCTACCAGGTTATCATTCTATTGAACTCTTCAGCCATGTCCTTGTTAAGCCATGTTTACACCCTCTATAGTTGCAAGTCTTCTCTCTTCTCAATCTACCCACAACAAAAACTCTAGGGTATCCTCTCAACATGGCCAAAACCTACTCTAGGTTTTCTCTCAACCCAACCAACACCCGCTCTGATACCAATTGATGTAGGTCAAGAAAGGTGGGCCTTATCAGGCTAATCGATCTTGCAACAATTACTTTGAAACAAGAGGAAATTTTAAAACAAAAACAAGTATCACAAAATAGAATTATTATTACATTCACAATTTCTGGTTACAATTCATCAATACATTATATTTACATGTCAATATTCTCCCTTACTGGAATCTTCTACACAACCCATACCTTCCCCAATTCAATCTTGACAAATTTTCCCTCAACCTCTACTCTGCATGAACCCTTTGTTCTATGTTTTCTCATTCTCCTCCAACCTTCAACCTTCTCACTTTATTTTTGGCATCTCCCCTGCAATTCACGTCAAATTCAAATTTATTTGACCGCTTCCCTTCTAGTATCTAGTTTGACGTTTCACCCTTGATCTGATCATAGATCGATGGTTTCCAAGCATCCTACAGACCCACCATACCCTTTCCATAATGATTGCAAGGGAGTGGTTTGCATTGACCATAACCATCCCACAACACTGACAACCATTCACAGTAACAACTGTAGGGTCATGATTTATGAATTTCCCATGCCACCACGAGTCTCCAAATGTTCCATTGTGGGGTAGCGGTAAGAGTTTAAATGAATATAATGTTCACCTATGGGAGTGCGGTAAAGACACCTCTTGAACCAAAATTCAACTTCCTACAAAAGAAAATGAGAGCAATTTTTTTTTGGGTGGTGAGGATTGCCCATATGCCCAGGGTGGTCCTGCATCAAATAGAGGGGATAAGAGAGAGAGAGAGAGGGGGGAAGGAGATAATGATAAAGATGAAGATGAAGATGGAGATGGAGAGGGATATGGAGAGGAGAGAGAGAGATAAAGAGAGAGAGAGAGAGAGAGAGGAGAGAGAGAGAGATAGAGATAAAAGAGATAAATATATGGAGAGAATGAAAATGAGAGACAAAAATATAAAGATAGAGATAGGAAGTGATATATAGAGAAATATATAGAGAGGTAGATATATAGAGTTAGAGAGATAGAGAAATAACAAGATAAATATTGAGGGAGAGATGGAAGAAGTAAAATGGATGGATATATATAGAAAGGAAATTAAATATAGATATATAGGTCTAAGAAGAGGGAGAGAGGTGGATGGATAGAGAGAGGGATAGATTTCAAGAGATAGAGGGACAAAGATAAAATTAGAGTTAAAGATGAAAATAGAGTGAGAGAGGAAGAGGGAGAAAAATAGATAAAGATAGAGGTAAAGAGGAAGAAAAAAGATAAGGAGATAAAATGGAAGATGTGGAGAGATATAGATCAAGAGGGAGAGGAGACAAAGAGGGAGAGAAATGGATGGATAGAGAGAGAGATACATGGCTAGAGATAGAAGGGGAGAGATATAAGTAGAGTTAAATAAGATGATAGAGAACGAGAGTAAGAGGGAGACAAATAGATAGAGAGATAGAGGTAGAGGGAGAGATAAAGACAAAGAGATATGGAGATAAAGAGGAAGAGATAGAGAGTTATTATTCCTCTCCCTCTTCCTCTATATCTTTCTATCTCTTCCTCTTTATCTCCCTATCTCTATTTGTCTTTATCTCTCCTTCTACCTCTATCTCTCTATCTATCTCCCTCTTCTTCTCTTTCTCTATCATCATCTTTAACTCTAATTTCATCTCTCCCCCTATATATCTAGACATGCATTCCTCTCTTTATTCATCCTATTAGACTTATATATCTATGTCTTTTCCTTTCTATCTATATCTCTCAATATTTATTCTTCCATGTCTCCCTCCATCTTTATCTTGTTATTACTCCACTTGTCTAACTATAAATATCTCCCTCTTTCAATCTCTCTCTCTCTCTATATATATCACTTCCTATATCTTTATATTTATATCTCTTATTTTATTCTTTCCATCTCTCACTCATATATTTATCTCTTTCATCTCTATCTATCCCTCTCCTCTCTCTCTCTCTCTCTCTGTGTCTCTCTCTCCTCTCCATATCCCTCTCCTTCATCTCCAACTTCATAGAATCCATCTACTACTTCAATATCTTTAAACTCCCACATATGTTCAATATTTTTTTTTACTATGTTCGGAGAATAAAGGTTATCAATTTTGTTTGCATTCTCTACTTATCTTCTAAGAGTTGGGAACAAATAGAATTAGATTTTATAATAAAAATTCTTCGTATTTTTCAAATAATTCTAGAATTCTTCTTTCTCGAAGAATAAAAATTATTCTTCTTATTCTTCTTTTTGGAAGAATCAAAATTCTTCATTCTTTGAAATTTGGCAATAGCTTCATGGTTTGGTCTAGGGATATATTGGACCATGGGTCCATGATTATCCTCTTTCATATTATCCAAATAAATATATGCTAAAAGATCATATCTATGAGGTTTGATCATATTTTGGAGTTGTCTTAAAAAAGATACAAATTATTTTTCTCCCAAAAAAGATGCAAATTCACTCCATACCAAATTGTTATTGATTACATTTTTCTTTTCTTGCAGTGCTATTTTGTAGCCAGAACACCATTTTAACCATTTTTTCCAATATTTAATATAAGAAATTAGCTTTTTACTCTTTCCAACAACTTCTTATATTGAAAATTTAGGTCAAAAGGGTAGGTGAAATTTTTGACTCAAATTTTATATAGATCGAGAGTAATTTTATTCTATTATGTATAATTTTACATAATTAATATAATATTTCAATGTCATATTTGAGTCTAACATATCTCAAATAGCATCACTCTATGAGATAGAGCTATATATATATATAAGGAGATATAAAGAGGGGGAGAGGGAGAGAGATTTAGAGATAGAAAAAAAAGATATGTAAAGATAGAAAAATATAGATGGAGAGAGGGAAAGAGAAATACATGGAGATAGAGAAAGGGAGAGAGAAAGAGGGAGATATAAATATATATGGGAAGAGAAATGGGGAGAGAGTTATAGATACAAATATAGATAAATGGGTAGGAAGAGAGCAAGGGAGGGAGAGGGGGAGATAGAGAGAGATAAGGATAAAGAGGGAGAGATATTTGTAAAGGGGGGAGATAGAGAAGAGGGGAAGAGTGGGAGAGATAGGTAGAAAAGGAAGAGAGAGAGAGGGGGGTAAAGGGAGTGATATAGGTAGAGGGAGAGAATATGGGGGATAGATGGAGAGAGAAAATAAGATGAGGGAACTTAGGAGAGATAGCTCAATTTATAGAAGTGGAGAGAGAGAGGGTGATATAGAGAGATAACAAGGGATAGGGAAAGAGATAAAGAGATAGGGAGACATAGATAACTGTATGGATAGAAAGAGATAGAGAAATGAGTGAGAAGAAGATGCAAAAAGATAAACCTAGATTGAGATAGATAGTAGGTGAGTGATGTAGATGGATGCTCCACACCCTTTTGATCTCACAATCAAACAATAACTTTAAATGGACAATTTCATCTTTTAATTAAAGATCAATACAAATGAATCTTGAAATGAAAGAAAATCCAATAGCAACTCAATGACCTATAATTTCATAATTTATTGATAATTAAATATTTACAATTTAAAATTTTGGTTTTCAATTCCCTATCTTCTAACATGCTGCACAACCTATAAATTCCTCTGTTCATACCCACACTCCTATCTCTTTACACACATTTTCTTTCCAATTGGAAAGACTCAAATTTTAAACTCCATCTAATTTCCCCTTCTAATGGTGCAACTGGTGCTTATTTTACCCTGTTCTTTATCTGAATGAATTTCATTTTGTTCTCTATCACTACCTGCTACTTTCCTTTCTTAGCATACAAATACATACCTTTCATTATTGTGCACCCCTTTACTTTTTTTTGTCAATCTGTAATCTTATTCTCCCTTTTTTCTCACGATCTCTCTCTCAAGTTTGCATGCCCCTATGATTTAAATCTATATTATTTTTTAATTTGCTTGTATGTAATTAATATATTTTCTATATCTTCATTTTATTCTAATGAAGCCATGCACAACCCTCTCTAGCATCTCATTATGTCTTCACAAGCACGCCATATACTCTCATGTGCAATTTTCCAAGACCCTCTTTACCTTTGGGCATAAATTCTTCCAATATTTAATTTACACTATCACCCCACGTTCCATATCACATCTTCTCTTAAACAAATAATTTTGAATTCTTGGTGTTCAAAGCTTCCTTCACTATGGTGTGCTTCCTTGTCTCCACCAAATTAAAATACATTACAAATTCAAATAGTTTTAATTTTACCTCACACTCTAAAACTTGGTGTGGATCTTCTTTCTCATGTAGGCATGCCCCACTCACTAGAGTGATGCCCCTTCACATTCTTTTCATAACTATTCAATTCTCCTTGTAAGGAAAGTAAAGATGCAGAAACAACTCTCCTAACGTCAAAACCTCAAGGAAGAATGCAGAGATACCTTTTAAATTTTACAAATATAGTCCAATTAAGATGCACATGAAAGAGATAACAGAAACAGAGTATTTGAAAAACACATATGAACACCAGATATATGTGGGAAAACCCTTACGGGAGAAAAACCCACCACACCAAGAGAAGTCACTTTGTATTATAGTAACAAAAATTACATACAAATTTCTAACTTATCTTTCTGATGTCAGATTACAACAACTTTCATAATGATCAAACTTGTATAGGAACCTTCAAGTTACAATCTTTATTGAATAGAAATCACACTGATACAATTTGAACTGTTCACACAATTGTTCTTCGAACCAACCAACCATCTACAAAATTATAGAATGCATTCATGTCATCACTGGTCTGTTAATCTTCCTCTCAAAATTTCCACAATGAACTATCTTCCAAAGGTTCCCATTTGGCTTCTCTGATTGGTCCATGAGGCTCCACATAGGATGGTCAAATGCTCAAAAGGAAATCAAGTTGTGTTGGCATATCAGTGAGACACTGACCATGTCTCCTTGATGCCAAGATAGTTACATTTGATATTGCCAAGAGTCCTTACAATTGACAAGAGGTTATATCGAGTTTACCTATTGCATCAACTTCAATTTTCCTTTTGGCAAGACTATCGCCCTTCGGTGAGACCACATATTGATGTCCTAAGTCACACCAAAGAGTCATTCTGTCGGCAGGACATACCGCTCTTGCTAGGACCTCATGTCGAGCCTTCAAGTTAATCTGAGTGCATCCACCAGTCAACGAGACTCATCGCTTTCACCAGGACTTCATACCAAGGTCCTAAGTCATACTGAAACATTAGCATTTCCATCGACACCCTTCTATCACTAAGACATTCAACTGTCGCCAAGAGGTTTCATCGAGATCTTTATGTTACTCTAAAGCCATCAACAGTCGGAAAGACTATTGTCCTTCACTAAGAGTACTTACCGAGGTCTCAAGTCATACCAACAATAGACTTCCTCATCGCTAATACAAACGTCCATCACTGAGACTTTACTCCGAGATCTTTATGTTATATTGAGCACCGACCGATCGGCAAGACTTACCACTGTTTTCCAAGAGTTATACCAAAGACCCCTCATCATCGGTGAGACTCTCCATTGAGCGCTGAGACTTCATACCTAAGTCATTGTGTCACCGTGAAGACTCCAAGATTTTCCTCATCGATGAGACCTTTCTTCATCGCTGAGACTTCTTCCTGAACTAAGCCTTTCGGCCAAGGGTCTCCCCGATAAATGATATGTATGGCCTGTCATCCAAAAATCTCCACCCAGTAAGAGGTCACACTGAACACAACATGTCACACTGAAGACTCCAATGTGTAACCATTCGGCAAGAATTCTACAAGGTCACAACAACCTGTACAAAACATAAGGCTACAAATCTACTCGTCGGCTAGAAATAGAATATGTTACATTGACTTGGCTCTAATAGAGGTTACAACCTATGATGATTTAGGCATATTTTCCTAACAATCTCCCACTTGATGAAGATCACGTAGGCACCTCCAAGGCACAACAAAATTACTGACATTCATGGGCACTAAGGCCCATCAAATTGGCATACAACCTAAACTTGTCTATGCTCACTAGCTTCGTCAATGCATCTGCAAAATTCTCTAGAGTATCAACTTTTTCCAAAATGACCTTTCCATCCTCCACCATATCCCGTACAAAATGATACTGTACATCTATATGTTTTGTTCTAGCATGGAAAGTAGGATTCTTTGCCAGACAAATTGCATTCTGAATGTCACAAAAAATAGTTATTTCCCCTAGATCAAAACCAATGTTAGAACACAATTTTTTTAACCAAACTACTTCTTTACAAGCATGAGTAGCTACCATGTATTCAACCTCTATAGTGGACAAAGCAACTATAGCCTACCGCTTACTCATTTAACTCACTGCACCACCATTCAACATGAAAGTATATCCATTGGTGGACCTCTTGTTGTCAATGTCCCCTACCCAATTAGAATCCACATAGCCTTGAATACTAAGATTCTTCTATGATTCAACCAAGTTCCCATGGTAACACAATGCAAAATCTGAAGTTCCCTTCAAATATCTAAAAAACTCTTTTCGCAGCATCCCAGTGTGTCCTTCCAGTATTAGCCATAAAACGACTAAGAAATCCCACTACTTGGGAAATTTCTGGCCTTGTACAGACCATTGCATACATAAGACTACTTACCACACTAGCATAGGGTACACTGGTCATGTTCTCCATCTCACTAGGAGATTTTGGTTAGTATTCAACAGATAGCTTCATTCCTTGCAAGACTAGAACAACTAACTGCTTGCAATCATTAATGCAAAATCTCTCTAGAACAGTCTTGATATACTTACTCTAACTGAGCCAAATTTTTCTACTATTCCTGTCCCTAGTTATCTCCATCCCCATAATATACCTTGCTGCACCAAGATCTTTCATTTTGAACTTAGCAAACAATTGAGACTTAAGATCAGAAATCATTAGCTTACTATTGCCTATGAACAACATATCATCAACATAGAGAGCAATAATAAGAACTTGATCACTTTCAAGTTTATAATAAACACAATGATTATATTTTGATCTCACAAATCCCAAAGACAATACAAAAGTATCAAATTTCTAGTACCACATTCTAGGTGACTACTTTAACCCATACAGAGAATTTTTTAACTTGCAAACCATTTTCTCTTTACCTTTCTCCACAAAGTGCTCAGGCTGGGACATGTACATCTCTTCTTCAAGATCACCATGTAGAAATTTTGTCTTTGCATCCATCTGTTCGACCTCTAATTCATACACTGCTGCAAATGACAAAAGAAATATGATAGATGTCAGCATAGCTACAGGAGAAAAAATTTCCCCATAATCAGACATTTTAAATGCCTCTTTTACAGTCCTAGGCTCATCAGTGCTAGAAATCAAAGCATAGGCACAAGTAGAATCTATCAAAGAGAACCCATACCTATCAGGTTGCTTTCTTTCACAAGTTGACCTCCTCAATTGTTGAGGCTAAGGTTCTTCTTCTTCTTCAGAACTTTCATAACTGCTTGAGCTCTCCTCAGTTTTAGGTACATTTTGAATTTTCAATTCCTCTTTCTCTAGTGTAGGAGGAATTACAACTACATCCTTATTGTTTTCTGACTTTGTCTCTGACTACAAATCCAAGGTAGAAGGTTTCAGCTCATGAAAGATTACACTTCTAATGTATACAACCTTCTCTATATTAGGATTCCAAAGCTTGTATCATTTTATGCCAACATTCTTTAATTTATATATTTTCTTATACGACACATAAGCATATGCCTCATAGCCAAAAACATGAATATGTCTTAAAGAGGGATTCTTACTAGACCACACTTCCAAAGGTGTTTTCTCAACAAGAGCAGAATTTGGAGAACGATTAATCAAGTAACATGTAGTAGCAACAACCTCAACCTAGAACTTCTCCTCCAATCCAACACTACTCAACATACTTTGTGCTCTCTCCATCACTATCCTATTGAACCTTTATACAACTCCATTTTTCTATGGAGTATAAGGTGTATTC
Organism: Sequoia sempervirens; assembly: GCA_007258455.2. Classification (NCBI taxonomy): domain Eukaryota; kingdom Viridiplantae; phylum Streptophyta; class Pinopsida; order Cupressales; family Cupressaceae; genus Sequoia; species Sequoia sempervirens. Next base: position 166,622,752 of record VDFB02353493.1, on the reverse strand, counting down.
TTATGTCTTTTAATCCCATGGTCTTTACAATACCTCTTGAAATCATCAAAACAAAATTCACTGACATTATCATTCTTTAAACATTTAATTTTTCTTCCAGTCTGATTTTCTACAAGGTTCTTAAATTCCTTAAATTGACTGAACACTTTTGATTTACTTTTCAAAAAATAAACAAATGTTCTTCTCGAATAATCATCAATGAACGATACATAGTACCTTGACTTAGACAAAGAAGGAACATTCACTGGACCAAATACATCAGAATGGATATAATCTAGCAAACCAGAAGATTTATGAGAACTAGAATAAAAAGAAACACAGTGTTGTTTCCCTTAAATACAATGTTCACAGAATTCAAATTCAAGGTTACAATCTTCAAGCCCCTCAACCAGGTTTTTGTTCTTCAAGGTTTTTAAACCTTTCTCTCCAATGTGGCCTAGCCTATGATGCAAGAGCATAGTCTTTTTTGTTAGAAGTTTAACTTCCATAGAGTTTACACAATTAGGAACATTTCCCTCTTTTCCTCCATGAGTAGCTTTCTGTGACTTTATAGAGACACTGTTACATTGAACATGTGCATCCAGCTTGTACAAGAATCCAATACGAGCACCCCTTGCTAGCACCATTGAGCCTCTAGTTATCTTGCAACCATTTCTAGAGAAAGTGACTTGCCCTCCAATATCTTTCAACTTACTAACAGAAAGTAAGTTTTGAGCCAGACCTGGTATATGCATTACATCATTAATTCCCTTCACTCTTCCATCAAGGAATTGAATTCTGACTCTTCCATGACCAACAATTTCCAAAGTTGAATCACTTGCTAAGTACACCTTTCCACCATCATATTCTTCATACTTCATAAACCAGTCTCTATGAAATTTCATGTGGAAAGATGCTCCAGAATCAATCAGCCAGACATCATCTGATGCCTATGTAGCCAAGGCTGCAATGAAGGCATCTGCATCACTATGAGAGGAGTCATTGTCAAGAGAATACTTCTTCTTCTTCTTTTTCTCCTCTTTACAATCCTTTCAGACATGACCAGGTTGCCCACAATTCTAGCATTTCACCTTGGACTTCTTTCTAGGAGACTTTGATCTCCCCTCTGATTTTGATTTTGATTTCTTGTCCTTCTTGCCTTTCTCTTTCGATCTTCCTCTGAAAGCAAGAGCTTTCTTCGCCATATTAGAAGATTTCCTTCTCATCTCTTCTGATAGAAAAGAACCAACAACATCTTCCATCTTGAAACTAGATGTTGTACTCCCAATAGCCATCACTAGATGATCCCAAGATTATGGCAAAGAACACAATAATAACATACAATGATCCTCTTCTTTAGTCTTCACACCAACAGATGTTAACTATGCAATCAACATGTTGAATGTGTTCAAATGATCAACTATAGACCCTCCTTTCTACATTCTCAAAGAGTACAACTTCTTCCTCAAGAACAATTTATTCACCAAAGACTTCCCCTGATAAATAGATGCTAGTCTCTTCCACAAGGAAGATGTAGTCTTCTCTTCATGCACATTCAGAAGAATGGAGTCTACTAGATAGAGCCTTATCAACCCCTTATACTTTCTTTTTGCAAGTTCCCAATCTTCTTGCTTCATTCCCATAGGTTTAGTTCCAGACACAGCAAGCCACAAATCAAGATCCACTAAGAGATCCTCCATTTTGAGTTTCCACAACTCAAAATTGCTACCATTGAAATTCTCTATTTCAATCTTTCCTGATGTGCTATCCATCTCAATCTGTAATTAGAATTAACAAACTTCTACAAGACTCCCACTGAACAGAATTGACTCAAAAACCCCAATGTACCCACAAGGATAACACAACTTGCCAGGCTCTGATACCACTGTAAGGAAAGTAAAGATACGGAAACAACTCTCATAACATCAAAACCTCAGGGAAGAATGCAAAGATACCTTTTAAATTTTACAATTACAGTCCAATTAAGATGCACATGAAAGAGATAACAGAAACATAGTATTTGACAAACACATATGAACACCAAATATACGTGGGAAAACCCTTATGGGAGAAAAACCCACCACACCAAGAGAAGTCACTTTGTATTACAGTAACAAAAATTACATACAGAGTTCTAACTTATCTTTCTGATGTCAGATTACAATAGCTTTCATAATGATCAAACTTGTATAGGAACCTTCAAGTTACAATCTTTGCATAATAGAAATCACTTTGATACAATTCGAAGTGTTCACACAATTATTCTTCGAACCAACCAACCCTCTACAAAATTATAGAATGTATTCATGTCGTCATTGGTCTGTTGATCTTCCTCTCAAAAATTCCACAACGAACTATCTTCCAATGGTTCCCATTCAGCTTCTCTGATTGGTCCACGAGGCTCCACATAGGATGGTCAAATGGTCAAAAGGAATCAAGCTATTTTGGCATATTGGTGAGACATTGACCGTGTCTCCCCGATGCCATCACAGTCAGCATTCGATATTGCCAAGAGTCCTTACAATCGACAAGAGGTTATATCGAGTTCACCCATTGCATCAACTTCAATTTTCCTTTTAGCAAGACTATCGCCCTTCGGTGAGACCTCATATCAATGTCCTAAGTCACACCGAAGAGTAATTCTGTCGGCAGGACATACTGCTCTCGCCAGGACCTTACGCCAAGCCTTCAAGTTAATCTGAGTGCATCCACCAGTCGGTGAGACTCGTCGCTTTCACCAAGACTTCATACTAAGGTCCTAAGTCATACCGAAACATTAGCATTTCCGTCAGCACCCTTCTATCACTAAGACATTCAACTGTCACCAAGAGGTTTCATCGAGATCTTTATGTTACTTCGAAGCCATCAAAAGTCGACAAGACTATCATCCTTCACTGAGAGTACTTACCAAGGTCTCAAGTCATACTGACAATAGATTTCCTCATCACTAAGACAAATTTCCATTGCTGAGACTTTACTCTGAGATCTTTATGTTATATCAAGCACCGAACTGTCGGAAAGACTTACCACTCTCGCTAAGAGTTCTTACCAAAATCTCCAAGTTACCCCGAGACCCCTCATCATCGGCGAGACTCTCCATCGGTCACTTAGACTTCATACTGAAGTCATTGTGTCACCGCGAAGACTCCAAGATTTTCCCCATTGGAGAGACCTTTCTTCATCGCTGAGACTTCTTCCCAAACTAAGCCTCTCGGCCAAGGGTCTCCCTAATAAACGATATGTATGGCTTGTTGGCTAGAGAGATCTCCATGTGGTAAGAGGTCACACCGAACTCAACATGTCACACTGAAGACTCCAATGTGTAACCATTTGGCAAGACTTTTGTAAGGTCACAACGACCTGTACAAAACATAAGGCTACAAATCTACTCATCGGCTAGGCATAGAATATGTCACACCGACTTGGCTCCAATAGAGGTTATAGCCTGTGATGATTTAGGCATATTTTTCTAACACTCCTTTGGTTTTGATATTCTATAATTTTAACCACAAATTTTATCATTTTCAACTCTCATAGATTTTTGAATTTTATACAAATTAAATTGGCATTTAATCATACAAAGAAACTAGAATCAATAAGCGAAATTTGCATATTCAATCTCATCAAGTTACAAAAAATGAGTATTTTAGAATGCATGATGTTTGTGTTGGTAGATGTTGTCATTTATTTCAACACTTGGCAGTTTGGTGTCATTGAGTATCAACATTGGCCAAGTTGTGTGTTGGTTTCCATTATTCTCAACACCTAGTGATTTTTTCTCTTGTCATTTGTGTCAGCACTTAGTGAAGGATGTCTTATGAGGGATATTATTAACAACTGGTATAGCTTGGATCATCATTGATATATGATTGGATGGCATGCCTTATCTAATGAATTAAACATTGAGAAGTTAATTATTGGATGTCATACCTTATCTAATGCAAGAAGCATAATGAATTTCATGGTTGGATGTAATATCCTATCTTGTATGGAATGTCATTACTGTTAGTAGAGTTGGTTTCATGATGATATATTGAGATGAGGATTAGAAGCATTGCTAATGAAAGAGAGATGTTGTTAATGGTCTTATGTATGTCTTATGCTCTCTCCTATTATTAATGATGAATTATATGCTACTAAAATAAATTTTTGGCCTCCACAAGTTATTTATGTGCTTCTAATCCAAAATCTATGTTGAAGACTATTTAGAAGAATGATTCACATTCATGAATTGTTGAAGATCAAATATTGTGGTTTTGGATTCAATATGTGTTTTATTTTACATTGCACTCCTATCTTTTTCGTGTCACCAATGTTTCCTAGGAGGTTCCTATTAATAGAAAAAGGTTAGCAATGTTATTGGTTGTCTGAACTAGTCCAAAGAATGCTCCACATTTCTTTGCATTAATATCTCCACTCCACTAGCTTGGTGAATTTTATTCTAGTGTCAATGCAGTGTCTTAGTTCCAATATCATGTGTTGAATTAGTCCTCAAGTTGTTTTGGTAATTCTATATCACATGGTTATGCATTCTATGTTACTAAAAGTAAAGTATTATGTTCCTATCTTGTTTGTGGTGGCTATTGGTTGAATGAAAGTATAAAAGATGTATTTGGAAGTGTTGTATATGTTTAAGGAACATCCCTCTATTATCCACATGTTATTATCTGATCTCTTTGGTGTTGAATGTTGTGTTGAGTTACCTTTTTGGGTTAGTTGTGGATATCTAACTGATAGGGCTTGTTTCCTAACTTGTCTTAATGCTTATATATTTGCACAAGTAGATGAAGATGTGTTATAATATTTTTCAGTCTCGAACCATCTTGTTGGAAATCACATTAAGTAAATTAATTTGAAAGTATGTTCTTGGGCTAGCTGGTTGTGTGTTTCACATTTCATCTACATGTTTCCCTATTTTCAACTTAAGTTGATGTGTGCCAACATGTGAATTGTTTTGGATCACATTGAAAGACCTAATAAGGGTTTTTTTGGTCCTCTCTATCTTTGGGATTATACCACACTATGTTCTCATGGAAAACCTATTGAATTCATTGTTTATATTCTTCTTGGTGACCTAATTAATGATATGAATTGTTGCAATGGATAAAAATGAAAGATATTTTCAAATGAAGAAGTAATAGATTGAGAGAAAAGTGTGGAAGTATGTGCATGTATGCATTGTATTGAATATCCAATAGAGAATGTTTGAAAGGAAGATTAGTTGTGCTTAATTTCCTCATTCAGTAGAGTTTTATGTTAACAAGATTTGTATCTTTTCTATAAAATCCTTGTATCCTACTCTGAGATAGTGAATCTCATCAAGTCATATTGCATCTTGCCACTAAAGTTGTCTTTGCTTCAGATCTTTCAATTCTCTTCTATATTTCCCTAAGTTTGTGTCATTAGTAAGCAAGTCATTGGTGGTGAGCTTAATTGTAATTTTATAGTGAGCATCTTTACTATGAGTTAACTCTCACCATGGTTTTTACCTCATTGTGTTTTCCATGTAAATCTAGTGTCATCTTGTGAATGTGTGTGTTTGGTGTTTAATCTCCCATTGATGTTGAATTGGTTAAGGTTTAAACTGCTATATTTTTCATTCCTATAAGTTGTTGACCTTAAATTGATATTCTCTTGATTGCTAATCTATTAAAGAAGTTTGAAATTCTTAAGGAGCTAAGATTTGAAGTGGATTGATCCACCCCCCTCTTAGCCTCTAGGTGTGTCCAACAATTGGTATTAGATCCAAGTTCCTCTAAATAAGTTTAACCACTTGAGGAAAATATTTAGAATGGTACATGATGGTTCATTCAAGGGTCCTAAGTTTTATGGGACTAATTACTCTTTCTAGAAGTTGAGGATGGAGAACCACCTAGAATATCTAAGGTTTGGTGTATGGAAAGCTATCAAAAATGGTTATACTACTCTTGCTACTACTCTAACAGATCTTGCTAAAATTAGATTATGTAAGTGCAATAGTAAAGCTAAGAACACTCTCTTGTGTGGTTTGTCTAATTAAGAGCTCTTGAAGGTGATGAATTATAAATATACTAAGGATGTGTGGGAAAATATTTGCAACATCTATAAAGGAGATACTAAATTCAAGAAAGCTAAGATGTAGATCTTTAAAAGTAAATTTGAGTCCCTAAAAATGACTAAGGATGAAGACATTGAAAGCTATATGCTTCCAATGTAGGAAGTGGTGTTTGGCATCACTAGTCTTGGTGGAGAAGTAAAGGAAATTGACATTGTGAAGAAAGTTTTGAGATCTCTCCCCAAATATTATAGTCATAAAGTGTATTCTATTGAAGAATCCAAGGACTTGGATTAGTACTCTATGAATGAACTGTTTGGGGCTCTCATAGCCTTTGAAATGAGATAATTTTATAATGTTGCTCCAAATTCAATACAAAGGTATAAAATGGTACTACTGATTAGGATGATGGATTTGATGAGGTTGAAGCAAACTTTGGAAGAATACTAAAGAAAGGCACTGGAAAATCTAAAGGTATGTTACCCTTCAAATGATTCAATTTTAGAAAAATTGGTCATTTTGCATCTAATAGTCCTTATAAAGATTAAAAATAAAGTAACAAAAGAGATAAGGTTAGAAAGAGTTTCTATTATGGAAAAGGAAAGAATTTGTTCCTTTAAAGATAAGGATAATGATTCATTTGATGAATCAATATATATGGCCCTAAAAGATAAAATAAGTAATGCTGAAGAATACAAAATGTCTGGCACATTGCAAAATGATAAGAGAAAAAAAAGATCCATGGAAGTATGGACTTCCTTTCATGCGAAGGAGGAGAAAAATGCTTGGGTGATTGATAGTGGTTGCTCTCACTACATGACTAGTGATAAGAGAAGATTTATAAATTTCAAGACAATTAATGGTGGATTTTTTAAGTTTGGTGATGATATGTCTACACAAATTAATGGAAAGGGTATTATACCAATTGATGGAAAGAGCATAACTAAAGATGTCCTTTATGTCAAAGGGTTGAAGCACAATATCGTAAGTGTAAAATATGGTGGAGCTTGAAAAATACATGGTTATTTTTGAAATTCCAAGGCTTTATAGGATTTGAAATTCATCAATTGTATTCAAATTAGGGTTCTAAATCTATAAGTTAGGGCTTCCTAAAACCCTCATATGCTAAAAACCTAATTCCCTAGTCTAAGCATGAACTTTTTTTATATTTCTCTGTTGACCTCTTTTCTTTTTGGTGATTTCTAGTCATTTAAGTTACGACCTATGTCTAGGTTGTCGTTCGCTTACCAACACCTTTCTCCTTTTTACTGCTTGTGCCCATGCATCTTTATAAAATTTGGCTAAGTATCAATCTTATCGGTCTTTTTAATATGTTTTCAAAACTATGTCAATTATTGCCATGGTTTCTATGACCTTTTCCTTCACTAAAAAGTGCATCCTTCATTTCATTTGGCCCTAGGTTTGTGTTATACCTTTTTCCTTTGATTAAAATGTTATTCATCTATTACCTAGAAATGGCCTCCTTTTTAAAACAAATTTTAGCACATGTGTAAAATCTTTCACTTAATCTTTTTTGTCCCCTGCTCAACTTGCTCCATGTGGTATCTTTTCATTACATTTCCCACTCTCTTCGCATCACATTTTTATTTTCTACTAACAATTCCCTTTGTGCAATGTGTGACAACTTCAAGATTCATGGGCCAATAGACAGGTGTCTACACTATATCTCATCGCACCATCCCTTTGCATCACATTTTTGTTTCTAACAGAATGGAGTGAAGATGTGATGAGTGATGTTCCAAAATGAATGGATACAGTGAAGGGGAGGAGATCCAATGGTCATCACATGTGATCTTTACATTGCATTTATGTTTCATGAAGACTAAGACTTAGGTGTGATGGGCGATGAATGATGTGTGACATCGGCAGGGATAGATATTGGAAAATGGTTTCATCGCATGAGTGAAATTCATCACAGTTTGTTTTCCTCAATGGAAAATGGGATTTTCGATGTGTTATGAATGAAAGGATAAAGGGATCCTAGGAGAAATATTCCTTGCCAAGTGTTAGTGTTGTATCTCATTGCACTTGATTTTTGTATCACAGTTTCAAGTTGATAGCATATGGATGAAATTCCAATGTGTGATATGAGAGGGATACAGTATATGCAAGAGGAATATTCCATGAGACATGTTTCCATTTCTTCTTACATCGTGGGTGCTTAGTGCATCACATTTGTGTTCTAAGGTGTGAAAAGCAAGATGTGATATGTGGTGATTTTTTCAAGTTACACGTGGCATATTCTTCTTTCATTTCATGGTCCCTTCACATTGCTCCTTTACTCTACAAGGCCTAATGCCTCTTTACAATTTTTGATGGTGAGATCATACATTGAGCAATAAAGGAAATAATCAAACAGTCAACGCACACTTGATTCACAGGGCTATTAGGAATCAAGGGGATTGAATCAGATATGTGATATGTGATGAAGCTGATAGTGGGGTCCAAATTTAAGGAACATAATGGAGCAATGTATTGATGTGTATCCAAGGAGGTAGCTAGCAGCTTCCTAGTGCATCACATATCTCCTTTGCATTGTGGAACTAATTTTTAAGACCTAAGAAAAAGTGTGATAGGCTTATGAGATTTGATGGAGATCAATGACCTAGATTTAAGGATTTCTAATATGACGGTTATGTTTTAAATTTTGATTGGATGAACGACAGGCGATGGGTCATGGCATGAAGTAGGAGGATCAACTTATCAGATTCAAAGATTTTATTTTCTAGTGGCTAGGTAGGTGGTGGAACTAGTAGTGTGAATGGAGGAAACAACTGTGAATCAAAATAAAAGGAGAAATAAATTGTTGTAACTACTACAACTACTCACATTGATTGATGATAAAGGCATGGACAATAGAGAAAGGCATGATATCTCAAAGATCTCTTTATTTCTTGGATTTTGTTGTAGATTTCGTGGGAGCTACTAGTTTGCATTCATGAAAGATATCATGGGGTGTCTACTTGAGGTGTCAGGGCCATTATGGTCGGGGTTGCTACTCAGAGTTTGGGGGGAATTTGAAAATCTATGTAATATGATTGGATTTCATCCTTTTTGTAACTCTCGTTGAGTTAGGTTTAGTGTTTGAAGTCAATTCTCAATTATGCTTGTACTATAAAGGATTTTTTTATTATTTTTGTTTGGTTTCATATTTCTACTCTCCTGCCTAAGGGGTTTGGAGTTGTGTTCTCCCTTCCACAATTCTAATTTTTAGTTTCTATTTCTTTGTATAAGGCATGAAGTTGAATAGATAGTTCCTTTTTAAAATTTAGATAGGGAATGTTGTAAGTTTTCTCTGTAATAACAACATATGATTGCAATACACATTGTATTTATCTCAAACTTGAATGTCAATCTGTCATACTCTCCAACATTGTATGCATTATCTTTTGAATCAATATAATCGAGGGTTATTTAGATTCTTCAAACACATTTTCTATTTGAATTATTTTTTTGTATTTTCTTTTCATTCAATGAGTGATGCAAATTCTTGCATAGAGATAGTGAAGGTATTGTAATTGTAATATGGATCAGTAAGTAGTGTGAAATGGTTGACCTTTTGTTGGTTTCTCACCATAAGGAAGTGAAGTTACGAGAATCCATAGTTGGTCTGTTGTAGGAGTTTATATTATTCCAAACTCTGTTGGATTACACACTAGTCAAGGAGACTCACAAAGTTTAGAGCTAGGGCATAATCAATCTTCAAATCATAAAATCAAAACCATTTATTTTCCTTCATTTTTACTATGTTATGTTATTTTCAACACTACAAAAAATCTGATGAGGGTGCAACCCAAGACATAGAAAATAACCCACAAACAAGAGAATAATTTTATTATTCATAAAATAGAACTTCTAACATGCAGAGGATCTCAAATCCTCGAGTTTTACAACACATGCAAGTTACAGAAAGCTACAGAATCACCCTTTCGCAATGTGCGAGCTTGTCCCCAAAAAGTTACCCAAAAATACTAGAAACCGCCCATAAATAGAGTTCCTCTTTAGTTTGGAGCCAAAACAACATTAAAATTTGAGTTTAGGCGGTTTGGTGCCGAAAATTACAACTTGAAGTTCAAATTTCAAAAGAACATTTGCAATTGTATCTTCTAGAAAGTGCGCCAACTTCTCGAGGCCATAACTTTTGATCTGAGGCTCCGATACGTGAACTGTTTGAACCGTTGGAAAGGTCTCGAAGTCAAGAACGCGCTCAAAATTGGCTATGCCAATTTCTGCAAGTTTCAGGGCCATTCCAGAAGCTCTAAGTGCCTCAAATCCAACTCGGAAGATTTTCAGGTGCAAATCTGGGAAACTAAAATTGCAATATCTTTCAACCCAGGAATAGAAAATAAAAACCATAAATTGGGAATTTCATTATGACAAAAAGGGTATCAAAAAATGTAAAAACATCTAAAAAATGATAAACTTGAAATTTAACTATTTTTGGGTGATGCAAGATTGCCCTTACACCACTAGGTGCTCCTGCATCAGACACCCAGGGTAATTTGAGAAGTGACCCCGTCACGTCTCAGATGGTTGAGGAAAACCCAACTGGTCAACCGCTGCCTTAGATAGTTAGGATGAATCTTCCACAGGCCTTCCTCTCTATTTCACCAGATATTCTTCATACTGCATGTTTCTGGTACTCCTTCCCACACGACTATCCAATATTTCCTCAATCTCCTCCTTTTCTGAAGTGCGTGTTGGAATCCCACACTGTTCCATCGTTGGTACTTCCTCTGTGCCACCTTCATGATACTCTGTCAAATCTAAAATGTTGAACATAGGAGAAATGTTGAATCCATCTGGAAACTCTACCTCATATGCATTCCCCGAATCATGCTTCTTAAAAAATTTGCAGGGACCGAACTTCTTCATCTTCAATTTGTTATATGTTCCCACTAGAAACCTTTCTATCTTCAAGTGGACCATCACTTGATCACCAATCTGAAACTCCTTGTACCTCCTCTTCTGATCTGCCTTAGCCTTATACTGCATATTCATCTTGTTATTATGTTCTCTTACCTTATCATGTATATCCTTGATGTGTTCTACAAAATCTTTGGCTTCAACACTTATTTTCTTCTCTTGGTCCATCTTCCTCAATTCTGGAGTTGTTCTGGGCTACCTCCATACACAATTTGGAATTGTGATCTACCAGTGCTTCTGTTGATAGAATTGTTGTAAGAAAATTCTGATTGGGGTAAGATCAAATCCCATCCCTTGGGTTTATCTCCTACCAAACATCTCAGTAGGTTACCCAGACTCCTGTTAACAACCTCTATCTACCCATCTGTTTGTGGTTGGTGTGCAGAACTAAACTTCAACTCTGTCTTTAGCTTCTTCAACAAGGTCCTCCAAAAGTACCCCACAAATTTGGTGTCACGATCTAAAACAATACTCTTTGGCAAACCATGTAGCCTCACCACCTCTTTGAAGAACAAGTCAGCAATGTGGACTGCATCATGGGTCTTCTGACATGGAATGAAATGTGCCATCTTTGAAAACCTATCAACCACCACAAAGACTAAATAATTCCCTCGTTGTGTCCTTGGCAAACCAAGAACAAATTCCATACTTATATCCTCACATGGCCTCTACGGTATAAGTAAGGGCTGATATAAGCCTGTATTCTAGCTCACTCCTTTATCCATCTGACATACCTTGCAGCTTTGTACAAACTTCTTTACATCTTGTGACAACTGAGGCCAATAATAAAGCTCACTGATAATGGCAATGGTCTTATCCCGACCAAAATGTCCTGCCATTCCTCCACTATGCTTCTCCTTTATCAGGTTCTCCCTCATGGAACTCCTTAGGATACACAATTGACTTCCCTTAAATAACATGCCATCCTGGATTATGAAATCCAGCCACCTTGTCCTGTCCACTGTAACAGGTTCCTTGTAAGCTTTCCAAGCCTCTGCAAAATCGGGATCTTCTGCATACAGTGTCTTGAGTTCATTGAACCCAACCACTTCAATCTGCATCTTTGTCATCAATGTATGCCTCCTACTTAAGGCATCGCACCCTATTTGACTTCCCACTCCTATGTTTCAAAACAAAGGTATAACTCTGCAAAAACTCTACCCATTTCATATGCCTCTGATTTAATTTTCCTGACTATTTAGGTACTATAAGGCCTGATGATCAGTATATAGAACAAATTCCTTGACAACAAATAATGTCTCCATTTCTTTAATGCTTGAACTATTGCATAAAACTCTTGATCATATATAGAATGCTTTCTCTTGGCATCATTTAACTTTTCTGAAATAGGCAATGGGCTTACCTTCTTGGCTCAATACTGCTCCAATGGCATAAACATTGGCATCACAATCCACCTAAAACACCTTGTTGAAATCTAGGAGGGCTAGAACAGGTTGCTCTGTCACCTTTTGCTTCAGCAGTTCAAAACTTTTTGCCACTCCAGTGCTCCACTTGAATTCTTTTATATCCCCTCTCATTGTTTCAGTCAGGGGTCCACAAATACTACTGAAGTTTCTAATGAAATTTCTATAAAAGCTAGCCAAGCCATGGAAAGATCTCACCTCAGTAGCAGTTCTTGGGGTAGGCCATTCCAAAATAGCCTTCACCTTCTCTGGGTCCATCTTGAGACCTTCTGCTGAGACAACAAACCCCAAGTACTAACTCCCTCTTCACAAAAACTCCCTCTTCACAAAACTGCACTTCTTGATTAATCAACAGTTTCTCTTCTCTTAACTTCTCAAAGGCTCTCGAATATGCATCGAGATGCTCATCCAACGTCTTACTAAAAATCAAAATATCATCTAAATACACAATAACAAAACTTCCTAGAAATTCTTTTAGTACCTCATTCATGAGCCCAATGAATGTGCTCGGTGCGTTGGTTAGCCCAAAGGCATGACTAACCACTCGTCAGGGCCTTCTTTGGTCTTGAAGCAGTCTTCCATTCATCTCCCTCTCAAATCACGGATGGTATATCCACTCTTGGATCAATCTTTGTGAAGTATTGAGCTCCACTCAAAATAGTCCATCAGGTCATCCATCCTTGGCAGGGGAAATCTGTACTTGATTGTTATCTTGTTTATGGCTCGGGAATCTATACACATCCTCCACTCCCCATCCTTCTTTGGTGCTGGTACTGCAGGTACTACACATGGACTCAAACTCTCCCGTATCAAACCCTTTCTCAACAACTCTTGAACTTGTCTGTTCAACTCCTCATTTTGTTGGAGTCATTCTATGAGCTGCCTTAGTTGGAAAGCGGCTCCGGGGAATCAAGTCAATCGATGGCCAGTCTTCCTTATTAATGGTAAACCCTTAGGTACATTATCAGAAACAATATCCACGAAACTCATCAACATGCCAAAAACTTCTTGGAACCTTCTCACTATCCTCATTACTCACTCTAGGAATCAATGCATAACACACTTGCTCATGCTTCATACCTTCTAAAAAATTTCTTCCATCTACATAACAAATTCTAGCACTACTGCATACCTTTTTTCTTGAGGTCTCCTTCAGGGGTTTCAACTTGTGGCGAACCCCATCCTTTGTCCCAAGGAATAAGTGTTTGCATAGTCATCATGTATGCAGCCTATGAATGGCTTGTCAATCATTCGCATCATGGTATTATTCACTGGATTACTGCTGCAACCAGGCAATCGATACAGATGCGGGTGCCTTTCCCTCTTCGGCTTCAACTTCGACCATCTCCTCGACACTAGATTATCAGTTGCTCCCACCGTCAATAATGATATCACAACATTTTCCTTCACACTTGCACCTTGTGCGAAACAAATTCTTCCTCTGTTCCGGTTCCTTTTCCTCGGTCACCAGGGCTCTCCTAATCACTAGGGCTTCTCCCCTTTCAGCATCATCCAAATGTTCGGATTGGCCTCCTCATCTGCATGTGCAACCCTTCCATGACCTTCTGGCCTTTTGTCTACCCTTCCTTGGTGTTGTGGACATTCATAGGCTCGATGCCCTTCTTCACCACACTAGAAACATGTTCCTCTGAAACCACCTCTTCAGATCCTTGTCCATATCTCCCTCGTCCTCTACCTCTTTGATCACCACTATTTTGATCACGAGGGAGTATAAGTTGTCATTCCTTTGGCTTCGGCTGGTACCCACATCTTCACTTTTCTTTTCATCATCATTTCGGCTTCCTGAAGGTCTTCCACTGCCCCTTCCACTTTGACCTCCTCGTCCTTTTTGCTTGCCATCAAATCTTTTTTTCAGCTTCTCTTCCACCTTTAGAGCAAACTGATACACATCCTCAATGGTGGTCATTCTGACTAGGCTTAACTCCTCCTGAATGCTCGGTCGTAACCCATTAAGATATCAGGCTACCTTCTCCTTATTAGCCTTTGTGTGACCCATTCTGATGATTATCTTATGAAAATCTTCAATATATTCTTTCATAGTTCTGCTTCCTTGCTTCAACCCTTGTAATTTCTTCAACAGATCTAACTCGTAGTCCACTGGTATGAACTACTTCTTCAGTTTCTCTACCATGCGATCCCATCTGGTGATCTTGACTTTTCCTCTTCAATTTCTTTCTAACTGGACCTCTTTCCACCAAATATTTGCATGGCCCTTCAGTTTCATTTTCACAAACTTAACCCAATTTGGGTCCTCTATTTCCTCATACTCAAAATATTCTTCTAGCTCGTTGATCCAGTCGATCAACTCTTTCGGGTTCAGACTTCCGGAATAATTGGGGACTTCCACTCTTGGTCTTTTCTTGATCTTTGAAATGGCCCTTATTAGCTGCATTTGGTCTTTATCAATTGCCTCTTCTTCCTTTTCTACATTTGAACCGTCTTCCTCTCCTTCATCCTCACTTTCCTCCCTCGAGTTTAACCATCTTCTCAACTGCTCTTGTAACGCATCAATTTGTCTCTGGAGGGCTGCCATTGCATCTCTTCCACCAACATCTCTGCTGCCTCAACCACCTCTGGCACCACCATACCTACCAGGCATCACTCTTGGAGGCATCTTTCTTGACCTCGACCCACAACCACAGTCCTAGTGCAAACTGCCTCACGATCGGTGATCTGTCCACACGCTCAAGAAAACCTCGCTCTGATACCAATTGATGAGGGTGCAACCCAAGACACAGAAAATAACCCACAAACAAGAGAATAATTTTATTATTCAGAAAATAGAACTTCTAACATGTAGAGGATCTCAAATCCCCAAGTTTTACAACACATGCAAGTTACAGAAAGCTACAGAATCACCATTTCGCAATGTGCGAGCTTGTCCCCAAAAAGTTACCCAAAAATACTAGAAATCTGCCCATAAATAGAGTTCCTCTTTATTTTGGAGCCAAAACAGCATTAAAATTTGAGTTTAGGTGGTTTGGAACTAAAAATTACAAATTGAAGTTCAAATTTCAAAAGATCATTTGCAATTGTATCTTCTAGAAAGTGTGCCAACTTCCCGGGGCCATAACATTTGATCCGAGGCTCCGATTCGCGAACCGTTTTTAACCATTGGAAAGGTCTCGAAGTCAAGAATGCACTTGAAATTGGCTATGCCGATTTCCACAAGTTTCGGGGTCATTACGGAAGCTCTAAGTGCCTCAAATCCAACTCGAAAGATTTTTAGGTGCAAATCTGGGAAACTAAAACTGCAATATCTTTCAACCCAGGAATAGAAAATAAAAACCGTAAATTGGGAATTTCATTATGACGAAAAGGGTATCCAAAAATGTAAAAACATCTGAAAAATGATAAACTTGAAATTTAACTATTTTTGGGTGATGCAAGATTGCCCTTACACCACTGGGTGCTCCTGCATCAAAATCATAGTAAATATAGAGGGTTACAAAGATTATTTATCCCATCAAGCTTACTTCTACCATATTATTGTGATTATTTGTTATCAAAGGCATCATTGTATAGAGGTGTATTATGTGAATGACGTTATAGGGTTACCCACCTTGGTTTTGTAAAGCATAAAGTGTAGAGGAGAACTTGTAAATATATCTCCTATTCATTAGCCACTGACCTAGGGTTTTTGAGCATAAGAAGTAGCTAACCTTTAGGAAAACCTATACAATAAGCTAGAAACACCAACAATCTAGATGTGTAGTAAGGGGTACAAACTCACCTTTCATGCTAATGGTTCGAGGATCAAAAAAGAAGGGTCTGAAAGGCTATTTGTTGAAGGTACAAGGATAAATGGTAATGTATATCATTTAAAAGAGGCTAATAGAAGAATATGCTTATTGGCTCACTTCAGAAAATGTTGGTTGTGGCACAAAAGGATGGGATATATCAATTTTGATAGTATGTTGAAGATTAGTTGCTCTCATGCAATAAGAGACATTCCCAGAATAATCAAGCCTATAAATTCATTATGGAAAGAATGCCAAATGAGAAAAAAAAAAAAAAGGAAAAATTCAAAAGCAAGGAGTTCTCTATTTTAATTCAACTGGAGTTGATTCATATTGATCTTTGTGGCCTACAAGGAATATGAGTCAAAAAGGTGAGAGGTACTTTATATTGCTTATAGAAAATTATACTAGAATGACTTAGGTTACTTTCTTAAGAGATAAATCAGAAGCCTTTAAAAAATTGAAAATCTTCAAAGAAAAAATTGAAAATGAAATGAATCTTAAGATCACATGTTTAAGGTCAAATAGAGAAGGTGGATTTACTTCATATGAATTTGAAAAGTATTGTGAAGATCATGGAATTAGGAGACATTTGTTTGCTCCTAGGACCTGTAAGCATAATGAGGTAGTTGAAAGGAAGAATAGAATAGTGCAAGAAATGGCTAGGACAATGTTAAAATATGTTGATCTACTTGATATGTATTGGAAGGACACAGTTGATACTATTGTCTATTTTATTATTAGAGTTTAGTTGAGGATTAAAAACAATAAGACCCCCTATGAGTTATGGTATGGAAGGCCTCTCACTTTTAAATACTTCAAAATCTTTGGAAGCAAGTGTTATATTCAAAAGAGATGAAGAAAACATTGGAAAGTTTGATTCAAGATTTGATAAAGGAATATTTCTTGGTTATTCATCCAAGAGAAAAGCTTATAGGTGCTACAATAAGATATTGGGAAGGATGGTTGATGTGAAAGTAGATGAAGATTTGTGTGAGATATTACAAGAACTTGAGGATTTTAGATCTGATATTCAACCATGGATATAAGAATAAGAAGCAAAATAAGAAGAGAAAGAAGAGAAGGAACCTGAAACAATAAAAACTTCCATGATTCCAAAGTATGTTTAGATGAATCATTCTCCAAATCAGATTATTGGGGATAAAAAAGGTGTGATGACCAGAACAAAGTTTTCAAGGGCTAATTAGAAGGTGAATTTATGTTTACTATCAAAGTTTGAGCCCAATAATTTTGTTGATGCTAGCAAAGATGATAATTGGATAAAGGCAATGGAAGAAGAATTGAATTCAATAGAAAAGAATCAAACTTGGGAATTGGTTCCTAGACTTTTTGACAAGAATGTGATCGGGACAAAGTGGGTGTTCTAGAATAAATTGTATGAGGATACTGAAGTGGTAAGGAAAAAATTAAAATTAGTTTGCAAAGGCTATTCTCAAGTAGAAGGTAATTATTTTAAAGAAACTTTTTCTTTGGTAGCTAGAATGGAAGCAATAAGAATGTTTCTTGCTCTTGTTGTTCATAATAACTTCAAATGGACATCAAATGGACATCAAATCTACCTTCTCAAATGGTGATTTTTAGGAAGAATTGTATATTGAACAATTGGATGGTTGCTACTTATAAGAGGATCTAGACATGGTTTATAAATTAAAAAGGCATTGCATGGTTTGAAGAAATCTCCTAGAGCTTTGTTTGATAGCTATGACTAGTAATTACTATAGCAAGGATTCAAAAGGGGTACTATAGATAACAACCTTTATATTAAATTTCAAGAAGACAAGTTGATTGTGGTAGTATATATTGATGACATCATCTTCAGTGGAGATATGATATGTACATGCATTTTGTAGAAAAAATGTAGAAATAATTAGAAATTTCCATGATTGGTGAGTTGTCCTTCCTTGGACTTCAAATTGTTTAGAAAAATGATGGAATCTTCTTTTCTTAGAATAAATATATGAAGGAGATGTTGAAAAAGTTTGGAATGGAAGACCCCAAACCGGTAGGTACTCCTATGGTGACTGGCTATCAATTGAGAAAATTAGATGAGTCATCAGAAGTTGATCAGGCTCTCTATAGGTTTATGATTGTAGGTTTATTGTACGTGATTTCTTCAAGACATGATATTATGTATTCAGTATTTTTGGTTGCTAGATTTCAAGCCAATGCTAAACAATACCATAAGAAGGAAGTAAAAGGATTTTTAGATATTTGAAAGGGACTTCAGATTATGGTCTATGGTATAAAAGGATCAAATTTATCTTTAAATGCCTATACCTATGTTGATTGGGCCAGATGTGTGGATGACCAAAGGAGTACAAGTGGAAGTGCATTCTTTTTGGGAGACAGATTGGTCTCTTGGTTAAGTAAAAAGTAGGTCTCAATGTCCCTATCTATAGTAGAAGCTAAATACATTGTTACAACATCTTGTTGATCTAAGGTACTTTGGATGAACCAGACCCTAAAGGATGTGAAGGTGGTATGTGATTAAACCATTACTATTTTATGTGATAACGCAAGTGCAATTAACATTTCCAAGAAATCCGGTAATTCATTCAAGAACAAAATGCATCTCTATCTAGTATCACTTTCTAAGAGAGAAGGTTGCAAAGCATGAAGTCAGATTGAAGTATGTTTGTACCAAGGATCAAATTGTAGAATGTATCTACACAAAATAACTTTGAAAGTATACTTTTGAGTATCTCCAACAAAAGTTAGGGGTGATTACCCTCCTTGTCCTAAATAGATGTATAGATGGTGCATTTTTCCTATGGGAGAAAACCATGTCATATATTTTTCTCTTGGAATGATGTGTGCTACCTCTTAGGGGGAGATTTGTATCTATTTGAAGAAAAATTATTGTTGGTCAAAAGGGCAGAATGAGAAAGATGTACAATTTTGTGCATGGCCCTTTGTCCTTGATTTCAAAGTGAGAGAGTGAGCAGTGTGTATTTCCATCAATACCAAACAAGAATTGTTAGTAGTTGTCATTAATGTCAACACTAGGAAGTTGGGTTTCATTGATGTCAACACTTGGCAAGTTGTGTTTTGGTTTTCATTATTTTGAATACTTGGCGAAGTTGTTTGTTTCTATCATTTGTGTTAGTATTTTTTGAAGGTTGTCTTATGAGGGGGATTGTTGACAATTAGTTCAACATGGGTCATAATTCATATATGATTGGATGTCATGCCTTATCCAATGAAAGAATAATTGATAATTTCATGATTATATGTCATGTACTATCTAATTAAAGAAGCATAAATAAGTTCATTTTTGGATTCATATCCTATCTTGTATTGAATATAGTTACTATCAACATAGTTGGTTTCATGATGATATATTGAGATGAGGATTAAAAGTATTGTTGATAGTGGAGACATGTTTCTGGTAGTATTTTGTGTGTCTTATGATATCTCCTATTGCTGATGATGAAGTATGTGCTGGTAAAATAATTTTTTGGCCTTCGCAAGCTATTTATGTTCTTTTGATCAAGAAGTTGTTTTGAAGACCCTTTCAGAGAATTCTCTACATTGCCCCATTGTTGAAAATTTTGCCTTCCAATTTTGGATTCAATATCAGTGTTCTATGTATGTTGCATTCCTATATTTTTATGTCACTAGTGTTGCCGAGGAGGCTCCTATTAATAGAAAAAGTTTGATAGTGTTGTTGGTTGTATAAACTAGTCCAAAAATGCTTCGTATTTCTCCATATTGATGTCTCTACTCTTGCAGCTTGGTGGATGTTATTACAGTGTCTATGTAGTGTCTTAGTTTCAATATCATGTGTTGAGGTGGTCCACAAGTTATTTTGGTAATGCTATATCGCATGGTTATGCATTTAAATTGTTTCTAAAAATGAAGTATTTTGTTCCTATATTCTTTGTGGTGGCTATTGGTTGAATGACAGTATGAAAGAAGTATTTGAAAGTATTTTTAGATGTTCAAAGTGTTAGAAATTGGAAGGTTTTCATTTATTTCAAACAATGGAATTTCATTGGTCATCAATTATGTACATTACTTGTATAGTTCAGTAGATGCTCTGGTAATGGAAGTCTGTTGAACTAGTATTTTGGTCCAAACTATCTCATTTTGTAAGATTCTTTCAAAAGTTGATATTATGGTCTATCTCAACATCATTTGTATCTACTGATGAGATTTCAGTTGACTTGGAAATACGTTTGGAAAGATAAAGTTACTAGTAGTTTGGAAAATAGTGTTTTTCTTATTTACTAGTTCAATTCGTTTAGTTTTTTTGTCTAGATTCCACCTAAAAGAAAGATATCACTACAAGAATTTGTACACTGGTTTGTGACTACAAGATGAATCTTACACCAAATTTTTGTGATGACATGTGAAGGCATACAAAAGATATGAATAAAAGCATTCCACTTTTGAGTCTACAGTCAAGTTTACATATAGTGTGTTGATGTGGGAGATTCCACATTTTCTTAGGATTAATTATTTTGTTTTGTGGTGTTGATGATAAGTATTTCAGTGTCGTCTAGAGAAGAATTCAATGTTTTAACAAGATTTTGTGTTACATGTTGGATGAATTGCATATATGATTGGAGTTTTGTTATTTTAGGTCTAACTCTAGCCGACCTAATTATGAATTGGTGTTAAGGAGTTTAAACATGTGTTTTGAATGTTGAATGGATCTATCATAGGTCCATACTGACTAATATTCTGCAAAGATGAAAGTTTTTTTTGGTTAAGGCCGACATATTTGGTTTTGATTTGATATGGAATTTCTCCAATTAGGCCAACCTAATTTATGTACTTGATTATATATATATGTGTGTGTGTGTGTGTGTGTGTGTGTGAACACCTTTTGAGAAAAGTAGAAGTTAGCAGAGGAAAGTGTGAGTGTGTGAATAAGATGAGCAATGGAAGAGTGATCAATAATTGCTAATACTATAAATGTGCAAAGTTGTATTAATAAGCAAGTAGATGTTTTACATACAATTACAGAGAAATGTTTCATTTTTTGTGCTTCACCAGAATTGAACTTCAACACAAGGAAGGTGCATATATCTCAATTCATCTCTTGGTAGTGAGCCATACTTTGTTTTGTGAACTATTTCACGTTGCGAGCCTTAAAGGAAAGTGTGTCTTGGCAGTGACCCCTTGTAATATTTTATATCTGGATATATTATATTATGAGCCAATCCTCACAGTGGTTTTTCCCATTTTGTGTTTTCCGCATAAAAATATGGTGTTGATGTGTCTTATGGTTTCATGCTCTTTTTAATGTCTTCATGATTGTTTCTAGTTGTTGGTTGATAGATTTTTCCTTTGAAACTAAATGTAGGAAATAACTCAAGATGCCTAGAAAGAAGAACATAAATTACTAAAATTTGGAGAAGTTGCCCTTGAATTGACAACTTTCCTCTGAATTTTAGAGGTACAACTCCGTCTTATGATATGTAGTGAATGGGAATATAGGGTATGTTTTTCACTAGAAAGCAGAAAAGGAAAACTAACACCTACCCATAACCATGAAAGTAGATGCAAAAAATTGATTTAAAATGTAGTAATTGTGAACAAATAACACAAATTTCATCCATCCCACACTTATGAATGATATCCATGAAAGGAAAAGACACGAGGCCACTTTCAATAGATGAATTATTATGAATTCAAAGTTTTAGAAATAATCACACATAATTTTCATATACCAGAGTAGACACTAAAGAATAATTACAGAGATTCAAAGTTCATTTGTAATCAAAAGAAAACATTAATGAATTCAAAGATTAAAACATCTTTTTTATTCCCTTTGGTATCAAAAATGAGTTCACAGACTTAGTATCCTAGTACAAAAATTTTGCAGAGAGCAGGCTCCTTTCTTTTCCCTCTTCCTTTCTAATTCTTCTATCCCCCTCATCTATCCTTTAAATTCAATATATATATATATACAAAAATGGTCTTTGAGAGTGATTAGTATCAAGAGAGGGGTTTTGAAATGGAGATGGTTTCTTTATGCAAAATTCACAATTACCATCATCAACTACAAAAGATTCCATGCAAAACAAGAGAAAATAAAATTTATTCTAGTGGAGGATCATTCTCCACCACTAGTCACATTTCCATAAAGAGATTGTGTAGCTTGACATGTTCTTCTTCCTCCTCTAGAATGAAGATTACAATACGACATTGGGTGTAGCTGGTCTTCTCCTTCCACACAACTATACGCAATCAAGAGATAATATGAACATGTTCTTCTTTGGGCCAATCTAAGTCAGGTTGCATGATGGGAATAGGATCTCTATCCTAGGTCTCACCAATTACAGAAAGTCCCATTTTGAAATGCCTAAGTTGATGGAAAAACTAAGCTTAGAAGTACCACCACCTTTCTCTATAAATAGGCTTATTTAATTAAGCTGGTAGACAATGATTCCTTTTAACCTGCTGATAGTGTGCCACCACCTTTGTTAGACTTGTCATTTAAGAGGCTAATTAATGCATCATGGCTTTTTCACCTTGAGAAAATAGCCTTAAGATCGAGTTTGTATTTCAAAACACCCAAAAAGATGTTCTCACGATACGTTGTACAAACAATTAAATAGGTTGGCAGTGTTTCAAAAATTGAGAAATCTATTCCAGAGTCGTGGGGTCGCGAAAAGATAGAACCATTGAAGCACATGTCAAGAATTTTGAGGTTTTAAAAAATTCTGACATGTACCTATCACTTAAAATTTCATTGGGTGAGTGTAATGAGCCTTGCTCAAACTGACCTCAAAATGTTGATGAAGAGCTCAATGAATTTAGTCAAACACTTCAAATGAAAACCTTCAACTTGCTGGTCTATTGTTTCAGTCTGATGTTTGCTTGATAAATACTAAATGAAGACTTCCAATGATTACAATTCAACACTATGATGTCTAAACTATCATCTAGATGCATTTACAACTTCCTTTTACCAATCACAATGCACTTTAATGATTGCTAATGTAAATTATTCATCTTCAGCCACTTGACATTATGTCAAATAGTTGGCATACAAGGGGTATATGACTGTTAGCTTCATAATGAATGCTAAATGATCTAACAATGAGCTGAGAATGAAAAGCATTTTCCTTTACATGAGTTTCTAATGAATAAATGCATACCTATAGCCAAGCACATTTTAACAAACACTTGGCATACATTCTAATGCACTATTCTAAATGATCATTAAAGCAACTATAGGACTTCAACTTGCAGCTCTCTTATTCAATTTGCAATCCATATACAATGTAACATGAATTATCCAAGACTCTTTGGCAAATATGAAGATGTAACAACAATGCCAAGTCTAAAAATTAATGACAAGTCTGAGTACAATGATTAGCTACAGCTGCAACTTATGCATCTAAAAATGACAATGAAATGGACATAAATAAATGCTCAAATGAATGAAAAAGAACCTGATAATGATTGTCTCCAATATTGATTGGAATCTTGTAGTCTTCCTTTGGAAATGAACCCAAAAATAATACTTGATGGTGCTGCCCCTGTTCTGGACTAAATTGATGAAATAAATAAATGGTATCATAAAACTTCGCTTCTAAATGCCAATCTTCATCGCCATGCTCTTAAGAAGGTAGTGCCTATGTTTCCATGTGAAATCGCTCTTCCCTTGAAGTGCTATGAACAAAATTGTAGGATCCTTGTCTACAGCAACTGACTCTAATCTGATAACAGGAGCATTGAAATGCCTCCAAATGCACCTTCCAATCACCACAAAATCAACACAATGCCTCCACAAATGTATGCTCCAATGAGGAACATAAGTTGATGCACATTTAGCCCTTAATGAGTGAAATCGATGAACTCAATAAGCTGTCATAAAAATCTGGAAATAGCCTGATATCAAATCTGAGTATGCACAATGAAAATCTACCGCCAAAGAGTGAAGACTTCAATCTCAAAATGTCTCCAAAAGCTTCACCAATCGAACTATGCAAAATTTGATCAATAAAATGATCAACCCAACAATAACTTAGCTGTTGTGTTGAATCCAAACCCTTATTCAGAAAGTACAATAATACATCAGCTATTGTACTCAAATATATTTCACAATGACGCACAAATAGAAAGTCTGAAGTAACTTTCTCCCAGCTGCAATAATTCAAGTGATATTTCACACCCTCAAAATTTCTCACCAATTGAGAGTTTTTCATTCTCAATGGCCAAAGACAACTGCACAAACCCTAGGCTCCACAACCATCAAACATCAACATCAACAACAACAAATCTGCCTGATAGGAAATGAGCCCTCAATGCCTATTTATTCTTTTTCCTCAATAGGTCAGCCTCCTTCTAGAAGGAATATTATGTTATTTTATTTTATTATTTTATTAGTTTACACTTTATAATAAAATACTTATTCATAACATAAAGTGAAAACATTCCATTACTTTATAACATGAGGTTTCTAAAAATAGAAACATATCAAGAAATCATTAGAACACCTTCATATGTAGACTGAATCACGAAGCGAGCCAACCAATCAACTGGGTATCTACCAAATGATCCTTTGATCAAGCCCCATTAGCCTATGAGGATCAAGAATAGGCTAATTCCTCCAAATTCCAACACTCATGAAAAAGGGGAAATTACAGTCTGCCCTCCCTGAAATTGCTTGTCCCCAAGCAATCTCAGCAACAAGTACAACTTTTCTCCACCTGGATCCCAAGTGAAGATCTACGTAATGTCCCTTTCATTACTAAACATCTCCTATGACACTAGCACTAACACAACCAACTGGAACTGTTGAGTCCACTCAATAGCTGATGGAAACCATGTCAAATATGAATGTGCAATGAAAACCCAAGTAAGACAACCATCGATCAATGAAGGATCTAGAAAGATCAAGTCACCAACCAACAAGTAGATAGCTGCCCTATCATATGTCATAGGTAACCAATCCAAAGATGGGTTGTAGATACCTTCATTACCCTCCAAGAACAACTCTTGAGTGGCTAATCCACTAAGAGTGTCATCACTAACATCATTATCCTCTTCAAAAGAATGATCAACCTCCCCAACACATGAAGAAACCTCAAATTGTACCAAGTCCTTCAATTGACCAAGCTTATCATCTTCATCACTAACATTAGAACATAGGGAAGAATTATCCTTCATTTGAATGAAGAGACTTCTAATGTTATCTATTCCTTTTTGTCTTGCCATGTTGGAAAGATTGAATTTTTCTTTCACATCTTGAAGATGTTTCCATTCATTTGCAGCCACTAATCTAGCCTTCTTGGCCTCTCTCATCCACTCTTCATTCATCATTTTAGACCTTCTCATCTCTTCAATGCCAAAGTACACAAAATCAGTCCTCTTGATGTCTTAATGTCCACCAATGGGTGTAGGGCTGCTATCAAAAGATGATATCATATCATTAGCTTGCACATGATCACAAGCTTGATTTTCATAAGAATGATAAGGCACCATGTTGCTGTCCTCAAACCAATCCGTGATGACATCATACCATTGTAGAATGCCTCCATCATCATGTGAAAACAAAACACTAGTGGCTGCTCCACTAAGTAGAGGATCAAATTCTACATCCTCCTTAATATCTTGTGCCTCTAATAAACTTTCATGTGAATGAGCATCATTCATAAAACTACTATTATGAGAAGAAGAAGCAATGTTAAACTCACCTATTGAAGCATCACAAGAAACCATTTCCTCATGTGGCTGCTCCAAAACCAATGATTTGTCTTCAAACATTACTTGTTCCTCTTCAACTTTGAAGTCATCCAGAAGTATCATGTGCCCATCTTCTTCCTCTATGCTGATCTGATTTTTATTTTCCATGTGATCAGCTGTATGTTGGTCACCAACTGCTGCAAACTCATTGTAGAGGCTTCTTGATACCTCACTTGTAAAGACCTCTTGTTCTTCCTTCCTTTCTTTTTGAGATGTAGACTTCTTAGAAATGGAAGTCATATACCTTGCAATTTTGTCTATGGTTGCAGGTGAGAGCAATTCGGCCATCTTTCTTTGACTTTGTATAAGCTTCTCCAATTCTCCCATCATGGCATTTAACTGCATCCTAGGAATAGCCATAATTTCTTCGTTCTTCACCCAACAAGATGGTAGGAAACCGCTCTAATACCACTGTAATGAGCCTTGCTCCAACTGACCTCAAAATGTTGATGAAGAGCTCAATGAATTTAGTCAAACACTTCAAATGAAAACCTTCAACTTGCTGGTCTATGGTTTTAGTCTGATGTTTGCTTGATAAATACTAAATGAAGACTTCCAATGATTACAATTCAACACTATGATGTCTAAACTATCATCTAGATGCATTTACAACCTCCTTTTACCAATCACAATGCACTTTAATGATTACTAATGTAAATTATTCATCTTCAGCCACTTGACATTATGTCAAATAGCTGGCATACAAGGGGTATATGACTGTTAGCTTCATAATAAATGCTAAATGATCTAACAATAATGAAAATCACTTTCTTTTACATGAGTTTCTAATGAATAAATGCATACCTATAGCCAAGCACATTTTAACAAACACTTGGCATACATTCTAATGCACTATTCTAAATGATTATTAAAGCAACTATAGGACTTCAACTTATAGCTCTCTTATTCAATTTGCAATCCATATACAATGTAACATGAATTATCCAAGACTCTTTGGAAAATATGAAGATGTAACAATAATGCCAAGTCTAAAAATTAATGACAAGTCTGAGTACAATGATTAGCTACAGCTGCAACTTATACATCTAAAAATGACAATGTAATGGGCATAAATAAATGCTCAAATGAATGAAAAAGAACTTGATAATGATTGTCTCCAATATTGATTGGAATCTTGTAGTCTTCCTTTGGAAATGAACCCAAAAATAATACTTGATGGTGTCACCCCTATTCTGGACTAAATTGATGAAATAAATAAATGGTATCATAAAACTCCTCTTCTAAATGCAAATCTTCATCGCCATGCTCTTAAGAAGGTAGTGCCTATGTTTCCATGTGAAATAGCTCTTCCCTTGAAGTGCTATGAACAAAATTGTAGGATCCTTGTCTACAGCAACTGACTGTAATCTGATAATAGGAGCACTGAAATGCCTCCAAATGCACCTTCCAATCACCACAAAATCAACACAATGCCTCCACAAATGTATGCTCCAATGAGGAACATAAGTCGATGCACATTTAGCCCTCAATGAGTGAAATTGATGAACTCAATAAGTTGTCATAAAAATTTGGAAATAGCCTGATATCAAATCTAAGTATGCACAATGAAAATTGACCTCCAAATAGTGAATACTTCAATCTCAAAATGTCTCCAAAAGCTTCACCAATCGAACTATGAAAATTTTGATCAATAAAATGATCAACCCAACAATACCTCAGCTGCTATGTTGAATCCAAGCCCTTATTCAGAAAGTACAATAATACATCAGCTATTGTACTCAAATATGTTTCACAATGACGCACAAATAGAAAATATGAAGTAACTTTCTCCCAGCTGCAATAATTCAAGTGATATTTCACACCCTCAAAATTGCTCACCAATTGAGAGTTTTCATTCTCAATGGCCAAAGACAACTGCACAAACCCTAGGCTCCACAACCATCAAACATCAACATCAACAACAGCAAATCTGCAAGATAGGAAATGATCCCTCAATGCCTATTTATTATTTTTCCTCAATAGGTCAGCCTCCTTCTAGAACTTTCCCAAGTCACCTTCTAGAAGGAATATTATGTTATTTTATTTTATTATTTTATTAGTTTGCACTTTATAATAAAATACTTATTCATAACATAAACTGCAAACATAACATTACTTTATAACATGAGGTTTCTAAAAATAGAAACATATCAAGAAATCATTAGAACACCTTCATATGTAGACTGAATCACGAAGCGAGCCAACCAATCAACTGGGTATCTGCTAAACAATCCTCTAATCAAGCCCCATTAGCCTATGAGGATCAAGAATAGTCTAATTCCTCAAAATGCCAACGCTCATGAAAAAGGGGACATTACAGTGAGGTTGAGAAGAGAGGTGGATCGGACAGTCGAGTGGTTATAAAAATTTCAAACTCCATAACATTGGTTAGAAAAATAGAGGGATCAATGATAAAGGTTATGAATTCTATGAGAGTTGTGACTTTGAACCATTATCGAAGGCATGGGATGGGAACCATTTAATTTAAGAAAGAAAAATAACATGGTTCAAAATTAGAGGGTAACATCAACTCTGGTTGGGGATGAGGACCATAAGGGACGAAGCAAGGAACCCAAAACTTCAAATGTGGACCAATTCCTTATCCATTCGGTAATAGAGTCGAGAAAGGAAAAAGAATAGGGTGTTGCTTGCAGAAGGGTGGAGGGGAACTAGGCACAAGCCAAAAATGAAAAAGCCAAAACAACAAAGAGCAAAAAAATGGAAACTAAGTTACTAGCATCTATAGCCAAAACTCCTAAGTATATACATGGTCATAAGACCCTACCTCAGAGCATGCCCAAAGATGATCATGAAAAACCATTGATTAATTGTGAGAAATAGGACACACTACAGAAGAGGAATGGGTGTTCATTAAGTGCTAGAAATCTCAGAAGTAGTATGCAAATCTAATGGAGATTCAACCCATATGAGAAGATCTTAGCTATCAACATGCAACTGAAGATCCATTTTTCATCATATACCTCTTGTGTGCAACTAGCCATGACTCCTTTCTTTGTTTCAGACCTAAAGGGACCATCTAAAAATGTAACCTTACTAACTTCTTTAATGTAAGCAATTTATCTTCTTCAAGAACCAATTCTTTGATGACCAAGGTCTGCAGACAAGGTGTAATAGTTTCATTTTCAAATAAACAACCATTAGTAGAATCCTTTGGAATGTTTATTATCCATGAAGGATTGCTTTCAATATGCTCATTATAGTTGGAAAAATCATTTTCAATATCAATCCAAACTTCTCCTTTTTGCAAGGTCATGCCATTATTTTCAAAACCATTATCAAGAACATGTTCCTCCAGTTTATTTTCATCATGAGAAGAGAACAAGTTTTTATCAGTCAACTCTGAATTAGATAATTCAAAGAGGGGATTATCTCTAACCTTTGAAATTTCATCATACTTTGTTGGCACATATAATGGGTTGATTTTGTTCCAACTAATCCCGCTCACAAACCTAGTTGACTATTCCTCCATTTTTATTTCTACTATGATATTCTTTTCAGGCTCAACATTTAACATGAATTCATCTAGGCATATAGGAAAGGCATCAGGAATTAAATATTATTTTTGCAGACTGCATGATAAGTTAATTTTTGGATATATAGCTAATGATTGTAGTGTCTAAATATCACTTTCTACAAGCATAGGGTCAAATTTTACAGGAACCACATCCTTTTCTTTTGCATAAATAAAATATTCATTGAGAATACATGCAGGTTGAGAGTTCAAATTGTCCATACCTTTAGCAATTTTAACATAACTACTTTTACATGCATGCATTTCCTCCTCTGGTGGCTTCTTCTCTTCAATATTTTTATCAAGGGATTCAGATAGCAGCACATTCACACCTTCTTTCCTATCACTAGAGTTACAAGTGAATAAATTTATATCAAATTCTACAACATGGCCATTTTAATCCACAATGCCACATCGAAATTCATCATCTAAACCTTTCAAGAAAAAAATGGAAATAAAGACAACTTTGTGCTCATCTAATAAAATATCCTTTTTAGAAGAGATGGATGATGGTTCAACTTCCCCCATCTGCATGCATGTCATAAAAGAGTTTGACTTTTTATTCTTAGTTTAGTACATTTTTTTTCCTCATTGCTAGTTATGATTCCATGGCACTAATGAGTCTTTGGGTTCAATAAGAATTTGTATAGAGTCTCATTCACTAATAACAGATATGTTATAAGATACATCTCTTTATCTTCTTTTACCAATTTTAATCATTTTATCATAGCCTACAATTGATGAGTTTCTTATTCAAGATCCTTGTGTTGATAATATCTATGATGTACATTATTTAGCAGTGAAGCAGATTTGTGATCTTTGGAGGGATTCAAATTATTCTTTTCAGCCTCACAAATGCTTTCTTTGAAAATATTCCAAAAATTTTGAAGTATTTGGTCATCTTCATCAATTATTTCCTCAATTTTTAGTGTATATCTTTTTCCAAATTGGTTCCATTGCTTGGCCTGGCATCAAACCATTTTTATGAGATATCTTAATTAAACAGAGTTGCCAGCCTTCATTTTTGGGAAGGCACCATTTGGTATCTGAAACAAGAAAATACTAATTTTTTTGATCCCTAGCAAAGTCACCAAAAATCTATTAGTTGATAGATTTATCCTTCAAAACTAAATGTAGGAAATGACTCAAGATGCCGAGAAAGAAGAACAAACATTACTAACAGTTGGAGAAGTTTCCCTTGAATTGAAAACTTTCCTCTGAATTTTAGAGGTACAACTCCCTCTTATGGTATGCAGTGAATGGGAATATAGGGTATGCTTTTCACCAAAAAGTAGAAAAGGAAAACTAAGATTGACCCATAACCATGAAAGTAGATGCAAAAACTTGATTTAAAATGCAGTAACTATGAACAAATAACACAAAGTTCATCCATCCCACACTTACGAATGATATCTAGGAATGGAAAAGACACAAGGAAACTTTCAATAGATGAATTATTCTAAATTCAAAGTTTCAGAAATAATCATACACAAAATTTTCATATAGTAGATTAGACACTGAAGAATAATTATAGAGATTCAAAGTTCATTTGTAATCAAAATAAAACATTAATGAATTCAAAGATTAAAACATCTTCTTTATTCCCTTCGGTATCAAAAATGAGTTCACAGACTCAGTATCCCAGTACTAAAATTGTGTGAAGAGTAGGCTCCTTTCTTTGCCTTCTTCCTTTCTAATTCTTCTATCCCCCTCTTCTATCATTTAAAGCCAGTATTTATACAAAAAAGATAACTATTTGTTTATGGATATAACGATCTTTAAGAGTGACTGGTATCAAGAAAGGGGTTTTGAAATAGAAACAATTTCTTTGTGCAAAATTCATGGTTACCATCATCAACTACAAAAGATTCCATGCAATACAGGAGAAAATAAAGTTTCTTCTCGTGGAGGAGCATTATCCACCACTAGTCCCATTTCCATAAAGAGATTGTGCAACTCAATGCATTCTTCTTGCTCCTCTAGAATGAATATTACCCTGTGATATTGGGTGTATCTAGTCGTCTCCTTCCACGCAACTGTATGCAATTGAGAGATAATATCAACCTATTCTTCTTCAAGCCAATCTAAGTCGAGTCACATGATGGGCATAGGCTCTCCATCCCAGGTCTCACTAGTTGTAGGAAGTCCCATTTTGAAATGCCTAAGTTGATGGAAAAATTAAGCTTAGAAGTAATGCCACCTTTCTCTATAAATAGGCTCATTTAATTATGCTGGTAAATAATAATTCCTTTTAACCTGTTGATAGCATGCCACCACCTTCGTTACACTGGCATTTAAGATGTTAATTAATGCATCATGGATTTTTCACCTTGAGAAAAGAGTCTTAAGATCGAGTTTGTATTTCAAAACACTCAAAAAGATGTTCTCATGATACGTCATACAAAAAATTAAATAGGTTGGGGGCATTTCAAAAATAAAGAAATCTACTACATAGTCGTAGGGTCATGAAAAGATAGAACCATTAACCACATGTTGAGACTTTTGAGGTTTCAAAAAATTCATACATACTGATCACTTAAAATGCCCTTGGGTGAGGTTGAGTAGAGAGTTGGATCGGGTAGTCGGGTGGTTATTAAAATTTCAAACTTCGTGACATTGGTTAGAATAACAGAGGGATCGACAACAAAGGTTATGAATTATTTGAGAGCCATGACTTCAAACCATTATCAAAGGCATGGGATGGGAACTGTTTAATTTAAGAAAGAAAAATCGTATGGTTCAAAATTAGAGGGTAACAACACTTAAATATGCTTTAATAATTGGATGATTTATAGCTAAATGGTTTAATAGAATACTGATTCACCCCTCCTCTTAGTATAATGGGTATTCAATAATTGGTATCAGAGCTTGGATCCTTTTAAGAAGTCTAACAGCTTGAGGAAGGTCCTAAAATTTGAATACATGGAAGATAAAAGATTTCTTATTCCTCCAAAAGAGATGCCTAATAGACATACAAAAGAAAATAAATATTTGAAGGATATCCTGAAGGAAGAAAATGAGCACATTAACAAGCTAAAGGAAAGATATAGATAAGTTAATGATCAATTAAAGAAAACAAATGAGGACATCACCAGACTAAAAGAACAACTAGAAGAAAAGAGGACAAATGAAGACTGTCAGAAAGCTGAAATTAAAAGGAAGATGGATGAATGCACAAAGCTTGAGCAAGAACTAGTAATTCTAAAATCAGATTTGGAAAAGGAAAGAAGACATGAGGATAGATTTCTCACAATTTCTACAATGTTGGATAAACTTATTACAGGACAAAAATCCTCTAAGGAAAAAAGTGGTTTGGGATTTGAAGAAGTACAAAGATCAAAAACAAATCAATCCCCTGACTCGAAGACTCAAAACAATGATAGAAAATTCAAGAACCAAAGAAGAAATACTAGAAGGATTCCTATCAGACAACCTAATGCTCAAAGGTATTTATCTTTTAATGGTGTATTATTCTTGCAATAGATTTGGACACAGGGCAAGAAATTATCAAATAGAATAAGAAAAAATGATGGAATGAATCAAAATGCTTTATCATTCTTCAATTAGTGTTTTAAATGCAAGAAGTTTGGAAACTATTAAATGTAAGAATTTTGGACACTATTTATCCATTCAATGGCTACTATTAAACCTACAATTCATTTCGACACAAGGCTAATCAGTGCAAATATATATTGAATAAAGAACAATTTGGATGGAAGAATGAGTTGTTTGTTATAATTGTAGCAAATCAGGACACTTTTTTAGAGACTACAGAAGCAAAATATGAAAAGTGACTATTCAAGAAAGAGATATGAACCAATCACTAAGATTGATCTGGTAGAGGTTAAGAAGGAAATGGAAAGGATTTGGAGAAAGGAAGGAGAATCTGAAATGCAAGGAGAATAAAAATTATCAATTTTATTTGTGTCATCCTCGGTGCAGATAACTCCATCAAAAATTAAATTAGGTAGTAGCTAAGGGGGAGCAATAATAATAAAATTTAATAACCCCCTTGTTGATATATGATGTCAAGTCATGACATAAATGTATTTATTAAGGTGAAAAATTTAGATTTCATGCAAAAGGAGTTTTCATATGCACATGTGAAAAGAATGAATTCTATTGAGCTTGAAAAGATGGAAGTTTACACTAATTTTGAGGACATCTACTTGCATTCTAAAGCATTTATTGTTGAAGCAATAAAAATCAATTTAAGTATGTTAAAGAAAATTCATTCGATGAAAAGCACTTGTTGAAGAGGAGATGCGTGTAGAAGAAGCTTGAAGCAACCAGAGTGTTTCCATACCACATAAATTCAAAGTTTGGCATTGGTGTGCAGGCAAGAGGTAAGTCATTGTTGATATATATTATTCCCTCTAAACTATTCATTGAATTTCGTTGAATCATGATGGATATACCACAAGTAGTAGACAATTTAGTGAGACTAGAACTGCAACTTTAAATGTATCATGTTAAAACCCTAGAACTCGATCCCTTGGGTGCATTTTTGGATGTTCCCCTTGGTGTTATTGCAATTGAATATGTTGGGATGTATATTAATGGAAAATTGGAAGAACCTACCTATGGAAAATCTCACATATTGTGGTTAAAAGAATTGAGTGGAAATGACTCTACCTTGAAACTAGAACACAATGTACTTACAAAGATGAAATTGGATATGTGGCATCAATTTTTGAACTTTAGTAATGAAGAGAGATGTATTAGACTGACACTTAGCAGATTCCATGATCAATTTGTGTGGCTTGATAATTCACATATGATATCTAGAGAAGAAATTAGTGATGTTATTGGGTTATTATCCATCAGACCTACTCCTGAATAGAAACTTGACAAAGGGATCAATAAAGAACATAGGTACTGGAATTACTAATATGGTTGTCCATTATGCAAGTTTAGTTATTTCCCACTTCATTTTTTGTGATAATGATGTCTCTACCTCCACAATTGATTTACCACTAGAAATAATTGAGAAGAGGAAAGAATATGATCTTTGTGAATTGCTTCAGCAATAACTGTTGGAAAATCTGAGCGATATCAAGAAAGAGAAGTGTACTTTTAGATATGGGATATTGATATTATGCCTAACTTTCTACTTCATGAGAGAGTTTCATGGAATAGGAGAAGTTGTTTGGGAAAATACTAAACCTGTTACTCATCAGATCAATGAATTAATGAAAAATATTGGTGATTTGGATGCACAAGGATATGCTCTTGTTGCATTCTTTGGAAATTTTTAGAGAAGAATGAACATAAGAAGGAGAGTTCCAAGAGAATTAGTTACAAAGTATAAGGATGATATAACAATTTTGGTAACCACTAATAGTTGCATTATCAAGGAAGTTGAACCAAGGAACACATAGATTCTTGAGCTAGGGTATGAAACTGAAAAGGGTTATGTAGCGAGTTGCATTGAAATGTTAATCAACAACTCTCGAGATCCCAATAGACCTAGATTTGGAACCTACACTGAATTAGCTCAATAATTCTTGAAAAATATGATTCAATCTTCGGTAAATCAATGGTTGCCTTTGGAGAAAAGAAAAAAGTTATTGAGATTCATGCGTTAGTTGCTCATGTTGAGCTAGCTCCAACGAGACTTAAGCAACTAGCAAGTACAAAGATACATATTTAGATTATTCCTAGAGAAGTTTCTATTTCTTCTCAGTCCATTTTAGAAAGCACAAATCCATTAACTGATAAGTTTAAAGAACTGGAGATTCAAGCAGTAAGTGAGATGATCACTATGGTCAAAGGGAAAGAATTGTTGGAAATTGAAGACAAATGCAAATCTACACACTAAACTACTCTTGAGAGAATTAAAGAGGTTCAAGAGTGTGAGGAAGATGCCAAAAGTCTATTTTCATTCTTTTGGGCATGGCCTAATGCAATTCAACATTTCAAGGTTGTTGAGGAAAATATTAAGACTCAAATAAAACATGCTTCCAACACCTTTAATCCAACTCTTGATCTAGATGATCAAACCTGGTATGGATTAAAATAATTGCATGAAGAATATCTTGCATCACGTAAGGAGAACAAAGATATAATTGAATAGTATGGAATGCTCAGAGATCTAATCAAGATTAAGTGTACACCTGTCTATTATGCTCTTTCTTTGGCTGACAGGATTCTAAATTCAAATGTTTCTCCTAGGACTTTGGTTGAAGGAAAGGACATTCTTATTGATCATAATTATCTATGTAGAGTCTTATTTGAAGAAAAGAAGCTTTGGGATGAAGTAAAATCCTCTTGGACAAGTACTCTTAGAAAAATTCATGGGGAAACCACCTCTGGTTTATTACTCTTAGATGTTGTATTGGGTATACTCCCCAGGGGGAGTATTCAGGTATGGAAAGGAAACTATCAAACAATTCAATATTTTTTTCCTTTTCCATTGATTTCAAAGGTGGAGATGGAGGATGTGAAAATAGGAGGATGTGAAAAGTTTTGTGAATTGTGAAAAAGTTTTGAAAAAGTTTACCTACTAAGGGGAAGAAAGAAAAATCATGAGAAAGTGTGTTCAAAATAGTTGTGTTGTCTTTGATGGTTTTTCACATCATGTGTTGCATCAATGAAAAAGGGGGATATTGTTGGAAATCAAAAGGTTTTCCTTGATGTCAAACAATGGAATTTGATTGGTCATCAGTGATGCACATTACTTGTATGGTTCAGTAGTTGCTTTGGTAATGTAAGTCTATTGTTCCGGTATTTTGGTCCAAACTATCTCATTTTGTAAGATTCTTTTAGAAGTTGATATTATGGTCTATCTCGACATCATTTGTCTCTATTGATGATATTTTAATTGACTTGGAAATACAATTGGAAAGATATAGTTACCAATAGCTTGGAAAATAGTGTTCTACTTATTTATTAGTTCAGTTCATTTGGTTTTTTGGTCAAGATTCCACATCAAAGAAATATATCACTACAAGCATTTGTAAATTTTTTTGTGACTACGGGATGCATCTTACACCAAATTTTTGTGATGATATGTAAATGCATACAAAAGATATGAATAGCAATGTTCCGCTTCATATTCTATAGTGAAGTTTATGTATAGTGCAATGATGTGGGAGATTTTGGATTTTATTAGGATTAATTATTGTGTTTTGTAGTGTTTGAGATAAGTCTTTTGGTGTCTTCTAAAGAAGAATTTGATGTGTTAACAAGATTTTGTGTTACATGTTTGATGAATTGTATATACAATTGGAGTTTTGTTGTTTTAGGTCTCTCTAGCTGACCTAATTATGATGGTGTTAAGGAGTTTAAAATTGAATTGTGAATGTTAAATGGATCTATCATAGGTCCATGCCGACTAATATCATGAGAAGATGAAAGTGTTTTTGGGTTAAGGCTAACAAATTTGGTTTTGATTTGAAATGGGATTTCTCTAATTAGGCCAACCTAATTATTGTAGTTGATTATATATATGTGTGTGTGTGTGTGTGTGTGTGTGTGTGTGTGTGTGAACACCTTTTGAGAAAAGTAGAAGTAGTAGAGGAAAGTGTGAGTGCACAAATAAGATGGGGAATGGCAGAGTGATCGAGAATTTCTAATACTACAAATGTGTGAAGTTGTATGAATGAGCAGGCAGATGTGTTGTATACACTTGCAGAGAAGTGTTTCATTTTTTGTGCTTCACCGAAACTAAACTTTAGCACAAGTAAGGTGCATATATCTTAGTTCATCTCTTGGTAGTGAGCCATACTTTGTTTTGTAAACTATTTTAAGCTATGAGCTTTCAAGGATAGTGTTTCCTAGTAGTGACCTTTGTAATATTTTATATCCAGATATATTATATTGTGAGCTAATCCTCACTGTGGTTTTTCCCTTTTTTGGTTTTCCATGTAAAAATCTAGTGTTGATGTGTCTTATGGTGTCATTCTCTTTTCAATGTCTTCATGCTTGTTTGCAATTAAATATGCTTTAACAATTGGATGGTTTATAGTTAAATGGTTTAATGGAATATTGGTTCAGCTCCCCTCTTAGTATTATGGTTATTGATCACATGGAACATTCCTCTATGATCAACACATTATTATCTAATCTCTTTAGTATTGAATGTTGTGTTGAGTTGGCTTTCTAGGTTAATTGTGGATATTTGGCTGACAAGGCTTGTTTGCTTGCATGTGCTTAATTCTTATGTATTTATGCCAAAAAATTAACATGTGTTACAATGATAGTTTTTGGTCCTAACCCATATTGTTGGGGACTACATTGAGGAAATTCATTTGAAAGTATGTTCTTGGGCTGACTAGTTATGTGCTTCATGTTTCATCTACATGTTTCCCTATTGTCAACATAAGTTGATGTGTACCGACAGGTGAATTATTTTGGATCACATTGAAAGATGTAATAAGCTTATTTTGGTTCTCTCTATCTTTGGGATTGGACCACATTATGTTCTCATGGCCTACCTATTGAATTCATTGTTTGTCTTCTTCTTGGTTGACCTAATTAAGAATACAAATTATTGTAGTGGATATAAATGTAAGATATTTTAAAATGAAGAAGTAATGGATTGAGGTAAAAGTTTGGAAGTCTGTGTGTACACATTGTATTGAACATCCAATAGAGAAAGTGTGAAAGGAAGATAAGTTGTGATTAATTGCCTCAGCCAACAGACTGAACATATGCTGACAAACTTTGTATCTTTTCTATAAAATCCTTGTATCCTACTCTAAGATAGTGGATCTCAGTAGGTCCTATTATATCTTTTCATTGAAGTTTACTCTACTTCAGTCCTTGCAAGTCTCTTGTGTCTTGCTCTAAGGTTGTAGCCTTATTCAACGTGTTCTTGGCAATGAGCCTAATTGTAATCTTGTAGTGAGCATCTTTACTATGAGTTAACTCTCATTGTGGTTTTTCCATCATTGGTTTTTGCACATAAATTTGGTGTCATCTTGTGCATGTGTATGTTTTGTATTTTATCTCTCATTGTTGCTAAACCAATTAATGGTTAAAATGCTATATATTTCATTACTATAAGTTGTTGAAATTAAACTATTATATATCTTGAATGTTGATCTATTAAAGAATTTTGAATTTATTAATGAGATAAGATTTGAAGTAGATTGATTCAATCCTCTTCTCAGTCTCCAAGAGTGTAACATTTTTTCAATCTATGACAAAATTTCATTAAAATTTTCCATTACCGACCACCAAAATCAAGTTGAGAAAAAATTTGCAAATGAAAACCAAACTAAAAAAATTAAAAATATTTTTGGATGATTTTGATCATGCACATACATGGATGCTTGTGCATTAGACTCATCAAGTAAGAAATTTGTGATCATAGGCTTACAAAGGTGGAGTTTGGTGATAGAATCACCCTTTGAGACTGTGAACAATCTACAATGAACTTCATCATTGTAACAAGTGTCCTAAATTATTTATTTTATTTCTCTTTCAGCATCTTAGCAGAACAACTGACACCTTCTTCCTTCAACTCTTCTCTAC
Source organism: Sequoia sempervirens (assembly GCA_007258455.2). Taxonomy (NCBI): domain Eukaryota; kingdom Viridiplantae; phylum Streptophyta; class Pinopsida; order Cupressales; family Cupressaceae; genus Sequoia; species Sequoia sempervirens. The sequence continues at coordinate 166,583,869 of VDFB02353493.1, read as the reverse complement.
ACTCTTTTTAATTTCATGGACTTGCATCCACCCTATACCATCCTGCTTCGCCAAAGTCTCATTCCTCTTTAATCTGAATAAGCATATTGCTGCAACATACACAAGTTAATCAAAAATAAAATGCATGTCCTCTTCTTCCCTTTGCGCCACTACTACTATGATTTCTCTCATGCTCTTCATTTCAATCTTACACTCTCTTTCTCTTTTGACAAGAATTGAAACCCCAAAGGATTATCCACAACAAAATCAAAACTCTTCCTCTTTTCATACAATTTGCAACCTACAACATGATCAAAACTTTTTCCATGGCTTGTCCCTTTCTATTCTCAATTTCTCAAGACTCATTGCACATGTAAAATAATTCTCTTAAGCTTCTCATGGAAGTCTACCACTTCACACACTCTCTTATATGAAAACTACCTCACAACCAGTGATCTATTTGCACAATGCCCCCAGGTCCTAATGTACACTCGCTCACGTTTGGTGGTCAATCCACATGCTCAAGATCACAAGATCTAGTACTATTTGATGCATATGGAAACTCAACACCCTTCTGATCTCGCAATCAGACAGTAAATTTAAATTAACAAATCCCATTTTTCAATTTAAGACAAATATAAATGAAACTTGAAATGAAAGAAAATCCAATGGTAACTCAATGACTTCTAGTTTCATAATCTATTGATAATTAAATGTTTATAATTTACAATAGGGAAAAATTTAAGAAACCCTCCCCCCTTCAGTGAAGGTGTAAAATCCTAGTGAATCTTGTATACTTCTTGATAAAAATATTAATTTTAGTGGATTTTTTTTTCATTTTTCATCAATAAAAAATAATATCCATTGGCAAAAAATTTCTAATCTCTAGAAGTTTGAGGAAAATGCTAGAAAATAATATTTTTCTTAAAACCACTAAATTTTTTCCATTAGTGATTAAAATCTATTTTCATACCAATAAAATATTTTTATTAGCAAATTAAACCTATTTTCAAACCAGAAAAAATAATTTTGTTGGTGATTAAAACTTTTTTTCAAACTAAAAAAATAAAATTCATTGGTGAATTAAACCTATTTTCAAATGATTAATAAAAAAACATTGGCGAATTAAACATAATATCAAACTAATAAAAAAATCCAATGGCGAAGTGTCAGTGCAAATTCACTAGTGTCATCTTTGTAGTCGGTGGGTTAGAGGTTTCAAAAACTTCAAAACTTTAGAATTTGGTTCTAAGGTTCCAAGTTTCAGCAACCATGAGACATTATGGACCACAACCGTTTGATGAATTTTCGATGGACAATTGTAGTTGCATTTTGCATGTATATCTCTCAAGCACTAGATTTGCGAATTGAAACCACCGAAATTACACTAGAACTGTTAGATTTTCAAAAATCAATGTTGATATTTTATTAATTATTTAGGTATGTCGGTCATCATGCTCTTGTTTAGTGTTTACCATTTAATATTTCCTAAGTCAGACCAAAATATTTTATGACAAAGCCTTAAATCTTAACTCTTTAATCCTGAGGGTCGAGTCTCATCAACCTAGTGATGTCCACATTTTGAATTATGCACATGCATAAAGTTTGTTTTAAAAGAAGGACCATTCAATGAATTTTTGATGGACAACTATAGTTGCATTTTGAAAGTAAATCCTTGAAGTACTAGACTTGTGAATTGAAACCTCCAGAATAACACTAAAACTGTTAGATTTTCATAAATCAATGGTTGAGATTTTATTAATTATTTAGGTTTGTCAGTCATCGTGCTCTTGTAACCTTGTTTACCATTTAATATTGCCTAATTCAAACCAAAATATTTTATGAAAAATCCTTAAATCTTAACTCTTTAATCATGAGGGTCGAGTCTCATCAACCTAGCGATGTCCCCATTTTAAAAATAACTTTATCTATAGTTTATTTGCATGTGCACTATGCAGCCATCTTGTCATCTGTCATGGGCATACCTTTTAAGCACTTTTTTATAAGGATTCAAGTGTTGAAACAAATGTTAATTGTCACATCAATGATAGTGGTGAATTTACAAATGATAAGTGTGATATCATACTGATTGTGTTTGTGCTAACTTCTATATATACTTCACCAAATTGATGTTCTTCATATCATTTATAATATATTTGGCCAACATTGATTTATTTCTTCTCTATTCTCAATTTAATTGAGATATTATGGAGTCTTCATGGCGTGTAATGCTACCCAAATTTTTTTGGGAGAAAAGAAGGGACAATGCATACGAAAGAAAAAAGTTGGGTATGGTTTTTACAATTCCTTGTGTGTAGGCTAAGGATGCTATAAGAATAATTGTGGGTAGGGAATGGCTTCAGAACAACCCTCATGCTATATATTCTGAGGTAGCTTTGGCTTTCTTGTCCAATTTCATGGAAATTTTGCTTGATAAAGATTTGGTGAAGACCCTGGCAATATGTTATTTGTAGCCTTTCATTTACTCTATTTCTTTGTTGGAGTTGGCGTTGGAGCATTACAATTTTGAAAGTGGGTTAGCACCTGTTGGTGGAATCTTCAGGAAAGTGGAATTGTATGCTTCTATAGTGTAGGCTCTTGCCCTGGTTAATATGAAATGGGTTCTGCTATGAGATATGAAACCTAAATCATTAAAGAGTCTGGAGTTTTGGAGGAAGGTTTTGGGTGATTCAGTTTTCTTCTTTGCTATTAATTTGTTAAATTTAATTCACGTTCTACTCAAACAACCGGTTGATGGCCTCAGATAATGTTACAAAAAAAATAGTAATAAATTGTGTGACGTGTCACGTGTCTATATTTTATTGTATAGCATAACAGTTCTTGTAATATGTACTTTGTGACTAGTTTTTTGTCACGGTTAGTGGATTTTTGGCCACACTGATTATGTACTATGTACTTCAGTATTTAGCAATAGCTACTTAAATTAAAATGTTTTTCGTGGCTTCATTCTTGTAAATCCCTTTTGCTTTGGTCAATATAAAAATGTTAAATGTGGCTTTTAAAACTAATAGTAATTATCAACATATAGTTCTGATCATAAGTGAGAAAAATTTATTGTGACTTATTAGTGGACATTGATAATGATTAAGGTAAAATGAGACATTTAATTCTCTCTTTTCAATGCATCGAAGTACTCTTGCTTTCATTTATTCTATTAAAATTCTCAATTTGACTATGGTACTAGGTGGAAAAGCAGATTAATGCCATATGAATAACTAGAGTGACTGATTGGATAGATTTATATTGAAAACTACACGATGTACTATAGAATCGTAGATGATGATACCAATAATTTAGTGATTTTGACAATCGATAGCTTGTGTGGCATTGCCGATTTTGATAATTGACAGCTTGTCAGCTTGAGGTACAGTTTGCATGAAGCCAACCTGAGATACCAATTAAGTTGTATTTTTGGTTTGCGTGAATTGCAATTATTACTAGTCAGTAATAACAATACATAACCTCACAAGTGACATGTGAGGTGTACAAGGGACTAGGATGGTAGTGACACTTTTTGTGGCACTTTTGGCCCATAAATAAGGATAGTGAGCACAACTAAAATCATTCATTGAATTTTCATAAGGGTTTTCATTTTGTAGGGTTAATAACTTAATAAGGATTTAGGAAGAAGATGATGTGGTATTATTGGGGATGCTCTAAATTCTCCTACCTCTAGTTATGTAGTTATAGAGTAAAAGAACAATTTCCTTCAAGTTCAGAATGGGTGGAATTGGAAAGAGGTTGATTTTGTTCACCTGACTTCTCATACAGGTTTTGAACCAAGATGAGGAGATCTAATGGAGATAAGTGCTATCCTAGTGCATGGAAGTTGCAAGTAAAATATGGGAGCAGTTTTACTACCCCTCATCGTCTACATGGTTGCCTAGGCAATTCCCATTCATTTAATTTCAGTGCTCATCTTCTACATGAGAGAAATTTTACTACCCCTCATTGTCTATATGGTTGGCTAGGAGAGTCTCTTACATTTATTTTAAGACACCATGGCCTACTAGGAAAGCACCATACATTTATTTTCAATGCTCATCTTCTGCATGGGAGCAATTTTACAACCCCTCATCTTTTTCATGAGTCTGGTTTGGAAAGGGGATAAGTACATTTTGTATATTCACAGTTCCCATTTCCCTAGTTTGATTGGGCCCCCTTTCCCCATGCATTTATTTTTAGATCTCGTGGCAGACCCAACAAGTCCCATGTGTTTATTTTCAGAGTTCATGGTTGACCTGACAAGTTCTGTTTATTTTTAGAGATACAATTATCACATTTACATTTTCAAATTTTCACCAGTGGTCTCACAAAAGCTTGGAGCTTGCGCTTACATTTGTATTTGTACTATGTAATAATGTGACATTGTAATTCAGTTGTAATAAAATAAATGATTGTGTTATTAATGTGAAATTGTAATTCATTTTATTAATTCCTTTGCAAGTTAAGTGCTATTAATGGTTGTGCAATGTGCTATTAATGTAACATTTTAATTCATTTTATTAAGGCCTCTACCATATTAAGTTTCTAGACTCTTGGCCTTGATGTCAATCCTAGTGCATTAAAGTATAAAGCAAATTTAAAACACATGTTTTATGTTTATTGTTTATGGTTGTAGTTGCATTCCAGAATGAAATGCATAGAGTGCTAGGCTTGCGAACTTAAACCTTTGGAATCACCCTATAACCATTAGATTAACAAAGATCAAACGTTTAGAATTTGTTTCCAATGCAGGAGTAAATCATTAATGGCTTGTTTTAAATGTTGTCAGCCATGTGGCATGTACTACCTAATTGTGTACTATGTAGTCCATATGTAATGAGTAGACGTTTTGGTGTCATTCACTTTAATATTTGAAAAACAACACTTTCTATTGCTAAGTGATTTTATTTTGAAGTTAGAGGGTCAACACATAGGGAGATTTCAGTCTTCAATTTGCTCATTGCAATGTACCACCCTGTTTTGGGTTCCACTTCCAACAAATCCATTCCAATAACCTAGTTTCAAGTTTCAACTTCAAGAATCAAAATTCAAAATCCAGGTAAGTTAAAGAATTCTTGTGGCTACGTTTCATCATTTGACGTTTCTTAAAATCTTATTTTGTCAAACTTTGAAGTTTAGCTTTAGGTTTAAGATGCTTAAAAATTAAGAAAGATTAAGGACTAATAGGGAATTCACAAATTTCACATTTTTGATTGTATCAACATGTCTACCAACAGTAGTAGTACCACTAGAGCAATGTCGGATAAAAAAATACATTATCTAAAATTGCTTAAAACCCTAGGTTTCACTGATGAATACCATGATATTTATGATCCTAAAACCTATGGTAGGTGTACCTTAGAACTTATATTTTCATCTTAGAATAACGATTCAAAGAAATACAAGTTAATAGTTTCAGTGCACCATGGGTAAGTGGATTAGGGTGCATGATGTTACATGACCTGTTTTCCCTTGCTAAAAATTTATCATGGTTTGTGCCCTAAATTATGATAATAAAAAAACAAAAATTATTAATAAAGATAGCAAAGAAGAATTGTTATCCATTAATGCAGAAGAACTTGGAAAAGTGTTGGCCTTTGGGTTTACAACCGAAGAATTTGGAAATGTCCACATTGACCTAGAAAATCTTGCTAGTGATTATGAAGCAGTGGATGAAAAGGAGAAAAAATATTTCTTAAATAGCATAGTTCAGGATAGAAACAAATTGAAAGGTGATCATAAGCCTCCTTATGATTTGCATATTTTTAAACATGGCCTCGGGGTATTACTTCCATGCTAGCATTTTTCCTCGGACTGGATAGCAATTTGGAAGTGGGTGCAAGCCTCCTTGAAATGGTATAAATATCCTTTATCATGTTCCACATGTCAAATATAATTTTATTGACCACATTGTAGAATCCATACATAAATATTTTTAATGATTAAAGGAGATTCCACCAAGACATTTAGGTTCACAACCTACTTGTGCTATCTTTTTCTATTCAAATTTAGAGGAATGTTTCAAACCAACAAGCTTCAAATTCAACCCTATAGTAATGCTGAAGAAAAGAAAATGGATCCACTTCCAATATATGAATGGACCACTGTGATAAGAATGCATGATTCTTGAAAGAACGACAATCATTTTCTAGACTACTTTTTGGCTCCATTGCATCAAGCAATTACAAATACTCCAATGCCTAGATTGCCTATGTCATGTAGAAACTACATTCAACTAGGAAAAGAAATACAATTGGTTGATTGGTACTTAATGGAAGAATATACTGTGCTAATATTTTATGGATCGAAAGTACAACCATACAAACTTACAATACATGTGATAGAAAGGGTTTTTTCTTTGGAATATGTAAGGAAAATGCAAACTATTGATGAAGGACACTTTAGCGGTCAAGGGAAGAAGACCTTGTTTCCTTCTTTACCTTTTTCATGTGGAGGGATCAAATTCGAGAGAAAAGCATTTAGTGTGGCACATGATCTTTTGATTTTTTTTATTTTGATGCTATCTCTCATTAGAAATATGATCCATGTGACACCATTAAATTAATGATTGTGCTCAATAAGAATGTTGGAAGTAGAATTCAACATCAAAGTAAACCTTTGCTTGATAAATTGAGAAACAAGGATTCTTGGGATGAGGTCAAAGTAGGAATGGAGAAAAGTGTTGCTGAGAATGGTATTTCTTTTGAACAATTGTTAGCAAAATTATGGCATTGCATCGAAAGAAAATTAGGAGGTACAATTTTTTTTATGAAAATAGTCATAAACCATCTAGTAGAGTAAAAATGCCAAATTCTCTAGAGAAGGATGTTACAGAAAAAAATTGGTCATGATAAAAAAATTACTGCCTTTTGGTCTATGAGGAAGAAGCTGGGTGATCCAAGAGCTCTTGTAGAGTATGGAGATAATGAAGAAGATCTTGAGTTTAGCAAATTATGGAATATAGAACATCTGGATGAACGAGAAGATGAAGAAAGTGATGATGAATCTAATGATGATAGGGAAGAAGACATCCATGTCAATTTCAAACTTGGTTTAAGTGAGGCCACAAAAGAAGCATTTACTACAAGAGTAGCCATAGCTGAAAAAATGGTTTATGAAGGTGGTCATTTGGGGTCCCAAAGAAAAGTCTCGTGGATGGTAAAAGATATAGAGCATAAAAAACTAGTTGATAAATCTAGCCTTGGGGTTGGAGGTTAAAAAGTAGACCTATGGCATATAGTTCAATTTGTTAGAGCTTCAAATCCTCATCCTCATGATCAAAAACAATCACAACTAGGACATGCCTATGGTGGATGGATTAGTGCAACTAGCACTGCCTCTGGTGGCAATGGTATGAGTAGTAGTACTAGTAGTGATCAACATGTGCTACAACAGAAAATTACACACAAGAGGACAACAACACAATATACCACAAAAACACCAAGTGATCAAGGCATACAAAAGAGGCAAAGGATTTTGACAGGTCCAACTCCAAGTCATACTACCAATGGATCCACCACAAAGGAGTTATTTCTAGGCACTCCCCCAATGCCAGTTAGTTTGGTTGATACATCATTAGCAACTGCGAGTACTCCTATTCCTTCACCATTCAAGCATTCCATTTTTCTTGCATCCCCAAGTTTTGATTTCATTGAAGAGTTTAAAAAGAAATCAAAATTGAATAAAAAAGAAAATAAGCAACTGATGGAGAGTGTGTCTGCTCTAACTTCAGAGCTGACAACAAGCATGGTATTACCCACATTTGACACAAGTAAATAAATCATGGAGTACACAATTCTTGTTCCCACAATTCAAAACAAACCAACAAATCAGATGGCTCCATTTGAATTTGAGGTGAACAATTTTCAATTAGATTTTTCTGGACTCAGAAATACTGACAAAATTAATGTATCAAAGAAGAACAATGAATTGGTGTACACATCATTGCTAAAGCAAGATAGAGAGAAAAAAAAGGTTGTAAACTCAAATTAAAAAGTTACACGCAGACCTTGCAAATGAGAAAGCAAAGAGGAAAGCATCAGATAACAAGAGAAATGAATTAGAAAAAAGAATTAAAAAAATTTCCTCTACATCAACAAACAAAGAGGATAAGTAGAATGAGACTGGAATGAATGAATTGAAGCAAAGGCCAGATGAGAGCAACAAGAAATATGATGAGGCAAAATCCACTTTTAAAAAAATTAAGAATAAGCATTGCAAATAGAAATGCACAGTGGGAAAAAAATTGGAGGAGAGAAAAATAAATGAAAGATTGGAGGCAAAGCTGATGGAAGCAAAAAATGATTTAATTAAGTCTTGTCAAAATAAGTTATCTGCATTTTGTAGAGAAATAATGAGGCATATGAAACAAAAGATCTAGGATGAAATAATGAAGGGGATTGATCATTTGTGTGACATGTTTCAATTGATTGATGTTATTAGACAACATCATAATAAGCTCAAAAAATATTTAATGGACAATAAAAATGTGTTGGCATTAGAGAAATCAACAAATAGTCTACAAAGCCAGTGACAATGTTTTCAAATCAAAAGGGATTACTAATCGGCTTGCTACATCAATGGCGTTGTCATCTGTCATTGAAAAGTGTCTGAGAATGCATGAAACAAAGGAATATTTGCATTTGGCTATAGAAAATATGAAGAAGGTGGATGAAAAGGTAAGGAACTTCATAAAGCTTGATTTTCCAGAGGCTTTTGACACAAATGAGAAATTCATTGGAAATAATGATTTTAGAAAGAAGATGGAGGATACAAGGAAGATTGATTTGGACCAGTTTCCTTAGAACCTAGATGTAGTGACCTATTTGGATTCCATCAAACCATTGCTAACCCTAAATTAAAAATTGACTAAAGAATCCAATACAGGTTCCAATTTGAATCATGAATTGTTAACAAATCTTCAAGTCAAACAACATCAGTTAGAACTAATGACAATTCCAACACCTGAAGAGTGGAAGTTACTAGAAAGGTTGATGTAGTGATTTATTTTTTGATCATATGAGTTTCCAAGTTCCAACTCATCTCTATGCAAAGTTGTCTTTCAGCAATATTTTGCATTACCAATGCCTTTATGTATTCCTTCATTGATAATCAATTTAAAAGCTAAAATTCAGACTTCAGTAATGTGTTGATGTTCAATTATTTGTATTATTTATTATATCATTTGAAGAAAAATTCTGGTAGTAGTTTCAACTTCTAGATACACTTTAAACGATTGTCGATGTTCCTTGTTGTATATGCTACTAATACTATTTTTAATATGTTATTAATCTAATAAGTATTGAGTTGAGTGATGAATCACTACGTACATGCTCATGTTTTACTTTCAACACAATTAAAATATGAACTATAAGGTGATTTTAATTCCAGGCATCCATAATCTTAGTGAAATTGTATTACAATTCACACATCAATACTCAATCTCCATGACTACTTAGCAGATCCACTAAACATTTATATGAATTCATGCTTTAATCAAGGTACTTTAACTAGTTCATTAAACTAGAGCCAGAATTAAAACATACATCAAAGCATAATATTAATGAAATATCATTGATCATATTTCATTAATAATTCATGTAAAATGTTATAGTTTGAGAGACAATAAACTCAAAATAAGGGAGAAAAACAAGCTTAGTTGCTAGTCCTTTGAGTTTTATAACCTTGTCACAAAGTTCTAAATTTTCATAACTTCCTGATTCTCCGACTTGGTTCACTTTGTTGAGAAACTGAGTTGTAGGTATTTTAGACCTAACCTTTGAGTTTGAGTTATGGTGTGTGGATTTATTCTTTTTTTTTTTTGAGTAGTTTGCCCTGGATTATCTATGATTGGAATTGGAATGATGGATTTTTGGTTAGTTTCATTGCTGTGGTTACTATCACTCAAAATCACAATTTTGGTGCTTTCCCTAACCTTAGTTGCTAGTCCTTAGAGTTTTATAACCTTGTCACAGAGCTCCAAATTTTCATAACTTCCTAACTCCCGGACTTGGTTGATGGTTCACTTTGTTGAGTTGCAAGTCTTTCTTGGTCATCTTTCTAGTCAGTGGGTCAGAGGTTTTGAAAAATTTGGTTCTAAGGTTCCAAGTTTCAACGACCATGCGACATTATGGACTTATCTTTCCTTTCAAAGGCACCATCATCTAACACCTCATTGAATGCTATGTACAAACTAATATAAAATATAAAATATAAAATATCACAATTTCATGGAATACAACATAAAATATCATCAAGTACAGTTTGACTTTGGAATATGATTCATGAAGTGCAATATAAAATAAAATATCATGCAATGATTCACAATTTCATTAAATACAATATAAAATATCATCAACTACTGTATGGAATAATGGGAACTGATCCATGAAGTGCAGTATAAATATGTAAAAGCTACTAATTCTCTCCCATATCCCAAATAGAGTCAGCGTCCTCAAAATGACGTTCATCATTAGATAAAGTAAAAGAGTCATCTTGAATTTGATTCAAAGTCTACTCTTCATTTTCTTCAGCCTATGTCTCATTCAACATTCATTGTGTGAATTGTGTCAATTTGATCTATCCCTGTCGTACTGCCACTGCCACCAATACCAGCGTTTAGAATTGGAGTGTTGCACAACCCGGTCCTTCTTCTTTCACATGTGGACCTCTAGATTATGAGTGCCCTTTCAAAAGGAAAATTAAAGACATTAACCCAATTCCTTTCAACCTCAAGCAATTTTCCAAATTCTTGTCTAGTTTGTTTCTTAACTTTGATTTCAAAAACCCCAATGTACTGAAAACTATCTCATCCTCCACTAACCCCAATATCATTGTTTGACATAAATCAACAAGTTTGAAATATTTTGATATTGAAGCACACAATATTTCACTTTGACCTAAGTTTGTACAAAAAAATTTTATTGATCTCGGTTCAAAGACCTTATCCAGGTAAAATCAAGAAGTTAGGTATAGGAAGAGGGGAAGTTTCAGCCAAAAAATAAATCTCGTAGAAAACGCGTATGAGTTACTAAAAAATGTGTGTTATGCTTCGGGTACCCAAGCCTAAAAAAAAGTGTATGCACTAAAAAACATGTATGTGTTATATAACACATACACATTTTATAACACATACAAATTGATTATTTAAAAAAAAATACTTTTTAGAAATAGGTACATGTTTTAAAACGTGTACCTGTTTCTAAAAAGTTTTTTTTTAAAATAATCAAGAAAATAAAGAACGCATATGTATTTTTTAAAAATGAGTATGCATTTTTAAAATTCAAAATTCCCAACCCACATACTACCTCGATTTTAGGCTTGGGAAAGGCTTGGCAATTTGAGCCTTAGCCTTTGACCTACAACTAAGAAACTAAGGCAGATTGAAGAAGAATGTCCAACTTTGCCAATATGGTTGATGGACATTTTTTTTATGAATCAATCTATAAAATTAAAACCCATTAGAGAATACAATGTGTACTTTCCAAATATATAATTTTTATTAATATTGGATTATGTTTGCTATTTTTTAATTAATTTCTAAGCAAACTAGTCCTTGAACTAGAAATATTAGGTTTTTTTTGTTTTTTAATAACTTTTTTTTGGTTAAGTTTCTTGTAAAAAAAATTATATGGCATCAAAATTCAGACAATTCTCTGCACAATGAAAAAAAAAATTCAAAAAATGTTTAGTTTAGGTCCAATTATGTTGTCCATACACCTTGATTTTTAAAAACAACAATTAAGGCCAATAAAAATTCAATAAAAAAAATATATTCAACAAAAAATTACAAAAAAAATTCCACATCAATATTAATGTTGTTAGCTCTCTTTTCCAAAAATGAATTAGCAAAATACTTTTATTTGGGTCAAAAAGTGGTGTCTATACACATGTTTGGTATGGTAAAAAAATAGGGACTTTTAAAAAGTGGTTTATATAGATCCCTATCAAAATTTAATTTCTATAATCTGGGTATTTGAATAATTTACATATTTGGAAACTAGATTCAAAATGCTATATTTCATAGTACTGAAATTTTTTAAGATTCATTGTGTAAGTGCCTCAAATTTTCAGTCCAAGTGTGACAAATTATGAGAAACAACAAAAAACACTTCCACTTTTTGAGCTTTTTGTGTACCCATCTTCTTGCATCAGCCCATCCTTGCCCATGGATTTATACTGGTCCCTCATAGCTATTGCATATCTCCCAGATTGTTTTCTAAGCTTAGCTTCATTTAAAATTCCTTCTATTTTTTGCTAATCATATGTTACACTTTTCAAAAATTGTTCAATCAAGATTTTTAATTCATCATGAAAATATTTTAGGTTCTCGATTTTCCCAAAATTAAGGAATCTTTCACGTATCTCTAAGGAAAGAGATTTTGTAATTTCCTTCAAATTATCACCAACAGATTTAACAAGTCCTTTAAAATCTTCCTCCTTAACAACTACTTCTCTGCTAAAGCGCCTGGTTGTCTTACAATGGTACATTAGTATCTCATATCCACGTACACATATACATAAGTTCCCACTTGCATTAAAATTTAAATAATTATCAAGATTATTCAACTCAGTAATTTTCTGCCACATGAAATAATTTGGGCCATCTTGTGTTAGATCTAGATATAGATGATCAAGGGCCAAGCATGTATGTTTACGTAGATTGCATATTCATTAATATACATAGTTTTGTCTTAGGATTTCTTCACAAGATTGTTCATCTCATCCAGCATGGGGAGAAGACTAGCTAAAGTCAAGGGTCTCTCTATATCGCTTAACCTATGTAAGAGGTCAAGAGCTTTGTCTACTGTGTTGCGATGCTCGTACATCACTCTGATCAAGGATTGATATTTTGAAAGAACTTGTTGTGATGGTCCATACAAGGAGATCCATTTGGTATCAACATCCTTGAGAAGCTTATTTCTTGGTGTTATTCCCTCAGCAAAATTTTGAAATTCTCTAAAACGTTTGGGACTTCGATAGAAGTATGCGTGGATCTCGTGGACTAGATTTTCAACTTTTGATACTATAGGAAACTTGCTTACAATTTTGAATGCTAAATTCATTATGTGGGCCATGCAATGAATGCCAAGCATGTATGGTACACAAGTGGTTTGTAACTTTTTGCAAACACCGGTCCTTTGACCTTGCATCACTGCAGCTCCATCAGCTCCTACACACACTAACTTTTTGGCAATTGTCAACTCATCCGTACCTGCAATTTCATTCAAATATTTCTTGACTAGTTCAAATATATTTTGCGATGTTGAACTATCCTTCATTTTATGAACACAAAGAAGATGAGCTTGGCGAACATACCATTCTAAAGTATACAAATGCATATAGACCCAATAAGTATTTTCTACCATAGTAACTTCATCTAAAGATAATGCAATGAAATTTGACTCTTTTACTTTGTCCTTTAAATCTTCCTTTTCAGCTGCAGCAAGATAGTTTTCCCATTCCCATCCAGCATTTACTAACCAATGTGACAAGGGATATTGAGGAACATTCAAAAAAGATAATAAACCAGAATATTCTAGGTATTCTATCATAGGACACCCTCCAGACAGAATATGAAAAAAAAGTTCATCTAAACAATTTTGACATATTTTTTGCTTCCATTGCATTTCCAAATTGAGCCTCAAGTGTACCTTTACATGCAACAATGTTCGACATTCTTTTTTCATGCTCTTCATAATCTGTGGCATACCTAACATGAAGACATTCTTCCTTTGATTTCCATCGTACGACTAATTGTTCCTTTCTATCTATGATTTTTTTCATAAACTTTATTGATATGCTTTTCTATAGTGTCAATCTTTAGCTACAACATCTTGGCTCTTCCACATTTCCAACTAAAAATCTCACATTTGGCCAATGTTTCCTTTTCAATATCATTTGCATTGTCAATCCCCATTGGTACCATGAATGGGTACTTTGACAACCAAGCAAGTTGAAAATTCCTTGTCATTTCCCACTCGCGCACCATTTTTTATTTGCTTCTTCTTTTCTTGCTACCAACATCCTCATCCTCATCCAAGGAAATTACCTCATTCTAGCTAACTAGGCCTAGGGTATCCCTTGGAAAATATTTTGCAGTATTATCATCCTGATTTGATACATTTTGATTTAAATTAATGAAAATTTCAACTTGACCTTTCGATGGCGGTGAGGTATTGTGAATGCTACCAATATTTGGTGGAAGAGTTGATGATGTAGCTCCATCTTGACCTAATGGATTGGAAGTTTTGGAAATTCCAAAGTAAGACTACATGGTATGTCTAAGTTTTTGGAATTTTGATGGCCTCCCAGTCTCTTCACCACCCTGAGGAGTGGCAGGAGTCTCTTCACCACCCCAAGGAGTGGCAGGAGCCATACCCTTGCTACTCGAGTCATTCAGCATATTGATCTCTGATTCGCTTGACATATTCATCTCACTTCGAATAAAAACTGGAAAAAAATGTCTTCTTGTTTAAGGACAAAGAATAATAATATAGATCACATTCCCTACTCAATATCATCTTTAAGAATGAAGCAATAATGGAAAAGAGATAAAGAAAAATTATTATTATAACTAATAACACTATGAAGAAATGATCACTCACCTTTAAGTCTATGTTTTCGACTTTCACTAACTTCTAAATTGAGAAGTAGAACCTCAGAACTGAAAAAAATGTGTAAGAATTTAAATGACACTTTTGATTGTATTTATATCAATCCATGATTCCATATTTGGAAAATTCTGCAGGATTTTTAAATGGTATGTTAAAAATTTGGTGAATCCTGTGTGCTTATACAACAATACATTGTAATTTTCAAGGCAAAATGTGTCCTCAAATGTAATTATTTTTTAATGTTATTGGCAAAATAGGTCCTCATAAGTAACTATTTATAAATTTTAATTGGAGAAATGGGTCTTCACAAGAAACTATTTGTAAATTATAATTGGTGAAATGGGTCTTGATACAATGTTGTTTTAATAGTATTGGCGAATATGGAGGTGTTTTATTAAATGCTTTCGGGATTCTAGGAAAAAAATTAGTCGGTCCAATTGAAACGTGTAGTTTGAAAATGGAAAATTTTTTGCTTAAATATGCCTCATAAAAAAAATCATTGGAAAATGGACATGCATTGGACCTATAGTTCATAAAATCTAGGCGATTTGGACACTTTGTTGGGTGGGAGAAATTTTCCAATTTTGACTTGGCCGATTCCTAGAATTCAACAATTGACGAAGATTCGCCACTAAAATTTTCCTTGATTTACAACTTTGGATTTCAATTCCCTGCCTTCTAACATGCTACACAACCTATAAATTCCCTTCCTCACATTTTCCCACACTCTTGTTTCTTTTTACATATTTTCTTTCCAATCGTAAAGACACAACTTTTACATTCCATTTATTTTCCCCTTCTACGTGGCATGAATGGTCCTTACCACCTACTACTTTCCTTAATTAGCATACAAATACACAAATTTCATTCCTATGAACCCCTTTACTTTTGCTACCAATCTATAATCTTATTCTCCCTCTATTCTTCTGCAACCTCTCTCTCAAGTGTGCATGCCCCTATAATTTAAATTTGCATTTTTTTTCATTTTTTTTTTTTAATCAATATACTTTATTTTTCTTTGTTTTATTCTAATGCAACCCTACACACCCCTCTCTAACATCTCATTATGTCTTCCACAAGCATGCCATCTCCTCTCATGCATGGTTTTCCAAGACCGTATTTACTTCTAGGTATGAATTCTTCCAATCTTTAATTAAACTATCACCCCACACACCATATCATATCTAATCTTAAATAAACAATTTTAGATTCTTGGTGTTCAAAGCTTCCTTCACTATGGTGCACTTACATGTCTACACTCAATTAAAATACATTACAAATTTAAAAAGTGCTAATTCTTCCTTCACACTCTAAAACTTGGCATGGGTCTTCTTCTCACCCAAGCGTGCCTCATTTACTCACAAATATGAACTTTATTATTTCACTTTCAGAGCAATGCCTCTTCGCATAATTTTCATAATTGTTCAATCCCCCTTTGCTTTTGGTATTCTATAATTTTAACTATGACTTTTCCTATTTTCATCTCTCATAAAATTTTTAATTTCATACAAATTAAATTGGCATTTAATCATACAAAGAAACTTATCAATAAGCGAAATGTGCATATTCAAGCTCATGAAATTATAAACAAAGCATTCAAAATGCATGACGTTTGTCAATCTATGACAAAATGTCATTCAAATTTTCAATAATTGACCATCAAAATTAGGTTGAGCAAAAATTTAGAAATAAAAATCAAACTAAATAAAATAAAAATCTATTTGTATGATGTTGATTGTGCACATACCTAGATGCTTGTGCATCATGAGATGGAGTGAACAAGAGAGGGAGAGAGAGGAGTGGGGGGAGAGAGGGAAATATAATAATATGTAATTTTAAATTTATATTTATTAATTTTATTGCAAAATATAATATAATAAATAATATAATTATAATAAAATTAATAAATATAAATATAAAAGTATATAATATTATTTACAACATTATATATAATTTAATCTATATTATATAATATTTATATTACATATTAATTATACTTAATAAGGTTTACTAATATTTTTCATTATTATAAAATTCAACATGTAATAATAATATTATTTGTATAACTGATTTAAAAAAAAATAAAAAATGTATATATATAATTTATATTTTGTACTATATAAAAATATATTAATTATTAGTTATAATAATTTGATATTATATTTAATAATTTTTATTAGCATTAATAATTTTTTTACTATATAAAATATATTAATTATTAGTTATAATAATTTGATATTATATTTATTTATCAATCATATATATTTATTTGGTTAGCCAACAACCAATAATAAAGGAAAAAGGGTAGTTGAATATATGTGCATTGAATCTACACGATTAAAGATATCATATTCCATATGGTTGGTGAAGGTACATATCACATATTCTATGCAAGTTTTTTTGTTTTAAAGGTATCTTTAGTCTTCTAATGGGTTTCAAGGGTACTTGGTGAGTAGATGTCATTCTACAAATTAGTTCACATGCCTTTTCTTTGCTAACACATTTTGTATACATGGATAATAGGGAGCTCAAGAATCTAGTGTCTCTAAAACACCAATGTTTTTAGATATATTTTTTGTTTATTATGAATAGATTGAAGCAATCATTGATGAGATATACTGTCTTACAAACTCTGCCTATTTTGTATTACTGACATTCCTCATTGCATGAGACAATTTGTGCAAAACATTGAGGTAAGTGGCTTTCCATGGTTTTCTTAGAATTATGAATAACACAAGATGCAAGATCAAACAACGAATAGAGACACCTTACATATAGGAGATTTGTAAAAACAAAGATTTGGTGTTCCTCATAAAGAAAAGAATTATAGAATGAACCTCAAGAATCTTCGGAGAAATCTTCATATTAGTTCTAAGGTATATAGATAATACGATGAGGGTTGAGTACTATATAAGAACAACCCTAAATGGTAAAGGGATTAGATCATGAAAAGATTAAAAATCTCATGTAATGAGACATAATGATCTAATATTAATCACTTCAGTTAACATAAAAAAACACTCCTATTTTTAGCTTAAATGCATGAGAATAAATTATACTAATAATCAATTAAATATTAATTAATTATTAGTTAATGCATGATTTTTCTAATACCCCCTTAAAATGAAATTATGGAGTAGCTAAACATCCTAAAAATCCAATGCATAAAAAGAAAAGAATGAATGATGAGTCTCGATAAACAAGGTTTGATGAGGTACCCGTGTACAAACAATATAATCTCTTACAACTGAAGAAAGTAGAAAACCTCATGGGAAAAAATAGTCTTTGAAATATATAAAGACTAATGAAAGACTAAAAATCCTCCAAAACAATGTCCCAAAAAGAATAGGAACATGAAGAACATCAAAAAATCATGAAGAATCTGAAGATAACTATAAAATGATGACTACTATATACTAAAATGAGAACACCCTTTGGAATAGATGATGATCAAGATCAAGAAGACAAGAGTCTACATGAGTTCCCCTAATGACACTACTCAAATTAGATAGAAAATAAAATTAAAAATATAGAAGTTGAAGATACAAATGACACATGAATTTGCAAGAGTGACCCTAATGACACTACTCAAATTAGATGGAAAACTAAGGAAAAAAATTGGAACTCGAAGATAC
The DNA here is from genome assembly GCA_007258455.2 of Sequoia sempervirens. Lineage (NCBI taxonomy): Eukaryota > Viridiplantae > Streptophyta > Pinopsida > Cupressales > Cupressaceae > Sequoia > Sequoia sempervirens. The sequence goes on along the minus strand of VDFB02353493.1, from coordinate 166,565,634 downwards.
AAATATCATAAGTACCAAAAGTCCAAAGAACATTAATCAAGTAAAAATAAAGGTCACCTCTAGAAATAGGAATCCAAGAATATCCATATGGTAAATTCTCCAGCTCACTAAAATACAGGGGTAACTAGTTGCTACATTTTCCTAGTACATAGGAACAAGAAATAAATACATAGATTCTTCCAGAATAAAAATAAGGAAGCATTAACATGAATAGTAGAACCCCCCCATAATGTGGAAAGAGAGAGCCAAGATAGGTACACTCAAACCATGTAAAACAAAGAAGTCCATGCAGGAAAACAAAGAATATCTAAATGTGCAACTGAAAGTACCTACAAATAAAAAAGGGTTTGCAAACCAAGGAACACATGCATAAGAAATTAATCATTGGGATTTGATGCTATAATGGAAGGAAAAGGAAAGGAACTCACTTGCTACCCATGACACTTTATCATAGTGTGGGTACAAGAGGCACAACAAGATGTGCAAAATCCCCAAAAAGTATCCATTAGAATCACGTTTGGTGGTTTTTCCATGAGCTTAGGATCACAAGCTCTAATACCATTTGAAGTAGATGGAAACTCAAAACCCTTTCGATTTCATAATCAGACAGTAATTTTAAATTGATAATTAAATTTGTCAATTAAGGATCAGTACAAATAGAACTTGAAATGAACACAAATCCAATGGCAACTCAATGACTTCTAATTTCATAATTTATTGACAATTAAATGTTTACAATTTACAATTTTGGTTTTCAATTCCATGTCTTCCAACTTGCCACATAGCCTATAAATTCCTTTTTCTCATTTTCCCACACTCATTCTATCTCTTTTTACATATTTGCTTTCCAATTGCAAAGACTCAACTTTTAAATTCCAATAAATTTCCCCTTCTACATAACCAACGTGGTCCTTATTTTACCCTATGCTTTATTTGAATGAATTTCATTTTGTTTTCTATTACCATCTGCTACTTTACTTTGCATAAAAATACATACCTTTCATTGATATGTACCCTTTTACTTTTTCTATCAATCTATAATCTTATTCTCCCTTCTCCCTCTAAAGTTTATGTTTCCCTATAATTCAAATGTGCATTCTTTTTTAATTTTTGTGTATGTAATCAATATACTTTCTATGTCTTGATTTAATTCTAATGCATCCCTATGCACCCCTGTCTAGCATCTCATTAGTCTTCCACAAGCACACCATCTCCTTGCATGCATAGTTTTCCAAGACGCTCTTTAATAGGGGGAGAAAGATGAAGTGTAAAGGAGCAGTGTGCACTGATGTGCAATATGACTATTGTTGATCAAAGGTCTTGTGTTTGTTGTTGATGGTATTTCATATCATGTGTTTCCATCAACGACAAGGGGGAGATTGTTTAAAGTATGAGTAGTTTGTGTTGTTATTGATGTCAACAGATCTATGTTGTTGCATTGATGTCAACCTATGGAGATGCTTTGATTGGTTGCATTATGTTGGACATCATAATTAGTAGTGTCACCGGTGTCAACCTCTAGTGTTGCTTTGATAAGCATGTGTATGGTTGTGTTGTTGTATTATAGTTGGTTTGGTTGTGATGAGGAAGTTTTGCAGGTGATGAGAATGTGTTTATGGTGCTTGGTTTCCTAGTGCTTTTAAGAAAAAATGAACAAAAGAAGAAACAATGTGTTATATAGGTTTTCTATATTAGAGAGTAGTGTTTTGGTTTTTCTTTGCATTTCTTTTATGTTGAATATTTGCTTGTGCAGTTTGGATATGTTGATCAGAGGTGTTCATAGATGTTATATCCATATTTTCTTGTTCTGGATTGTTATGCAAAGAAAGTTGTATTCACCAATGTGTGAACTATGTATGTAGTGTTGTCTAGGAGATGGTTTTGCTCCACATTTCTCCACACTGTGGTTTCTATTCTTGTAATTCTAGAAGTGTGTTGATATTGTTCATATCTATCTTTAGTCTGATTTGTTTGTGATTTGGTGCTCTGCAATGTTGGATTCATGAGTTACAGTATGTGTAAGGTTAATTGGGTGTACAGGATGTGTACATTCTTCAGGTGAAAGTTGTTGCGAAGGAATTTTTTGGATCTCATGGTGTTTATGGAATATTATAGATTGTGTTCAAGTAATGTTTGTTTCCCATGAGTTGTCTTTAGATCAAAGGAAGTGTTTACTTAATTTTACTTAATTTTTTAATGGTTTTTACATGGGTTTAGCCAACCTTAGGTGTTTACACTCATTGTGGATTTTCTTTTGTGTTTTTGGAAGCGTGGTGAGGCATGTATGTTTGGATTTAGGTCTAAGTTAAGGTGTGATGTGGTTCTCTTTCATTCCTTTCCACCATACAAATATTTTGGTGCCGACCTAAGTTGAATTTGCATAGTTGAGGTGCATAGCCGACCTTGGAGATTGTTTTCAAGGTTGAGGATAGTATAAATAAGTGGTAAAGTGATGGAGAATTTTTATGTGATGTGTGTGATGTGAAGTGTAGAGTTTTGAAGTGTGAAAGCGTGAAATGGAATGCAAGATTTAATGTGTTAGACTACTGGAAGTAGTGAGTAGAAGGTGTCTACATTCTTCAATAAAGATATGGATGTTTTTGTGATGTTGACATGGTGGACCTTTTTGTTGCTCTATGATGCATTTCTCATTGTAACATTCTTCTTTCTTTTTTTTTGTAATCTGCCAGTGAGCCTTTGGTAGTGAGCCCCTATTTCTTTTGGGTAGTAAGCCCTTCGATAGTGAGCCTATTGTATCTAGTATTGCAATTACTTTATACTGTGAGCTAATCCTCATCATGGTTTTCCCTTCTTGGGTTTTCCATGTAAATATAGTGTTTTGTTGTGTATGGTGTTGTTGTGTTTTAGTTTATGTTATCTGCTTTCATGCTAAATTAGTTTAATAGATTAAAGGTTAATAAGGTTAATGTGGATCTAAATGTCAATGAGGTTTTTTTTGTTTTAATGAACAATTGATTCACCCCCCTCTCAATTGCCGTGTGCATTCAACACAAGGATAGGTTGAGGAATAATGAGGTTGTTCACAGGTGAATAGATGATTTCGTGGTGGAGGAAAAAAGGAGAACGAAAGTGAATGTATTGTAATCTCATTTATTTGAAGATAATGCATACTTGGCCTCTCTTCTTGGTGGACTAATTTTTTGCAAGGGTTTCTTCATGTAAATCTTATTTTATGTGTTGTTGATATGTGCCTCATTACTGCTATCATATGCTTATGCTATTATTTATTTATTATTGTTATAATATTACATAATATGGTGCTATTACTTGCATGATATTTTGGTTTATTTTTAGCATCATAAAATGGATGAATTTAATCATGGTAATTTCATATGAAGGCAACTTAATTTTTAGATTTTCATGCAGGTTTCAAATTTTCATGTTGCTATCTTTCAAGCCTTGTATCTCATCCTTGAAGTCATATTTGGATTAAGATTGAATTTTACAATAATTTTTATTAGAGTTTGTTTAGTTCTCATCATATAATCTACTTTAGGGTTTTAGGTTTTAAAACTAAATTCGAGAATTATGTAACTAATGAGAATGATTTTTCAGTTCATTATAGTCTAAAAATTGCTCACTCTAATCTCTAATGTATGTTTGTATAAGGATTGGTGATGTTTAGGAAAACTTTAGGGAGTTTGATGGATTATGAGGATCAAGTTTTCCTCAATTAGATCCCTAGATGGGTTGACTTTGTGGATCAAATAAAAATGATCTAAGACGAGCAAACACATAGGACACATAGGATGATGTGATCAAATTATGCATTAAATATATTTTAATTTATTTATAAATTGAGATCTAGATGTGTTTAATGGATTTCAAGGCTAATTTTAAATGAATGAATGAATGTCCCTAACTACAATAGAAAAGTCCAATTATCTACATAATTTTTACTAAATTGGCTCACAATGCCTCATAAAGTCATTAGAATTAGATAAAGTTGAATTTTCACTTCCAAAAGAAAAAGATTTAAATTTTAAAACATGTAAGTGGGTTGAATCAAGTCTACACCTATGAATATTGTCCAAGATGAATAATTGTTTGTCTAGTGATTAGGAATTTATAAATATGAAGATCATTGACCAAAGTGACTAAGATATAAGATGTAATGAGACATTGTCATGTATAATTATTCCACACATAAGTTGATTATTTCAATTACAATTTTTTAATAAAAGAGATCATAACATATAAGGGAAAATTATCATAGATGTAACAAATCCCCTATTATTAGGCCCATTAAAAATTAAAAAATCTATTCACAAGCACTAAATAAATCATATTAATTCATTTCTATATACTCATTGTTAAGCAAAAAAGTGGGAATAAATTTATAATTTAGTTGTTTCTATTCATCCAATTTTCCATCCCTTAGTCTAAACCTTCAATTCCTTCCTTCTCTTAACCCTAATAGCTATTAAAATAAATTAATGAATTTAACCCATCTGTATCTAATAATTTTGTATATATTTATTCATTTATTATAATTTTAAATACCATATATGAACTAATGTGCTAGCAGGTTACTTGTGAAGTGATGCCCTTAGTTATATAAATATTAAAAATATACTTCTTATTTTTCGTTGTCTTAGTACATATCATTCCTTTTTCCCAAGGAAAATGATTTTGTCTTATATCTTATATTATTTCTAGTTAGATAAATTTATTTACTTTTTAGGACAACTTGTTTTTTATCACATAGTATTTATACTCATTATCTTAAAGCTCTATTAGAAACAACACATCAACATTATAGTTAGAAATATATAATTAATAAAATTTGTTTCTTTTATAATTATATATTTTGTTATTTACATCAAACATTTAAATTCTATATTCTTGCCTATATTTCCTAAAACTTTTTTTAATAATATTATTAAAAATATATTTTTTTTAAATATTTTGTTTTCTTCATTACTTTTGTTCATGTATCTCCCCTTATATATTAATTGTCTCAATTGAGTTCTTCCTTGGACTCTATTTGTATCTTATGTATAATTATTTTCCTCTACCTCTATTTAGTGGAAACCTTTCCTTAAAGGAGGAGTTTTTCTTTACTTGAGTCCAATTTTTTAACATTTCTATACAATTTTTTTTTTTTGAAATATGTGCTTACAATTAAATTTAACTAAATTAGTTATTCTCATAAAATAAATTCAAAGTCATTTACTAATAAAAAAAATTAACGATTAAAATTTTTAACCTCTTTCCAATAACTTAATGTCTTAATAATTTTTTCTTGTTTAATTCTTCCATATACATTTTACATAATATCACATAGTTACACTAACATAATTTTTTTGACAAGTCATAGAAATATTGATTAATTCATATATTATTGAATATCAAAATGTGTTCACATATGTTTTCCTTATATTTTTTCCTTATTTTCTCTTTATGTATCTCTTTAGTTACACAAAACCATACTATATCATTCACACTTTCTTATTTAATTATTAAATTAATTATAATTTTTTTGGTACAAAGATGAACTAAAGTGTGGAAAAGTAAAATATATTTATATGTGAATAAAATTTTAAAACCATAGAAACTAAATAAAATTAATCTCCATACATAAATAAATTGTCCTTATCTTAGTCTTCTATTAAAAATATGAATTATTTTGTAAATTCTACATTTTATTAGAGCCCAACAAACAACTCATTACTTTAATAGCACTTGCACTAGAAGGAGGTGAATAGGTTATGCCAATAGAATATTATATAAGTTCATATGTTAGAGAGTACAATTTAGTATGTGCATAGAAAATACATTAATTGAAATTATGTATTATGTATGGAATAGTAACTTTTGTGTATACAATTTTGAAATACAATCTTAGTCTTAGATTAATGATTTGTCTTGAAGCTATCATTTTTCTATGTGAATTTTGCTACATATTTTTAGGGTATGTTTGTTTTGGTTAATGACTTGACAATTTTACACATAAGAAATATAAACAAACAAATTAATTAAAATGCACTAAGCCCCAAAGAGTCGTGAGACCCCACTCAAGTCATTTCTCATCCATTGAAGCAAGATATTTGTTCAAAACCTCATGAATATTATCATACCTTAACAAGATTCAATATCAATCACAAGTTTGGACAACACCAATTTAGTGATCAAACTATGATAGATAATCAAATTTCATTACAAATTTAAAGATCATTTTAATTTTGTTTTCTAATATATATTTGTGTGTATGTATACACAACACATTGTTGTACCCTAATTTTGAAAATTGTATCTCAATCCTACTTCTAATGAATATTAATCAATCTTATTTATTTTAAAAATAAATAAAAACTCATTTTATAAAGGTTTAAACTAATCTTATAATATATTAAAATATATATTAAATTATAAATTAAATTAATCTTATAATATATTAGAATATACATTAAATTATAAATTAAATTAATCTTAAAATATGGTGCCACTGTAGGATAGGCTATGCAACAAAGGATAGAAGAAAAAGGCAATTTTAAGGACATGTCAATCTATTTTCAAATAGTTGTCAAACATCGAGACCTTCAAAATCACGTGCACTTGTGTCTGTATTCTTATAAGTTGGTGTTGAAACGTAAAGGCCAGTGATTAAACCTCATCATAGACATTTTTGACAGAACACAATTTTGTGCAAAATGTTGAGGTAAGTCACTCGTCATGGTTTCAACGAGTTTTTTCAATACACGACTGGATCAATTTCTGCTGTGTTTTATTTCATTCTCAAAAGGTTTGATTGTTACCTATTAAATGAAGGCATTAGTTCTATGGTTTTTATCTATGTCTGTTTCATATATATATGATTGCAGGCCTTTATGGAAAGGCTTTGGAACGCACCCGCAAGCAGATGCAGTCTACTAATTCTCATGGTGTTTCCTTGTTGGTTTTAGCTGTGTGGGATTTTTTTAATCTATTGTGTTGTACTGTTAGAAGTCAATGCAATATGTGTTTTTATTATTAAATATGGACCTTGTCATTTCAGTAAGACATTTGTTCTGATTAAAAAAGTATAGTCTGATTTGCATATTTTGTACAAGTGGCAAGTATATCAGTAAGGACATCAGACAAATTTATAACCAGCAATTCATCGTCAGAAAATTCACCACCAACAATTCACCGCGGTGAATTTTCCGACCATAAATTGCTATGGTTAATTTTCCTAGAACCATCACTAACATATGGCAATCTCTCTGTATGAACTTTGTGCATTATATGTTTCAGAAATGCCCCCTTTCTGTGAGGGATGTGATCTTGAATTATACAATATAATCTGCTTACATTGTTTCAACAACTAACATTTTCTTATATTATTTAATTTATTGGAAAGTTTTCCTAAGGTTGCCTAGATCAGATGATCTCACTCCACTTTCTTTTCTGCAAAATTGGACGAAAGCCACTTCGATGATGCAAGAAAAGCTGTCAAAAAGCCATTGTTATTTGCTGAGTTTCGCAAATTGTGGAAAGATCCAGGATTTTGTGAGTAGCAGAGAAATAATTTCTTTGATATAATGTATAAGCACATTTATGCCTAAGCGAGCAGCGGAGGAGCAAGAGTTGGATGCATGATTTGGTAGCTAATGGCACCAGGCTTGAGTCAACATGGAGATGGGTATGAGATTGTTTTGTCTGAGAATCCATCTACAGAAACTGTCATGCCACTCAATCTCATAAGCTGACTATGGTAACCTATATGTTCACCGAAATATATAATATTGAGAAAGTAAAGAAGGTATATGCCCACAAGAGGACTAGATGGCACAAAAACTTAAATAGAGGTTGAGTTTGAGATTGGAGTTGGATGTATATATATATATAATCATTGTGTTAGGTAGTCTATTGCTGCTGTTTTTTCCTTGACGCAAAATAGAAATAAGAATAATGGAAACCAAGAAAAATTCCAGAGTGGAATGAATGGTGGAAAGCTGTGGGAGGGATTGATAGATGTTTCAATATACTTAAGGTAGTATGATGGACCATTCGAAGGATTCGAGGTTCCAATGCATGCACTAGATAAATAAATGGAAGTGTTCCAAGTTTCAAAAGGTGTTTTCAAGGATACAAATAATGGTAATAATGAATATGAAAATGAGGGTTTGGTGAAACACACTCGGCTAATATGGCTTCTTGTACACTCCTCCAAAGAGGAGTGAGTATCAACGTAGGTAAGAATCCACTATAGTAAACAGCTCTATATAGCAAGAAACAACTAGAGAACATGAAGAATAAATACTTCATTTATGAGATGGATTTTATATTATAGAGTTAATTAAGTTTTCAATTCCAAAAAATTTTAACTCATAATGGTGAGATGGATACTAGACACCCAATATCCTCATTGTTACATAGTTTAACGTGATGGAATTTTTCTCGAGTTTTTCACATAGGCATACAGTTGCCACACAGAAAAATAGAATTTAAAAATAACCTTTTTAAAACAGATTTCCACATGTTGGCAGCTTCTGGTTGAGCATTTTGTAGTTCCTGCATCCTCAACCATGAGTAGAGTTTAAAAAGAGTTAAGGGATCTTCAACCAAAAACATCTAATTCTATAAGTGTGGCTCTAGGCATTTGTAATTATGGGATTAGTGCTTAAAAAAAATTAAGACATTATGCACCATGGCCGAAAGGTTAAAAGATATGACTGTTCAGTGTTAGAGATTCAGAAGTTAGTTCAAAAATCAAAGATTGGTATAGATACAAGGGTAGTTTTTTTATGAAACATTGGGATGAAATTTTTATATGGATGCTTGTTACATTTTGGAAATTTTCATATCAACATACATGATTTTAGATCATACTCTTGAGAGGGAGATCATGATCGACATTTTCAAGCTGGAAAACCAGATTCCTTTGTTTATACTAAGAAAGATACTCAAACTAAAGTTTCAAACCCGTGAAAAAACAATCTCTAATTTGGCTGGCATGTTGTGTATGCACCACAAGTTTGAAATTCTTACATTCTCCTTGAAGCCCATGGAATTGAAAATCTTTCAAGCGGAAGTTAAAGCAAATTTTTAAAAATGCTCACGTCATATGTTGCATTTTTAAGCAAAATCATTGAGGCTTCCTTATGACCCTCAAATATCCATACAAGTGACACACTTGTAGAAATTGCAAATGATTGGTCAAATTTTATCTTTGCAGTGGTGGATAAAGATATGAAAATTGCACAGGAATTTATAATCAGATTCAAACCTAGCAAAGATGGACAATTTTGATTTTAAAAGTGATAGTTCGGATCAAGTGTACTTTACCTTCCTCAAATCTATCTTTCTAAAGAAAGAGAACCACTCATCTAGAACTTGATAGCTTTTACAGTGATATCAAATAGCAACATAATTGGTCACTTGATATTTTTTATGAAATGGGTAATGGGTGGAAATGTTGTTTTACTCAAAAAAGCACAAATTATTGTCAATGAAAGAAGCAACGAAGAATTAGATAAAATGTTCAATAAGCTCTCCTCTGCAAGAGATGTTATATAACATTTTATCTAATTCTATGTTCCTCCTTTCACTAATAATAATTTGTGCTTTCTTGAGCAAAGCAACATTTCCACCCATTACCCATTTCATAAAAACTATCAAGTGACCAATTATGTTGCTCTCTGATTTTACTGTAAAAACTATCAAATTCAAGATGAATGGTTTTCTTTTTTTTGAAATATTTGAGGAAGGTAAAGTACACTTCATCCTAACCATCCCTTTTTAAATCAAACATATCCATCTTTGCTAGGTTTAAATTTGATTATAAACTTATGTGCAATTTTCATATCTCTATCCATCACTATAGATATAAAATCCACCCAATCATTTACAATATCTACAAGTGTATTAGTTGTACGGATATTTGAGGGATGTAAGGAAGCCTCAATGATTTTTCTTAAAAAAAAAGAAACAAATTACGTGGGCATTTTTTAATATTTGCTACAATCTTCAAGGGAAATGGAAGAATAGAAATTGCTTTTTCATAGGTTTGAAACTTTAGTTTGAGTATATTTCTCAATATAAACAAAAGAATTTGGTTATCCAGCTTGAAAATGTTGATCATGATCTCCCTCTCAACAGTGTGATCTAAAACCTTGTATTATAATCTGAAAAAATTCTAGAATTTAACAAGCATCCATAGCAAAATTCCATCCCAAATTTTTATCAGATAAACTACCCCTATATCTATACCAATCTCTGATTTCTAGGCTCAACTTCTGAATCTGTAATACATAACTGTCAATAGTCATCCCCTTTAGCCTTTTGATTGTGGTGCATAATACCTTCATCTTTTCTTTAAGCACTAAAGATGAGCCTAGACTAATCTCTTAATTACAAGTTTTTAATGCCACACTCTTAGGATTAGACGCTTCTAGTTGAAGATCTCTATGGTAATGGATGAATCTACCTACTCCATCTGACGCGGCCAATCTGTGGAATTGTAAGAATTTATAATTGAATTAGAAAAAGAATGAAACAAACCAATTACTAAAATGGCATAATTTCTTAAGAACCTAAATAGCACTTCAATGAGGAGAGATACCAACTACTGAATATAGAAAAACAAATCGAATAGGCAGCAGGAAGAAATAAATTGTAAGTATTAAAATGTTAGAAGATTCTGAAATGCACTTCAGCTAAACAAGAAATTTTAAACCAATAAAATCTTCACTCTATAATATTTAAATAATTACTTATGCTACAATTATAATCCTTGCAACACATATCATTCAATGCAATAAATACACCTACAACAATCCTCATAATTGAACGGTCAGACTCACTTTTCCCTTCCTGATTTCTAGACAGCAAAGGGAACACTTCTAAAGACCTTGTAGCGTCTAAATTAATCTGTAATACAAAGCTATGGGACAAAACAGCTTGGAAATAAAATTTTCAACATCTACCAAGCTATCCTTCTGAAATCAACACTAAATTTTTTATATTTGTTGAAATAAAAATATATATTTTTTCAAATTCCTCATAGTCGTTCATTTGAAATAGCTTCGTTGAAGTTTCTGAAGATACCAAAACCATAACTTGTAGAAATGAAAAAAGCATGTTTTCCAGTGGTAACATAACTGAGAACATTCATTTTGGTTCACTTTTCTAGAGTTATCATCTCAAAAGAAGTGTTAATTTTTTCTAGACTTTACAATAAAAAAAATATTAATTTATTGATAAAATGGTTATAATTCAATTGATTGAATATAATTAGTGAAGATGGTGATATATGTGATAAGAAAAATCATCTGGATCGAAGTTCTAAATTTTGGTGGCATGTTTGAGTGAGGTTCGTCACCTGAATGACATTGAGGGATGTGATCCACCTATACATGATTGCTTAACCAAAGAATGACTTCTAATTTAAATGTATGCTACCTCATATTATTGCAATCTACTATATATAAAGAAAAAGATGGTGACATCCTGATTATTTCCATAAAAAAATGAATATCTAGATTATAGATTTTCTATTGCCATCCTCTACAAATCATTCATCCAGAAACCCCACTACTCTTGAACATAGCTCACCCTTCTTGTCATTTTACAATCCCATTTAAGAATGGTTCATTTGATGCTCTAATAAATGTCATACCCAATGGTTCAATCTATTATTACAAATTACATTGTTATACATACACCAAATCCCATGACCAATCTCATTGTTTATAATAATCTTTTAATTAATTAAAAACCAAATATCTAAAGACCTATAATAGTCACTTAGTGATGAGGCACTCCATTGAATAAACCCAATAACCACATGGTGTGCCCAAAAAGCTAGATTCCTAAGTCCAAGTATAGACATACTAAGCTAGAACTTCGTCGAGAACACGGACAATTCTTCAAAGATGCTTTTTAATTCTTGCAAGTTCAACATAAAGACCAATATATATAAATTGTTTCCCTTAACATTGTATGAGATAACCTATGATTGATACGCTCATTTTCCTTGCGATCGATACTAGTTTTATATATTAACAATTTAGTATTCTCAAAAGAGAACAAGTCAAGCCAGTTAATTTTTTAACATGCATTTTCTAAAAATGTATGGCCAATCTACCACACCCTACAAACTTCTTAAGAACGATGCTATTCAAATTATGTATTTAAATGACCTGGATCCCATGATTGGAATGTCTATAACAAGTTAAGGTACTCATGTGATGTTGTTTGGTGCTTATGATACTATTGTGACAAGTGACCAATAAATAATTTCGTTGGTCTTTGGCATAGGTCATCCCCATTTCGTAAATTGAAATATCTATAATTAGATATCAATGATCAATCATGCTTTAAATCAACAAATGTTCTTGATGAACCTTGTTCTACATGATGATTATCCGCATCTTTAGATCGAATATCCAAATTGACACAATTAGTCACAAATTCCTTTGGGTTTCAAATAACAGTTCTTCAAATAATGCAAAATTCAACACAAGTTATCAATAGCAAGGCTTTGTGTACTAACTTAATATGCAGCTACTATATTTTTTAACTCACAACCTAATTAAACCAATCAGTCATCACAAAACTAGCACTCAACTTCATCTATTATAAAATTCATTTGTGCTACAATTGACAATATAATTCATGTTTTGAATGTTCAACATTCGAACAACACCACTTATAGTCCAAAAATTGAAAATGTGCCAGAAAGTACAATAAACTAATTAATCACCTCATAAAATTTTATGCGAAGAATGAACTCCAAATTTTGAAACTTCATCTAATGTGAATAGAGGTTTCGGGTTTCTACAACCTAACAAACCAAGAAATAGTTGATCAAGTCTAAATAACATCTTTAGCTTAAATAACAATAACACAAAAAAAATCTTATTGAAATCACCCTACAAAATTTGTGCCATATTCATGCCACGACCCAATGCAAGGAAAGGGATTGTCAAAAATTCAACAAGGCCCTAGATATCCTACAAGAAGAAATAGAAAACATGAATCTTATCACCAATGGAAAACAACACAAATTTTGCGTTGTTAAAAAATCTACTCTCAAAAAATAATTATCCTCTTAGAAGTAATAGGAGACAATCTCTTACCAAATCTATTCCACCCAATATCATTCACTCCACCCAACCAAAATCCACCCATTAACCAAGTACCCCCAAAAGGACCCATGGTCACATTTAAATCTGATGGCACCAGAGAATCTAGTAAAGCTTCTATTAATATAGTGGATGACCTGAAAGAGAATACCACTAGCATTTCTCTATTTGAATTGGCTCAAGTAATAGATCAAAAGCATGTGTTAATTTAGTCTCTATCTGATAAGAGGACACAGAAAAGGTAGCTCAACCTAACATTTCCTTATGTAAAAATAAAATTGAAAGTTCTCCCTTGTTATGGACAGTTCTTTTCTTTTTCTTTTTTTAAAAAAAAAGTCACATAAATTCCTTTTGGACTCAAGTGCATCTGGCAACATTATGCCTTACTCAATATGTTGGAAATTGTACCTAAGGCCACACAAATTCAACCATTATGTTATGTAGCTTGGAAAAATTGAGGTCAACTTGGTTGGGGATTTAATGTAGTGAAAGGCAAAGAAAGAGAAAAAAACAGAACAACTACTACTACATTTTTACATTTAGGTACACAAAGCTTAAACTCATTTGACCTTGCATACTGAATTTCATGATTTCTTGTTCCATTCACATACTTTAAAAATATTTTTCCTGCTTTCTAATGAAAATATTTTGGAGATTGCATGAACATTGAAAGAAGACTTACTACATTTATTATATATAATCTTGTGGTTGTTAGGTATATGAGACTACCAACAAATCTTTTAGACAATGCTAGATCACCATTGGATCCCATATCACTCTTCCTCAACTTCAATCTAGCCACACTTGGTGTTGGTGTTAGTGTTGATTTGCAATTTACCATAATGGATCTTTTCAAAATATCATTTACATATTTATTTTGAGAGATGAATATACCATTATTATTATGATTCACCTCAATCCCAAGAATATATTTCAAAAGACCTAAATCAGTCATTTCAAATTCTTCTTCAAAGAATTAATTGTCATTGTACTCAATTTTAATCCAATATGTAAACACAATTTCTTAAGCTTTATTGAAATGAGTTGTTATATAATCTACCCATGTCCTAATGCTTACTCATCCAACTTATTGCACCACCAAATATAGTAAATACATAAGCACTCGTGGATCTTCTACTGTCAACATCACCTACCCAATCTAAATCCACATAAACCTGAATAACAAATAATACTTATCTCCAATAAAATTGTCGTGATAACACAATGAATACTTTGAGGTCCATTGTAAATGCCTGAAGATTCTCTTTACCACATCCTAATGAACTCTACCAATATTAAACATATATATAGAAAGAACACCCACCACTTGGGCAACATAGGTTCTAATACAGACCATAACATACATGTTAAACTTTTAACTACACTCTGAAAAGGAAATCTGCCCATGTCTTCCATCTCCAATGGGGATGTAATACTTTGTGAAATAGATAACTTTGCTCCAACTAAAATAAGAATATACAATGGTTTGCAAGATTTGTTCATGTTAACCTCTCTAATATTGAATTCACATACTTACCCTAACCAAGACTTGGTTTTTTTCTATCTATCTCTTCTAATTTCTATCCCAACCATGTATCTTATGTAACACTAAGATCTTCCATTTCAAACTTGGCTAAGTGCTGAGATTCAAGCTATGAAATTAAAAATTTCCATTTGACAATATATAACATAGTATGAACGTATAAAACAATAATAAAAAATTATCACTATGATTTTTATAATAAAAATAATGATCAAATTTAGAATTCTTAAAATCTAAACTCACTATATATATATACATATATATATATATATATATATATCAAACTTCTAGTGCCACATCCCAGGCCTTTGTTTGAAGCCATACAAAAACATTTAGTTTACAAACCATATTACTTTGACCTTTCACCACATAGTGCTTTAGCTATGTCATATCAATATCTTCAAGTCCAAATCATGGTGAAGGAAATTTTTCATCAAATCTTAGTTTGTTTAAATCATAAGTTGCTGCTATAGAAAGAAAAAATCTAATGGATGACATTTTAGCAACAAAAGAAAACATCTCACCGTAATCAACACCCTCAACCTCAGAGTAAACTTTTGCAACCAAACATTTATAATTTTATATTTCTCAATATTTCCATTTAAACCAATTCTTTTCTTCAACACCTACTTATATCCAACATGTTTGCATCTTTCAATCAATAGTACAAGGTCCAATGTATTATTCTTTTTCAAAGCTATCATTTTTCTCCCATGACTATTTTCCAAAACCCTACATTATTCATATCTCATGCCTCTTCTATAGATCTCAGTTCATATATGTTAGTATTCCAAGAAAATATACATCCTCAATCATCAGGATAATACCCATGCCTTTCTAGTGATTATCTATGTCTTGTAGACTAAGGTGGATATTCTTCCTCCTTTGTCTTCTCTTTTGAAGATTTAGAGGTTGATGAGCACTCATCAACGTATTGTTTCTTTTGAGATCTCAATTCAACTTTCTCGAGGATAGGAGGAAGATGAACCACTTCTTTCTTTTCAGTTTGTTATGGCTACAATATAAGAGAAGAAGGTTTACTTTCTTTGAAAATAGCACTTCTATTAAATATAATCTTTTGTGCTATAAGATCTCAAAGCTTGTATCATTTTACATCATACATGTAACAAATCAAAGTACATTTAATAGCCTTGTTCCCCAACTTATTTCCAATCTCTTTTGGCACATGTCCATATGCCTCACGGCCAAAAACTCTTAGATGTCTCAATGAAGGATTGTGATTTGACCATGCCTCCATAGAAATTTTATCAAAAAGAGCTAATGTAATTCTCACAAAAATAAAAAATAAAATTACAAGATCAGCCTAACTCCTCAACAAGAATTTTATTTTTCAAGGTTCTTAGACCTTTCTCCCTGTGTCCTACTCTCTAGTGTCAAAACATAGTATTCACAACATGTATTTTTAAATTTGTAGAATGAGCACCCATAGGTACCCAAAAGACACAACAATTCATAGAAGAAGAAACCATATTTTTATCCGACAAAGAAGTTGTGTATTCATCCTTCATAGAAATAATATTGCACTCAACCATGCATGCATCAAGTTTGTACAAAATGTAATCCTTAAACCTTTAG
Organism: Sequoia sempervirens; assembly: GCA_007258455.2. Lineage (NCBI taxonomy): Eukaryota > Viridiplantae > Streptophyta > Pinopsida > Cupressales > Cupressaceae > Sequoia > Sequoia sempervirens. The sequence goes on along the minus strand of VDFB02353493.1, from coordinate 166,549,404 downwards.
AAATCACCATAGCACCTCTAACCATTATACAACCTAATTTAAAAAAGACAACCTACACACACATCTATTAGTTTTCTCATAGATAATAAGTTATGAACTAGCCTAGAGATATGCAACTCACCATCAAACTATTTAACCCTTTCATCTAAATATTTTCTTTTTAGTCTACCATGACCAACAATTGTTAAATAAGAATCCTCACCCAAGTACACCTTACCTCCATCAAAAAATCCATTCTTGGAAAAGCAATTTCTATTAGAGTTCAGATGAAAGGATACACTTGAATCAATTAACCATGCACAATTACCTCCACGCGCTGCCAAAAGTTGAAATAAATGTGTCACCATCATCCTTATCGCATTTCAAATTAGAAGCATTGTCTTCTTTGCATTCATTGTAGAAATGATTAGGCTTACCATGGTTCCAACAAATAACTTTGGACTTAACAAGAGATCTAGATCTCCCCTTAGACTCGGATTTTGATTTGTCACACATTTCATTTTTATTGCTTCTTTCCTTTGATCTTCCTCAAAAATTTAGGGCCCCTTTTTCATTAATGCAAACTTTCCTTCTCATTTCTTCAAAAGTAAGGAGCCTACAACATTTTCAACTTTCAAGGTTATAGAAGTATTTCCTATAGCCATAAAAAGAGAATCTCAATAGTTTAACAAAGAACAAAGAAAATTTTGACCTCTTCCTCTTTCATTTTCACACCAACTAGTACTAACTAAGCCACCAATACATTAAATTCTTTCTAGTTTGCACTTTTCCACCACCTTCCATTCTCAAACAATACAATTTATTTCTCAAGAAAAAATTATTAACTAAAGATTTAGCTTGCTAGATCTCACCTAGTTTCTTTCACAAAAAATTTACTATGGTCTATTCGTGGACATTAAACAAGACAAAGTCAACCAAGCACAATCAAATGAGACCTTTGGCTTTACAATCCATCACATCATACTTTGATGCTAAAGTAAGATCTACAAGTCTATGAATATTCTCATCAATAGCAACCCATAGATCATGGTCTATTTATAAATCTTCCATATTCAACTTCCACATCTTAAAATTCAACCTTAATTCTCTCAAATGTGCTTGTCATCTAAAAATTCCTACAACAAAACCTCAAAGTTTCTTCTACAAAAGCTTCCATTCAAAACTATATTAGCTCAAAAACCCAGCCACCCACAATTGAGACCAAAGGTGACCAGTCTCTAATACCACTTGTAAGGAAGCTAGATAGCAGAAAAAACTTCCTACACTAAACCTTAAGAGGAGAATATGCACAAATTTACAAACTAATTTAACTAGTACAAAAATAAGAATAAACATATTCAAAATTGAAATAGATAAAACAATATGACACAATGAATTACGCAGGGAAACTTTTCTGAGAGAAAATCACCACACTCTAAAACAACTCAATATATTAATGAATAATCTTCAAGGTTACAATTTTCTCATAGAGAAAGCCTTCAAAAAAGTGTCATTAACATATAACCAAGAGAAATCTAGTAGCACCCCAACAAAGCCTTAGTACCCGCAAAAATAACTCATACAAACTTCTCCTCAAGCCTCCAATTAATAGACTTATAGCACATGAGCTAAACCTCCCATGAAGAGTGTGCCCAAAATAGACAAGATTCCAATCTAAAATTAGGCTTTCACATCTACAATAATTTCCCCTAGATTTTTTACCCTTACAATTCTCATAAAAATATGTCATAACATCTTTTAAAATAGGCTTTCCATAATGTGCCACTAAGTGGTCATTTTTTGACAATTAATGAACCAATTTTCAAAGCACTTGAGCATGTGTCACAAGTGCCAACTAAAAATCTCATGCCACTTTTCATAAAGCACAAATATTTAAAATAAGCAACGTAAAAAAATAATGGAAAATTTTTGAATAATAAATAAACAAACTTAGGAAATTTGTAGGGTTGAGATAGCTAATTTAACAATACTTCCAACATGGATCCTCTTCATCACCAAGAATGCAAGCATGACCCTAGTCATTGTGTTCATTCTAGAAATCACTTGTATGGATCTACTTATGGCTCATAGACTTCTCCTCAACATAGAGGATGCGGTTGGTCCCCACACACATGTAGCTAGTCTACAACTTCTCAACCACATGGTGCAGTTATTTTTGGGTGACCTAACTATGTCAAGTACCATTACCTAACTCTTATTATTTCTTATGTTCAAATTGCTCTTATTGTTAAAAAGAAAATAAAGAAAAAGAGAATGATAATACCATTATAGATTGGTTGAAAACCAATCCCCAATGACCAAGAACCCCAAATGATTGAGATACTATCCTAAAAACCTAACTCCTACTCCTTTTAAAATTATGCTAACTACTTGATTTAACTACCTTTATAATCTCTCACATAAATATATTAAAGTGTGATTTCATTTTAATATAATATTTTTATAAATAAATTTAGAAGTGAATTAATCATTTAGGAAAAAAAATTAAAAAAAACGAAGCTTAGTAGTCTTACTTAAACATCAAATCCAAATTGAGCAAAGGTAAAATGAAACTATACCCAGTGATAGGTTAATCATGATATTGTAAATGTATTTTGTGTCCTACTAAAAACAGCGGTATTCTCCCACATTTCTTTAAGATTTAATCAATTTTAGTTGTTTTAATAAAATGTAAAAATTTATCCTCGGTGATTTCCGAGGACTAAATCAGAAGGGCTCAAAAATGACATAAATTGGTAATTTAAAAAATTATAAATATAAGGCAAATAATTTGGGAGAATTTTTTCCAAAAGCGACTATATGGTGGACATGTTGCGGCCAAATACTTAAGTCTGACCATATTGCACCAGAAGATTAGTTTGCTTTCTTACTGTCTCATACCTATTCTATATATATATATAAATAATTTAACTTCCACTTATTATGGGTCTGAAACTACCGATGCTGTCGGTTCAATATGTGATATCATACACATTAAAAATAGTAAATAATAATCTTATTTTTCATTAATTAAAATTTACTTTTTATTATTAAAGAATAATATTTAAATATAATTATTTTTAGAAATATGTGAAATGTTACAATATTTCAATATAATTTTTAATAAAAGAGAAACAACTGGCTGGTAATGTTTTATTGATCTATTTGAAATTTGACATGCTGTGGAAAATACCTCCTATTTATCAATCGATGAGTTAAAGGGGCTCTATAATGAATGGTTCATAAGGCACAACACTTGTTGAAGGTTTTGCAAATGGAGTTGCAAGCTAAGTGGTCTTAACCTTGGGGAAAACTTTGTCGTTAAGCGCGCTCAAGGAAAGCCCAATGCTTCACCTTTGTGAGCATCACCTAGATGCAATGAGTGCTAAGTGGACTCATTATTATGAGAGATGGGTTCTTGTGAACCACTAAGTTCATGAAACATGGATCAATGAGTTTGACTCAAAAACTACACGATTGAATTCTAATAGCAATATGATAATACATACAAACTTCATCAATCAAGTTGAATGTGACTTGCTATTTTTAATCAAAAAAAAAAAAACTATTTTAACATTTTTAATGTTATACCTACCTTTTTAAAAGATATGCAAACTTCATCAACCAAGGTGAACTTACCAGAACCCTTCAATAACAGAGGTGTTTTGTGAATCAAGCATCTCACACATATCATCTATATCCCTAAAGCTCTCATATAAATAAACAATTTTGAGCAACCTACTATAGCCATAATGCCTTTGTTTTAAGAATCCAACATTAAGGTGAGGCAAATTCACCACCAGCAATTCACCATCAGAAAATTCACCACCAACAATTCACTGCAAGAAAATTCACCGTCGTGAAAAATTCACCACTAGCAATTCACTGCCATGAAAAATTCATGGCATTAATATTTTTAATATATATTTCCACAACTTTGAAAACTATATTAAAAATGTTAATGCGATGAATGTTCTGAGGGTAAATTGTTGGTGGTGAATTTTCCTTGCCGTGAATTTATCATAATGGTGAATTTTCTTGCAGTAAATTTGTCATAACAATAAATTTTCCGATGATATGTTGTTGACGGTGAATTTTCCTCAAGCCCAACACTAAAATGTTGGTTGCTTTAAGAACTAATTCTCATTTCAGAGAACCAAGAAGATAGCTGTAAATATATATTAATACTTAAGAAAAAAGGAACTGTCCAAAGGTAAAACTCTTAGGTACTTTTTAGTTCTCTTTTGCAAATAAGATAAGATTGCTCCTTCCACTATTAAGTGTATCGACTCATTCAATTTAGTATGCAACTTCATTTCTCAGTCAAGATCCTCTGGAGGAGTGCATTCGACAAATTATTCAAAACACTCTACAATTTTTTACAGCTGCACCAACCGTAATCCAATGAACTCGATTGCTTTTTTCATAATTGTTTTTATAGTATTCTTTTATATGCAAAATCAATAACAAATTTATTAACAAATAAATTACCAACAAATAGAATGACTATTATCTCTTCGGTTTCCTCCTAAATCTCTATTCTTAATAATCAACATAATAACTTTCATGAAAGGAATGGATCCCAAATAAAAATAGTTTATTAAATAGATTAATTATTTAACAAAATTTAAATTGAAATTGAAATTTATTATTAATGTTTATAGATACAAATAATGGGATTGAAGATAAGAGTTTAATTTTTAATAAATAGAGTATTTGAAGTAGTTATAAGAAAAACAAAAGGTTAAATAATGAAGTTAATATTAAAAAATGAAATTATGTTATTTGTAAACAATTTTGTAATATGAGGTACTAGCAAGATATGTATGTTGCATTTTACATCTTGTTTTTACATTTTATGTTTATCATTATTATTTCAAAGTTTTCTTTTTTGATTTGGTCTAGAATATGGAATGAACTATCATCTCATGTTTCAAAAAATAAATATTCATAATTTTAAAATAAAATTAAAAATATAAAGTAAAAAAAATGTATTTTAATTCGTGAGAGGACAATGTCTCATTGTATTCATAAATACCAAAATTTCATAATAAAAAAAAATGAAAAATAGATTTCTAGCATAGATATCTTAAATGCATCTATTTAAAAGACATGAAGAGATATTAATCTTGGGCACCTATTTACTCTTCATGAAAATTTCAATATCATAATGACATCTATTGATATCTTTAAGATAAATGTATATAAAATATACATACTAGTTTACTCTAATTTTTATTTCAAAGACTATTTTATGTTTTTATATAAATATCATTTTCTTACTAATTATCAAATCTCCTATTATATCTATTAAACTCTAGAACTAATTGTCATGTTTGGTTGAGACCTTTGTGAATGATAGCTTTATTGAATTCAACATTATATACATGTAAGGTGATTTAAGGTAAAACTCAGGTATGGTCTTATTTTGCTTTGCATAATTTATTTGGTAAGGAAAAGATAACTTTTATTTGTAGTATAATATATGATTATTTAATTTGTCTTAAGGTTTATGTCATTTTGATTATTCTAATCCTCACAATTACTAAAGGAAGTGTATTTAGTAAGTGTATCATACATGAGTGAGTAAAATAGTGATATAATGTGGAGGTATGAACCTATTGAGAACCATCACATATACTAGCATCTATGTTATAAGTTTTGCTAAATCAATACACTCACTTGCCAATTATAAATACGAAATGTACCAAAATCAAAATCAACCTTGAAATACTTGCAGAATTGTCTAAGGTTTGATATTTCTCTTGCCGAAATTATTATGCCAAACACTTTCCTCACCCACGCTACCCTATGCATGGGGTAGCATTTCAAAAAAAAATCCAAGGTGTTTCCAAGCATCAATTGATTTTTCCAAAACGAAAAAATACTAGCCTAACACGAAACATTTAACAAATCAATGAAAGAAGAGAAATCATGACGAGCAGGAAGAGGAGCGGGGGTGGATTTTCAAAATCCTCTGTAGAGGGCAACGAGGGAGGTGAAGATACTTATGTTGATGGGTCCGCTTTGGAGGCTCTTTCGCTGGTTGCTGCAGACATTTCAACGGTGGGGTCTTGCGTGGACTGTGTGCAGTTGTGCGACGGCGGTAGTTTCAGTTGTTCCTTCTCTGACGAAGGCAAGACGTTTGAAGCTAAGGACCCTGTCGATGGACAATTCACAGAGTTGGGCGTGCCGGTTTTGAAGGTGGGTTCCCCTATTTTCCCCTGGGGTGATTAGGGGTGGCTCTTGTGTATTTGTGTTGGCGATGGTGTATGTTTTGAATTAGGTGGAGATGCCCTTATCTCCTCGGAAGTTGATTTGTGGGCACAGGAATGGGATGAGGAAGACATTCTTTCCTCTGATTATGACTTAGATCCTATTGATGGTTCTCCTCTTGCTGATGTCTGGGATAATGAAGGGTTTTCTGAGGAGGATGAGTTTCTTCTTGATATCCTTCTTGAGGCACGGCAGAAGGCTCAGAAGAGTGAGGCTACGAAATCTGTGGAGTATCCCCTTTAAAATACATAGTTTTAAGGGTCTCAAGGTAGATTTTCTTCTCCCTTATTTTGTTGAGGGAGGTGTTGTTTCCCCTCCTCTTGATGAGATTCCTGTTGTGGTTATTGTTTCTTCCTCTCTTGTCCCAAATTCAAACCCTAGAGTGTTGGATGGGTTGTATGCTAAGGAAGTGGGTGGAATGTCTAACCTGCAGGATGGTTTTGACTACAAAGTTTTAAATAGTTGTTCCATAGAGTTATGGAGGATGGTCAAATTCAAATTGGCATTCCTAATCCTTTTCTTTCTATGTCTTTGGAATGGCTTAAGAGCTCTTTGGTTGGGAGATTTTGTGGCAATTGTCCGAATATCGATGTTGTGAGAAGATGGGTCCTTTGAGCTTGGAAGATGAATGGTTTCGTTGAGATAACTGCTATGTTCAATGATTGCTTTCTTTTTTCTGTTCCCTATGAGGAAGATTGTTTAAGGGTCCTTTCAAATGGCCCCTGGTTTTTTTTTTGGCTCTAATGGCCTTTTTCTTAAAAAGTGGTCCCTTGGTTTCAACCCATTAATAAACACTTTCAAATTTCCTATTTGGGTTTGTTTGCTAGGGCTGCCTTTAGAGTTCTATAATGAAAAAGATTTTTATGAGCATTGCTAACTCTTTTGGGAATTACTGTACTCTAATAAGGTCACCAAATCCATAAAGCACTTGTTATTTGCCAGATTTTGTGTGCTTGTGGAGAATAATCTTGTTCAGCAACACATCATTTGATAAGGGGGTGCAGCAGATTGATTATGAGGACTCCCCAATTATTTTCCTTTCTTGTGGTAAAGTGGGTCATGCCTCTATTAGTTGCTTGAATTACAAGAAGCAACACATCATTTGGAAGAAGGAAAAGATTCCAATTGTTGTGCAGGATTACACTACTTCCCTTGTGGAGTTTTAGAATGAAGCTTTTAAAGGAATTTCCTCCTCCCTAATGTTGGACCCCTCTTTTGTAACTTCAAGATTGGAAGTTGGTTCTGTAAGTGATCTGGTGTCTTCTCCTTGTATAAAAAGGGCAAAAGAAATTGTGTTAAAAAGTTCTTGTATTACATTACAGCAAAAATTCATGGAATAATTTTTTGTGTCACTGTGACTTAGTGTTGGTTGAGTGGTGTTTTGTAGTTTGGGTGGTGTCTCTTGCATTGTAATTCTCTGTTTCCTATAGTCCTGTCATTGTTTTGTTTGGTTGTCCTTTGTTGTCAGGTTGTGCTTATTGCCCTATCTTTCTCCTTGTATGAGGGTCAGGGCCCTTTCAAAACCTTTCTTTTTGATCAAAAACATTTAACAAATGCATTTGACATTTTCCTTTTTTAATTCTATGAACACATCTCAACGGGGATGGATGCAAATAGGAGTAGAGCAAGCAAAGAGGGTTTTTTAATTTATGTGCAAACAAAACAAAGTATTTGCAATGTCAAACCTATTTAATGATCAACAAAGTGTAGACCTACATGCGTCAAAAAATAATTCAAAAAGAAAACTAGGGGAAAGGCCCTAGTAGCGACCCACCCTAACTTCACACAACCTAAGCTCCTAAGTGGTATCTCAAATTTTGAAAAAAAAAATTAGTTTCTTCATATGTGACTTAAAAATTTGAACTATTGTTTTAGCTTCTAGATAATGGATAGTTACAATGAATTTAGGAGGATTTGGTATGTGTACAAAGGTCAAAAAGTGTTCATTTAGAAGTGACACCCGATACATATTCATTATTACCCCATTAACCGTGCGCTTTCGCCACCACCAAAGATCTAAATTAACTTATACCTCTCATTTACTAATTTATTAAAATCATAAAAGTGGTCATTTAGAAGTGACACATAATACATATTCATTATTACCCCAATAACCATGTGCTTCCGCCACCGCAAAAAATCTAAAAATGCTCCTTTTAATAATCATATATGTCCATTCACATTTTTACTAAATTAACTTATACCACTCATTTACTAATGTATTAAAATCAAATTTTAGTATAAGATGTTTGATGTTGTGTTGTTTCCTATTACAACTACCATGTCAACAATGTGTGTTGGCACATACCAAACTCCTTATTAAATTTAGTTAATACTCATTGAAGTCTAATTAGGGGATTATTTCCCACACTTTTTTCATCGTTTTCTCATTTTTCATCATGCACCACTCTTAGTCAGTTGCACTCTCCATCATGTCATGTGCATATGGGATATTATTCATGGCTTTAGGTAACGTCAAACTATCATTTCACCTTTCAATTTGCAAATAATGGTACTCATGGATCTACTCTACTCTAGTAATTCATTATTTCAACCATCAATGTCCAGTTCATAGTGTTTTATTGTTTGTTTCCAAATCCCCATTGCCTTTTTATGGTTATATAATATTATAATCAACAGACTATGCATAATTCACTACCCTTATTATTTATGGTCTTCTATTAAAAACCCTCATTGCTATACATGATTCTATGTAATTAGGGGCTTATTACCCACACTTTTTCACTATTTGAATCATTATTTCATCATGCCTTACTATTGGCCAACTATTGTGTCTGTCATGTGATATGCCTACAGGATACTCTCCATGCTTTCAAGTAACATCAAGCTATCATTCATCCTTTCATTTTGCAAAAAACAATACTCGTGAATCTACTATGTGCTTGTGATCATTATATTTCTCCCATCATTGTGAAATCCATCTACAGTTTGATTCTAATGACCCCTTGGCTCATTTAACGATCATATAATTAACAAAGCACGTATAATGTGATACCCTCATTATTTATGGTTTAATTCTGAAACACCTTGTTTCTATTCATGAAAATGTGTATATCTTTTTGGGTTAATTAAATATTTATTCTAATGTTAAGCAATCTTCTAAATTCGGGGTTCTCTTTTCTTATGGGTCTAATAGAAAACCCCCCTTTATATTCAAGAAACTATGTATATATATTTGTGATATTTTGCTTAACAACTAAACAAACCACCATACGTATTCATTATCATGTATGTATGTATGTATGTATGTAAGTATATACATATATGTACATATACAGGTTTAATTCATGAATTTATGTATATATTTGTGTCATTTCATTTCCCAACTAAAAGCAACACCATACATTTTGATTATCAAATTAAGTTATATGTGTCTGTGTGTTTATCAATATATGTATATGTAGAGAAGGGGGAATTCGATACTCACGAGTTCTCTTCATTCAGAGAGCCTCATGGGGTGAACTACCCTAAACTACCTCAAGAACAATAGTGAGAGTTTCAAAATCTGAAAGAGCAGGTCACAAATTTTTTTTGGACAAACTGACAAGCTCTCGACCAAAAGATGACAGCGCGGGATACGAACGACAACATGGCGCACTAGTGTCCCAAAGGCATGCTGGCGTCTCGTATGGACCAGGAAGCGAGAATGTCATAGAAAATGCTTAAATGGCTACTAGTAAACAAATTACTAAGAACTAATAGAATGCGATAAAGTAGTAGAATGTAATAGGACTGAAATAAAGCGAAATAGAAATGATAAAGATAAGGAGAAGAAAGGAAAGAAGATGCTCACAACAATCCAAGTAATGAAGCCTCCAGCTAGTAGATATCTTCAATACCTACTTTTGTAAGATTGAGAGAAAGTTTTGGGGTTGTATAGGGGTTTGCCTCTATCAAACCTCTATTTTGATGTTCCCACGTCCACGGATAGCCAGATGGAAAGAAAGAGTGTAACTGAAATGGAAAAAGTAGTGTGGTGAAAGCAAAACCTGCTCAAGAGTAGAATCCACACCACCAAGTATAAGTGATTAAAGCAAACCCCACTCGAGGAGGAGAACCTGTATCACAAAAGAGGTGATAAAAGCAATCCCCGCTCGAGCAAACCCGTATCACAAAGTATGAGATGCAATAGATAGGGGATATGGAATCCCAAGATGCTTACAAGCATAAGGAAAGGGAGATAGAGCTGCAAAAGCCAAAAGGGTGTTGCAAAGGGTGTTGTGAGAGCTTGAAAGTGTTGTAGAAAGTTGTTGTAACAAACAAGAGAGTTGTGCAAGCAAGAGCAAGATGGTAGAATGCTTGAAAGAGAAGCTATGAAGGAGAGGAAGAAGTTAGAAGATGAAATGGATTAAAAGGATGACTTAAAAGGAGGGAAAAGAAGCTTCTTCAGTCGTTACAAGGTGTCCCTGGCCGTTACCACCAACAAAAGGTGAAGACAAGTGGCAAGCATGCTCAGAAACAACTACTTGAGCATTGAGACATTGCAAGACGCTAGCGCAGTGTGCTAGTGTCCGGACACATCATACAACAAAACAATAAGAACAAGAAAAGCGCAAGGTTGATGCAAAGTTGTCATGTGAGGTAGCTATTGAAAAGGGGTGTTGGAGCATCCTGATAAGGGAAAAAGGTTGATGCAGGGGATAAAATGAGCCTACAAAAATGCTAAGGGGGTGGACATTGAAACAGATGCAAGAATGTATGTGAAATTGCGAGAGGTGCAATTTTACGACTATACATTTTTCCCCCACTTTAGCGAGCATATGAATCTACACTAATATGCACGCTAAAGAAAATATACCTAACATAAATAACATCATATGCCAAAAGGATACTATAGAGGAAGCAGATAATCCTTCAAACCAAGGAAACATGCCCCCAGGCTGAGACTTGCAAAACAAATGTGTTAGACAAGAAAGACCTACACCAGATAGCATTGCTAGAACATGAAAAACTAAAGGATTCAAGTTAGCAAAGTAAAGAGACCTGAATGCAAGAAGTTGTCTCAATACTATCCGTCGTCCCCAAATTAAAAATAATACATAGAAGAACTCTAAGATGAAGAAGGTATATACTCAGGATGAAAAAGATGTGGATCTTTGATCCGGTATATACAAGAGAGAAGAGAAGAGAGAATTTAAGAATGTAAGCGCCATACAGGCTAACAGACCTGCAAGGAAGGTGTCCCCCAAGATCTCTCACATGGAGGGTACCCAAAAAAGTGTCTTACAGGCCCGCAGACCTGCAAGGAAGTGTCCCCCAAGATCTATCACATGGAGTAAGCCAAAAAGGTGCTTTACAGACCCACGAACCTGCAAGGAAGGTGTCATTCAAGATCTCTCGCATGAAGGAAACCCAAGAAAGTTCCCTACAAACCCACAAACTTGTAGGGAGGTATCCCCCAAAATCTCTCACATGGAGGAAACCCAAAGAAAGCGACCTACAAACCCGCAGACCTATAAGGGAGCGACCCCCAAGATCTCTCGCATGGAGGAAGCACCCTACAGACCCACAGATCTGCAAGGAGGTATCCCCCAAGATCTCTTACATGGAGGAAACCCAAGGGGACTCCTTAGAGTCGGAAAGCAACTTCACATGTGCACCTGGAATCGAAAGCGGACACATGGGAAGGTAAGTGGATAGTCACGTAGACCGTCAATAGATTGGAAAACTTTCAAAGGGGTCCCTTGGGAACCCCTCAAATGGAAGAGGGTTCCACTCAAGCGACGCATTGTTTGAAAAGCGAGGTCTAGTCAGCTTGCCCCCAAGCTAGACATGAATGAATTAATTTGAAGGAGAAAAGCTTTCAAAGAGGTCCCTCGGGAACCCTTCAAGAGAAAAAGGGGTCCACTCAAGAAACGCTTCAGTCGATAGATAGAGAGAAGAGAGGGGGTCCTTTACAAGGGATACACATCTCTAGAACAAACTATCGTTGCCCCCAACATATAGGGGAGGAGAACTATGCAAGATACTTAGAACATATAGGATAGAGGTAGATCTTGATATCACTTGTCATTTGAAGAAGGTGCGGGTGCATCAATCAAACGTGAGTTTGATGGCACCAAAATCACAAAGTTGTTGTATTTAGTCCTTCAAGGCCTTACATTCACTAGTGGAATGGCCAAGCACTTGATGGTATGCACAGAAGGAATTTTTTTCTTTATCATTCTTATGAAATTTCTTGCGTGTAGGAGAAGGAAGAGTAATCAAGCGGGCTTTTAGAAGCCTCAAAAAGATATGCTCTTGCTTACATAAAGAATAAGGAGTAGGAAGCATACATGTCTCTTATAGAGAAAAGTTTGACTACTTACAAGAAGAAGATACGAAGGTAGAATGCAAAGGAGGAAGATCTCCATAGAGAGCATTATTCTAGAAAAGGGTATCATGCTCCTCTATAGGATCACCACCATCCTTCTTGACAGGATTACCAACATTAACCTCTTTAATAGAGGTGTGGTCATCTTCCTCATAAGGATGAGGAGGATCGGCATTAAGGACATTACAATTGTTGCTCACACTATCCCACGATGCAAAAGAATAACCATCTTCGATAGCAGGTGTGGATTATGTTATTCGAAGGCTTGACTAGATCGAGTCGACTTTATATTCCCTAACGAAGGAATATGTAAAGTGTAAGGAACCCCAACCATCACCAAGACATGCCTTCATTTAAGAAGTAGGAGTGTACTTAGTATTCCTTGCTTTAGAAGGATCTTCTTCAGGGACTTTTATCTCAAGACTATCCTGTGTAATAGGTACTACTGGAGTAAACATCTACACACTCAAAGATACTGAAGGAATAAGAGTAAGCACAACTAAAACCTGACCGGCAGCTGCCATCTCGTATAAGTGCATAGCATCAAGGTCAACCTTAACTGTGACTACTTTATTGTTGCGGATGAACTTAATAGATTTATGCAAGGTAGATGGGACTACACCCATAGCATGAATCCACGGTCTACCAAGAAGAAGGTTATAAGGTAACTTTTCTAATATAACATATACAAGGGTAGGTACAGTAACAGATCCTAACCTCAAAGGAAAGACTATCATGCCTAGGGCTTGTCGACTAACATTATCGAACCCACGAATAACAACAGGAGAAGCATTAAGAGAGGATGAACCAATATTAATCCTAGGCAATAGATCAATGCTACATACAGTAAGCGTCGAACCAGTGTCAACAAGAGTACATCTAATGCCAATTTTATTAATGTTAACTATAGTCATTAGAGGTTTTGCTTGCTTCTATACTTCTGGAGACGGGAGCTCCTATGGATAAAACGTAATATTCAACGAGCCCGCATGAATATGAGCTATCAACGCATCAACATCTACTGGCCTAGTGGAAGAAGGCAAGAGGATCTTTTGCAAGGCTTCCTGAAGCATACCTTGATAAACCAAAGCAAACTGAAGCAAGTCCCACAATGAGATCTTAGTTAGAGTAACTTGGAGTTGCTTGACAAGATCACAATCATCGGGTGCTTTAGTCGTAGGTTTAGGTTCTTGAGGAAGGATTGGTTGTTTAATCATTTTATTCTCATAAGTATGGACTACCGCTTTGTAAGAGTGAGCCATAGAAAGATCAGGAGAATCTTTATCCAATGGAAGACCATCAATAGAACAAATCCCTTTAGGAGAAGGACTAGCCGAAGTCACATAAATGACTAGTCTCTTAGGCCTTTGAGGGGCAAAAGAAACACAGATTACATTTATAGAATCACAACTAGTACAACAATTATTTGAAGAAATATTCTCAACATCAATCCAAACAAGATCAAATGTGGAAGGAGACTTATCATTCACTAATGCATCATCTCTAGAGGAGAGTGCATTGCAATGGAGAGAAGGCAAAGTAACATTAAGAAATGTATCAATGATTTCTTCTTCTTGCAACAAAATATCCTCTGAAGCAAGAGTTCTTTCGTGAGAAGGATCAAAGGTATCAAGTGACATCATGGGCAAAGCCAAGTCACCATCACATGCATGAAATGGAATATCATTAAATTTTTGAACAAAATTACATATTAAACCAAAAAAAGAAGATATTAAATTCATTACGATTTTATATTCTCTATGTTCTAGTAATTTGCGTTTTCGGAGGTCTCTGGAGCAAAATTTGGGGTCAGAACTTGCATCGGTCCTTAAAATTTGAATGTCAAAGGAACTTGTATTTTAGGGACTGAAGTAGTCCTCTAGGTAACCTTTCCAACAATGCAAAGAATTCTAAATTCTGAGCACTGGGTCAAAAGTTATGACCCCACCAAGTAGGGGAAAATAAATTCCTAGTTTTTTCGAAAAATACCCTTCTTCACGTCAGATTCACCAAAATGTAGAGAAGAAGGATTCAATACTCATAAGTTCTTTTCATTCAGAGATCCTCACGAGGCGAATTGCTCTAAACTACCTTGAGGAACAATAGCGAGAGTTTCAAAATCCAAAAGAGCAGGTCAGAGATTTTCTGGACAAACTGACAAGCTCTCGGCCAAAGGACGACAACACAGGATATGGACAACAGTGTAGCGTACTGGTGTCCTAGAGGCACGTTGGCTTCTCGTATGGCCCAGAAAGCAAGAATGTCATAGAAAACACTTAAATGGCTACTAGCAAATAGATTACTAAGAACTAACAAAATGTGATAAAGTGGTAGAATGTAATAGGACTGAAATAAAGCGAAATAGAAATGATAAAGATAAGGAGAAGGAAAGAAGATGCTCACAACAATCCAAGTAATGAAGCCTCCAGCTAGTAGATATCTTCAATACCTGTGTCTATAAGATTGAGAGAAAGTTTTGGGGTTGTATAAGGATTTGCCTCAGTCAAACCCTCGTTTTGGTGTTCCCACCTCCACAAACAACTAGATAGAAAGAAAGGGTGTAACCAAAATGGAAAAAGCACGTGGTGAAAGAAAAACCCACTCAAGAGTAGAACCGACACCACCAAGTATGAGTGATAAAAGAAAACCCCACTCGAGCAGGACAACCCGTATCACAAAAGAGGTGATAAAAGCAATCTCCGCTCAAGGAGGAGAACCCGTATCACAAAGTATGAGATGCAACAAATAGGGGATATGGAATTCCAGGATGCTTATAAGCATAAGGAAAGGGAGATAGAGCTGCAATAGCCAAAAGGGTGTTGTGAGAGCTTGAAAGTGTTGTATAAGGCTATTGTAACAAACAAGAGAGTTGTGGAAGCAAGAGCAAGATGGTAGAATGCTTGAAAGAGAAGCTAAGAAGGAGAGGAAGAAGTTAGGAGACCAAATGGATTGAAAGGATGACTTTAAAGGAGGGAAAAGAAGCTTCTTTAGCCATTACAAGGCATCTCGGGCCATTACCACCAACAAAAGGTGAGGACAACTGGCAACCATGCTTGGAGAGAGTTGCTTGAGCATTGAGATATCACATGACGCTAGTGTGGCGCGCTAGTGTCCGAACACGTCACGCAACAAAATGATGAGAACAAGAAAAGCGCAAGGTTGATGCAAAGTTGTCATGCGAGGGTAGATGGTAAAAGAGGGTGTTGGAGCATCCTGGGAAGGGAAAAAGGTTGATGCAAAGGCTAAAATGAGCCTACACAAATGCTAAGGGGGTGGACATTGAAGCGGATGTAAGAATGTATGTGAAATTGCGAGAGGTGCAATTTTACGACTATACACAGTATATTACATGTATATATCTGTGTATATATACATGCATATATACATGTGTATATATTATGTATACATATATATACATGTACACACACACATATACATGTATACATATATATCCTATTGACAAAAAAAATATTTTAGAAATGACTTTAAAAAAAGGGATATTACTTTTCTTCCTTGACCTGATTTCAAGCTAAACTATGAATTTTCCAATCAAGACTAGAAGACTTACCAGATAGTTCATCATGCCATACCTTTGCAATCACTTCATAAGTTGGGTGTGTCTTGCTTCAAACCTTGGTGGAAGGACCAAAAATGGTTTCCAAATACTCCCTTTAGGAGTTACAAACCCCCCGAAGATTATTCTTGGTTGTCTCCTCACTTACATATGGTTGATTAGCTCAATCTTTTTAGGAAGCTACATTCCTCTTATAGGGTGTGGAAAAAATGATTCAAAGGCATGTGATCTGCAATGCTTGAGCCTACTCATAAGGGATGATGGGTCCACTAGCAATGGTAAAGGTGGGTTGTGGAAATAATTATTCAATATTATTTTCCCCACATGTGGAATCCTAGAATGAGATAATAAAAGATAAAGGAAATGATAATTAAGTTATTGTTGGGATTCTCCAAGTGGATGCTTAGATAGAGGCAACAGGTGTCACTTGTTTTTTTATCATTTATTGCATTTAATGTAATGTTTATCTTCTCAAGTTTTGGCACCCAAGTTGGAGGGAAAGTATTGGAGCCAAAATTGTTGTCCTTTCACATTTTGAGGAGGTAATCCAAAGGTTGGAGACTTGATTGGACTTGTCGAGATTGAAAAATCCATCAGTTCGGGGCAAATTTACAGTGTTCATCAAGTTGCTGAATCAACTCCCAATATTGTCTAGGATCATTAGTGACATAGTCACAAAGTCTTAAAATCCTTTCAGAAAATGTCTCATGAAATCCTGATTGACACAATATGATTCTTTGTCCCTAAAGAGATGTTCATTCTTCACAATACGTTTAAGAAGATACATCAAATCAAAAATTAATTTATGTTGACCTATTTCAAATGCAAAACTCATCAAATTACTCAACAAGGGTTTTGTGTATTCATCGAGCCATATCCATAAAGGATAAAATATGTTCGGGAGCAACCAACTCAGTTGAAACTTAACTTCTTCTCTACTTTGCCTTAGATTTTATATTAAATTTTTGTAACTCTTTTAAATCATTGTGACAATAGATAGGTAGAAGTGAAACTCCTGTCCTATGCGAAATTAGAATTCTATGTAATAGAAACATGTGCAATGGTCATGTTTAACAAATGCAAAAGAGAAACTTCTTATCTTTGATGAAACAAAAAAATGTCTTCATGCACATTTTCTATCACATAGGACTCCAGTTTCACGTAGTACAAGAGTTTCACTTTTTCCCATCTATTGTCACTAATTTAGAGGAGTCACTTAAATTTAATATAAAATTTAAGGCAAGCAAACAAGAAGTTGGGTTTCAACCTAGATGGTTGCTCCCCAAGCATATTTTACCTTCTGAGGATATGGCTCGATGAAGATACAAAACCCCTACTGAGTAATTTGATGAGTTTTGCATCTAAAACATGTTAATATAAATTAGTTTGCAACTTGATGTATCTTCTTAATTCTAGATTGTGAAAATTAAGAATGGACATCTTTTCAAGGAACAAAGAATCATTTTGGGTCAATCAAGATATTCGTGAGACATTTTCTAAAAGTATTTTTAGAGTTTATGACCATGTCACTAATGATCCTAGGCAATACCGGAGTTGAATCAATAGCTTGATAAACACTGTAAATTTTCCCCGAACTGATGGATCTCCAAGCTTTATGAAGGATTTAGTAGGTGGAATGTTACGCTATTGGTTGCCATGACCCTTTTTATTCTTCTCCTCTACTTCAAAAAAGAATAAACTTCTTTATTTATAGATACTGTAATAAGCGATGTTGTATGCTTGGTTTTGCTTTGTTTATAGGATTCAAAGTTTAGGTAGGACTCTCTATGTGCTTCACTCTTCCCTTTCTGTGAATGCTATTATGGTATGTCTAGCTATAAATTGTGTCTCTCCACATATAGAATTGATTATAATGGAGGATGATCTCCCTTCCCCAATTTATAAATGGAAGTATGATCCCTCTTCCCCTTTTTACAAATGGGAGGATGATCCAATTTATATGTTATATTCAACTGAGATGGAACAGGGTACATGGATATGGATAGGTGTGTTCACACAATATTCCAAATTTGTCACTGTATCAAAGCTCCCCTTTGTTGGTAGAAGGGATAACACGTTCAGAAAACACATAATAGACAAAAAAGTGTTAAGATTAGGTGTCATCCACCTTGTAAATCCTATGTCATATATTATAGTTCCAACATCCTTGGAAAGTGTCTCCAGGCACTTAGGGTGTATTGGGAAAATATTTTGTAATATTAATTCTCACCATTATTTGTAATATACTCATAAGGGATGATGGGTCCACTAGCAACAGTAAAGGTGAGTTGTGGACATAATTATTCAATATTATTTTCCCCACATGTGGATGCCTAGAATGAGATATTAAAAGATAAAGGAAATGATAAATATGTGACTGTTGGGATTCTTCAAGTGGATGCTTGGATAGAGGCAACAAGTGTCACTTGGTTTTCCATCATTTATTGCATTTAATGTAATGTTTATCTTCTCAAGTTTGGGCACCCAAGTTGGAGGGAATGTATATGAGCCAAAATCAGTGTCCTTTCACATCATGAGGAGGTAATCCAAAGGTTGGGGACTTGATTGGACTTGTTGAGATTGGAAATCTATCAGTTTGGGGAAAATTTGCAGTGTTCATCAAGCTGTTGAGTCAGCTCCCAATATTGTCCAAGATCATTAGTGACATGGTCACAAAGTCTGAAAATCCTTTCAAAAAACGTCTCGCAAAACCCTAATTGACCCAATATGATTCTTTGTCCTTAAAAAAATGTTCGTTCTTCACAATACATTTAAGAAGATACATCAAATCGCAAATTAATTTATGTTGACATGTTTCAAATGCAAAACTCATCAAATTACTCAGCAAGGGTTCTGTACATTCATCGAGCCATATGCTCAGAAGGTAAAATATGTTGGGGAGCAACCAACTAGATTGAAACTTAACTTCTTCCCTGCTTTCCTTAAATTTTATATTAATTTTTTGTAACTCCCTAAATCACTGTGACAATAGATAGGTGGAAATGAAACTCTTGTCTTATGTGAAATTAGAGTTCTATGTGATAGAAAAATGTGCAATGGTCATGTCTAACAAACGCAAACGAGAAACTTCTTGTCCTTGATGAAACAGAAAAAAGTCTTCATATTTTGCATTTATTAACATGGCCATTGCACATTTTCTATTACATAGGACTTCAATTTCACATAGGACAAGAGTTTCACTTTTGCTTATCTATTGTCACTGATTTAGATGAGTCACTTAAATTTAATATAAAATTTAAGACAAACAAGCAAGAAGTTGGATGAGCTTTGCATCTGAAACAAGTCAACATAAATTAATTTGTGACTTGATGTATCTTTTTAAATCTATTGTTAAAAATAAAAATAAACATCTTTTCAGGAAACAAAGAATCATTTTGGGCCAATCAGAGTTTCATGACATTCATTTTGGATCAATCAAGGTTTTTTGAGACATTTTCTAAAGAGATTTTCAAACTTTGTGACCATGTCACTAATGATCTTCGACAATATTAGGAGCTGACTCAGCAACTTGATGAACTCAATAGCTTGATGAACACTATAAATTCGCCTTGATCCAATGGATTTCCAAGTTTTATGACTTGGCTTTAGTGGGTGGAATGTTGCATTGTTGGTTGTCATGACCCTTTTTATTCTGCTCCTCTACTTCAACAAACAAACTTCTTTATTCATAGATAATGTAAAAGCAACATTGTATGCTTGGTTTTGCTTTGTTCATAGGATTCAAAGATCAATAGGACTCTGCGTTCTTCACTCTTCCCTTTCTGTGAATACTATTATCGTATGTTTGACTATAAATTGTGCCTCTCCACGTATGGAATTGATTATAAAGCAGGATGGTCTGCCTTCCCCAATTTATAAATGGGATTATGATCCCACTTCCCCTTTTTATAGATGGGAGGATGATCCAATATTTTATATTATATCTTCAACTAAGATGGAAGAGGGTACAATGGATAGGTGTGTTTACACAATATTCCAAATTACTCACTGCACTAAAACTCTCCATTGTTGATAGAAGGGATAACATGTTCAAAAAATGCAGTATAGACAAAAAAGGATTACTTCTGATGGGTGAAGGAAATAATGTCATGTAGGCTTTCCACCACTCATTTTTTCATGAAGGAAATTGATTTTTTTATCATTTAAATTGAAACTTTTATAAAATTGATTTTTCCTTGAAATAGTTATAAATGACAAACATGGAATTAAATTAATATTGATCTTTGCTTATTGCAGTTCCACAATTGAGTTATGTAATGACAATATTCTCCTAGATTGAATGGGGATTTTACATTACAATGGTTTCTAGAGGAAGCAATGGTTTGAGTAGTGATTGGTAGTTTGTGTATGGATAAAATATATTGAGCCAATAATTTTGTTGAGAAACATTTTTTTTCTTTAAATCATCATTGGAGTGGTTATATTGATTTGGTTGGATGTGATTGAATCCAATGTTTGAGGTGAAATAAATTAGAAACTTATAATTTCTTGAATTTATTTTATTTTGATACAAGGAAAATCCTTCAACTTCAACCTCAATGTTAGTCTATAGAGAGACCCACAAAAGAATGTATATCTCACAACAATGTTCATATCTTTTGTCTCTAATTCACCATATTCGATAGATTATTGTGATACTCAGAGATACAAAAAAATATGCATTTGATTTATCCATGTTTCACCATGTCTAAAAGACTTCTATGATTTGCAAGAGACCCACAATAGTACTCCCATCTTTCATCCCTCTTTCGTTGTGTTTGAGAGATTGATCTCATATGTAAAATCTCACAAAACCTATGCATTTGTTTCCTTCCTGTTTCACCCTATAGAGAAAAGTTGTGATACGCAGAAACACAATAGCATTCATATATTTTATCCCTGTTGTGAGTATGTGGTTGTTTTTTACTCTATAAGCAATTTTGTGGCATTCCTTTGGCCAATTCTCTCTAAAGAAAATTTTCCAATAGTTTGAGTGCCTCACATATGTTGAGAAGAAAAGATAAAAAGGAGAAATGGGCATATCTAATGGCTGCATAAAGTGCTTCATCCCTTGTTCATTGTATTGAATTTAAGGGATAATACATGATAAACTTTATAGACCACGTAACATGGATGGTTGTAGGTGGTGTATAGTCTCATAAATTAATTTATTCCAACATCCTCTCATAAATTAATTAGAATAAATTATTTTAAATATTTCATAATCTAGAAAACAAAGATTCAAATAGAAAGTCTTGTTAGGTATCCATTTACAATCACTTATTCATAAAAAGAATGTTAGTCATTCATAATAACCCCCCTTAGTGACAACCATCAAATATTCATGTGACTTCTCATCAACCTAAAAGACTTCTAAGATATACAAACTTAGTCACATAAAGCTTTAGTGAAAAGATCAACTATTTGATTCTTTGTCCTACAATATTGAAGAAAAATCACTTGAACATGTTGAAGGAGATGTCTGTTGTAATGGTGATAGGAATCTATATATTCTATTCAAACATGAAACATTGAATTCTTGGACAAAAAAAATGACACTTTGATTGTCACAATAAAGTAAAGAAGGCCCTAATTGATATTGTTTAAGCATTGATGGAATATCTTGTTGCTAAGTTATATCTTTAGCTACCTCATTTGTTGTATATTTAGCTTTTGTAGTTAATAAACCAATAGTAGATTTATTCTTATTACACCATGAAATGGGACCAAAACTAAGAGAGAGAACATAACCTATAGTTGATTTTCATTCATCTACACAACTTGCCCAATATAAATTTGAATATTTGACAAGCTATAGATCTCCAGGAGAAGAATAATAAACACCCATAAGAAAAAGAACATAAAAGGAAGAGACATGTTGGGATTACGGTACTATTCTTTTTCCTTTTTTGTTGACCCTTCGGATGCTTCCCCTCCCAAGAGTAATAAACATCTCCTTCATTTGATTTCTACCATTCTTTTGTTTTTGATAGGAGGCATGAGAATCTTCTGCCTCCCACCCAGTGGCCTTCTTCGCACCTTGCATCTTTATCTCCTTTGATTCCTTACCATTGCATGCCTTTAACAAGCTATCAATGTTTTGGGGGAATTAGTTAGCACAATTCCTTCCATGGTGCTACACTGTGCCTCCCTTTTTGCATTAGGGGCCAAAGGACTGCTTTCATTTTTATTACTATCAAATTGAGAGCTATATTTAGTGTCCTCTTCTAATCCTGCATCATATAGGCCATCATTATCCACTGAGATATCATCAGTGGATTGGAAATTAGCATAAGCAAAGCCATCAATTATGTTTTCCCTCCTTGGGAACCAAATATGACTTGCCTTCAATAATCCACTATTGGTATCATGTAGGATACTACCCTACGTAGAGTTTTCAATTTCATTTGTTATTCTTTTGACCATGGATTGTGTTTTGGTCCCGTTTATGTGAAGGCTAACCTTATCATTCCCATTGTTATTCATGGAGCTTACATTATTAATTTTCTCCCTATCATGTTCACAACCTTCTATTATAGACTCCTCATGGGTCGGGAGGTTTTTAGCTTTGTTTCTCTTCTCTTTTTTTGCCTCTTTTATTCTTTGTTTAATTTCACTTATTATGATCTATTGGGCATTTCTTTTTCCCACTATCTCTTTTTCACCACCCACCTTAGAGGGATGTTGGTTAGTTCTGTTCTCCCCAAACTGCTTTGTTTTACTTGGGGTTTCAGTATTATCAGAGGCTTTTTCCCTTTTCAACCCCTCTATCAGTCTTTTGAGTTGATTGGTGAAGCATCAAGAAGGATTTTCTTCCAAAATATTATCATATGTCGAGGGGGTCTCTCCAAGAACCGACCCTCTGAAATGATTGGGGTTCCCATTTGGCCTCCCCGATCTGCTATTCTAGTTAGGAATTCCAATGTTGGTTAGTCCTGTTCTCCCCAAACTGCTTTGTTTTACTTGGGGTTTCAGTATTATTAGAGGCTTTTTCCCTTTTCAACCCCTCTATCAGTCTTTTGAGTTGATTGGTGAAGCATCAAGAAGGATTTTCTTCCAAAATATTATCATATGCCGAGGGGGTCTCTCCAAGAACCGACCCTCTAAAATGATTAGGGTTCCCATTTGGCCTCCATGATTTGCTATTCTAGTTAGGAATTCCATTATTGTTGCTTTCTTTATTGTTTGCAATGTTGCTATTGGACTTCGAAAAGACATATGACAGGGTAGAATGGCCTTTCTTAAGACCATCCCTTGAAGCTTTTGGGTTTCTAGTAAAATTCGCAATATGGTGCGCACATTATCCAAAGATGCAACAACATAGGTGGATATAAATGGGTCTTTGACTAAGGAATTCAAATTGGAAAGGTCTATAAGGCAAGGATGCCCCCTAGCACTAGCCCTGTTTGTTATAGCATATGATGCTCTTTACTACATGCTAAGGGATAATAACATCAATGACAAAGGGGGAGATTTTTGGAAGCTTGAGTTATTTGTGAGTTGTTTGGGTGTTGTCATTGATGTCAAACCCTTGTATGAAGAGAGTGTTGGAATGCTACTAGTGTTGATGATATCAACCCCTAGCATTGGAGTTGTTGGAAACCTGGAGTTGTTGGTATTGATGTCAACACAATGTTGTCGGTGTTGTCATTAATGTCCTACTTCAATATAGTTGTCGAAGTTGTGTTTGATTAGATTGTCAGTCGCATGGATGTATTGTGGTTAATAAGAAGCGTTGAAAATGTTGTAGATGTGTTGTAGAGATGTTAGTAGTGTTGCTGATAAAGTTGATTCACTTGGTTTCTAAGTTCTTTTGAGAAAATTTGAATAAAAGAGAGTTCAGTGTTCTGCTCCAGATTTCTTCATGGTTGAAGATATGCCTACATGGTTTGGATATGATGATTATAGGTGTTCAGAGGTTCTACATCCAAAGTTTCAGCTTTTACATCATATTGCAATGGAAGATGTGTTTGACAATATGTCTGTCTAGTGAATTAGGGTGTCTAGGAGAAATGAGATTGCTCCGCATTTCTTCACAACGAAGGTTCTTGTCTTGCAGATCTAGGAGTGTGCTTATATTATTTGTATCTACCTTTCCTTGAAGTTTCAGGTGTTGTGGTGTTCCACAAGGTTGTTTGGTGTGTTGGATGTCTGTGCCACTGTGTCTAGTTGCACAAAATCAAGGTATTCTTAAGTTTCAAGTGGTTGCAACAGTACTGGCGAATATTCTGATGATTTGGAATATTTTGAGATATTTTGGAATGTTGTTATATGGTCCACGAGATGTTTTCAAATCTGGAGAGGCATGTTTGTGGTTGCTTGTTAGTGTCAGTGCAAGTTTGGTCGACTTAGCATGCTAATGTTAATTGCGAAGGATGATTGTTGTTTGTGGAAGTGTTGAGAAGCGTGTCGATGTAGATTTGGGTCCCGATTAAGTTGTGGCATAGTCTACCTTCACTTCTTTACACTATAGAAGTGTTTGGTGCCAACCTATTTGATGTTGCACAGTTGAGGTGAATACATTTCCTTAAGGCTAGCCTAATTAAGATTGTTTTAGGTTGCAGATGGTATAAATATAAGGCGAGTTGTATTGATTAAGCAAAGAGCGTGTGTGATGTGAAAGATACATAAGTGATCAAATGTGGTAATCTGAGTGCGAGCTTTAATGCTTGACTCCCAGATGCAATGAGCAAAAGGTGTCTACATTTAGTTTGTTGAATGAGTTGTTTGTGCTTCAGTGGAATTCTACTTTCGAAATAAGAGAGATGCATTGTTAGCAGCTCAAATTGGCAGTTAGCCACCCGTTCTATCTTCTAGACAATGAGTCCTTCGATAGTGAATTGTTCTTTCTTTTAGGCAGTGATCCCTCTGACAATGAGCCTATTGTATTCGGTGTTGCTATTACTTTATATTGTGATCTAATCCTCACTATGGTTTTTCCCTTCTTATGTTTTCCACATAAATCTGGGGTTTATGTGTTTGCATTACTGTTTCATATGTTTACATTTTGCTAATGCAAGATAAGGGTTTAATGGTTGTAAAGAGTTTAAAAAGATATTGAGGGTTTGAATGTTTTAAGTATACAACTAATTCAACCCCCTCTCAGTTGTCTTGTGCATTTAACATTGCATCCCGTCAAAATTGATTTTGATCCATCCTTCCTCGATGGAATCCATTTTATGTCTTTTTGAACAACCTTGGGAAGATTTACCTCCCCAACTCCATAAGCGAGCAACCGGGGGGTGGGGGGGCTTGTAAGATTATTATTGAAACTAGGAATGAACTATGAATATTTGTATTAGGCCTTTTGTTAACACAAAAATGGCAAAAGAAAAGATTGTAGCTTATGAGGCTTATTTCCCTACGGATGTTATAGATAAGTCTAAAATTGTGAACAAAATGTATGGAACAATCTATATGACCAAATTGCTTCAAGTAATTTTTAAGTGTGACTTAATTTTTATTTTTTGTTGAAATAGATTTTAATTTTGCAACCATATGTACTTTATTTTGAGCGTCATCATATTTTGACATTATTTTTTTTATTTTTTAAATGATTTAGTCTAAATTTGTCCCCTATAATGTGATGTTGCTTTAGGGTGTGGAGCTATAATTTGGTGTTTGAAGCAAGTGAAAGAGTGAACAACCCCATCCATGGAAGTCTCAGTGTAGTCCATCAACAAGAGAAGAAAATGGGCCAATTGGAGCCTTAGATGGCAGCAAGGCAACAAGAGCTCACTAATAACCTCGAATTTTTTTGCCAAATTAGAGGTGATGCGTGTCCCACTAATACAATTGAACATGCCATGAATGGGGTTAGGCATTTATTGGATGGTATCAATCCAATCGAACAAAGTATTGCAACAAAGTATTATCCAACAAACACCTAACCTCATACATGGCATCCTCAGTTGTATTAGTGAGATACGCATCACCTCCATTTTGATGGCAAAATACAAGGTTATCAGTGGATTCTTCTTGCCTTGCCGCCAATTGAGACTCCAACTCACCTATTTTCTTATACCATTGATGGACTACATCAAGACTTCCATGGATGAGGTTGTTCAATCTTTCACTTGCTTCAAACACCAAACTATTTGTTGCATCTACTCTTTTCTCAAGCTCCATACCCTAAAGAAACATTATAGGTTACAAATTTACTTCTAATCAATTAGGAAAGGAAACAAATTGTAGTCAAAAGATAATGGCACTCAAAATAAAGTATGTACAGTTATAAAATTAAAATCCATTCCAACAAAAAATAAAAATTGGGACATGATTAAAAATTACTTGAACAAGCTTGGTCACATAAATGGTTCCATACACTTTGTGCACAATTTTTAGCTTATCTATAGCATTTGTAGGGAAATAACGAGCCAAAGACATTCTAAACATTTCCTATGGTGGAATTTTCAAGCCGTGCAAGGTACAATCTTATAACTCAAAACTAAATTGTCCACTTGTTGTGTATGTGTCAAAGAGGTTCAATTAGAATCAATAAGTAAATGTAGATCTATCCCTCAGATCCAATTAGTTGTCAAGAGTCCATTTATATGTCAATTTTATTTTTAGTATGTTGTTAAGCATGTAAGAAGTTGCTTGAGTCTACAACAAATATATATTTGTAATATGTTGTTGAATATTTAATATAGCAACCTTCTTTGTTCTGGTTCTTTTTATCTCTATTTTTAATAATTTGTGTTAACAAAAGGCCTTATACAAATATTCACAATGCACTTTTAATTTCATTGACAAGTCATTATGTCTAAGTAGATGTCAAATGTAGGATTGACATAGCTTTCAATAGTCTACAATCAACAAAGTCCATCCCATCATTTTTAGGAATTCTTGATATAGTTTTCAATAGTCTACAATCAACAAAGTAAATGTTGTTATGATCACAATAGTTGTTTTCCAAGCAATTCTAACTCTACCAAAAGAAGATGACTAGACAACAAAGTTTATAATATTTGTGCTATGTGACATGTTGGCATTGTGCAATTCAATATCAACATCAATTGTGCTCATTTATGCAATTTATGGCAAACAAAAAGACTACCTCCTTCTAAAGACCATTGTAGAACGATAGTGGATAGAATCAATATTGCTAATCATAGATTTTTATATGGCCATTTGTATTTCCATTGAATCCATGTATCAATGGGTGGAAGGAGTTGTGTGGTGGATGGTATTAACTATGACTAAAGCCGTATGGGTGAAGACTCTTTGTTCCAAAAATTACATCTTCAATGAAGATTGGAGTAATACCCAAGGCTTTGTCATAGTTGGGTTTTTCTCAATGTCTCCTATGTTTCTCCCGTATGCTCAGCTGATAGCAATGATTTGGCTTGTGTTTTTGTTTGTGATGTTGGTGGTCGCAACATCTACAAGCATTTATGTTTAGATATGGCATCTATTTCAATCTCTGATACCACTTATTAGGAAATTATGCACAATACCCACAACCTTAATTGATTTCCTACATAACTCCACAAGAGAAAAGCATGCATACAAGTAACCATAATGTGTAGATCAAATAGACAAACCACAAGATAACACAAGATATACCTTGCGAAAACCCTCAAGAGGGAAAAGCCCAACCTCCCAAAGCATCCATACTCCATTTATTATTTAGCAATAAAATAATACATGCACTTATAGAGTTACAATGAACAAGTTTCTTAAGCATCAAGCCTCTCCAATGCATCTTTTGTGTTTGAGCATGAAACCACACATCCCATGTCATTCTTCACATATGCGCTCCTCAAAAAGACTCAATAATGACAAATCACTCACCCTGCCAACCTTAACCACTAAATATGTACTTGATTTTAGAGATACAAGCTCACACAAATACAACCAAGTGGTAAGATAAAACCATGTGAACAGAAAACCATTGGCCCCTCATTGATTGGGGACTAAGTTTTCACTTTATTTAATTATTTCCCCAATATTAAACTATTAACTCATGCCTCCCGCTCATTAAATAATAAACCAATATTACAATACAACTTTAGAAGTGGTCTCCAAATAATTACCTAGTGTGGCTAAACACAACACTAAGGTGCGCCACTAGTAAATAATTATTTAATTACAAACATAACAATATAACATTTTATGCAATGGTATACAACACCATATCATAACACATTATTTTTGGCCTCAACAAATGCAACCCATTCGACCTCATGAATATTTGATCCTTTTATCATATCAAATATTCAAATCTAGTTATGTAGCTCAATTATCCCTTACCAATATCCCATCTAAGTCTCCTTATTCTTGAGTAGCTACAATAGTTGTTTCTCCTACTCCACGAGTAGCAAATGAACCTTAGCCCAAACCAATTATTCTTCCTCAACTTTGACCAAGGGTTAATTCTTAGTATTTTAAATTATCAATATCTAATTGGTGACCAAGAGTTGAAATAGATGTCATAGAAACATAGATGTTTGTGGATGTTGCAACCACCAACATCACAAATGATAACATAAGCCAAATCATTGCTATCAGTTGAGCATAAGGCAAAAACATGAGACACTGAGCAAAAGCCAACTATGACAAAGCCTTGGGTATTACGCCAATCTTTGCTTAAGATGTAATTTTTGGAACAAATAATCCTTACCCATACGACTACCATCACACCTAACACCATCCACCACACAAACTCCTTCCACCCTAAGTTGTAAAATGTGAAGATGACAATACCAATGCTATCCATAATCCTCTTACGGTGGTCTTCACAAGGAGAGAGTCTTCTTGTTTGCCATAAATTGCATAAATGAGCATAATTGATGTTGCTATTGAATTTCACAACACCAATGCATCGCATAGCACAAATATTATGAACTTTGATGTTTGGTCATCTTCTTTTGGCAGAATCAGCACTACTTGAAAAATAACTATGTTGATCATAATAGCATCTACTAGAAGCCAAATTGTTTTAGTAAATGTTGTTCTAATCTCCATAGTTGCTTTCCAAGCAATTCTACTCTACCAAAAGAAGATGACTAGACAACAAAGTTCATAATATTTTTGCTATGTGACACGTTGGTGTTGTGCAATTCAATAGCAATAGCTATTGTACTCATTTATGCAATTTATGGCAAACAAAAAGACTCCCTCCTTGTGAAGACCGTCGTAAAAGGGTTGTGGATAGCATTCGTACTGCTAATCGTAGCATTTTATATGGTCATTTGCATTTTCGTCAAATCCATGTATCAATGGGTGGAAAGAGTTGGGTGGTGGATGGGGTTAGGTGTGAGTGTAGTTGTATGGGTAAAGATTATTCATTCCAAAAATTACATCTTCAGTGAAGACTAAAGTAATACCCAAGGCTTTGTCATAGCTTTTGCTCAATGTCTTGTGTTTTCATCTTTTGCTCAACTGATACCAATGATCTATCTTATGTTATCATTTGTGATGTTGGTGGCCACAACATCTACCAACATTTATGTTTTCATGGCATCTATTTCAACTCTTGGTCACCAATCATACTGCATATGCTTTTGATAAAATTGCACCATTATTTACTTTTGCATCATCAACACCAAAAAGGTTGCCCTGCCCTGTATTTATTAATCATCACGAACTCGATGTGAAAGGGTTGGGATACTTCTTGCTCGAAGCACTTCAAAAAGCAATGAGAAATGCTTCTCTTCATGCAATAATTTTCTCTCCCGACTATGCACAATTGCCCTAGTGTCTTGTGGATGTATCCTTTATTCTCAAAACTGACACATCTATAAGGCAAGTCACTAAACTTTTTGTCTAATCATTTTTGCATGAGTTTAATTCGGAGTTATGCTATTTGAAGCATATGATGGAATTACTAACATTTAAAAAAAAAATGATTTTTTTTTAAAAATTAGTGCTGAAAAAAGTGATTGACTATTACTAATGATTGGCTTCCTTTACTACTATATGTTGCTCAAGATAAGATTATTTTATTCTCATCTTTGCCAAAATATTATATTTTAATCTCTTGTAATTAATTGTCAATCAAAAATCATATCAAATTGCACCAATGTATGGTGATCTGCCAACTATTTTCCTCTTCTTGGAAGGTATTTTCAGGTTTAGATCATATTGAGTTAATCTAAAGAAGATAATCTATCTCATTGGTGATCTCTCCAACTATTTGTTGCTTATTTGTCTTTATTTTTGGGCAATATAGAGTTATATTTTAATCTTTAAGATCTAATCAACTTTGATTGAATGGGAAAGGAAGCTCCATATCACATTGTCGAATGTGGACGTACATGCCAACTCCCTTTCACCCAATGTTCTATGTAAATGTAGGAAATGTCAAAATATCTAACAGAAAGGCAAATAATGAAGATTTTGAAACCCACTACATTCAATTAAACTAGATCTTTTAAACCAATAAAATCTTCACTTAATAATACTTAAATAATTACTTACAACATATATTTTACAGTACAAATAATTTAAAGCTATAATCCTAGCAACATATAGTATTCAATAGAATAAATATACCTACAACACTCCTCATAACTGAATGATTCACTTTTCCTCATTCAATACAAATTACTTTGTAAACAATAAGAGATACTTTTTAAGTCAGTAAATTAAATAAACAATAATAAAAAGCTAAGAAAAGCAAAGAAATACTATTAAAAGAATTTCTTAACATGCAAATAAACATGCATTTCATGTGCAACTTTAAAATTGCTAAAAAAAGGTATTGAAACTACTCTTTTAACTAGTAGTTGCACCCCACACGTCGATAAGAAAAGATTTGTAAGTTAATATGTTTGAAAGTATAATTTTATTTGTGCATAAAAGATACATTATTCCTATTTTCTATTTTCCATATGCAAATATATTTAAAGTATGTTTACTATTATTTTTTAGATTACATTAATAATGTTGAGAATAATATGCTTGAAGGTGCTATTTGGAATATGCTGGTATACATATTTTTATGATAAGTTGAAGGAATGTTCTATAACAACTTTAATTTGGTTTTGAATAGGAAGTTGATAAGATGTACATAACAAATGAGGATGACTAGTTCTATAACCATCTTAAATAGAAGGATTTCTTCTTTGAAAGGATGTTTTAGGCAAGATCAGGTGGAAAAGGCCCAATAGGAATCACCTTCCTTATGGGTCTCTCGAAATAGTATTAAATTTCCTTCAATGTCTAAGCATGACCTAACCATAATAAACAAACATTAATGTACTTGATTTAAAGATGCATGGTAGGTTTGAGATCTATTTGTTATTGTCTTTCAAAATATTGATAAGATATTGCACTTCAAAGGTCCATCAAACAACTTTAGTAGATGGGAAATTCGAGTTGCACGTGACATGATTGATCAATAGTGAAGCCCATAAATATGGAATTTTGAGGTCTCAATATTTTATGCAAGAAATTATAGTGGAATACCAAAGAATTATGTTAGTACTAAATAAATTTTCTAACCACCTCAAATTTTATCCAACTTGAGGCATCTAATTATCTCCAAACCTTGAATGTTTACCAAGCCATGATGAATACCTTTATGCTCCCCTTTTTTATACACTCGTGCAATTCTCTTTGGTATTTGATAGATGCAATTCAAAACATTTCACAAATTCCTAATGTTTGAAGGAATTATACTAAAAAAAATCTTATCAATTTAGGAGAATTCTCTTTCTTCCAACTTTAAGTGGAACCAAATGCCCTTGAGAGAAACATTTTGCATTCTTAAACATAATATGATATAAAAACATATCTATATTATTTAAAGGATTGAACCTCTAACCTAGATATGTTCATATATGAAAAAAACATGTGAATGGCTTTATTCAATAAATGACTCTAAAGATATACATAAAATAAAATTGATCACAACTTGAACTTTCATCTAAGATTTGATGTAAGGATTGATTTTTTGGAAGTAATAACATCATCAACATTAGCATGGTAGAATGCATTATGAACAAAAAGTACATGTGCACTAATAAAAAATGATGATTTTAGAAACATTTATTAATGTAATGGTCTTGTTTGTTGAACACCCAATGTTCTTAAGAGTGTTTGGCTTAACTAGTTCCAAGGAAATTTCATTCTATAAAATTTCACTTAATTTCATATTCTTGATATTAAATGATTCATATGTCTATCCATAATTCTCGTGATATCACATTATTTATTATTGTGTGCGGCACCTTATGTAGTGCATGTATATTCAATATATATCCAATAAAAGGGGGCAATTCTTCCCATGTATTTTCAATATATATCCAATAAAAGGGGTCATTCTTCCCAACTCATATACTAACATAATCATATTGAACCCATTGCCCTCTATAGAAAATTTTATACGTCTTGGTTACAATTATATAAAAAAAGAAAACTTATATCACCCAAGACAAACATATATGAATTAATATACCACTCAAAATAAATAGATATTTGAGATTCTAAGTTTTTGATAAGGTAAGCAGCATTTACAGGGTGTTGTACCCTTTACACGGAGGGCCCTCAGGGCCAAAAAGGAGCTAGTTCAAAAGAGGACATGAACTAGAAGAGCTACAAACAGAAGCCACAAGGCTCGATAGAACAGGCCAAACAGGCCACACACATAACAGTATCAGAACACGAACAATCGACAGACATCATGTCGGAAGAAGTACTAGAACTAGACAACCCTAGAATCTGGGGGGGTAGGGCTAACTCCCAAAACTCGAGGTTGTGGTTTGGGGAGTCCCTTCTTTTTTTTCTGCACAATAGACCAGGAAGGCTCAGAGCCAAAGTCAACTGAGCGAGGCAAGATGAGCAGTTCATCCACAACCACAATGGACAGAGAGCCACCACTCAGCGAAACTGGTAGCGCAGAAGAGAAGATGGGAACATTCGGGAGATCAGCAACAGTGTTTAGCGAGGGGCAGGCAATATCAGACAGCGTAGCAACAACAGACCAGGGCACTGGATCCACAAAAGAAGAATCTGGGGAGCCACAACCACCAAGGAAGAGTCCTCCTTAGAGGGATCCTCTGAAGGGGGAGAGCCCACCGTGAGATGGTCTAAGAGAGCATCCATCCACCAAGTAGCAGTGCCTTTGCGGTGAGCAATGGGGCAACTAGAGGCCAAATGACCAACAAAGAAACAACGCCTACACCAAAAAGGGAACCCCTCATAGTCCAAAAGTTGTTTCCAAGGTCTATCCTCCACCATCAAGACCACATCACCATGGATAGGCTTGGAGATGTCCAAATTGATTAAAATGCGAGCCACCGTAGTATGCCCAAGATCCCGAGACATAGAATCCACCTTCAAAAAGCTGCCAATGGCATTGCCAATGGCTTCAAAACAAGAATCCTCCCAAAACTGAAGAGGGAGATTCAACAAACGAACCCAAACTGGTCTGATATTTAGTGGCTCTGTAAGAGGGTTGAACAAGCATGTCCAAGGCTGAATGAATAGTGAATGGACACCCCACATCCACACCTGGTCAAGCACTCGATCACAATCCTTAGGTAAAGTAAATGTTGCAAAGAGAAAACCTCTAGCACTGGGATAGAGGTCAATATGTCCAATAACAATAGGTTTCAAGGCAAGGGAAACCCACTCATGGAGATCCGGGAGGGACGACCACAAGTCGTTGAACCTACAGACCACACCCTGGTGCATATAAAAATCCTCATTATCAGCTACCTTAGGCCCACAAACCACCACAGGGGAGGCATAGGCACAGGGCAAAGGACGAACCCTAGCCTAAGTAGAAGGAAGTTGGGCACAAGCAACATCGAAAAAGGATTTCCATTTATGAGGAGGAATAGGGTCCCCAACCCCACAACCCCGCACAACACCAACAAACACTCCAAGCAGAGGGTTCAGAGGAGGAACAATGCCAAAATCCTCCCATAAGGAAGGGATATCACATGAAACGACAGTAGCAAGGGGATTAACTTGTTTACTCCCTCCCAACTTCACTCCAACCTGTGCATCAAACCGCCCAACAAGCCTGTCAGTGAGCAGAGGAGCCCCTACCGAAGGAGAGTCATCCTCCAGCGCAATCCTGCCCAAATTGACCTGCATAGCATTCAAAATTATTGCTCATTGGGCATCGCTTTCACTTCCGCACCCGCACATCGCTTTTGCTTTGTGTCTCTTTCTCTATTTGAGATTCTAAGTCAATTTTGTGGTGAAAAACATTTATACACAAGTATGAGATCTATTTTGAGATAAATTTGTACCTAAAACAATATATATAAATTTCTAGGAGAAATATTACCAACACAAAGTCAAAGATAAAATCATCTAGAACACATAAATATTTTCAAAAAAAACTAAATTTGACATAAATTTTTCCCTCAAGTGGAGACATATATGGTTTGACCTAAATTTGCAAATGTAGTATCCAATAAACTTACAATTCATGTCATAGATTTGTTGATTTCCTTCATTTTGATCTAGGGGTAAAGCTTGGAACTTTTTCAATTAATGTTCCTTTCTCTATGACTTTTGGAGGTAAATTTTGACTGAAAGATTTGATCCATCAACCTCTCAATGTTTCCCATTTCCCATTTCCCATTGAATTCGTAGATTTGAAACCCCAAATTAACTAACTTGAATCTTAAAGAAAAATTCCTATAATGCCACAGGCATTATTTCTCCAAGTCTTCTACGACACTAACTATTTCTCTAAGTCTTCTATGGCACTATTAGAATAATATCCCCACCCATGGCACGAGGATTCAAAAACAATTATACTAGCACTTGTAGTTGCGGGAGCTGCAAGGAATACACCTATAGTATTATATAATTATAGAACTTTAATGGTCCTATATCCTCCCAGGAGCTGATGAATTCTATTGGATTACCTCTAAAATCTTCTAATCTCTCCCTATTTGTGAGATACTATATAAAACTTTAAGCAAGGTATATTTTCTCTACTAAGATAAATTAGTAAACACCTAGGTTCAATGGACGTCACTAGCAAGTTTTCAAAAATAATTTTAATATTCTACATCACTCATAAATTTGTTAATATTATTGGTATATTGATAATTTATATGTGAACAGATATAATACTTAACTGCTCACAGATTGTGCATATAAAATAATATTCATAAACCATAAAAAAAATGGGATCATAGGAGAGAGGCAATAGTCAGGAGGCATTATGTAAACAATATGGAAATCTTGCAATCATTGTTTCACAATTCTGCAAGTCTTGCCCTTTCTCTCAATCTCAGGCTTAGCAAGACTTCTTGAGACAAAGTTTGCAAAAATCATCACAGCTCATATGCTCCTACAAACCCATTATTATCTGCATATTATCATCACAAAGGTACTAAAGCCCAAGCATTCAGTATGTCCTCTGCACTTACACTGCCATCTTTGTTGTTGTCCAAGGTATGAAATATTCTAACAAGGTCCTCTCTTTGGATACTAGTCTGGATGTTTTCATTATCAGAATCACTGTAGTTCTCATTGTTCACAATAACAGAAGA
Source organism: Sequoia sempervirens (assembly GCA_007258455.2). Taxonomy (NCBI): domain Eukaryota; kingdom Viridiplantae; phylum Streptophyta; class Pinopsida; order Cupressales; family Cupressaceae; genus Sequoia; species Sequoia sempervirens. The sequence goes on along the minus strand of VDFB02353493.1, from coordinate 166,513,772 downwards.
TGGACACTGGCCATCTAGAAGGATTTGTCAATATTTTTCACTGCTAAAGCCAAGAAACTCTATTTTCATCATCTGGCTTGCAAAAACACGAATCAAAGCATGGTGGAATTGCAACAGGCAACATATGACTGAGAAGAGAATGCTTTCCAAACCTATAGACTTGAAAGAAGCATGAAGATCTAATGACTATGTTATAATTGCTTCAACTCCCATGAGTCCAAATTTAATCCAAATGATAGTGACTTGTGACCTTAGTCAATGCCTCTACAGAATGATTTTTTGAGAAAACATTCATTTCTGGACAATAGCAAACTAAGGATAGAAGGTTGCATCTCTATACACAATGATCGTCTATTTTCTAGGGAGTTGTAGACAACATTTTATTTTAGAGTTATTTTGTGTCCACACATTGAAAAATAGCATAATTAGTGTTTCAAAAGAAGATAAACATAATGTATTATAAGGAGGTTAGAAACATTTTAATGCAATCCCGATACTCTTATATTAAATATACCTTAATTGTTAGATTCACAACAATAATTTTCTAGCGAGTAAGAACGTTTATCCATCATACTTACTGATTAGCACTCTTCAAGCCTAATAGGACCTTATAGCAAAATCCCAATTCACCTTGCAATACCAAGCTAGCAATACTTTCATCAATATACAAAGTTTACATGGATACTCAATCAAAATAAAAAATAGATATATGTAGCCAAACAAAGGAAATATGGAGGATGCTATGATCTGGCTTAGGAAGTCAATATCGAGGTTTTGATTGAGGAACTTCACAGTTGTTACAAATTCATCTAGTTAGTAAGCAAAATTAACCAGACTAGTAGAAAAGTGTTCATTAATTATATGAGTGCATAAAATAGAGACCACATAAACTCTTAGTTTACAAGGGCTCACGGTAGCCACTCGTATCACAAAATGTGATTAATAATATTAAAGCACACAATTCTCACTCCAATCAAATCATATGACAAGCTTGCTGCAAAAAGATCTTCTAGAATCATAGAAGGGCTCCTAGGTGAATGAATACAGGTACAAATCTTAGTTTTCTCATCAACAATAACGTATGTGAATGATGAATTTCCAGTTGCAACACCTCACTTTTTGGACAATGAATCACTCCCAAAAGTGGCTCCAATCTATCCCTACCTAATTCTCAGATACTCTCCTACTCGTCTCTTTTCCTCCAAAATAGTGCGTGTAAAATTCCTCTAACCCTTATGCCTTTGTGGACGTACATAGTCCACTCCAAAAGCTCCCATTCAGTGTGGGTAGGGAGGATATTGGCAATGGTTGTGGAATCGGACTTTACACTTGCCAATTGCATTTTCTTGGAAGTTTCTAAAGCCTTTTCAACAAATCGATATTGGGCATAACCTACGCTCATGGTATTCAATGAGAACACCTTTCTTCTTATAGATCTCCTCACACCTTTGTGCCTCCTCCATGCTTTCATATTTTTGTGTTAATGTTTGACAGGGCAATCACAATTACACTTGTCTTGTTTCCTTCTGGCACACACTTGATGTAAATAGTAAATTCAACCGAATAAATATACAAAAGACTGAGAGCTCAGCGGCGAGAACAAAATATATGTATTGTATTATTAGCTAGCTTATGAGTGAAAGCTTACATTATACCTAAACCTATTCTTATGTGTCCTTGTTGATAATGGAGCTTGTTATGAACTTAATAGAGGCCATGTCCTCTATGTTTGTGAAACTTGATTGGATTCTTGGGAGAATTTTCTTTGATGAAATCGTAGACTGTAAAAGAAGTTAAATCCTATTAACAATGAACAAGCATATCCTATCAGGATCTCTAAAAGAGTCAGCATTACAATCGTAACTACAATTTTGATAAAGAAAAAAAATGATTTCATTTGAAAAAGAATTAGTAAGAGTTGATAGTAGATAGTTGATTGTTATTAGACACACTCTACATAAATAGTAAATTCAACAAAATAAATATAGAAAAGAATGAGAAGCATTGATATACTGAAATGTCAAAGGTGTATAGGGATCTGTCATAACAACAAATGCATATCAAATTCAGTAATATACACATAATGATCTC
>VDFB02353493.1:166492872-166511581 GCA_007258455.2 Sequoia sempervirens | reverse complement strand
AAAAAATCAATTTCCTTCATGAAAAAATGAGTGGTGGAAAGCCTACATGACAGTATTTCCTTCACCCATCAGAAGTAATCCTTTTTTGTCTATATTGCATTTTTTGAACATGTTATCCCTTCTATCAACAATGGAAAGTTTCAGTGCAATGAGTAATTTGGAATATTGTGTGAACACACCTATCCATTGTACCCTCTTCCATCTTAGTTGAAGATAGAATATAAAATATTGGATCATCCTCCCATTTATAAAAAGGGGAAGTGGGATCATAATCCCATTTATAAATTGGGGAAGGCAGATCATCCTGCTTTATAATCAGTTCCATACGTGGAGAGGCACAATTTATAGTCAAACATACGATAACAGTATTCACAGAAAGGGAAGAGTGAAGAACGCAGAGTCCTATTGATCTTTGAATCCTATGAACAAAGCAAAACCGAGCATACAATGTTGCTTTTACATTATCTATGAATAAAGAAGTTTGTTTGTTGAAGTAGAGGAGCAGAATAAAAAGGGTCATGACAACGAACAATGCAACACCCACTAAATCCAAGTCATAAAACTTGGAAATCCATTGGATCAAGGCAAATTTATAGTGTTCATCAAGCTATTGAGTTCATCAAGTTGCTGAGTCAGCTCCTAATATTGTCGAAGATCATTAGTGACATGGTCACAAAGTTTGAAAATCTCTTTAGAAAATGTCTCAAAAAACCTTGATTGATCCAAAATGAATGTCATGAAACTCTGATTGGCCCAAAATGATTCTTTGTTTCCTGAAAAGATGTTTATTTTTATTTTTAACAATAGATTTAAAAAGATACATCAAGTCACAAATTAATTTATGTTGACTTGTTTCAAATGCAAAGCTCATCCAACTTCTTGCCTGTTTGTCTTAAATTTTATATTAAATTTAAGTGACTCATCTAAATCAGTGACAATAGATAAGCAAAAGTGAAACTCTTGTCCTACGTGCAATTGAAGTCCTATGTAATAGAAAATGTGCAATGGCCATGTTAATAAATGCAAAATATGAAGACTTTTTTCTGTTTCATCAAGGACAAGAAGTTTCTCGTTTGCGTTTGTTAGACATGACCATTGCACATTTTTCTATCACATAGAACTCTAATTTCGCATAAGACAAGAGTTTCATTTCCACCTATCTATTGTCATAGTGATTTAGGGAGTTACAAAAAATTAATATAAAATTTAAGGAAAGCAGGGAAGAAGTTAAGTTTCAATCTAGTTGGTTGCTCCCCAACATATTTTACCTTCTGAGGATATGGCTCGATGAATGTACAGAACCCTTGCTGAGTAATTTGATGAGTTTTGCATTTGAAACATGTCAACATAAATTAATTTGCGATTTGATGTATCTTTTTAAATGTATTGTGAAGAATGAACATCTTTTTAAGGACAAAGAATCATATTGGGTCAATTAGGGTTTTGCGAGACGTTTTTCGAAAGGATTTTCAGACTTTGTGACCATGTCACTAATGATCTTGGACAATATTGGGAGTTGACTCAACAACTTGATGAACACTGCAAATTTGCCCCAAACTGATAGATTTCCAATCTCAACAAGTCCAATCAAGTCCCCAACCTTTGGATTACCTCCTCATGATGTGAAAGGACATCGATTTTTGCTCATATACATTCCCTCCAACTTGGGTACCCAAACTTGAGAAGATAAACATTACATTAAATGCAATAAATGATGGAAAACCAAGTGACACTTGTTGCCTCTATCCAAGCATCCACTTGAAGAATCCCAACAGTCACATATTTATCATTTCCTTTATCTTTTATTATCTCATTCTAGGCATCCACATGTGGGGAAAATAATATTGAATAATTATGTCCACAACTCACCTTTATTGTTGCTAGTGGACCCATCACCCCTTATGAGTATATTATAAATAATGGTGAGAATTAATATTACAAATAATGGTGAGAATTAATATTACAAAATATTTTCCCAATACACCCTAAGTGCCTGGAGACACTTTCCAAGGATGTTGGAACTATAATATATGACATAGGATTTACAAGGTGGATGACACCTAATCTTAACACTTTCTTGTCTATTATGTGTTTTTTGAACGTGTTATCCCTTCTACCAACAAAGGGGAGCTTTGATACGGTGACAAATTTGGAATATTGTGTGAACACACCTATCCATATCCATGTACCCTGTTCCATCTCAGTTGAAGATAACATATAAATTGGATCATCCTCCCATTTGTGAAAAGGGGAAGAGGGATCATACTTCCATTTATAAATTGGGGAAGGGAGATCATCCTCCATTATAATCAATTCTATATGTGGAGAGACACAATTTATAGCCAGACATACCATAATAGCATTCACAGAAAGGGAAGAGTGAAGCACATAGAGAGTCCTACCTAAACTTTGAATCCTATAAACAAAGCAAAACCAAGCATACAACATCACTTATTACAGTATCTATAAATAAAGAAGTTCATTCTTTTTTGAAGTAGAGGAGAAGAATAAAAAGGGTCATGGCAACCAATAGCGTAACATTCCACCTACTAAATCCTTCATAAAGCTTGGAGATCCATCAGTTCGGGGAAAATTTACAGTGTTTATCAAACTATTGATTCAACTCCTGGTATTGCCTAGGATCATTAGTGACATGGTCATAAACTCTAAAAATCCTTTTAGAAAATGTCTCACGAATATCTTGATTGACCCAAAATGATTCTTTGTTCCTTGAAAAGATGTCCATTCTTAATTTTCACAATCTAGATTTAAGAAGATACATCAAGTTGCAAACTAATTTATATTGACATGTTTTAGATGCAAAACTCATCAAATTACTCAGTAGGGGTTTTGTATCTTCATCGAGCCATATCCTCAGAAGGTAAAATATGCTTGGGGAGCAACCATCTAGGTTGAAACCCAACTTCTTGCTTGCCTTAAATTTTATATTAAATTTAAGTGACTCCTCTAAATTAGCGACAATAGATGGGAAAAAGTGAAACTCTTGTACTACGTGAAACTGGAGTCCTATGTGATAGAAAATGTGCAATGGCCATGTTAATAAATGCAAAAGATGAAGAATTTTTTTTTGTTTCATCAAAGATAAGAAGTTTCTCTTTTGCGTTTGTTAAACATGACCATTGCACATGTTTCTATTACATAGAATTCTAATTTCGCGTAGGACAGGAGTTTCACTTCTACCTATCTATTGTCACAATGATTTAGAAGAGTTACAAAAATTTAATATAAAATTTAAGGCAAAGTAGAGAAGAAGTTAAGTTTCAACTGAGTTGGTTGCTCCCGAACATATTTTATCCTTTATGGATATGGCTCGATGAATACACAAAACCCTTGTTGAGTAATTTGATGAGTTTTGCATTTGAAATAGGTTAACATAAATTAATTTTTGATTTGATCTTCTTAAACGTATTGTGAAGAATGAACATCTCTTTAGGGACAAAGAATCATATTGTGTCAATCAGGATTTCATGAGACATTTTCTGAAAGGATTTTAAGACTTTGTGACTATGCCACTAATGATCCTAGACAATATTGGGAGTTGATTCAGCAACTTGATGAACACTGTAAATTTGCCCCGAACTGATGGATTTTTCAATCTCGACAAGTCCAATCAAGTCTCCAACCTTTGGATTACCTCCTCAAAATGTGAAAGGACAACAATTTTGGCTCCAATAATTTCCCTCCAACTTGGGCGACAAAACTTGAGAAGATAAACATTACATTAAATGCAATAAATGATAAAAAAGCAAGTGACACCTGTTGCCTCTATCTAAGCATCCACTTGGAGAATCCCAACAATAACTTATTTAGCATTTCCTTTATCTTTTATTATCTCATTCTAGGCTTCCACATGTTGGGAAAATAATATTGAATAATTATTTCCACAACCCACCTTTACCACTGCTAGTGGACCCATCATCCCTTATGAGTAGGCTCAAGCACTGCAGATCACATGCCTTTGAATCATTTTTTCCACACCCTATAAGAGGAATGTAGCTTTCTAAAAAAATTGAGCTAATCAACCATATGTAAGTGAGGAGACAACCAAGAATAATCTTCGGGGGGTTTGTAACTCCTAAAGGGAGTATTTGGAAACCATTTTTGGTCCGTCCACCAAGGTTTGAAGCAAGACACACCCAACTTATGAAGTGATTGCAAAGGTATGGCATGATGAACTATCTAGTAAGTCTTCTAGTCTTTATTGGAAAATTCATAGTTTAGCTTGAAATCAGGTCAAGGAATAAAAGTAATATCCCTTTTTTTAAAGTCATTTCTAAAATATTTTTTTTGTCAATAGGATATATATGTATACATGTATATGTGTGTGTGTACATGTATATATATGTATACATAATATATACACATGTATATATGCATGTATATATACACAAATATATACATGTAATATACTGTATATAGTCGTAAAATTGCACCTGTCGCAATTTCACATACATTCTTACATCCGCTTCAATGTCCACCCCCTTAGCATTTGTGTATGCTCATTTTAGCCTTTGCATCAACCTTTTTCCCTTCCCAGGATGCTCCAACACCCTTTTTTAGCAGCTACCCTCGCATGACAACTTTGCATCAACCTTGCGCTTTTCTTGTTCTCATCATTTTGTTGCGTGACGTGTTCGGACACTAGCGCGCCACACTAGCGTCATGCGATATCTCAATGCTCAAGCAACTCTCTCCAAGAATGGTTGCCAGTTGTCCTCACCTTTTGTTGGTGGTAACGGCCCGAGACGCCTTGTAATGGCTAAAGAAGCTTCTTTTCCCTCCTTTAAAGTCATCCTTTCAATCCATTTGGTCTCCTAACTTCTTCCTCTCCTTCTTAGCTTCTCTTTCAAGCATTCTACCATCTTGCTCTTGCTTCCACAACTCTCTTGTTTGTTACAATAGCCTTATACAACACTTTCAAGCTCTCACAACACCCTTTTGGCTATTGCAGCTCTATCTCCCTTTCCTTATGCTTATAAGCATCCTGGAATTCCATATCCCCTATCTATTGCATCTCATACTTTGTGATACGGGTTCTCCTCCTTGAGCGGAGATTGCTTTTATCACCTCTTTTGTGATACGGGTTGTCCTCCTCGAGTGGGGTTTGCTTTTATCACTCATACTTGATGGTGTCGGTTCTACTCTTGAGTGGGTTTTGCTTTCACTACGTGCTTTTTCCATTTTTGTTACACTCTTTCTTTCTATCTAGCTGTTTGTGGATGTGGGAACACCAAAACGAGGGTTTGACTGAGGCAAATCCTTATACAACCCCAAAAATTTCTCTCAATCTTATAGACACAGGTATTGAAGATATCTACTAGCTGGAGGCTTCATTACTTGGATTGTTGTGAGCATCTTCTTTCCTTCTCCTTATCTTTATCATTTCTATTTCGCTTTATTTCAGTCCTATTACATTCTACTACTTTATCGCATTCTGTTAGTTCTTAGTAATCTATTTGCTAGTAGCCATTTAAGTGTTTCTATGACATTCTTGCTTTATGGTCCATACGAGAAGCCAATGTGCCTCTAGGACACCAGTGTGCTACATTATCGTCCATATCCTGTGTTGTCGTCCTTTGGCCGAGAGCTTGTTAGTTTGTCTAGAAAATCTTTGACCTGCTCTTTTGGATTTTGAAACTCTCGCTATTGTTCCTCGAGGTAGTTTAGAGCAATTCGCCTCGTGAGGCTCTCTGAATGAAAAGAACTTATGAGTATTGAATCCTTCTTCTCTACATTTTGGTGAACCTGACGTGAAGAGGGGTATTTTTCGAAAAAACTAGGAATTTATTTACCCCTACTTGGTGGGGTCATAACTTTTGACCCAGTGCTCAGAATTTAGAATTGTTTGCATTGTTGGAAAGGTCACCTAGAGGACTACTTCAGTCCCTAAAATACAAGTTCCTTTGACATTCAAATTTTAAGGACCGATGCAAGTTTCGACCCCAAATTTTGCTTCAGAGACCTCCGAAAACGCAAATTACTAGAACATAGAGAATATAAAATCGTAATGAATTTAATATCTTCTTTTTTTGGTTTAATATGTAATTTTGTTCAAAAATTTAATGATATTCCATTTCATGCATGTGATGGTGACTTGGCTTTGCCCATGATGTCACTTGATATCTTTGATCCTTCTCATGAAAGTCCTCTTGCTTCAGAGGATATTTTGTTGCAAGAAGAATAAATCATTGATACATTTCTTAATGTTACTTTGCCTTCTCTCCATTGCAATGCACTCTCCTCTAGAGATGATGCATTAGTGAATGATAAGTCTCCTTCCACATTTGATCCTGTTTGGATTGATGTTGAGAATATTTCTTCAAATATGTGTTGTACTAGTTGTGATTCTATAAATGTAATCTGTATTTCTGTTGCCGCTCAAAGTGTTAGTGTAGGTTTTTTATTCCTTATTATAAGGTTTTTCCTACACATTTATTTAAGCTTGCTTAGGTTAATAAAGCATGTTTAATTAGGTGATAGGATTATGAGGTGTCACCTTCCTACATGTTAGCATCCATTATCTATCTTGGGAAGATACTTTGTTATCTTTAATCCGATAGATGGTTGCTCCTCATTGGTCGGTGTTGCCACCTCTTCCCTCTCTCTAGTCTATATAAGCATGCTACCTGGCTTGTATTTTCATTCGATATTGGAGATAGTTATCTGATGCTATTTTGCCATTCGAGCATTTCACATCAATCTCTTGGTATCGTTGTTATGCTGTTTCAATTGCTTTTGCATTTACAATATATGTTTCTAACTCTTTCAATTGATTCTGGGTTATAATCTGTTTTACGGATTTTAACACAAAGGCCTAAGAGACTGGTCATTTATGTGACTCCAACTAGTCCTTCTCCTAAAGGGATTTGTTCTATTGATGGTCTTCCATTGGATAAAGATTCTCCTGATCTTTCTATGGCTCACTCTTACAAAGCGGTAGCCCATACTTATGAGAATGAAATGATTAAACAACCAATCCTTCCTCAAGAACCTAAACCTACGACTAAAGCACCCGGTGATTGTGATCTTGTCGAGCAACTCCAAGTTACTCTAACTAAGATCTCATCGTGGGACTTGCTTCAGTTTGCTTCGGTTTATCAAGGTATGCTTCAGGAAGCCTTGCAAAAGATCCTCTTGCCTTCTTCCACTAGGCCAGTAGATGTTGATGCGTTGATAGCTCATATTCATGTGGGCTCGCTGAATATTACGTTTTATCCATAGGAGCTCTTGTCTCCAGAAGTATAGAAGCAAGCAAAACCTCTAATGACTATAGTTAACATTAATAAAATTGGCATTAGATGTACTCTTGTTGACATTGGTTCGACGCTTACTGTATGTAGCATTGATCTATTGCCTAGGATTAATATTGGTTCATCCTTCCTTAATGCTTCTCCTGTTGTTACTCGTGGGTTCGATAATGTTAGTCGACAAGCCCTAGGCATGATAGTCTTTCCTCTGAGGTTAGGATATGTTACTGTAACTACCCTTGTATATGTTATATTAGAAAAGTTACCTTATAACCACCTTCTTGGTAGACCGTGGATTCATGCTATGGGTGTAGTCCCATCTACCTTGCATAAATCTATTAAGTTCATCCGCAACAATAAAGTAGTCACAGTTAAGGTTGACCTTGATGCTATGCACTTATGTGAGATGGCAGCTGCAGGTCAGGTTTTAGTTGTGCCTACTCTTATTCCTTCAGTATCTTTGAGTGTGTAGATGTTTACTCCAATAGTACCTATTACACAGGATAGTCTTGAGATAAAAGTCCCTGAAGAAGATCCTTCTAAAGCAAGGAATACTAAGTACACTCATACTTCTCAAATGAAGGCATGTCTTGGTGATGATTGGGGTTCCTTACACTTTACAGATTCCTTCGTTAGGGAATATAAAGTTGACCCGATCTAGTCAAGCCTTCCAATAACATAATCCACACCCGCTATTGAAGATGGTTACTCTTTTGCATCGTGGGATAGTGTGAGCAACAATTGTAATGTCCTTAATGTCGATCCTCCTCCTCCTTATGAGGAAGATGACCACACCTCTATTAAAGAGGTTAATGTTGGTAATCCTGTCAAGAAGGATGATGGTGATCCTGTAGAGGGCATGATCCCCTTTTCTAGAATAATGCTCTCTATGGAGATCCTCCTCCTTTGCATTCTACCTTCGTATCTTCTTCTTGTAAGTAGTCAAACTTTTCTCTATAAGAGACATGTATGCTTCCTGCTCCTCATTCTTTATGTAAGCAAGAGCATATATTTTTGAGGCTTCTAAAAGCCCGCTTGATTACTCTTCCTTCTCCTACATGCAAGAAATTTCATAAGAATGATAAAAAAAAAATTCCTTCTGTGCATACCATCAAGTGCTTGGCCATTCCACTAGTGAATGTAAGGCCTTGAAGGACTAAATACAACAACTTTGTGATTTTGGTGCCATCAAACTCATGTTTGATTGATGCACCCGCACCTTCTTCAAATGACAAGTGATATCAAGATCTACCTCTATCCTATATGTTCTAAGTATCTTGCATAGTTCTCCTCCCCTATATGTTGGGGGCAACGATAGTTTGTTTTGGAGATGTGTATCCCTCGTAAAGGACCCCCTCTCTTCTCTCTATCTATCGATTGAAGCGTTTCTTGAGTGGACCCCTTTTTCTCTTGAAGGGTTCCCGAGGGACCTCTTTGAAAGCTTTTCTCCTTCAAATTAATTCATTCATGTCTAGCTTGGGGGCAAGCTGACTAGACCTCGCTTTTCAAACAATGTGTCCCTTGAGTGGAACCCTCTTCCATTTGAGGGGTTCCCAAGGGACCCCTTTGAAAGTTTTCCAATCTATCGACGGTCTACGTGACTATCCACTTACTTTCCCATGTGCCCGCTTTCGATTCCAGGTGCACCTGTGAAGTTGCTTTCCGACTCTAAGGAGTCCCCTTGGGTTTCCTCCATTTAAGAGATCTTGGGGGATACCTCCTTGCAAATCTGTGGGTCTGTAGGGTGCTTCCTCCATGCAAGAGATCTTGGGGGTCGCTCCCTTATAGGTCTACGGGTTTGTAGGTCGCTTTCTTTGGGTTTCCTCCATGTGAGAGATTTTGGGGGATACCTCCCTACAAGTTTGTGGGTTTGTAGGGAACTTTCTTGGGTTTCCTTCATGCGAGAGATCTTGAATGACACCTTCCTTGCAGGTTCGTGGGTCTGTAAAGCACCTTTTTGGCTTACTCCATGTGATAGATCTTGGGGGACACTTCCTTGCAGGTCTGCGGGCCTGTAAGACACTTTTTTGGGTACCCTCCATGTGAGAGATCTTGGGGGACACCTTCCTTGCAGGTCTGTTAGCCTGTATGGCGCTTACATTCTTAAATTCTCTCTTCTCTTCTCTCTTGTATATACCGGATCAAAGATCCACATCTTTTTCATCCTGAGTATATAGCCTTCTTCATCTTAGAGTTCTTCTATGTATTATTTTTAATTTGGGGACGACGGATAGTATTGAGACAACCTTCTACATTCAGGTCTATTTACTTTGGTAACTTGAATCCTTTAGTTTTTCATGTTCTAGCAATGCTATCTGGTGTAGGTCTTTCTTGTCTAACCCATTTGTTTTGCAAGTCTCAGCCTGGGGGCATGTTTCCTTGGTTTGAAGGATTATCTGCTTCCTCTATAGTATCCTTTTGGCATATGATGTTATTTATGTTAGGTATATTTTCTTTAGCGTGCATATTAGTGTAGATTCATATGCTCGCTAAAGTGGGGGCAAAATGTATAGTCGTAAAATTGCACCTCTGGCAATTTCACATACATTCTTGCATTTGTTTCAATGTCCACCCCCTTAGCATTTTTGTAGGCTCATTTTATCCCTTGCATCAACCTTTTTCCTTTATTAGGATGCTCCAACACCCCTTTTCAGCAGCTACCTCACATGACAACTTTGCATCAACCTTGCGCTTTTCTCGTTCTTATTGTTTTGTTGTATGATGTGTCCGGACACTAGCACACTGCACAGACGTCTGCACACTACGCTAGCGTCTTGCAGTGTCTCAATGCTCAAGTAGTTGTTTTTGAGCATGCTTGCCACTTGTCTTCACCTTTTGTTCGTGGTAATGGCCAGGGACACCTTGTAACAACTGAAGAAGCTTCTTTTCCCTCCTTTTAAGTCATCCTTTTAATCCATTTCATCTTCTAACTTCTTCCTCTCCTTCATAGCTTCTCTTTCAAGCATTCTACCATCTTGCTCTTGCTTGCACAACTCTCTTGTTTGTTACAACAACTTTCTACAACACTTTCAAGCTCTCACAACACCCTTTGCAACACCCTTTTGGCTTTTGCAGCTCTATCTCCCTTTCCTTATGCTTGTAAGCATCTTGGGATTCCATATCCCCTATCTATTGCATCTCATACTTTGTGATATGGGTTCTGCTCGAGCGGGGATTGCTTTTATCACCTCTTTTGGGATACAGGTTCTCCTCCTCGAGTGGGGTTTGCTTTAATCACTTATACTTGGTGGTGTGGATTCTACTCTTGAGCAGGTTTTGCTTTCACCACACTACTTTTTCCATTTCAGTTACACTCTTTCTTTCCATCTGGCTATCCGTGGACGTGGGAACATCAAAATAGAGGTTTGATAGAGGCAAACCCCTATACAACCCCAAAACTTTCTCTCAATCTTACAAAAGTAGGTATTGAAGATATCTACTAGCTGGAGGCTTCATTACTTGGATTGTTGTGAGCATCTTCTTTCATTTCTTCTCCGTATCTTTATCATTTCTATTTCGCTTTATTTCAGTCCTATTACATTCTACTACTTTATCGCATTCTATTAGTTCTTAGTAATTTGTTTACTAGTAGCCATTTAAGCATTTTCTATGACATTCTCGCTTCCTGGTCCATACGAGACGCCAGCATGCCTTTGGGACACTAGTGCGCCATGTTGTCGTTCGTATCCCGCGCTGTCATCTTTTGGTCGAGAGCTTGTCAGTTTGTCCAAAAAAAATTTGTGACCTGCTCTTTCAGATTTTGAAACTCTCACTATTGTTCTTGAGGTAGTTTAGGGTAGTTCACCCCATGAGGCTCTCTGAATGAAGAGAACTCGTGAGTACCGAATTCCCCCTTCTCTACATATACATATATTGATAAACACACAGACACATATAACTTAATTTGATAATCAAAATGTATGGTGTTGCTTTAAGTTGGGAAATGAAATGACACAAATATATACATAAATTCATGAATTAAACCTGTATATGTACATATATGTATATACTTACATACATACATACATACATACATACATACATGATAATGAATACGTATGGTGGTTTGTTTAGTTGTTAAGCAAAATATCACAAATATATATACATAGTTTCTTGAATATAAAGGGGGGTTTTCTATTAAACCCATAAGAAAAGAGAACCTCGAATTTAGAAGATTGCTTAACATTAGAATAAATATTTAATTAACCCAAAAAAATATACACAGTTTCATGAATAGAAACAAGGTGTTTCAAAATTAAACCATAAATAATGAGGGTATCACATTATACGTGCTTTGTTAATTATATGATCGTTAAATGAGCCAAGGGGTCATTAGAATCAAACTGTAGATGGATTGCACAATGATGGGAGAAATATAATGATCACAAGCACATAGTAGATTCACAAGTATTGTTTTTTGCAAATGAAAGGATGAATGATAGCTTGATGTTACTTGAAAGCATGGAGAGTATCCTGTAGGCATATCACATGACAGACACAATAGTTGGCCAATAGTAAGGCATGATGAAATAATGATTCAAATAGTGAAGAAGTGTGGGTAATAAGCCCCTAATTACATAGAATCATGTATAGCAATGAGGGTTTTCAATAGAAGACCATAAATAATAAGGGTAGTGAATTATGCATAGTCTGTTGATTATAATATTATATAACCATAAAAAGGCAATGGGGATTTGGAAACAAACAATAAAACACTATGAACTGGACATTGATGGTTGAAATAATGAATTACTAGAGTAGAGTAGATCCATGAGTACCATTATTTGCAAATTGAAAGGTGAAATGATAGTTTGACGTTACCTAAAGCCATGAATAATATCCCATAGGCATATGACATGATGGAAAGTGCAACTGACTAAGAGTGATGCATGATGAAAAATGAGAAAACGATGAAAAAAGTGTGGGAAATAATCCCCTAATTAGACTTCAGTGAGTATTAACTAAATTTAATAAGGAGTTTGGTTTGTGCCAACACACATTGTTGACATGGTAGTTGTAATAGGAAACAACACAACATCAAACATCTTATACTAAAATTTGATTTTAATACATTAGTAAATGAGTGGTATAAGTTAATTTAGTAAAAATGTGAATGGACATATATGATTATTAATAGGAGCATTTTTAGATTTTTTGCGGTGGCGGAAGCACATGGTTATTGGGGTAATAATGAATATGTATTATGTGTCACTTCTAAATGACCACTTTTATGATTTTAATACATTAGTAAATGAGAGGTATAAGTTAATTTAGATCTTTGGTGGTGGCGAAAGCGCACGGTTAATGGGGTAATAATGAATATGTATCGGGTGTCACTTCTAAATGAACACTTTTTGACCTTTGTACACATACCAAATCCTCCTAAATTCATTGTAACTATCCATTATCGAGAAGCTAAAACAATAGTTCAAATTTTTAAGTCACATATGAAGAAACTAATTTTTTTTTCAAAATTTGAGATACCACTTAGGAGCTTAGGTTGTGTGAAGTTAGGGTGGGTCGCTACTAGGGCCTTTCCCCTAGTTTTCTTTTTGAATTATTTTTTGACGCATGTAGGTCTACACTTTGTTGATCATTAAATAGGTTTGACATTGCAAATACTTTGTTTTGTTTGCACATAAATTAAAAAACCCTCTTTGCTTGCTCTACTCCTATTTGCATCCATCCCCGTCTAAGATGTGTTCATAGAATTAAAAAAGGAAAATGTCAAATGCATTTGTTAAATGTTTTTGATCAAAAAGAAAGGTTTTGAAAGGGCCCTAACCCTCATACAAGGAGAAAGATAGGGCAATAAGCACAACCTGACAACAAAGGACAACCAAACAAAACAATGACAGGACTATAGGAAACAGAGAATTACAATGCAAGAGACACCACCCAAACTACAAAACACCACTCAACCAACACTAAGTCACAGTGACACAAAAAATTATTCCATGAATTTTTGCTGTAATGTAATACAAGAACTTTTTAACACAATTTCTTTTGCCCTTTTTATACAAGGAGAAGACACCAGATCACTTACAGAACCAACTTCCAATCTTGAAGTTACAAAAGAGGGGTCCAACATTAGGGAGGAGGAAATTCCTTTAAAAGCTTCATTCTAAAACTCTACAAGGGAAGTAGTGTAATCCTGCACAACAATTGGAATCTTTTCCTTCTTCCAAATGATGTGTTGCTTCTTGTAATTCAAGCAACTAATAGAGGCATGACCCACTTTACCACAAGAAAGGAAAATAATTGGGGAGTCCTCATAATCAATCTGCTGCACCCCCTTATCAAATGATGTGTTGCTGAACAAGATTATTCTCCACAAGCACACAAAATCTGGCAAATAACAAGTGCTTTATGGATTTGGTGACCTTATTAGAGTACAGTAATTCCCAAAAGAGTTAGCAATGCTCATAAAAATCTTTTTCATTATAGAACTCTAAAGGCAGCCCTAGCAAACAAACCCAAATAGGAAATTTGAAAGTGTTTATTAATGGGTTGAAACCAAGGGACCACTTTTTAAGAAAAAGGCCATTAGAGCCAAAAAAAAAACCAGGGGCCATTTGAAAGGACCCTTAAACAATCTTCCTCATAGGGAACAGAAAAAAGAAAGCAATCATTGAACATAGCAGTTATCTCAACGAAACCATTCATCTTCCAAGCTCAAAGGACCCATCTTCTCACAACATCGATATTCGGACAATTGCCACAAAATCTCCCAACCAAAGAGCTCTTAAGCCATTCCAAAGACATAGAAAGAAAAGGATTAGGAATGCCAATTTGAATTTGACCATCCTCCATAACTCTATGGAACAACTATTTAAAACTTTGTAGTCAAAACCATCCTGCAGGTTAGACATTCCACCCACTTCCTTAGCATACAACCCATCCAACACTCTAGGGTTTGAATTTGGGACAAGAGAGGAAGAAACAATAACCACAACAGGAATCTCATCAAGAGGAGGGGAAACAACACCTCCCTCAACAAAATAAGGGAGAAGAAAATCTACCTTGAGACCCTTAAAACTATGTATTTTAAAGGGGATACTCCACAGATTTCGTAGCCTCACTCTTCTGAGCCTTCTGCCGTGCCTCAAGAAGGATATCAAGAAGAAACTCATCCTCCTCAGAAAACCCTTCATTATCCCAGACATCAGCAAGAGGAGAACCATCAATAGGATCTAAGTCATAATCAGAGGAAAGAATGTCTTCCTCATCCCATTCCTGTGCCCACAAATCAACTTCCGAGGAGATAAGGGCATCTCCACCTAATTCAAAACATACACCATCGCCAACACAAATACACAAGAGCCACCCCTAATCACCCCAGGGGAAAATAGGGGAACCCACCTTCAAAACCGGCACGCCCAACTCTGTGAATTGTCCATCGACAGGGTCCTTAGCTTCAAACGTCTTGCCTTCGTCAGAGAAGGAACAACTGAAACTACCGCCGTCGCACAACTGCACACAGTCCACGCAAGACCCCACCGTTGAAATGTCTGCAGCAACCAGCGAAAGAGCCTCCAAAGCGGACCCATCAACATAAGTATCTTCACCTCCCTCGTTGCCCTCTACAGAGGATTTTGAAAATCCACCCCCGCTCCTCTTCCTGCTCGTCATGATTTCTCTTCTTTCATTGATTTGTTAAATGTTTCGTGTTAGGCTAGTATTTTTTCGTTTTGGAAAAATCAATTGATGCTTGGAAACACCTTGGATTTTTTTTTGAAATGCTACCCCATGCATAGGGTAGCGTGGGTGAGGAAAGTGTTTGGCATAATAATTTCGGCAAGAGAAATATCAAACCTTAGACAATTCTGCAAGTATTTCAAGGTTGATTTTGATTTTGGTACATTTCGTATTTATAATTGGCAAGTGAGTGTATTGATTTAGCAAAACTTATAACATAGATGCTAGTATATGTGATGGTTCTCAATAGGTTCATACCTCCACATTATATCACTATTTTACTCACTCATGTATGATACACTTACTAAATACACTTCCTTTAGTAATTGTGAGGATTAGAATAATCAAAATGACATAAACCTTAAGACAAATTAAATAATCATATATTATACTACAAATAAAAGTTATCTTTTCCTTACCAAATAAATTATGCAAAGCAAAATAAGACCATACCTGAGTTTTACCTTAAATCACCTTACATGTATATAATGTTGAATTCAATAAAGCTATCATTCACAAAGGTCTCAACCAAACATGACAATTAGTTCTAGAGTTTAATAGATATAATAGGAGATTTGATAATTAGTAAGAAAATGATATTTATATAAAAACATAAAATAGTCTTTGAAATAAAAATTAGAGTAAACTAGTATGTATATTTTATATACATTTATCTTAAAGATATCAATAGATGTCATTATGATATTGAAATTTTCATGAAGAGTAAATAGGTGCCCAAGATTAATATCTCTTCATGTCTTTTAAATAGATGCATTTAAGATATCTATGCTAGAAATCTATTTTTCATTTTTTTTTATTATGAAATTTTGGTATTTATGAATACAATGAGACATTGTCCTCTCACGAATTAAAATACATTTTTTTTACTTTATATTTTTAATTTTATTTTAAAATTATGAATATTTATTTTTTGAAACATGAGATGATAGTTCATTCCATATTCTAGACCAAATCAAAAAAGAAAACTTTGAAATAATAATGATAAACATAAAATGTAAAAACAAGATGTAAAATGCAACATACATATCTTGCTAGTACCTCATATTACAAAATTGTTTACAAATAACATAATTTCATTTTTTAATATTAACTTCATTATTTAACCTTTTGTTTTTCTTATAACTACTTCAAATACTCTATTTATTAAAAATTAAACTCTTATCTTCAATCCCATTATTTGTATCTATAAACATTAATAATAAATTTCAATTTCAATTTAAATTTTGTTAAATAATTAATCTATTTAATAAACTATTTTTATTTGGGATCCATTCCTTTCATGAAAGTTATTATGTTGATTATTAAGAATAGAGATTTAGGAGGAAACCGAAGAGATAATAGTCATTCTATTTGTTGGTAATTTATTTGTTAATAAATTTGTTATTGATTTTGCATATAAAAGAATACTATAAAAACAATTATGAAAAAAGCAATCGAGTTCATTGGATTACGGTTGGTGCAGCTGTAAAAAATTGTAGAGTGTTTTGAATAATTTGTCGAATGCACTCCTCCAGAGGATCTTGACTGAGAAATGAAGTTGCATACTAAATTGAATGAGTCGATACACTTAATAGTGGAAGGAGCAATCTTATCTTATTTGCAAAAGAGAACTAAAAAGTACCTAAGAGTTTTACCTTTGGACAGTTCCTTTTTTCTTAAGTATTAATATATATTTACAGCTATCTTCTTGGTTCTCTGAAATGAGAATTAGTTCTTAAAGCAACCAACATTTTAGTGTTGGGCTTGAGGAAAATTCACCGTCAACAACATATCATCGGAAAATTTATTGTTATGACAAATTTACTGCAAGAAAATTCACCATTATGATAAATTCACGGCAAGGAAAATTCACCACCAACAATTTACCCTCAGAACATTCATCGCATTAACATTTTTAATATAGTTTTCAAAGTTGTGGAAATATATATTAAAAATATTAATGCCATGAATTTTTCATGGCAGTGAATTGCTAGTGGTGAATTTTTCACGACGGTGAATTTTCTTGCAGTGAATTGTTGGTGGTGAATTTTCTGATGGTGAATTGCTGGTGGTGAATTTGCCTCACCTTAATGTTGGATTCTTAAAACAAAGGCATTATGGCTATAGTAGGTTGCTCAAAATTGTTTATTTATATGAGAGCTTTAGGGATATAGATGATATGTGTGAGATGCTTGATTCACAAAACACCTCTGTTATTGAAGGGTTCTGGTAAGTTCACCTTGGTTGATGAAGTTTGCATATCTTTTAAAAAGGTAGGTATAACATTAAAAATGTTAAAATAGTTTTTTTTTTTTTGATTAAAAATAGCAAGTCACATTCAACTTGATTGATGAAGTTTGTATGTATTATCATATTGCTATTAGAATTCAATCGTGTAGTTTTTGAGTCAAACTCATTGATCCATGTTTCATGAACTTAGTGGTTCACAAGAACCCATCTCTCATAATAATGAGTCCACTTAGCACTCATTGCATCTAGGTGATGCTCACAAAGGTGAAGCATTGGGCTTTCCTTGAGCGCGCTTAACGACAAAGTTTTCCCCAAGGTTAAGACCACTTAGCTTGCAACTCCATTTGCAAAACCTTCAACAAGTGTTGTGCCTTATGAACCATTCATTATAGAGCCCCTTTAACTCATCGATTGATAAATAGGAGGTATTTTCCACAGCATGTCAAATTTCAAATAGATCAATAAAACATTACCAGCCAGTTGTTTCTCTTTTATTAAAAATTATATTGAAATATTGTAACATTTCACATATTTCTAAAAATAATTATATTTAAATATTATTCTTTAATAATAAAAAGTAAATTTTAATTAATGAAAAATAAGATTATTATTTACTATTTTTAATGTGTATGATATCACATATTGAACCGACAGCATCGGTAGTTTCAGACCCATAATAAGTGGAAGTTAAATTATTTATATATATATATAGAATAGGTATGAGACAGTAAGAAAGCAAACTAATCTTCTGGTGCAATATGGTCAGACTTAAGTATTTGGCCGCAACATGTCCACCATATAGTCGCTTTTGGAAAAAATTCTCCCAAATTATTTGCCTTATATTTATAATTTTTTAAATTACCAATTTATGTCATTTTTGAGCCCTTCTGATTTAGTCCTCGGAAATCACCGAGGATAAATTTTTACATTTTATTAAAACAACTAAAATTGATTAAATCTTAAAGAAATGTGGGAGAATACCGCTGTTTTTAGTAGGACACAAAATACATTTACAATATCATGATTAACCTATCACTGGGTATAGTTTCATTTTACCTTTGCTCAATTTGGATTTGATGTTTAAGTAAGACTACTAAGCTTCGTTTTTTTTAATTTTTTTTCCTAAATGATTAATTCACTTCTAAATTTATTTATAAAAATATTATATTAAAATGAAATCACACTTTAATATATTTATGTGAGAGATTATAAAGGTAGTTAAATCAAGTAGTTAGCATAATTTTAAAAGGAGTAGGAGTTAGGTTTTTAGGATAGTATCTCAATCATTTGGGGTTCTTGGTCATTGGGGATTGGTTTTCAACCAATCTATAATGGTATTATCATTCTCTTTTTCTTTATTTTCTTTTTAACAATAAGAGCAATTTGAACATAAGAAATAATAAGAGTTAGGTAATGGTACTTGACATAGTTAGGTCACCCAAAAATAACTGCACCATGTGGTTGAGAAGTTGTAGACTAGCTACATGTGTGTG